>JAOXJK010000001.1:169666253-169683896 GCA_025774025.1 Xenus cinereus
CTCAATGAAGCAAACAGCAAATATACTACTGATGTTATTTTTTTATTTTTTTTTTAATCTGAATAAGCATCTTTAAAAAACATCCCATATGCCAAGAACTGAAACTTGAAGACATGAAAGGACCAAAACTTCCAACTCTCTGGCGCTACTTTTACTACACTGCTGTTTCACACAACTGACATATGCTACATTCCTCATCTGAGCTTTTTGCTTTGAAATAGTCAAACTTTTATTAATTTCTTTTTTTCTTTTCTTTTTTTTTTTTTAAGAAATTCTAGGGATATTAGAAATGGATGTCTCAATGAGAAAAAAGATGTTGGCTTTAACATTTTAGAAAAAACAAACTATTTTTGTATAGAAGTTTGGAGGAGTCTTTTCCTGGATATTCCTATGCTTCTTTTCTTCTGCACTGAATTAAATAAGTAAATAAATAAAATGCGGCAGGGTTAGACTATTTTGAAGTGAGAGAGTTAGAAACTACCCTGTTTTTATCTCCTGCACTGTTTTGGGTGCTTCACATGAAAAGGGATACTGTATTCTACAGAACTCAAATGTGAGCTTTTTAAATACTTGAAAAAAAACCAGTCTCTTCTTTTTTGTTTAACACTGGAAACTATTCCACTGGTGATCTTCCATATCTCTAAGGTCTGCTTCATCGGTTTTACATTTAAAGCCATTTTAAGGAGAAAAAAACGATACATTTTAACATAAAATTCAATGAAAATTTTTTTTTTTTTAAGCTTATGGTGGAAATAAAAATTTTAAAAAAATAGATTCTGAGCTCCTTAGGCTCTGAAATGATTGATTTGTAAGTAACTTCTTATTAGTTCTTAATTTATTGAACCTTTTAGGCTTACTTTTGTTTTGAAGCTCATTTGTATAGTCTGTGTAAGTCAATTACCAATTATTTTGCTGCTCAAGCAAATGAAGAGCAATACTATCTGAATTTGGCAAAACAGGCCACACCAAAATGAATGTTATTTCACTGAAATATATTTTTAAATTTGAACTGAAAGTGTTATATGATATCAAAATATTTCCCAAAACCTGAAAAGGGTTACGTTAACGTGTGCATCATAATCCAGTTTGAAAAACACTTTTAATTATTGAAGTTATAAAATCAAGCTGAATTTTTCAGAAATTCAGAAAAATAAATATCTTAAGCTTTTTTTTTTCTTTTAAAACTTAGTCCAGTTGACAGAGTTCTTTTGCATAATCAGGTTGCATTATTACATTTTGAGGTCACAGTATTGTTTCACCCCTGAGGGATTAATGGAACATCTTCCTCTCCAGGCATGAATGTCACCTGCTTGTTACTCTCAGATTTCCTATAGTAAAAGGATATGGTGGTTGCTATCCTTCAATTTGGAACACAAAGAATATTTATTTTCTTAAGTGCCTTCCTAAAACTACGGAACTAATACTAACCAATACTAAAACTAAGTAATAAAAGGGATTAGGTGGGTTTCTAGGTAAAAGAAATACACATAGTAGATTTATTCTACTAGAATTTTAGTAAAGCGGCTTATTTATTGTTACACAGGAAACAATTAGTTAAGATGGAACAAAAGATGAATAGTACAGGGGTTTTAAGAAGAAAAGAATACCTGTCATAACAAAGAAATGGTACAGGAGTATTACAGTTGGCAAAGGAACAGATGGATACAAATAGATAAAATTCAGATGGGAAAGTAGAGATAGAATAAAAACGATGGAGAGACAACAAGAAGCCGTACAGAAAACTCTAATCAGCTTCTAAATGCATGTTCATAGAAAGGGTAATATTATCTGTTTTCATGCGACACCAAAGATAGGAATCTGAGAATTTTCCTTATCAGTAAATAACATTCCTTTGTTTTCCTAAATCAACAGTTGGTATGGTGTAGAAGTAACAAACTGTATTGAGGCTTTGGAGATTCCATCTCCTTCTTCCTCATACTTTTCTTATAGTTAAACAATAATGGAAGTGTGGAGGGTGTTAGCCTTAATATATCTCTTAAAAAAAACAACAAAACAAACCTTGATGCCTTTATCAATTTTTAACATATGTACGTAGCCACTGTAGGACTTTCAATGGCTGTAGTGTTTCATGGGATGAAACATGGTGAAGCAGTTTCTCCCGATCTAAAAAAAACATCATCTTTTCTGTCCTGTTACTTTTAACAACCCCATTGCACAGACTGGAAAAGAAAGAGTGCATGAACTCTCCCACGTAAGGAACAGATGTGTGTGTTAAAACATCAAATGTAAAGTGGAGACTTACACTAACTTAGAATTTAAAAAAAAAAAACAGGAAAGGGTAGAGGTCAGAAGTTGGGATGATTTATTTGAAATGTTCTTTGGGAGTTGACATAAGTAACATGTAACTAGTATGCAATATATACTAGTTATATATATTTTACAGGAAAGAATGCTGAAGCCGTAGTACTCTTCTACTAAGTGTAAGTTAGAAGGACCCAGGAACCAAGAGTACCAAGAAAATCTTATCTTTTCCAAAAACTTTTAAAAATTGTCACTTACTGTTTCAACATTATGTCTTCATTTCTTCATTTTTAAAATCAAGAAGGAAAAACCCCCCAAAATCTAGTTGACAATTTCAATCCTATAAATACTGATCTTGTCAGTAACTTAAAATGTAGTTTCCTCAAAGATTACAGTCACTATTTATTAGCTTTATATTAACAAGTCTCAAATATATGAAGTATCCGTTCCCTAAGATCGCTGAACCTTTGCACTAGCTTGTTTCATGTAATTTAATTTCAGAAAAAAATGTATTCTAATGGGGAAACTATAAATAAAAATTAAATTAAGTTTACACAATTTCCTCCAGAATATATACCTAAAACAGACTGTTTGTATCATACAGATTTATGTTATTCCAAATAATTGTGTGACAGAACCACAACTAGAAAATTTTCTAGATTTTCCTGTTATATGGCCACAAAAATTATATTACAAAAAAATATTGCTGAATTTTTACTTGTGTGTTGGACATTGTCAACATTCTTTTTATGTAACTAGAGCTTTTATGGGAAAAGGCTGGCCCTTTACGTTCTCTTTAATGGATATCAATAAATCTGTGCTACAGAAGGAAAAAATCTTCAGCTGATAATATGATCTGCAGTTTGACTTTAAATGGTAGAATATCACAGCAGTCCACTGAGACAAGCATCAAATATAATGACTTTGTCATGCACTGGGAAGCAGCTCATTCGCACGGCAACATCTTGCAGAACCAAGGAGAAGGGAGTTCTGCCCTTTATTGATGGCCATATCCTCAAAGATGTGCTATAGTGAACTTGATATTTGCACCTCTTGCTGTTGTTCATATCAAATATCACACACTATTATTGATCTATGATAAATGATTAAAGTGAAGAATTGGCTAATCTTTTAAAAGTAGAACTATCTTAAGTACCTTTTCAAATAACGTTTTACTTTCATTTGAGAAAAAAAAAAAGTTTTCTAAGTGTCTATTTTCTCTGAAGACAAGTAAAAGAACAATGAGAAATACTGCAGGAGAATATTACGCCCGTCAATATCCATCTGACTTCTATCTGATTCTTTCAACAGAGAAGCAACAATATATTTTTTTATTATTTTCATTAGTATTGGTATTTCTATTATAATCGTTTTTACAGTCTCCATCTGTGTTTAGGCACTGTAAAATGAGGGAAGGAGAAAAGGGATGCTGTGAGCTGGGAGTTAATTATGCATTACTATGGTGGGTTAGCCTTGGCTAACAGTCAAATACCTGCCTGGCTGCTCACTCACTCTCTTTCATCAGACAGGGGGAGACCAGGATGAGGTCGCTCATGGGTTGAGATAAAGACTGAAAGATTGCTTACCAATTACCATCGCAGGCAAAACAGACTCAACCTGGGCAAAATTAATGTGTCCTCCACAGGCTGCAGTGTGGATACCTGCTCTGGTGCCATGGGGCACTCCGTCCTCCTTCTCTGACTTTGGTGTTCCATCTGGTATTTCTCATTCTCTTTTCTCCTCCTTACTCTGTCCGTGTGGCATTTTTTGCCTTTTCTTAAATAGGCCTGAAGTGCCACCACCTTGTCTGTGGGGCTCAGCTGTGCCCCGCGGTGGGTCGGCTGGAGCTGGCTGGAACTGACTGTGTCTGGCTCAGGGCAGCCCTCTCCCCAGGGTGGCAGCCCTCCAGCCCCACCACTGCCAGCGCTTGGGCACCTACAGCCAGTAAAATTGCAATATTTTTGCACACTTAATCATTAAATAATTGCCACGTACTGGACATCTTGGTAATGATTTAGGAGATCAGCTTTCCTATCAAATGTTGTCTGAATGGAGACTGGAAAAGAAAGGATTATTAGAAACTAGTAAGAAATTTAAATTAGGCAAAGGTGAAAGAAGAAGAATAAGGATGAGCTTCAAGTACCTAAGCAGCAAGTCTGTCCTAGGGCTAGTACAAACTCTGGCCAGGATTCAACTTTTTTTTAATAGCAGTTTTTGAAAAAAGCTAAGTTGAACATTTTTAAAACATTTGAACTTTCAGAAGGTTGGTGCCAAAGCTGTATTTGTGGTTCTTGTTTCATAAGTTTGGTACCAAAGAAAGTACCCAAATGCTCAAGCACTCTTGAGAACATGAGTCAAAATTTATAATCTCAAGAAAGATGTCAAAATTATGACGAGTGATTTTTTTAAGCAGGAAAATGCAACACCAAGGGCAACATGCTTAAACTGACCCAGAGATATTTTCTTTTATAGGAACAAAACCGTAAACATAGATCCTCTTAATCCAGTCCAACATCTCTAGCATTGGAGTTTGGAATGCTTCATCTTTCTCCATCGAATATGTTTCCTTCATTGTTCCTCTTTATCTTAGTCACTGATGTTTGAATGTATTCCCTTTTCATATGTTTATTGAAAGACAGTCCAACATAAAAATGGGATTTTGCAGTTGTGCCCTTTATGAAATTATTTGTTATCAGTTGGTGATGTCTGTTGCTTGATTGTAGCAGATCAGATAGAATTTAGAATGGCTTCCCCATTATATTAATTCTACTTAAGCATTCATAGAAATAGAGCATGATAATGCTATTTTCTCCCTTCACACACATGCAAATTCATTTGTTACATTTCAGTTTCATTCGCTAGGTGGAGACGTTTCAATAACATCTAGCATTATTTTAAAAAAAAAATAATTTATATTCAGTTACATTCATCTGGTTCCACCAGTTTTGCAATAGTTGCATTCATTTAGTAATGGATTTCCATAAATTGGATTATTGTCTTTGCAATACTTTTCCAACTATTCTCTTTTTGTTCTTGAATGGGAAACACAGAGAACTGGCCAATACAGACATTGCCATATGTGCAGGGGAAATTTTTTTTTCCAGGTCATTTAATGAAACAGAAATGGAATGAAACCTGTGTTATTTAGATCAATATTGTGCCTGTGGTAAATAGCTATTGCTTTAGTTTAATATGTCCCTTATGACTATTATGTGTTATTACAAAGTGAATATCAGAAAATTTATTTTGCTGAACCTTCATTTTCAAGAAAACAGTAAAATTCAAACCAAATTAGAGTGTGCACAAGAAGGGATCTCAAATTGTCTTGTAATTAGTCACTCATAGGAATATACTCACTGTTTACAGACCTTGGAGAGGCATAGGTTAATAATTCCACAAAGTCCTTAATAGCAGTTCAGTGTTTGACACAAGAGAATTAGCAATGTATTACATTCATATAACCACCTACAAAACTTGATTGCGTGGCTGATTGCAACCTCCTCCCGGAGTTCTACTTCTTTGCCTTTCATGCATCATATAATAAACTATATGTGGCATTTCATCTTAGCAGAATCATTAAGGCTTATTACTAATTCAGTGCCCTGGTCTGATCTTTTGTACTTTTGCACACAAATTCATACTTCCTACATGAGGGTCCCATGCAGCTCAGTGAATGTGCAATTCAATTCAATGTGCATCATATTCTCTCTTTTTCAAGCAAGATTTAACTTGGTATTTTACATCCAGCCTGTAAAATTGGACTCTCTGCACAGGCTTATTTCTTTTTATGTGGCTAGGCTAGCCTTAAAAACAGCTAGAATAGGTACAACTTAGGTAAATATACGTGAGTCTTAGAAGAGGACAATGAACAATCATGAAACTTTACAGTAGAAGCAACATTTTCCTTACAGTTCAAGGCAGACACATATGCAGCTAGAATATATTGCTCTTTAGAACCCAAGTTATTGTTAGGAAACACAGCAGATGCTAAAGACATTGATATGTTGCAGGGTGGGATCTTGATGTGCCTGTTTTCTCTTGATAGGCTATGCTCAGGCTCAAAGATGCTTAGGCCAAGTTTCTGTTTTGCAGGTTTACTGCACTTCTACATCTTTCAGTGTGTACACGCCACCATACACTTCTCTTCATCCATCATCTACACAGACAAGATTTTTGGACTAGTTGACTGTTGACTGGTATACAGCTAGAGTGACTGTCACTCTAAGTAAGGTGTGCCGTTCAGTTTTTGTAATAAACATTTTTTTCTTTACTGCACAGTTCTTTTCATTTCTGTAAATCTTGTAATGAACAACACATTCTATGTAAGTAATGAACATAACATAGCATGGTATGCCTTAATTCGGGCACGTAAAGGTTCTTCTTCACCAAGCAGACGCGATGAGTTAACTTGTTCTAAACAGTTCTAATATCTGACAGGAAAAGGTAATTGCTGACTTAAGGTTTTAAACGTAACATATGTTCTGATCTAGGCAGCAGGAGGCAGTGTGGATAATGCCTGGAAAGATTCACAGCCAATTTTTTTTAATTATGCAGCTTCCACAATTAAGCACAGACTTTTAAAAGGCATTCAGCAAACACTGTCTTCTCTCTTAGGAAGCCCTTGCTCAGTGCAGTCGGAGAAATCTAGAGATACTCCCCAGACAAAATGCAGACATTTACTTGAATTATATACACACACATATGCACACATGTATTCATGTGTGTGTATATCCATGCATATAGACATACTTTAATATTTCCACATGTGAAATCTGTAAGGTTATTTAAACATCTAAATTTTACTTAAAGAAAGTTAAATATCTAATTTGATATTCAACTAAATCTTTATTTGGCATCATCCCTTACAGCAGCTATCAGTTATCTACTACCCTCAACAGAACAGAATACCATGCCATCTCTACCGTTAACTGATATTTCTGTTTTTCTTATTTGAAACTTGATTAACTTCTTAATAACTAATATTGGGGTAAAATCAAATGTCTTTTTTCTGGGTAGACCAACTTTAGCTGAAATTTTTTTATTATCGGTTGAATTCATTGAATTGAGACGGTTTTGTTCATTGTGAAGGTCATAGACTAAATGATCTAAGACTTTTTTCAGGTCATCCCTATAATTGCAATGCACTGATAATTTTCATACTTCAGTAAAAACTAGGGAACTGGCTCAGTACTATTAAATAAATGAAGTATTAATATACTGTAATTGTGATTTTTAAAGCTGAAATAATACTTCAAAATTTCATGCCAAGCTATCAAGATAAGAAAGTACGTCTGAAACAATTATATTTCCTATCAGAGCAGGTTTTTTCATTGCTTTTTTGCTTGAGGGTTTCTTTGCTCTTGTGCCTTATTGATGATTCAGTTATTCTTTTACTAATCCATTTGAACTAAAAAAAATGCTATACTTGGCATACATAATTACAGTCATGTAAAGAGAGAAAATATGCTTCATACTGCATGCTTTTTGCCCACAATATTTTCACTGGCTACAAACAAATGCTTTAAAATCAATGTTTTATGAATGACATTAATATTTTGCCTCATACTGAAACACAGTAGTCCTTTTTCTTGTCAAAAATTTCATGCTTTCGCATGTATGTCTCCATAACAGATCTTATATTATCTACCCAACTAGAGAGTAAAACAAAATTTGACTTAGGATAAAATTAATTACTTATTAGGTATTTTATAGATGTAACTAATTTTAGAAAACTCTTTTGCAATGGGAATAATGACAAACATATTTTAAAGACTAACTCACAAGTTATCATTTTTAGAATTTTTTGTGGAAACTTTAAAAATCTTGTCTCTGTTCTAACTATATATCACTCTACATGTACTTTGACCTATAAATAAATTTATACCTTAATTTAAATCTTGTAGAAGTTATTTCAGGTTTTTTTATGACAGTTTTGACACTGCTGATCTTTTATAAATGTGCTGTTTATTAACTGCTGCTTTTGATCAAACTCTTTTCTCAAAAAGGTAATTATTCTGCCTCCCACTATAGGGAAAAGGGACGCATGTTGAAAATATTCTTCCTTAAATGTAGAAACAACAAAGAGGTGTAGATATTTTTAAATATTTCAGTCAGAATCATGCAATAAATAGATGCTGAGACAGAACAAAATGGAATAGTTGTATCGCCTAATATTATTAAACTCACAAAGAAGATGAATACCATAAACAAAGTAGCTTAGTCTAGCACAAAGTAATTCTGTTAATTCAATAAAGATTTCTGATTTAATAACAGATTCACTGTCTTTTTTTTCTAATAAATAAGAGAGCAAATAAAGGGCCTTAGACTTATGCTGTAGTAAATTATTCATTTACAAAGACTATTCTGCCTTGACTATCTTATAGCCTGATGCAGTCAAGAACATTTTTAACTTGTAGAATCTCCATTCAGTCACTGGTCTTGCAGAGATAATGTAGCTTATATAACTTTGATTTACATTAAATTTACTTGAAGCAGGTTCTTTCTATTAGGAAACTGTATTTTCTATTGTAGGAAGTAGAACTTTGCCATAATGATAATATCCATGCAAAGCATGCTTTTCTCTCAATATTTTCTGTCAGTAGTTACTATTTCTTTAATTGAAGGCACTCACTTTATGAATTTTTTTCTTCAATTTTTTTTTGTCAAATTGTATGTATTTTTAATTTACTCCACTACTACACGCACCAAATACATGAAATACCATTCCAAATTTAAGCACAGAAATAAGACTTCGTTAATGCTTTCTATTCAGAAAGCTGTCTTTTTTTTCAACTTTTGCCTGTGAGCTACTGTTTCGTGGCGTAACCAAGGCAGCAGGGATAGATATTATTCCTCTCCTACAGTATCCTACAGGTATGAACTGATTGAGCCATAAAAATGTCGAGCACCAATGAAAATTATGACCTTCCTCTCACTTCTACTGGGCAGGTACCCTTTGTGCTGGAGTAATTCTCTATTGTTTTTTAAGGCACGCTGAAAGGGCAGAAAAGGGTACAAAGGGGCCTAAGCAAAAGACTGCATAAGGTCTTTGATATTCACAGTGAAAGAATTTTGAAAGGCAAAACTTCATTAAGAAATGCAGCAAAGGCATGATTCAACTGTTTTCACAAGCCATACTACCTCACATCAAAGGCAGTCTGGTCTTTTGAGGTTGGCTTGTCAAACTGAATTTAAAAATGGCTTTTCTGTTTAGTTATCAAAGGTTTGTAATGATAGCACTGAGATAAACACTTTTGATCCAGCTGGTCATGATTTCTCCTAATGTCTCCTGCTTTGAAACCTCTACTGCATTTTCTAACCATTTTATAGAGATATAGATACACAAATGTTTAGGAATCTCTATCTATCTTAACACAAAAAGGGGTGACCAAACCCTGGAAATATAAATGTCCAGCTCGGAGGAGACTGAGTTTGGTCTAAATTCATATCTATGCACAGTGTCTGAACAAGCTGAAATATAGACCATTGGGGAATAGAAATCCATACAATCTCCACGGGCAAAACTTTCACTGTGATCAATGGAGAAAAAAGTATGCAGTACTGGATGCTTTCTTTCCCTTGTTGATCTCCTTTGAACAGTGATAAAAGTAATAAAATGGGATGTTTTGATGAGATACACAAGGGGGTGCAATTCAGTAAACAGAATATTAAGAAATGAATGAAGGTATAACTATTATATGATAGTGATTACGCTTATTCCTCAAGCTTTCTTTTTAATTATGCAATGTTGAACGTAGAAGTCTTACAATACTGTAGGCACTCAAAAGCTACTAAGAGATATGACACCAGCAAGAAGTCTACAGACACCAGTAATCTGGGAGACACAGAAAAAAAAAAGAGCTCTGTGTTTGATGCTAGATGAAGTAGTACATAAGGTAAGGTAAAATTCCTAAGATAATCTTGTAAATTAACAATGTGAAATTTACAAAAAAAAAAAAGCAAAATTTGAGGAACTTGAATTTGCTAAAATCAGGTTCACTGGATTATCTTTCATCTATGAATTCTGAAAGTAATTGCATCTAAATTATGTACCAAGTCATCTAATAAGACAGAACTCTGAGAACTCAGAAGGAAGCAAGACTACTAAATATTTTTGGATATAAGTATTGCAAAAGTTTCAGTTGTGCATTATCCTGAATATTCATCAATGGTTGCAGAGGTGTTCTGCAGTCATTTTGGGCCTTTGTGACTATAGATTAGGAAAACTGGCTGAAGAGTAGAAGCAATTCCTGACTGAGGTGTTCAGCCACATTGTAAAAGAAAATTATATTGTTAGTCTTATGAACTATTCCTTGCTGAGATATAAGCACAATCAAACCCTAAAATGATAATTCCAAAATCTCATTTTGGAAATTAATTTTGTTTTATTCTGAACAGCACAGAGCATTTTAAAAAAAAACCTAGGTGGTCCCAGTCACTAACTGTTGCTTATGTACAGTATTTGCTGTCTCTTTACCAGCAACCCATGCATGCCTTTAGCTATATTTTACTAGCAGTCTTAAATGAAATACAGGAATGAAAAAGTGTGCTTCACTTTCAGTGTGTAAATGTCAGCTTATAGATTTATTTCAGTTGGAAGAGAATGCAATAGATGAGAAATAAATAAAACGATGGGTATTTAGACTCATGGAATACGTGATTATTCACACTGAACTCTGCAGAAGTGTTGGTACTTTGCATTTTTTAAAATTGTGCGAAATGTTTAGGTGTCCAAATATTTAATTAGAAATCTATTTGGAAATCTCAGGCTTGTTAACCATGGTCTTCATTTTTAGGGATCAATTCACTTCTCTACATGTAATTGTCTACTGCCATTTTAATTGCCTCAGGATAGCCTTCTTGACGTCCAGCAATCATGCATGTTTCTCCTGTGGAGTCTTTGTCATATCTGCCAGCCTGCAGGGAATGTCACCGTACACTAGATGTCACAAATAATGTTCGATCACTGTCTGTGGGCAGCTGAATCAAGTCCCATCTTTGAAAATAAAGATAACATTCTTGCAGACACCTACATGTAAATGCTTTAATTTACATTTATATTAATGTAAATGGATCACATCTTTGAATTTTTTAGTGCTGTTCTACAGTTCTTATGCTCTGCTGAAGAAAAAAGAAAGTGCAGTGAGACACTGGAACAGGTTGCCCAGGGAATTTGGGGATGCCCCATCCCTGGAAGTGTTCAAGGCCGGGCTGGATGGGGCTTTGAGCAACCTGCTCTAGTGGGAGGTGTCCCTGCCCATGGCAGGGGGTTGGACCTCGATGATCTTTAAGGTCCCTTCCAACCCAACCTACAATTCTATGATTCTAGGTTTATTGGAGCTTGTGGGAGGAAGGAGATCCTGACATGACTCCGGTGCCATTGCTGTCTGGACTGTGCCGATGCCCTGAGTCCCAGGCAAGCCTTAAAAACTCCCTGTGCCAAATACGGTGCAAAGAAATGGGCTCAAAGGCACAAAGTAAAAAGGGTAGAAAAGGAGCTTACTACTGGAGGGGACTTCTCACTGGTGGTTTAGAGAAATTAAATCCAGGGCATTTCATGATATGAAAAGTTAAGTTCTTAGTAGTTCTTAGCCTTTAAGTTCTCTAATTCTTAATTACGAACAGATTATAAACATGGGCATTTTTACATGGTGTTGAAAATAACGAAAATTAAGAGGCGTTGTCCTATAAGCTCTTAAAAAATACACCAACATCATCAATGCTCACTGGTGCTGCTACACAGATTGGATGAGATTCTTAGATATCCTGGGATGGTTTTCCAAATGAAAGCAGTCACAATGTATAAAACAAGCCTTTCGCTACCAATCCCTGCCCTGATATACAAATTCCAAACTCTTCAGATTCAGCTGCAACAGAGGTGTTCTGGAGAACACTTGGGTGTTACTTTTCAACAAGTGAGCATGGAAACTCATTCCCCCCCCAAATCGGAGCTGACAAATACCTCATTTTTAGACTGATAGGAATCCAACACCTTTCAGTTTGTCACTTTTGAGCACATGAACATAAAAGCACAAAGTGTTAGTTCCTACTTAGACTGTTTCAGCTCAACAATAGCAGAAACCGTTCTGTGATGTCTAGAAAGGCAGATAACTTCACTAGTGTTCCTGTGGTCTCAAGGTCCCCATACACTTTAATATACATTTGTACATCGTGCAGTTGGGTTTGCATGTCTCCATAAACTTTAGCTTACTTCATCCATATAAGTAAAATCCCCATTGTGATCAGTATAACAAAACTAGTTAAAATCCTTTTACTTCCCCATTTTTTAAGGAGGTCTTAGAGAAGCTCCTCTCTGTTTTCCTCTCCTTTTTAAATTTCTTCTTCCTCACTTGTGGCCGATAGCCTTTAGCCTTGTACTTAAAATACAGAAGCTGAATAAAAGGTTTACCGCATGAACCCATCAGAAAACAAAGGAACGTCACGCATCGGTACAATTCATGCACTGAAGGAGCCTGGGACATAGAGACCTTCACAGGGGCTGGAGCAGTAAGTCCCAAAGATAATCTTTCACAAGGAATTCCATTTTACCTAAACACCTCAAGTGAAGGTTACTGCTAACCTCCACTACAGCAACATACCCTACCTATACAGCTCCATCTTAAAGTCATTTGAAAACTAACTATTCCAAAGTCTGATTTGCTTATTATGTAGGAAGAAGATTATGAGTCTGAGAACACAATTTAGCTTTTGAGCTAAATCTTTGTCTTGAACCTTTCTGATAGCTCCAGTTACCTGAACCCCTTGACAGTGTCACTAAGACTGCTGACAGCAATGAGATCTACCCTCCAATAGCAAACCTGAAATTTTCTTTAAAAGTGCAACTGTTGGAAGACATTTTCTTTGCAAATTCCGGCTGTCTGAACTTCCAAAAAATGTGCCAGTCCAACAGGTCGTGGGCCCTCAAGATGGCGGGTATGTTTCTGCCATTTGGATTACTGCCATATCTGCTATTACTTTAGGCTACTTTCCAGTTCCTTGGCATCGCTAACTCTTAATATGCTTGAAGGTTGGCCAGCTGGCCCTAAGGCATTTTGCATCTGCAAGTCATCCTACCTCCACCTTAGATGCGAAAAGATATGGCTATAAAGCAGCAGGGCATTACTAAACACGATACCACCCATGTTTGCACTTTCTTCCCTCCCTGTGGCAGTTAAACCTTGAGCAGAGACAGCAGCAGGACCCTCCCTCAGGGACCCCTCAAGGCAGACGAGTAATTTCCAATAAAGACAATTTAGTACCTTCCAGAAAAAACACAGAAGCACTTCTTAAGTTTTGGCCTGGGTCTGTGAGGCTGCGACCACTGCTTCAGGAACAGCAGCAGGAGACTGAAGCTCCTTTGTATCTGCCTTAGCATTAGGAGAGGATCCACTGCCTGATCCACAGTTGCTGATCCACAGTTGCTGAGAAAACCAAACTGGCTACGTCAAGAAGTCCTGACACCTACAAATTGCGGAAGAACAGCGACTTCGTCATCTGCCGACAGCTTTGCACAAAGGAGGTGGTAATAAATTTTCCAACCCAAGAAACTTTGACAGGTTTTATTTTCTAATAAAAGCTACTTTTAAATAAGATCTTCCTACCCTTTTGAGATGAACTAGTTAAATATATAAATTGTATATACATCCTTGTTTTGTTATAAGAATTTTCCCACAGAGCTCATTTAATACAAGTAATGCTTATTCTTTGAGGCAACAAAGCTCTACTTGTATATGTACTTACTTCAGAAGAGATTTGTCCTCCTATTATGAAGCTGTCCAATCTTTTATTTCCCGAGATCAGCATATCTCAGGAAAAGCTTTAAGAGCTCCTCATGGAAGCTTCCCACTCAGAAAAAATCCCAGATTATAATGTTGAACATAACCATGATCAAAAAAAAGAATCCAGCTTGTTACTAGGTTTTTCTTTGCCTATCCGGTCTCGTCGCTCCAGCATTCATCTGACACTAATTCATTTTTTTTCCCCCTGCACGTTTTACTCTTTCTATGATTAAACAAAATATTTCAGGAAATGTCAGTCTGGTGTTATAACATTTATACTGCAAGTCCTAGACTGCAGTTCCACTTTCAAAGGAGGTCTACGTTCAGATTTTTCCTATAAAAGAAATTTAACCTCCATCCTTTGATTAATGGTCCTACCTCTGGAACTGAATGGATGAGAAAATGCCATTACTAGAAAGGCTTGACTGGCTGGCATGCAGAGAGTGATCTCTAAGAAGTTACAAGTGAAAATTTAATACAAAACCAATAATGTGTAGGAAACTAGGCAATAGATTGGAAATACTCTGTAAAAAAAAATCCCCAAACTACTGTTTTCAAGCATCTTATTTGTGTGCTGTACATGGGTAAGCTATCAGTCGCCTCCAACGTGTCTTCATTTGTTACGATCACAGCACTTTTTCAACTTTTCAGGCAGACTCCCTAAAACCTTACTTTAGGCAAAATAATAAAAGTGAACAAAGAAAACCATTAAGAGCACAGAGGAGGTTTGATGGCTCACAAGTCCCAAAATCCATCTCTTTAAATTTAATTAATTTCCATTTCTGAAAGGAGGTCAGAGTCCTCAATTGATCAAAAAATCTCGTGCAGCTTTAACCAAATAAAGAAGCCCAACAACCTTCCACAAATAATAAATTTCCCCTTCATTAGAAAACACAGAAGTTCTTGATTTTCAGTGGAGTGATTAACATCCTCACACGAGAAAAATACCAGCATTTTCCCGAGCTGAACGCTACTCTTCACAACAGGAGTATGAAGCCAGGACTTTAAACAAAGTCTATTCCTCTGTGATTTCTCCTTTCGGGAGGCCCCTGCTGTCCTACGGCTACTGTGAGTTATAAATAAGCCCTTCACGGCACCGGCTGAGTTCGTTTACCATCTGTCTCCTCTTTGTGATCCACTTGCAGGGAAGACTCCATTATATAAGAAAACCATATTGTGAGAGTTGGAAACTCACCACTCGCAGCCAAAGCAGTTAGGAGAGGGAAACGGTCCGCAGTGTTAAAATATTTAACGAAATATTAAATAGGAGTGGAAAGAGGAGGGGGAAGAGAGCCATGGTCATCATTTATGTCCTTACTGCAACTTGTCTGGAATGACACTACCAGTTGTTGTACTAAATTACAGATACTAAAGTAGATACTAAAATTATCTCGCATAGAGGAAGATCCCGAGCTGCCATAAGCTGTCAGCTCCACTAAAGCCAATGAGTTATGACAATTAACACCAGCTGTCTCAACTTCACATTTTGCAAAAAACAAAACACAAAACTACTTCCACTCGCTTATACTTCATTCATTCATTCTTCATAATTAAATGCTAACCAACAATCAACAGATAGTCCTATTCATATGCAGTGCTTTCCTCAATCAATTTATTGCAGTTCAACGTTTATTAAGTCTCACGTGGTGGTAGAATAGTCCTTGTGGATATGATCTTACTTATAAAAATGTATTTATTATAAAGGATTTTGTCTATGTCTGTTTATGTAACTATAAATACTCTTAATGTGACAGTGCCATGCAGTCCAACTGCTGTGTTGAAAAATAAAATCCCCCTTCTCTGTAGAAAAGGTCTGCCTGTTAATTCCTTACTCTCTTCAGGTCCTATTACGGGGTACATAGTCTCCAGAGCAAACATAGTGGGGGCTGAGAGGCTGGTCTGTTACGTGGGAAGCCCTGCCGAGATCTTCTGGCCCATGATTTCATGTCCCAGGATAGCTGCTGATTCTAATCAAGGGTGAACTGAGATCACAGAGAGAAAAATCAGCATATTTTGCCTCATGCCATAGTTCCTCCATCCCTCTTGTCACAGCAGCTGAAAAGAAACAGTATGATTTGAGCTCAACTCTCGTTGACTTCACCAACTAGACTTCAGAGAAGAGGCTACTGAAATGTGGGATAAAATACTGGACATGTGGCACTACTGCGATTTGCTTCTTCCCTTCTCCGATGACAGGACACAGCCCATCTGCCTCCTCTCTGAAATCCTCACGGTCAACTCAGACGGCACACAGTGGTGGTCTCTGTGCCCGTGCCATGCCTCCACCGCAAAGGAGAGGTCTCCGGGCTTCTCAGAGACAGGCTGCTGCTTCCACTTCACCAACCCTACTCTGCTGGTCGCACCAATGCCCATAAAAACCAAACTGCGCGTAACACCTTCAATCTGAGCGGACACGGCCACCTTCGGCGCGCAGCGAAGGGTCGCTCCTATTGCTTCCCGAACTGCTCTCCCACCCGCCGCTAACCTTCACCTCCGACTCCCACTGCGAGCTTCCAGAGGGCTCGGCCACGGCACCGCTCCTTGTTACGGGAATTTCAAAGCTGAATATCCAAGTATGGTAAATGACAGATTGTCCCGACTTCTTTCACGGAGGGGAACTATTCACTTAAAATATTCCAAATGCAGTATCGTAGAGGAAATATTTCCTAGGCACGTCTTAAACCGGCTGCCCAGTTCTTGTGTTTCACCAGAATGCGCTCTCTGCATGTACTAGACAAACTGCCGGACCTCGGTATGTTCCTTAACACGCCTGGCTCTCTTAAAAGACTAATTATTGTTTCACAATTTAATTCCACTGGACATTTTCCTAAGACATCCTAAGGTCTCTTAAGACCTAAGGCGAAGAGCACTATATTTTCTAGCATGCCGCTACTTGCCGATTGATTTTCGAAATACTAATACGTTTCACTAAACACGCTTTTTTTTTGGCGGATGTTTGTTGTGCTAGCAGGTGCCCTTATCTACCCAAACCAAACTCGATAACAGATGGTCCGTAAGCTGTCACAGAAGCCCCCCATTTCCTCCCAAGCCCCGGTGTCTCTCACCCGGGGATGCCGCAGAACGCCCGGGGCAGGCGGGGCGCCCCGGCTGCTGCAGCCCCCCCGGCCGCCCGAGCTCCCCTTCACGCAGGGACACGCCGTTCACGAACGCGGGGGATTTTCAAGTAACTTTTATTAAAGGCACCCCGCCCGCAGCCGGACCCGCACGGGAGGTCACCCCGCGGAGCGCCGAGACCTGCCCCGCCGCCGCCCCGGCTCCCGGCCGGTGGAAGCGCGAAGGCGGGTGGGATTCGCCGCCGGGCGCAACCCCCACCCGCGCTGATGTCATGTAAAGTCCGTCGCACCGGTGGCGGGGGCAGCTCCGCGCCCTTGCCCGGCCGCCGAGCCCCGGCCCGTCAGGGACCCCCGCCCGCCGCCCCCGGGGGAGCCCTTCATGGCTCGGCGCGTCCCGTTATCCCTTCCCTGGCCGCCCCCGCCGGCCGCCACCACAACTGAGGGGTCCTTGGCGGCGGCCCTCGCCCACCTCCCCGTCCCGACGGACCTCCGGGCGGCCGCTCGGCCCGGCCACCCCCGCGGCTGTGAGG
>JAOXJK010000001.1:169688571-169704476 GCA_025774025.1 Xenus cinereus
TGTTTAGCCCTTGCTCACCTTTTTATTAAAAAAAAAAAAAAGTTCAAAGAGGTTCAAAGATGTCAACTGCTTTTAATTTCCCTGCTTTTGCAGTTTTTCACCTTGGCCCTTGAAATTCAGAAGTTGTGTATCAAAAAGTCTTATTAAAATTTTTTGCCTTTAGACAGGCAAAGATACAATGCATGCTTGTGTATTTCACTGGTTGTGAAACTCTTTCAGCTAGAGTCATATGATGCTGTTGTTGAAAACGTCATTCTTTGAAAAAATTAATTCAAAATATTTTTTTTTGCTTGTTACATGTGTATTTCCCTTCCACATATTCAAGCATTGTTTTAAATTGTCTTCCTCTCAAGTTTTAAAAGACATTTATCACATGGCTAGATATTTAACTCAAAACTTCTTAAGGAAAGATAACAAAATGAAAGAATGTGAATAAATAAAATTTAAAAAACAATGTAAAATGAACAACATGATCAATGTAGTGGTATTCTAGATATAAAAAACTGAACACAAAATTTTACCATCTTATGTTCTGAGAAGTCCCAATAAAGCCAGAAGATTAGAAGCCAGTGGATGAGTAGAATTTTTTCCTAAAATGTATTTAGCGGTCAAGAATAATTTAATCAATGTTAAAGTTAATTCTGTTATTGTCCAATTTGAAGGTCATATTTATGAACCAAAAGGCAAAGCAAACCACTGTAACATTGTTGTTGCAATATCTATATTAAAAAGGTTAAAAAATTTCCATTGTTCAAATATAATGTGGGACTTGTAACAGTATTCCTACTAGTTGCTTACTGAAAATATGAATTATTTTCCTGAATTCACCTGAAAAAGTTGCAGTCAGCCTTTGTATTAAAAGCCTAGAATTTTCCTTTTGGAAAGCATGTGCATGTACAACTTTCTATAGGGTTATCAACTTCTTAAAGTTTAGACTGCAGGAAAATACTTTGAAAGAACTTGACCCCCCCCAAAAAATGAACTTATAGTTAATATTGTCTCTTGAAGGTGTAGGAGATGATGTAGGTTTGATGCCTATTTTACATAACTATATAATAGTTAGAGGACTTGTAAATAAATACCATTTTTAGCCATTATAAAGTTCCTTTGTAATTATTTTAGAGAAATTATCATGCCCAAAGTTTGATCTACCTTACACCTAAGCAAATGACTAAAGTCAGTCAAAGGATTTGTATCCTTAAACTTATTTTTTCTACTGATTATCCTGGATTACACTACATAGCAGAGATGTTTAAGGACAGATTAAATTATTCTATCACACCATGATATAGTATTCTATTTTAATAATAATTTTCATCTAAAAATGAGATATTGCGTTTAACCAGATACTCGAGACCTCCTTAGTAACAGAGGCACTACAAAAGGTGATTCTTTTCTATTTAACAGATGTCTAAAATAATTACAATAGAATGGCTTCTGAAATTAAATAATTTTTACATTGTTGGGGAATGTCTAAATTTATGGCTTAGGCTAAATGTTTAACTTTAAAATTGCTGTCATTAAACGAAAGAAATTTTGCTCTCAGTTTTAAATATTCTATTGTAATTAATGTCTTAAAAATGGTACCACTCTCTTACTTGAGCAAATATCAGGAGGAGACTCTAATGCAGATAACATTTCTGCTGAATTCTTGGGCAGATTTTCTGGATGTGAAGACTGCATAGTATAATTTTATAAATTAAAACATAATGTCATACAATTTAAAAAATAATATTTTTAGTATGCTACAGTAAATATTTAAAATATATACATAAAAATATACATAAATCTGGATATTGTTCTTATATCCTTCTCAAATCTCTTTTTATGACACCTTATCCCACAAATACGTTTATTCAAAACGGTTAGCTGAGCAAAGGTTCCTAATCAACATTTAGAGGTTTGTATTCAGAACACAATAAATCTACATATTTTCTTTATATTTTGGTTAGGCTACTAAAGGATTTTTTTTTTCCAGGAAAAAAGGGTGATGTTTCAAGTGAACATCAGCATGAATTAACACTTACCTTCTTCCTGGACATTGAGTTTCCTTTCTTTTTCCTCAGGTATGATCCAAAAACTGATACATGGACAATGGTGGCTCCACTGAGTATGCCTCGAGATGCTGTTGGTGTCTGTCTCCTCGGTGACAAATTATATGCAGTAGGTGGCTATGATGGTCAAACATATCTGAACACTATGGAAGCATATGACCCTCAGACTAATGAATGGACACAGGTAATTATAAAGTCTTTATTTTTTCATCTGTAATGTATTTTGATAGTTGTATATAAAAAAAGTATAGTATCTGAGGTTGACATAAGTGTAAAAATAGTCTTAGTATTTATCAGCTGTTGTGTCAGGATTTCCCCCTGAAAACAGAAAAGAGAGAATTAGATCTATTAGATCTTAAGAAACTGGAAAAAAACAGTATAGGCAGTCCTTAGAAACATAACCTTGTCACCTTTCAGACAAAATTCTTGTTCTGATCAATTTATATACAAGATAATCTTTTCATCTTTCTTCATGCAGAAGAAATGTCATAAAAAGTATCAAAACATATCTGGAATTTTAATCGATACCCAGCATGTCTTGAAGATCCCTCATATGAAAATTTATTTATTTTATGTAGAGATCCAAGTTTTCATTTCATTCTTCAATTCCATTTTTTTTCTGTTTGATGGACATTTTGAAATGTTGAACTATATATATATGTTCCTAATATTGAATCATATAAGAATTAAAAGATATAACAGTAGATATACTAGATATAAGGAAGAAATTTTTTCAATTAGGGTGGTGAAAATTTTCTAGTTGAAAATGTCCCTGTTCATTGCAGGGGGTTGGACTAGATGAGTTATAAAAGTCCCTTCCAACCCAAACTGTACTATGATTATATGATTCTGTGATTCTATGAAATAGTGGTACAGTGTAAGAAGCTGGGAACTGGCGATTTGGTTGTAGAAGGAATGTGGATCAGCCTTGATCTTGCTTCAGGGACTAAAGTGGAAGCATCTGCTACACTCTACAGATTAGTGAAAGCCCTTGCATATCAACAGTTCACAAAATTGATGACAGCTTTAAAATTACTTCTTTTTTCTGTTCTCTCACTTTCAACTGAAAGACGTCAAATGTGAGTAAGTTAGTTTAAAACTACAATGCCAGGATATTGTGGGTTTATTTATATTTAGTGGTTTATGCTCCCATTAATTTTGACCATTTTAGAATATTGTTGACACAGCACTTTGACAATTTCTTGCATGGACTGTTCCTGTTCACTTAATTTGTATCTTTTTTTCTGCAGATGGCTTCCCTAAATATTGGAAGAGCTGGTGCCTGTGTTGTAGTCATCAAACAACCATGACTTCGTCAGCAGTGCTTAGGATTTTATTGACTGTGAAATTATTATTTTTCTATCAGACATCGAGAATGATAACTTCATCAGAACAAGGATTTACACAGTGAATACTCTGTTGATCACAAACTTGAAGAAGTTTGCAAATGAGAAAGATTAAGTATTTATGCCCTATAAAATCATAAAAACTGTTCACAGTCAGTGAACAAGAAAAAAAAATCAGGCTGTTTTAGGCATAAATATGTGAACATAGAGTAATAAGTTCAGGTACTGTTCTCATGAATGTGTCCTGGAGAACTGGATAATCAAGGGACAGCTCTACACAAGGAGCAGGAGGGAATACAAGAACAGTTTTCATGGCTGCAAGAGTTTTAACTGCAGAAATATCGAAGTACATTTAATCACTTTTAAACTGAGGGTTTTTTTTTAAAAAAAGAGAAAAGTAGATAGTAATATAATTTTTTTTTCTGTTCAGGTTTTGTCTTCAAATGGGTTATGGACTAATTTAAACAGGCAGTTTAGTTCTTACTGAAAAGAAAGGGTAGACAAGTCTGGATCTCCAAGTTTCTCTCATAATGACTAAGCTGATAATCTACAGTAGGAAGAAAAACAAAACTAAAAGCAAACCTCCAAGATTACTTTTTTTTGTAACTTCAGATTGTATTTCCTTGCCTCCCTTAACGCATCTTATGAGTCTTTTGAAGGGGAAGCCTGTGTGTTTAATCTAATTATACACAAAGCAATCCTTTGGCTGCACTGGGGCTTTGTTGCAAATGTGGGAGTCAAAAGAAAAACTTCTAAATTCTCTTTTAATCTTATATTCAATTTAAGCATATGGGATCTGATGTCATTATTTAATGCATCTTCTGCATGTTGGAAGCTCATAAAAAACTGGAAAATTGATACTGTTCCTTCGCTGTATCATGTAACACATGACCCATGACCAGAACAGTATATAGAGTCTCTTCTAACATTTCAAAAGGGATGAAAATACTGCATTTTATTTCTTTCTGATGCTCGTACATACACAACCTTATCTGATTAGAGCTGCCAATTTATGCCTTTCCACTTACGACTGTGAATAACTGCAAGTAGGGAATTCAGAATAAATGCAAGTGGAATAAGGAAAATTAGACCATTTGATCTAATAAAGTTCATATGGTAAATATACTAGTGTCATCTGTGCTTCCCTTTAGAGTTCATCATTTCTGGCAGTAATGCTACTTTGAGCTTTTGCCTTGGCAGTAGATTTGACGTTGATGCTTAGCTGAATCAGTTAGAATCCTAAGGACACTAATGGAATATGAAATTCTGATGTTCAGGGAGGCCCAGGCTCTGGGAACAGAACTTCCAAGCATACCTCTTCTTTAAACCTTTGCTGATCCTTTAGGAATTATTTCATGGTCCAAAAGCAGAAACCTCAGAGTCCTCTGTCACTAACAATTTTGGGAAGGAATTCTGGTTGAAGTTAAAAGAGTTTTCCTAGTGGAAACTTTTAAAACCATTTGAGATGAAAAAATACATGCGGCCTCCTACTTGGGATATTTGATTTGAAGATGTATCTTTCCTTCTAACAGCATCAACATCCATGGAGATCTTTGTTTCCTGACACAAACTGAACTTCAGTATTGAAGTCTAAGTATACTCGTTTAAACCTTTTTATATGCTTCTCTGTTCGAATTAGAAATCAGCTGCAAGTCTTTAATATTAGTTTTCCACAATCAGTTGGCTTTTGAATTGCAATTAGTCTTTCTTCCACAGAGAAGCATGTCCATTTTTCCCCAACTATAACAACTTGTTGAATAAAAGATGTTGGCCCTCTACAGATTTTGCTTCACATAAACATAAGCTTCTGAAATCAAACCAAAAAGGTTCTAGAATAACAATTGCAGTTAAATATAGACATTAGCATTCAGTTCTCCTACACAGATACCTAATGAACTTAGAAACTGAATTTTAATTCTATTCCCAGAACTTTCTTTTGATTACATTATATTCATACACGATAGAAACGTGATTACACTACCTGTATACTGACCTTCAAAAAGGATTACTTCTATTAGTTGCAATCCGCGACAGATTTTTTTTCTATGCCTTGATCATTTTTATCCTCAGTTTATCCTCATCTGTATTTTTTAATCTCAATTTCCTTTATGCATTTTCAATTTGCCTTTATTTATCCAAACTGAAATATTATTCTCATGTGAAAACTTTCAGACTACTCCAGTGCGTTTATGCTGAAAGAATAATATTATAAATTTGTTTTATTTAAATTATGGAAAATTTAGCCACAATAGGAGCCAAATTTGGCTTTCAGATTCTTTTTATGCACCTACATCAATATGTTCTGGAGTTCTTGTAAACAGAATTTAGGAAGAATTTTTTATTGAATATTTTTTCCTACCTTTGTGTTTACTCTGCTCTTATTAAAAACAATAACAGTTTTACCTTTGAGTTCAAAGGGAATGGATTTGGTTTCTGACATCTATTAAGATCTCTTTTTTATTTATAAGAGTTAAAATGCCTTCTGACAGACTGAGTTGTGCTAAACAATATGAATTCAAAGCAAAAGCAGCTGTTTTTTCAAAAGTCAGATTATCTCACTGTTGTTAATATAACATGGTACCTTTTCTCTCAAATAATCCCTTTCATTTAATAGGAAAATCACAGTGGAATCAGATCTGCAACAAATATTAAATTCAGTGAAATCAATAATTAAATTTCTCCAAATGTTACTTGTAAATTTTATACTTAAAATATTTTAAGTATGTTCTAAAATGTTAGCATTTTCTCTGTATTTCCAATCTTTTTTATTCATGGGGGCATGCTTTTTTTTTTTTTTCCAGAATGTTAACCAGTTTTACTAGAAAGTCTTTAATTCACATTAACCTGTATTTATACATGTGAGTTATGCCCATTTCTTTCCTATTGTTGCCCTTCCTTATATATGAACATCTTTTGTACTAATCAAACATAAGTAAAAGTAATTAATATTAAGGTTTTCTGGTGTAATTAACATTAAGGTCCTCTGGGACTACTGAGAAGCCTTGCATTTCTCTGTTATATGTGTCAAAAAGTCCTTTTGTTTTTATTGTTTGTTAGAGATTTTATTAATTTTTTTCTTGTTGTTTTCTCCTTTTAAGGTAGGAGGAAGGTCAAGCACATAAGTGCTAGCAAAGCTATTTTTAAGTGGATGAGTCTATACGTATTTTTGTTGGAAGATAGAGAAAAACATACTGGCAGAAAGTGGTCATTATTGTGCCTGAGGATTTATATTCAAAAGCTTTCATGGACACAAAAAAATAAAATCTGTGCTCTTTCTTCAGTTTCCCTCCTCAACTCCTGTCAAGTCCTTTGGGACATTAGAGATCAATGACAGCCAATTCTGATGCAGAGGTTTTTTCTCTTTTTTCTTTCATTGATTATTTCTCTAGCGAGGATAAAACATTTGCTGCTAAAATAAAAAAAAAATAGGAAAAAAACACAGAAGACACTAGTTATCTTTGAAATACTTATAGAAACAATACCTAAAAATACAACATAAGTAGGTTCCCCAGAAGAGGGAATAAACGTATCAGTATTACAGCTGTGATAGTGCTGTTAATGTTTATTAATACAATTATTAAAGAAATAGTAAAAGGAATTACATTTTGCAAGAGTTTGATTGGTTGTTTAAGTAAACAAAATCAAGAAAATATCATAACATTGTATTTCAGTTTTTCAAATTAATTAGTCTCCTGATTTAATTCCTCTCAAAATGCTAAACAGTAAAACACCAAGAATATAATTTTCTAGATATCAGAGCCTTTATAAATATGGAATAATTCAGGTTGAACTCAGTAGAAAAACTGATCAAGCAAAATATGTAAATCTTTTCCTATGATTCTGAGGGCCCCATTTAAAATTTGTTTCTACCAACATAGTAGTATTAAAAAATCCATTTTTTGGAAGAAAGACTAATCTTGTTGTCCTCTATTGTTTATGGAACTGCTGACTACTTTGCAGTTTTAGAACTTTCCTTTAAGTTGCTTTTTTACGTTTACAGTTTTTATTATTGACAGTGATGGACGCTAGAAATATAATCAGTATTGGTAAAGAAGTACATAGAAAAATGAGATGTAATAGTCATTATTTAGTAGAGTTGGAAATTAATTGAATATTTGTGCATTGAAATCAAAGCCACAAATAAGGTGATAAAAAGACCTGAAGGTAAACATATTGTTACTTTGACTTTAATTATAATTGTTCGATACATATTTGCATACGTGTTCTTGCAATCAAAATACTAATATTGTTTAAAAGCAAAAGTAAATTTTAAAAAATCCTTTTGCATATAGAGTATACTTTTAATCATATGAAACTGCTCAAATTATTAAGACATGTAAGGATGCTTTCAGGGAGTGGCCCGTCTCATAATGTTACTCTGTTAAACTAATATTAATTCACATAAGGGAACCATTTTGGCATAATCAGGATCCCAGAATGCTCACAGAGTGTGTTTCCAGCCTTGGTGGAAGTTTGATTCAAAGTCAGGTTTCCTGCCTAATACAGCATGTAGTGCAATTGGTATAATTTTATCAAAATATCAAACTAGAAAATATTGTGTGAAGAATAAAACAGTAAAATAACAATATCTCAGAAATGTAAAAAGAATATTAGGGAAACAGATTTTTGTTACTTACAAGGACACATTACCCAAGAGTGCTACATTTTATTCCCAACAGAAGCAATTTGATTTTTGGGAAATAAATTTGCAACCAGTCTACTGGTTTTTAAAATGAAATACTGTTTGAAAGAAGTAATTTCTTATATTCCTTCTTGTAAAATAGGGACTTGACTTTCTACATTCACTATAAAAGAAGAAAAATTGTTGTTTATCCCAAAGTAATACTTAAAATCTCAAATTGAAAAACAGTGGCTCAAATATATATTAGAAGTCAATAACTAGTTACATACTTTAAATTCTGAGAATATAAAGTTCTTGGACATTTTTGCGTGTACTGCACCAAGCAGATGTACATATGTTAGATAATACAGGCTTGCTGCCAACTCAGAAGAGAATCTCAGTATGTAAAAGTAACTTCAGAAATATTTCTTTTAAAAATAGATTATCCATGCAATATATATATTCTAACTTAAATGAGAATGTATAAAATATTCAGCAGAATAATTATTCTTCAGCCTTATTCTAAATCCAGTGTAAAGCTTCTCAAATTGGCATAACCTTACATTTCATTGCAAATTCCCTCATTATAGTTCTGCTTCATAGTATTTGGGGATTAGGTACACTTAGGGGCAGAGAGACTGCTCAAAATCCTTAAATCAGCAAAACTTTGATTTCCACGTGCAGGACTGCAGCTGTTGGAAAGTAAACCATACAGAAAATTGCTAGCAAATGTAAGAAATGCAGTGGCAGGGGAAAATGCAGCCTGGCTATCCACAACCTCCCCTCCAGGATCTACGGAGCTGCCAAATCCATCACCCTCAAAGGGTTTGAAAAGCAGTCAAAGCTGAGGTATAAGCAATTTACACTCCTATCACCCCAGACTTTCGATGATGATATGATGCTAATGAATAAATAAAAACAAATTAATTAAAAAAAATCCACTCTTGCAGAAGTCTAGTACTTTTCAGAACTAGGTCTGTGAACCAGGATCATATTCAGTATTCTTCACTTAGACGGGTAGGTTGTGTGCAAAGTCTGGTATCCTTAGTGAACTATATCTAATGTAGAAGGTGTCCCCAACAAAAGTCATTGGAGAGGGATGACTTTGAAGGCTTCCAGGAAGAAATATTGTTCCAAAGGCGAGGTATTTAAATTAGGTAAATGAGCATTCAGTTTAGTTGCCCCCGCATAAGTGTCTAATACCATGTGAGATGCCCAAAATTATCTAAGATATCCACACTGGACTGGCAGGTATTACACAGATGAAGTTTTGGGGTGGCAACAAAAGTTAAAGTGAGAAACTCTATCCCAGATGATATTAGGTGCTCTTGTGCAGGCAAATAGAACCCATGATCACTCATATAAACATATATGTGCACACCCAGTGCCATTAGATGTCTGAAGGCAGCATCTTGCAACCCACCTAGGTGACAAGACTATTTAAAAACATTTTACTTCAGTTGCTTTAGCTTGAAAATATTAACCTTGATTGTCCAATGAATGACACATATAGGGAACATAGGTGTAAGAGCACAGTCAATTAACACTCATTAATACTGTAGTGATATGATTAACTATGGGAAATGCTAACTTGACAAGATCCTCTTTATCACAAAAATAAACTTCTGTGCATCACTTCAGTCAAAAATTTGTTCTATAAGCAAGTCATGAATAAATCACCCTTACTCAGCAGAGTTATTTTTAAAAAAATCACCTGTAGTAGTTGGTGTTTTCCAGTGTAGAGTTCTTGGTTTTGTTTTGCTATTTAATGCATTTCCTAGTGCAATTCTGTAAAGATTTGGATGGCATATTTCAGTCACATAGTAGAAAATCTCACATGTAAGCCATAGTGTGGAAACAGAGTATATTGGGGTTTAGGGTTTGGGGTATTTCTTGTATCTACATCTGTATATTTTCCAGGGTATCAATGAATTGAAAAAGGTTATTTGTCCCATATGAAAGGAAAAAGAGAAAGAAGACTTGCAGTAGCAGGCTGAATGAATAAATATGCAGTTCTTTATTTCTTTAATATAGAATGCTCTCAAATACAGATATCTACTTTGTAAATGTCCACAACAGAATTATACATCCTAAGCTTTTTTTTTTTTTATCATTAGAATAACAAAATCAGTATTTCTAGGACATGATTCATCTCATTCTAAAAGTTAAATAAATAACACTTTGAAAGTGTGCTTCTCCCCATTGACTGCAAAAGGTGCCTCAAATGACTAGTTCAGATGCAGACATTCACACTCTGGACACCTACATTTCTTAAGATAAATATTAAAGTTTAGTGAGATGAATCTTTAAAATCTGATAAATGCCTAGAAGGAACTGGCCACACAAACATTTATTTCAAATAACTATGACAGGAATTCCATTTAGAACATAACTGCAAGACTCAACTATGTACTGAACAAAACCAATTTCCATGCTCTGAAATAACCACTATTGTGATCTTCAGAGTGAATAATTTTGAGCTGCCAACCGACATGCAAAAAAAAGTAAATGATATCTCTTCATTAACCTAGAAAGAGAAAAAGTATTCTGAAAATTGTAGCTGCAGGTCCTGGTTACCTAAGTTTTAGATATCCAGCTAGATTTCAGGGATATGGGAGCAATTTAATATGGTAAGCTCCAATACATGTTCATGTAGTTAAACTTTATCAGCTTTCAGAACATAAAATAGGACTATTTAAAAACATTAAATTAGTTAGATTGCTGTAATAAATGGGTATATATGGGAAGAGAAAAACAGGAGAAAACCAGACACCTCCCACTGGTTCATATCATCCAAATACATGCATACAAATAAATCACCCGCTTGAGAAACAGTTTTCCTTTTTGATTTATAAAGTTGCCAACAAGACTAACCCAGATTTAGGCACATAAAAAACCCAAAAAAGGAGGCATAGAAAAATACCAAATAGTATGATTCATCTGAAATTGTAAATCTGCTTGACTTCCTTATAGATTTATCCATGTTATCATTTACCTCACAAATAGTTTACACCACACTACATATTCTTTACCAACTCCATGTATATAGACATAATTTAGGAAATATATTTTTTGTGATTAAAGGCAACTTTTGAAATAATGAGTCCATTGTGCAGCTATTGTAGATAAATTGCTTTGTTGTTTTTATGTGAGTTCACCATCTTTGTTTGTGCAGTTCTTAATAACCAATGAATACATTGTTCATTTCATTGTAAATTGTGAAAGTTTAGCATGTCTTAAAATCACAGACCATTTTCTTTGCTCTTTAAATTAAGATGTTTATTTTTTTATTCTATGTTTATGTGCTGGACCTTGTAGAAAAATAAATGGCAAGATTCTGCTGGAATGAGATTACAGAACACATAATCTTTTAAAAGCATATTTTCAGGAAACTAAGATATCTTTGGTTATGTTTAGTTGACATTAGGGAACGGACTTAGAGTAATGAAAAAATGTATAAAGAAAATTAAACATAGGTCTTCAATGAACTTGACTTGCTTGACTGCTGTCTTTTCCTTCTTCCTTCCTAAAAAGCAAACAAAAAAAACCCAAACCAAACAACAAAATAAAAAAAACCCTTCAAACAACAAGCACATAAGATCTATGTCCTTTTTAATTTCAGTGTATGTTCACTATTTTATATTGTCATAAATTATAATTAATTGTAAAATTACAATTAGAGAGGGGAAGAGATGTAACTAGAATCATGCAGAAGCAGCTGTTATGCACAAAATGGAGAGCTTCATTAACTGACAAAAAAAAAAAAAGAGCAAAACCGCCCCCCCAAAAAATGAGCAGTAATTTTTCTAGAATGATCAAATCAACATATAGTGTCAGCAGACTTATGGCAATGATGATTTACTCTTTAATTAAAAAGTTTCTACCTTCACCTTGCATACCAAAAGATCTTATATCAGATTATATCTGTGTGCTAGAGAGGCGAAGCCAAGGGCTGAGTCTCCCTGCAAGTGGGACATAGTTAGAGTGCTGTGGATAGCAGTATGTCATATATATGAACTTTCCAGTGCTGTCATATGAGAGTGCAAATGTTTGCAGATGTATTACTTGACTTATGCATCAAACCAGTCCAGTTAGAAGTTTTGAAATTTTAGTTGAAAGCAAAACTAGTATTTAAGAAGTATCTTGGGACATTGAGGTATGAGTATATTTAGTATGGTAAGGAACTACAGAGCAAAATAAATGTACAATGGTTTGGAATGTAAGAGAATAAATACATTATGAAAATGTACAAATATGGTTGTAAATACATTCAATTAAACTGTCCTAAGTTTTGCAATATTTGCAGAGCAGTTTACAGAATGTTACACTTTTACCGTGATTCCCTTATATCTTGGGCATGTGTGTACAGAATACAAGTGAAGACATAGAGCACAATGTTTAACTCGTAATCTGGCTTTGTTTGACACAACATGTTTTCAAGGAATTTGAATTCTGAAAATGTCATTGTGGAAAAATAAATATGCCTTGTTTGATGTATTGCAGAGGTGATTCTTTTAAGTGGATATGGCAAAACAGTTAGGGTTTTATATTGCCCATACCCAGTTTCCCTTATGTAAATTCAAAAAGCAAGAATCTTAAGACTCTGATAAACATTAACATTTAGGTCATTTACCCTTTTCTTCAGTCAAACTATCAAGACTGTAATGGAATGACACATAACATAATCTGCAATTCAGACTGTCAACTTTTTTGGTCTCCTTTTATTGGAAACATAATGAAAGAACTCCTCCCCCTCAAAAAGGAAAAAAAAAATCGACGTGCACAGCTATGTGTTTCAGGATTTAATTGCAGTAAGAGATATGAACTGCAAGTGAGTCTAGATGCTGTTTAATATGATGATCAAGAAGAAAATAAATTCTTGGTGGCAAAAAATATACCTGTTCAGGTTAAACAGCTAGCTTGAATCATACGTAGTTGGAATGGTTTAGTGTCTAAAATGTTGATCTGGGACATAAAACAAATCTGTCTTATAGGATCTAGGAGAAATTCCTATTACTTGGGCCACCTGTACATTCCAAATTTATTCTGACTTCATTCTACAGTGAGATTCAGCTGCACTCTCTGCTGTATGAATGGACAGTTCAGGTGAGTGGACAGTTCAGACTGACCAAGATTAAATCCTTTTGTTTCCCCAGTTTTCATGTATAACCTGGAAGAACTATGTATTCTATGTTCTTAAAATCCCCCTGCCCCTACCTTGTGAAACATGGATCATACTGTATGCATATCATACACAGGATTTATGAGAACATATACTAAAATATTTGATGAATATATGAGAGGGATGCATGACAGATAGGTTAAAACTTCTGCCAAAGTCAAATTTGAATGGAGACTCCTGAAGCATGAAGAATGCATATACTAGAATTTGCATTAAGTGATTTCAAACTCCTTGGAGAGACAAGTACTTTAGACATGACTGCATCAGTAAGCATGAATTTTGAATAACCAATATCAGACTTTCCAAGGTGGACAGTTTAAATGCCGAAACTTTGCTGAGAACATGCTTCTCTTTAACATTTATCTTAATCTATTTTGGATATAGGCTGAAGTGTAAAAATTCTTCTTTATAAAAAATGTTAAAAAATGTTTAAGCAAGAAATTTGTCTCTGTGTTCAGCTGAGTTTAACTTTCGATACAACGAACCTTTTCCATAGGCATCAGTTTTCCCATGGCCTCAACATTTCTCTTGAGTAATATACAGTCAACCAATGGGTAATTGTTTATAATTCAAGTTAATAAAAAGGGTGCAGTCAAAATGGTCTTAAGCTACATTCTAGATCCTGTTAATTCATGTAATTTTGGATCTGCCAATAAACTACATGGTCAAATCTGGCTGGAATGCTAATATAATTTACCAAAAGTAATATGATGGGTTTTAAGCCCTAATCACTGTATTGCAGATCATAAATAAGATCATACACCAAGGGTCTTAGAATAAAAAATCAAGCCACTCTAAGAGGAGAAGTTTTATTTACTAAACAGAGAAATTACATTATTTAATACTTGGTGGTTCAAGATTCAGTTTGGAATCCTTGGATGGAAATGTAAGGCCTGGAAAGAAACTACATTTATGTTCTCTTACTACTTATTCTTTTATGCATCTTTTCCCCCATTTCTTTATCCATGCTTCATACTACTCTCATTTTCATTTTTCTGTCCCATTCATATGAATGGTTTCTTCCTTCTAATAAGTTATACTGCTTTCTATTTTCCTCTTTTTTTCCCCAATTTTCTTCTTATTGTTGTATTCTACCTATCCTCCATGAACCAAAATTTTCTTGCTGCTTCTTTTCATGGTGGGTTGAAACAACTCCTTCATGTTAGGAGGAGCTGGAGCTCATAGTTGTAGCTGGAGCTCATAGTTTTCCTCTTCCTCTCAGTACTTTTCCTTCAACTTCCTCTTGTTTGTGTACATATACTTCACCAAAAAGTCCTGCTTATGTTGTATTGGAAATGAATTAATTACAGTTATCTATCCTTTAAAAGCCATTCCTTTTGCCCTAGTATAAGTATTGGAAAATTATATTTATTTTGATGAAGATGAATTATTAGTAGTCTTAATGCCCAAAATAATGAAAATAATTTTTAATTATACCATCATAAAGGTTTTTTTTTTTCTCTCATACTGTCCAGAGGTCAAGGACCCATACTCTACAACACATTGCGAAATTTCCCTGTAAGAAAGATTTTATATGTGTGAGGAACAAACAAAAAATTGATTCACAAAATCCAAAAGATATAAAACACACATTATTCTTGCCTCAGGTCTCTTTGGTGGTCACAGCATCACAGAATCACATGGGGTTGCAAGGGATCTCTGGAGATCATCTAGTCCAACCCCCCTGCCAAAGCAGGTCCACATAGAGCAGGTTGCACAGGAACATGTCCAGGTGGGTTTTGAATGTCTCCAGAGAAGGAGGCTCCACCACCTCCCTGGGCAGCCTATACCAGTGCTCTGCCACGCTCAAAGTGAAGAATTTCTTCCTCATTTTTAGATGGAACTTCCTATGTTCAAGTTTGTGCCCGTTTCCTCTTGTCCTATCCCTGGGCATCACTGAAAAAAGACTGGCCCCATCCTCCTGACACCCTTCCTTTAAGTATTTATAAGCATTGATCAGATCCCCCCTCAGCATTCTCTTTTCTAGACTAAACAGACCTGAGTCACTCAGCCTCTCCTCGTAAGGCAGATGCTCCAGGCCCCTCCTCATCTTGGTAGCCCTCTGCTGTCCCTTCTCCAGCAGTTGCCTGTCCTTCTTGAACTGGGGAGCCCAGAACTGGACACAGTACTCCAGATGGGACATCACCAGGGCAGAGTAGAGGGGAAGGATGACCTCTCTTGACCTGCTGGCCACACTCTTCTTGATGCACCCCAGGATGCCATTGGCCTTCCTGGCCACAAGGGCTCATTGCTGGCTCATGGTCATCCTATTGTCTACCAGGACTCCCAGGTCTTTTTCCTCAGAGCTGCTCTCTAGCAAGTCAGCCCCCAACCTGTACTGGTGCTTGGGGTTATTTCTCCCCAAGTGCAGCACCCTACACTTGCTTTTATTGAATTTCATCCGGTTCCTCTCTGTCCGGCTCTCCAGCCTGTCCAGGTCTCACTGTATGGCAGCACAGCCCTCCATCGCGTCAATGACCCCTCCCAGTTTTGTATTGTCAGAAAACTTGCTGAGGGTACATTCCATCCCCCCATTCAGGTCATTGATGAATATATTGAAGAGGACTGGACCCCGTACTGATGCCTGGGGGGCTCCACTTGTTACAGACCTCCAATTAGATTCTCTGCCCCTAATAACAACTCTCTGAGCTCTGTCTTTCAGCCAGTTTTCAGTCCACCTCACTGTCCATTCCTCTAATCCA
>JAOXJK010000001.1:169704576-169719542 GCA_025774025.1 Xenus cinereus
TTCTCTTCTCCAGACTAAAAAGACCCAAGTCCCTCAGCCTCTCCTCATAAGAGAGATGCTCCAGACCCCTCATCATCATCTTTGTAGCCCTCTGCTACACTTACCTTTATTCAAGTTCACCATGTTCCTCTCTGCCCAACTCTCCAGCCTGTCCAGGTCTCACTGAATGGCAGCACAGCCTTCTGGTGTGTCAGCCACCCCTCCCAGTTTTGTATCATCAGCAAACTTGCTGAGGGTACATTTCATCCAGGTCATTGATGAATATCTTGAAGAGGACTGGACCAAGTACTGACCCCTGGGGGACCCCACTTGTTACGGACCTCCAACTAGATTCTGTGCCCCTAATCAGGACAATCTGAGCTCTGTCTTTCAGCCAGTTTTCAATCCACCTCACTGTCATTCTTCTAATCCACACTTCCTAAGCTTATCTATGAGGATGATGTGGGAAACTGTGTCAAAAGCCTTGCTGAAGTCAAGGTAGACAACATCCACTGCCCTCCCCTCATCTATCCAACCAGTGATGCCATCATAGAAGGCTGTCAGGCTATCAGACATGACTTCCCCTTGGTGAATCTGTGTTGACTACTTGGACTACTTGGTCTCCAAAGTGGTGTCCTGATACCACTAAGGCCATTTCTTACCACATTTTGCCTAGGTCCCCAATTGTCCTGAGAGGACTCTTATCTCCTCTTTTACTTTGAAAAGTAAATGATGAAAATAGGAAGTACAGAAAACTGACGTCATTTTTTACAAATTGTAACATTAAATCAAGATTCTTAAATTAATATTGTATCAGCTTTTCTAGTAATCTCCACGAAGTTCTCTGTTGTCCTCTTTTCCTTTTGCAGCAACATATTAATTCTACTTGAAAAAAGCAGGAAAAAAATCACATTGGTATTCTGATCCAAAATTTCCTCTGGCCCAAGGACTGAAAAAAGTGTTACTTTGGGAATTCATGATGTTATACTCTCTGTAATCTCATGGTTGACTTTTACACTTGCTATAGCAGTTGGTGCCCAAACTATTATTAGGGGATTTCAGAGAACATAATCTCCACATTTCTGCAAATGTGTCATTAGGCAGCAAAGGATGAAAAATTCACTGGTCCAGAGAAAGAAAGCATAAGTGTGAGAAGGAATATAACTTTCTAATCTATTAATCTGGACATTCATCATGCAAAATTTCTGGGTTTCGGCTGTGCATAAGGTGTTTTACACATTGCATTTTGTAGTTTATGATCCTGTAACATTAAAAAGATATTAGGCAAAACAGCCATCGATGAAATGAAGTCCTGGCTCCAAGACTTCCTATTTTCAGCATTTTCTCTCAGCTAATTTAGGTTGTTCTAACTTGCATGCTGATTGGTTTTGTACACTGTATTTGGAGCTTAGATTCCTGATCCTGGGCAGTTGTAGGTGCATGAGCTTATGTTTACAGCTGCCTGGACGGACATGTTCTTTACCTACCTTCCCTACAAATTCCTTAAAGCAACTTGATGAACCTAAAACCAAACATTTAAGGTTCAGGAGATTTGTTACTAGAAGCTTTAAGGCATTCTAACACAGAGCCCTGCAGCTGATCAGAGGAAGGTCGTGTTTACCCAATACATATTATATAAATCTATTCCTAGTAACTGACATCCAGAAAAATCTATGTCTTTCACTGTAGATGTGAAGTTTAAACTTGGTATAGTATTAGCTAGACTGACAATCTCATAACTGGATGAGCACAGGGTAAAAAATGGCAGCTTAGGAACAAGTAGTCCTGTTATAAGTGTAAAGAAATTTCCAAGCATTTTAAAGGCCTAAGGAAAGAAAATTGTGGGTAGATTTCTGAACGTAGAAATGCTAGCTGTGAAGTGATGGAAATAAATTTCCCCTACTTTATCCAAATGGATGAAGGTAAGAACATATTTTGTGCTGAGTATGTTCGTGCATTTTCTAGAATACATTACATGGACGAGGAAACTGGTAAATCTCTAAAACAAAGAAAGATTATTTGAAATACAAAACCTGGGTATCAGATGAAAAAAAAAGTTATGGAAATGGAAGTTATCAATTTCTTTGTATCAAAATCTATGACATCTCTCATCTAAAATGGCAGCCTGTGACCCTCAGTGAGTCAGAGGGCTAAATGGCTGTAGGAGTTATTTTTGATTGTGTGTTGTGTTCTATATAGCTTAACTATCTATGTTCCTCACTCATGCAGGTGTTATTGGTGTGGATTTAAAACATATCCAATTCTTCAGAGCAGAAAATTGGAGTGGGTTCCTTATTTTTGCGGGTTTTGCGGGACATGAGAGAGATGCTGTCTGACCACAGGCAAAGGAGTGCTCCAGAGCCTGACAGATGTCTTCATCTGATGGCTGGTACCATTGCACCAAAATAAATTTTCAGGATAAGTTGCAAACATAGTCAAAGTTTGTAGGCTGCCTGAAACTGCTTTTGAAGGGTTTGAGGAATCCCATGGTTTATGGGATTATGTATATACTATATATAAACACAATACTGATTGCTAAATTGCATCAGAATTGCTCAGTATTAAGGTAGGAAGCTGACTAAACCCTTTACACAGGCCTAAGCTGAACAAACATTCTAAAATAAACATCAGAGGGCATCTGGTGCTGATACAGCACCTGTATTATTGGTAAAACACAGTAACAGCAAAACAACAACAAAATTTCATTTATAATGGTTCCAGTGTATAAGGAGGAATGAAATGGTGGGCTTCCTGTTGTTTCCAAAAGAAACATATAGGTCACATTAAGGGAAATTAGTTGTAAACATACCATCACAGGTCTTCACTGATTTTGAACGTTTCAAAAAAGAACAATAAAAACTGCTTGTAAGAACACAGAAATTGCTGTACCAGTTCTGATGAAAGATCCATTCACCCTCATGTTTTATCTTTGACTAATTCTCACCAGAAGCAGCTTCAGAAAAAAAAAAAGAAAGAGTTTATAGGGTTATATTCTTAGTTATTTGTGCCTAGCTTCTGCCACTGCCTGATAACTTCAGTGGGCCACTCAAATTCTTGTGTTGTCATAAAGAAAAAAATTCTGTGTTTTAATAAAGAAAGAATGAATGATGTTTACCTTTCCTCTCAATCTCTTTTCATTTTAAAACACTCATTATTTTACATAATTCACTATCTCTCATCTCTGATACCTTTTTCCTAAAGAGACAGATTTTCTTTGTGTTGTACAGTAGCTATTCAGTAGCTTCAGTTATCTTTGCCAGCCTTTTACTACTTTTTCAGAGAATGTTTTACTATATCATGTTAGATGTTAGATATCATGACCCATGAACTGTACTCAATATTCAAAATTTAAGTATGCCCTGGACGTTCACAGTGGCATTGGAATGTTTATTATTTTATCATTTATTTTAATAGGAAGCTGAAACAGATTTACCTCTTACCTATGGCTGCACATTATGAAGATGCCACTTTACAGAGAATACAACATCTCTTCCCTAAGAATAGCTAATTTGGAAACTTTCATTGTTTGTGTGTAATTAAGGCCATTTTCTGCACATATATTATATGTATTTACCTTTAATTTTGTCTGTCATTTTACCAGTTGTTGAGATGCCAGTGTAGGGTCTCTAATAGTATGTTTCACTTGCCTTTTTTTTTCCCTTCAGATTTGATTTGGATTTTTTTTTCCTTCCAAGGGTGTTGACTTTGAGTTCAAAATGGTCATTCTTACATAGCTGTTTCTCACTAATAATATGTTATTAGGTCATTACAAAGTCATTTATGAAAATATTTTTTTCTCATTCTGCCACAAAGGCTGATGACTAGTGGATGCCAAGGCCAAGGCCAAGACTAGTGGATGCTCCTTCATATGACCTATGAGATACTTCTGATATGTCAACAGAAATTAGATAAAAAGGTGATTTGTATATTAATTTCCTGAGATTTACTCAGCATGATTTAAATTGTGAAGTCACGTAATAGAGTATTTATGCCCATGTTAGTGCTTTTGCTTTTCTTAGGAATTGTGTGAAATTGTCCACTAGCACTAGAATTATATTGTTTGGTTCAAGTTGGTATGATAGATATTTGAAAATCTTGTATAGCTTCAATTATTTCATCTTTTACATTTGTGTTTTACTTTCAAAAATGTGGTAAACCAACTTAACTATAATGACATTAATGCTAGCAAAACAATTACCATTTCAAAGGAAAAAATGAATTTTCAGTAGTAGTTCAAGTGTGTGTTGATTTCAAGGAACATAATACTGTAATGATCACAATGGTTTCATAAACCATTGAATCAAAAAGCAGAAAGTATTGCATTTCATTTAAGCAGAAATTATTAAAAATATGCCAACAATGTAAGATAAATGGATGAAGGCTTTTAAACCCTTATACAAGACAAATATTGTGGCGCAGTTATGATAGCCTTTGCTATCAAAGTTAATAACAAATGTTGAAAAAGCGTCTGATGCATGAAATATGCAATATATGGAATTTTCATCTGATTTCAGTCAATTGACTTGAACTAACAAAAGAAAAATATAACTTGAATAAGACAAGCTCACTACTTATCCTGTATGTGAATGTGAGCTGGGTGTGATAATTTTGATCAGAATCTTTTCAATAAATAAGCTCATGTAAAAACTTATAAGACCATAAATATGAGCTTGCATTTTCAGAACTGCAAGACTGGTTTCTTAAAATTAATAGTAAGCTACTACATAGGGGTATATCAGGTTCTGCCACAGTAGAGGAAGAGTCAAATGGCTCATATTTTTGGCCTGACAGTGGGTCTGATGGATCTAACAGAAATCTTGGCATTAGATCAGTTACAAGATACTTCTGTGGAAACCATAGAAGATCTCATAAAACCAGCCTTTTTCTTAAGACTTTCTGTGTCTTCCTGAAACATTGCATTAAGTACAGACTGTAGAGAAAGCATGATAGGAGCTTCAGTAGACTATCAGGAAATGTGGTTATTTTAAGTAGTTACATATTTTAAAAATTCTTTCTTTTTTTAGACCTTTTAGGCACGTTGACCATGGAGTTCTGGGGTTTTTTATACAAAAAAAAAAAAAAAAAGATGTAAGGAATTAATATAATGGATCGAATATTTTAAAACATAAAAGAAAAGTTGAATTGCTATATGTGCTTACCATTTTTAAAAATCTATGTTAAGAGTCCTGTTGAAGCAGAAAAAGAAAAATGAGCATGCAAAAAATTAACTTAAATTATTTTATTCAATGACTTTTTTTTCAGTCTCTACACCCTCAGCAGATAACCCTTTTTCACAGTCCTTCTCAGTCTTGTGTTCATTATCTCTGTCCTTTCCTCCCCTAGGTCTTTAGTCTTCTGTTCTTTCAGTTCCTCTTTACCACTAAAGGTAAAGCTCCTGTATTCAAATTCCTCCAACTTATATTCTCCAATGAAATCCCAAATTCCACAATAACTATCCCTTCTTTTCCTGTTCCTTTCTCTAGTGTTTCACTTTAACTCTCTTCAGTCATATTTTTGTTCATTAATATTAGGGCATATAGGAAAACTATATTCTTCAAAGCATACTACTGGTTTTGACTGAAAAGGAAGAAGTAATAAGAACATTTTGTATGATTCAGGCATGTCTGAAGGCTGTCTGAGGGTGGTTTGTTACATTAGGTGAATTAATTTAGATAAGTAGGGGAAGAGGAATAAAACTAGACTTCTTTGTTCCTCTTTACAGTTCATAAAGGAGACCTAATTAAATAGCTCAGATACACACATCTGTGCTGTAGACAACTAAGCTTACGTGAGATGAATACTGCATGAAATGTCAACTTTTATCCTAAGGTTCAAATTTAAAAACAATACAGTGACTATCTTTAATAATTAAATCTGTTAGATTTGATAGTGAATCTCTTGACTCAGAGCAGCTTCTGATTTCAGAGTAATTTACAGTAATGAAAACTGACAGTCATAAAATTAGTCTCCAGAAATGTTCATACAGTAAGATAATGAGAACTGGAAATTTCCATGCAATGATTTGTAAACTCATTTTTCTATTAGTTGTACCCAGTATTGCTTCGTCCTTGATGTTACTTCCGCTTCCAAGCAATGAATGGCTCAGCTGTTCCACTTGGAGGGTGAATACTCCTGAAGAAAAATTTTGCCACAGCAACAAATTTTATTACATGAAAATGGAATATTTAAAATAATAGACATATACCTTAAAAATAAAATTAGAATGTATTATTATTACATTTCCATAACAGGGACATTGTCTTGTATGTCTTTTTTAGAGAAGGGATCAAAACGGTCTTTTTTTCTTGTTGTAATAGAGATAGAAAAAGTCACTCTTTTATGGGGAAACTGCATTGGTAGACACAGTCGTGGAAGGGACAAGAATGAATCTCACTGGGAAGAAAGAGGAAGGAAATTACAGTGTCTAGGACTTGCAAGTGAAAGTCTAGAAGATGCAGAGGTGTGAGACCCACATAGGTTCTGAAGAATTGGGATATTACTGTTTTACTCAAGAAGAAGAGACTATTTGAAAACTAAAAGTTTTCACTTTAAAAGCTTTGGCCCTCTGGAGTTTCAGTTTAAACTGTGGTTACCACAGATTAAGTTTTCACTTGGAGAATTAAGGTGACAACCAGCAGGGGAGGATTTAAAGCTTGGATACTCATCCATAATAGGGAGATTAGAAAGCAGTTATGTTAAGCTGCCTGAAAAGCAGACATGTAACTTCTGTACTGCTCGTGTAATAGTCTCAGGTATTCTCCCTACTGCTGTAATACCATGGAGCATCACAAGACCACAACCCTGAAAAACTTGTGCAACAGGAGCCTTTTGCTGTGTTTTCATAGCAGAATTAAAGTATCGGTCAGATGAAACACTCTCTGAAAGTTTAAAAAGTCAGAACTGGTGTTAGTTCAGACACCTGTCTGGAATTATTTGGGGTTTTCCAATATCCCTAAAACTCAGTCTAACAGCAAAATGTTAAAATAGAAATAAGTTAACAAGTAAGTTATTTGCAGAATTCGAATGTAGATCATAGAAGCAGATGGATGGAAGGGTATATGAGAAAAAAAGATGCTTATATTTACCTATACTTTAGATCAATGCCAAGTATTTTGGAGTTCATAAGTATTTTTCCCTAATTAAATTTTGTTGAGATATCTGACTTCTATTGTATATATTTACAAAATATTTAAATGTAATTTTTGTAGGTGTATGTTTCTTTTGTATACAACTACTCTTTATACAAATATAAGAATATAAGAAAACGGATGATACGCATTCCAGGTTGCTGGCTGAAACTTTAATAGCTGCAGATGTAGTTGCAAGGTAGTTTCACATGACTCCTTAAGTCAACTTTGAGGGATACCATGCACTAACATACACCACATAATGTGTATGGCATAAAACTGTCCTGATTGATTTTTCATGACTCTTAATAGGCATCCTTATAAGATCTAAAGTCTAAAGCAAAGAGTAGCTAACTTGACAACAGCTGTGCAAATTCCAGAGCCTCTAAACTCACAATTAAGAAGGCGAATAAAACTTGTAAACATTTTTTTTGTTTTTTATTGTTATTCTTCTTCTTTAAATGCCTAAGACATTGTATCTATTTCACATAATATCTGAAGATCAATAAACTCAGGAAGAGCATGCACACAAAATGAAAAATTTTGCAATGTCAGGTAGGAATACTATAACACTGTGTGACTCAGAGAAAACCAAATTCTGGTAATTACGCTGAAGAGCCCCTACACGACATTCAAAAGTTATATTGAAACAAATAAGGCAATTGCTACAATAATATACTTCTCAACATGAATACTTGTTCTTCAGTTATGATGTTGTTTATTTTGTGAATTTCCCTCTCTCTTCTGTATATATTATGCTTAGCAAGTGCTCAGAAAGAGCTACACTCCATAGGAGAATAACTCACAAATAGATCATATTTTCAAAGTCAAAAATAGTGAAACCAGTGCAACTACAGTGGAAGAGTTCCCTGCAGCTCTGTCCTCATCTCCCTTCATTTGCTGCCACATAAATTTTCTTAATTTTACATTTTATTACTTTTGTCCTTCAGACCCTTTATCTCTTTAGAGAAGCACATTCTCCTTTAATAAGTAGTAAAAATTGAATACAGTCCCTGTGAGTTCCTGATCATCCTGGGCATAGCCCTATATATAAATATGGATTTAATACTGCTGCAGTTCACTGAACATCTGAAAAGAAAAGATAAATGTTCCCTGCATAGACTACTGTGGTGACTTTGACATTGCTGGACATACATTTCCCCAGTAGTGACATTCACTGAGGAGACAAAAGAAGGATTAAACATTATAATTGTACTTTGACAAGAACATATGACTTTTGGGATGGATTAATACTCCTGCAGAGGATTTTACTACTATGTCTGACAATACTTCCTCATGAACTTTTATTCTGGGTGCCTTTTTTCTTTAGCAGTAAAATGACACATGGAGCGCTCTGAACAAACATTTATCTCTATTCCAAGGAAAATATACTGTAAGTTCATGAAAGGTTATCAAGACTTTTCCACTGCTCAGCAGAATTCAGTCATCTCAGTTGACCTTACAGTAGGTCATAGATTCTTACTTTTTACCCTGGGTGACCTCTTCTTCTGACTATAATCTCTGAAAATTGATATTTCGCTTTTTTTCCTGCTGTGTAATCAGGAAACGGTGATAGGGGTACGTTATATGGTTGGTCAATCTACAGGTAAGCAAAGTCTTTCTGGGCATAATGATCGTCTTTGTCTTGAACCTTTCAAAGTGACCGGATTCATATCTTCCAAAGTAGCAACACTGCCTTGACGGATTGCAATGGAACCCTTATTTAACTGGAGTTTTAAAACAGATCTGTCTAGATTTTTTCGTAAAGAAATACTCCAAAATTAACAAAAAGGCTTTTAAACAAAACAAATCCCAACACAAACAAACAAACAAAACCACAGAAAAAAACCCCCACAGAGCAGAAAGTCTAAAAAACGTTTTATTTTCACTAAATTGTGGGAAGGCAAATATATGTTTCCAGGCAAGCTCTGGGGTGAGGGTGAGTCTCTCAGCGATTTCTGCAATGGAGACTAACTCTACACAGTCTCATTTGGTTCCCTTGAAACCATCTTCCCTTGAAACCATGTAAACTATTCTCCAAAGCCCAGTTGTCTGTTCTCTTCCTTCTCACTGGTGTCTCAGTCTGTGCATGATGGACAAACTAGTTGTTGTATGCTTAAATCTCCCCATTCCTTGTTTCACTGCCCCAGTAAACAGCTTTTTCACAAGCATGCTAAAATGGCTAAAGAAGCACTTTATGACACCCAGGAGCTCCAGCTGACCTTCTCATTCTTTTGTTAAGGGAACACAGAACAACACAAGGAGAGCAAATAAAGACATAATCTGTCATATTGATACAGCAACACTGTTAGTCTCTCAGAAGAGGTCCATAGAGGAGTAGCACTAAAAGCTTGATTCATACCTTTTGAATTTCATGAAAGTAGTTAATACATATTTTATCTCTGTAAAAAAAGTTTTATTAGCAGTTTGCATATTTTCATCTATTAAATGGCACCTAAGTGTAATATGAATTGAAAACACAGTGAAGATCTTGAAAGATGCACTTCTGTCTCCAATTAACTTCAGTTTGACCTCACCCAGTTTGCATAAAGGAGTATTTTCTCATTTCTATCTTTCTCTGAATTTCATGTGAATTTGTGGGAGGGCTTAGTAGGGGGCCTGGTGCTATTTGAGCACCAAATTTAACTGGGATGAATTTAACTGGGATGAATTTGAGGCTTATTATATCTATTCAGCTCTAATCCCATGCATTTATTGTGCAACCATACTACTATGTCTCATTGGAGAGACCATACTGCAGTATTTTATAAGCTTTGTTGTAGCTTCAATAGTGTGCAAATTGCTAGAAATAAACTCTTACATATACTGAATTTGCCAGTAGAACACCTTACAGTGTTTACTGATCATATGTATGCAGCATTACATTTAAACTGCCACTTAAATAATTTCTGCTTTTAGCAATAGAAAGGTTTCAAACTGTTGTAAATTGGGGTGATTTTTAAAACATCAACACTTACCTGACATTTCCTAATAAAAACCACTGACTTTATGTCAGCAGTTCTAAGTAATAAGTACTTGGATAAAGCTTACCATCCACTCTAAAACCCTACATGAAGAAATGGTCTTACGAAATGATGCACTAAATGGACCCAGTCAACATCAGAAACCAAGCTTCGAAAAATTTAAGTGTCCTGACTCACACTCATATCAATTATCTAATGCTAAAACTTTTCATTTTATATTCTTGTAGTGTTATGCCTTAACTTCATCTCTTTTTTACAAGAAATATAATTATTGATATATGGATCTGTTTTGTTTTGTTTTGTTTTGTTCCTAATTCATCATTATCTAATTTTTCTAAGCCTTTTTAATACTTCTTTGTGTGTATCTTCATGTTTTCATTCTTTGAACCAAAATTTATTCTGTAATACTGATGGACATACTTTCACTTCACTGTGAAGAAGAGTATCAATGCCCTTTTTGTGGGTTGTGCAGCAGGAAGAGGAGAGACATGTTTTGGCCTGAGTGAAAAAGAAATCTGACGCAGCCTTGCTTGCTTCTGCATTTCTCTGTGAATGACATAATTACTTCTTTTTCCCCATACCCTGCCACTTGCTGAGAAAAGCCAGTGAAAAGAGATGATTATCCCACTGTATTCAGCGTTGGTGTGACTTCACCTTGAGCACTGAGTGAAGTGGGACCCTCAATTTAAGAAGGATGTGAAGGTACTCAAATGTGTCCAGAGGAGGGCAACAATGCTTGTGAAATTGCTGGAAGATGTGTCCTATGAGGAGCAGCTAAGGACTTTCGTCTTGTCTAGTTTGGAGAAAAGGAGGCTGAGGGGTGACCTCATTGAGCTCTGGAGCTTCCTGAGAAGGGGAAGTGGAGAAGGAGGTGCTGATCTCTTCTCACGAGTGTCTTGTGATAGGACACATGAGGATGGTTCAAAGCTGTGACAGGGGAGGTTTAAACTGGAGGTTAGAAAACATTATTTAACTGAGACGGTGGTCAAACCCTGGAACAGGCTTCCTAGAGAGGTGGTTGATGCTTTATGCCTGCCAGTGTTTAAGAGGTATTTGGAGGATGTCCTTAATAATATGCTTTAACTTGGTCAATCCTGAATTGGTCAGGCAGTCTGACTAGACAGTGGTTGTAGGTCCCTTCCAACTAAAAATTTATATTCTATTCTATTCTATTCTATTCTATTCTATTCTATTCTATTCTATTCTAGTGGACTGGACTGGACTGATGTTTGGGTTTTTTCCTTGAAGGTTGTCCTCACAGAATAAAGGAGGTTATTGTTCATGGGATACTGATGTTACTTTGTACCAGGGTCTGTAGTGATAGGGTAAGCGGCAGTGGTTTCAAACTAAGAGGGTAGATTTAGAATGGACACAAAGAAGAAATTCTACTATGAAGGTGGTGAGACACTGGAACAGGTCACCCAGAGAAGCTGTGGATGCCCCTTCCATGGAAGTGTTCAAAGTCAGGTTGGATGAGGCTTTGAGCACCTGGATCTTGTGAAAGATGTCCCTGGTCATGGCAGGGAGGGTTGGAGTAGATGATCATTAATGGTCCCTTCCAACACAAACTATTTTATGATTCCATGATTCCATGATTCCATGATCACTTCTCTTTGAGTTATGCTGAAAACAAACCATTCATGCTTACTAATTAACAGAATTGTAGATCAAAGTTTGCATGTGATTTTCTCATTTTATGTTCCTGAAATTTCGTGGCTGGTATTTATTGATAAAAAGATATTTTGCTGGATTTTCAGATGTTTGTTGTTTTACTTCTTCATCAAAATATAATGAGTAATATATTTTAATATTTAAAATTTTAACAAGGTTAATTTTGTAAGAATTTTCTTAATTAATTACATTTCTCAAATGATCACTTTTCTGTCATTATTAAAATTATTCAAACTCCTATTAAACAAACACAAAAAAAGAAGTCAACATTCCAGAGTGCATTTTGGTTAGTGTGAGAATTTCCCAATAGATGGTGCATCAAAGCTTTCAGACATAATAACTGGAAAAGAAATCTCAGGTCACAGAGGAATACACCCACACCCATGCCTCAGGTCTGTTTGAAGGAGATACTCTGAGAGTCATACACTAAAAGGAAAAAAAAGCTTTTCAGCTGCACAACTTCAAAGTTTCTCTAATATAATCAGATCTTCACAAATACTGAAGTCTCAAAAGGCAGAAAATGTCAAAGGGAAAATTTATTTCCACCTTGACAGATGAAACTAAAAATAATAGTTTTATTTGTTAAGCAGCAATATTATGGTAGTGCCCCCCTCCACTCCCCCTTACAGACTGATACCATATTAAAAATAAATCATTTATTTAGAATAAAATAGTATTCATGGCAGGGTTGTGGATTTTTTTATTGATTGGGTTTTGTATCTGAAAATTTGACTAAATGGTTGATGTATGTTTGTAAACACTCACCGTATACATCACTCAGAACAGAATTAGCTCTTAGGAGCTAATTATGTCATGTGATTATGTACATGGACAATACTCTGTTATCTAGCAATCCTATAACAATATATTCTTCTGGAGTATTGTCAAAATTCAAGACAATTTCTAGCATTGAAAAATTGCTGCATGGTTCAAATCGTTATGGACCATTTATATTTAAACACCTTACATTTCTGTCCATGGCGACTGAAGGAAATGGGAGAACCAGTATGATCCTAAACCCTTTTTGAAGCCAAGATAAATGAGGTTGAGGACAATATACACATGGTTTTCTTTTTGATGCAACTAAGGGAGCAACTGAACTGAAAACAAGTTAGATATTTTCTTAAGGTGATACGGATGTCAGTACTGTGAAACTGTAGGGCTGTGGAGCACTTTCTAGCAGCCGGGGTTCAAAAACTCACTTCCAGCTCACACAATGAAGGAGATGTGTATGGTTACTGTTCACCCTGATCTTCACTGCTAGGAAATGGACAGATAAACAGAAAGATCAGCTCTATCTTCCAGCATTACAAGGTTTTCTTGGTTTCAATAATCAAAGGACCAAAGTACAGAGGAGCTCACCAGAGAATTAGAGCTTGGAACAGGCGATTTCCAAATCACATACCAAAGAATCTATAAAAGCCATTGCCAATGCAGCAGCCATAGCCAATCAAGAGCCCAGACAAAAAGTCCTTGTAGAACCATGGAAAACAAATTCACACATTATATACAGTTACTCTGCCATAAGCACAAATTGTTTAAGCCTAGGTTTTACTTACCCTTTGTGTTCCACATGAAATGTTTCAAAATCAGTTTCTTTCAAAGTTTTCAGTTGGTAATGATATTAGTTTCAAGAAACAGCAATTGCACTTTTTAGTAGAACTTGCTGAAAACTCAAAGCTCAGCTCTTTACATGCAAATATTAAAAGAAACAATCTCTAATTTGCATGTTAATCTACATCTCCTCATGCATAATCAGCTTCAAATTACTTAGGAAAGAATTGATGAAGGGTACCACGTTTCTCCACTGTTTTTCTGGAGTTGTCAGTGGACCAGCCTGGTGGGTCTTTTTCTTTCTTGAAGGTTGTCCTTATAGAATAAAGGAGGTTGCTGTCCATGGGATCCTGATGTTACTCAATGCTGGAAGTGCTAAGGTCAAAAGGACATAAGTCATCAGCAATGTCCCTGAAACACACAAGATCAACAGCATCCTGGGCTGCATAAGGAAAAGCATTACCAACGAGATGAGAAAAGTGATCCTTCTGCCCTAGTCGGCTATGTTGGTAGTGCTTGGTCCAGCTCTGGGCTCCCTAGTGCAAGGGAGACATGCCTGCTGAAGAAGATCCAGCAAAAAGACACTAAGATAATTAGGAACTGCAGCATTTGTCACATGAGGAGGGGCTGAGAGAGCTGGAACTGTTTATCCTGGAGAAGAGAAGGCTCAAGGGGGTTTTTCAATGTGTGTGAATAGTTGATGGGAGGGACTAAAGGGGACAAATGAAGCTGGTCTCAGTTCTTTCTGTAGACCAATTTCCACTCTGTAAAATAAGAATAATGCTATTTCAAGAGGATACATAACTGTGGTTAAGATACGTTAATAGATTCTAATCATATGGTGATGAAGGCCACAGAAAAACTAAAAAAAAATTTGCAATTTAGTTTTTCAACAATTTCTATGGGAAATTTAGACTGAAAAAATTTCAGTGAAATTACATAAAACATTAATCAATGTGACAAAAGGAAAAAAAATGAATTGTTAATTATTAAGTAAATGCTACACTTCCATATGCTCTGAATGTGCTGGGGTCTGTCTGAAGATATATAATCAATTAAGTAAGCAAAGACAGCATTTTAATTCAAAGACACAAAAATACTAAACCAGTGAATTAAAGTTTCACAGACTTTCACGTTTAACATTAATTTTGGCATTTCATATCTATTAAGCACTTAACTCTACAAAGTCATTTAATGTTAACTTAATGTGCTTCTAAGACCCTGTATACAATCTGCAACAAAACTACTTCCTTATGTTACTTCTGGTATTTTGTAACCATTTCAAAACTGGAGAGCATTCCTATTTCTTGCTTTAATATCAGCCTGATTTTTTTGTCTCTATCTCTTGTTTCTTTAGTTTGTTTGGACAGGCAATTTTTGTTTGTTTGTTTGTTTTCTTATTTGTTTGTTTGCTTTTACTGAAATATTTACCATGTGTATATTTCAGGATAGTTCTTGGTTAATCTATATATCTTATTTGCATCTGCAGTATGTTGGAAATGCACATAAGCAGGCTGTCACATATAAAAATAAGATTTTATTTTCTCAAATATTTCAAATTTTATAAAATAATTGGGAAAAAAAAACCCACAATACTTTTAAGATTTCTTCATAGCTTTGGAAATGTAGTGATTAAATTCACAAATCTGTT
>JAOXJK010000001.1:169725944-169746251 GCA_025774025.1 Xenus cinereus
AATTCCATAAAAAAGTAATAGTTCTAAAACACAGAATATTAATAGGTATTTATACTAAATAGTATGTCAGAAAAATGAAATTAAAGATATTTTATTTAAAATATGATGTTCAAAATCTTAGCAACTGAATCAGATGTTTCCTTAGTTACTAGGTAATGCCTACCAAAACTCTCTAAATACACTTTTTTCGCTACTAGCATCAGCCAGCTTGTATCAAGAGTCTTTTGTGTAAGATTTATTTTGCTTGCTAGGTTGTTTGCTTCTAACAGCATAATTTAATAGCGTACTTTAGGCTTTGGAGTGACAAGTGTCATCAGATCTGGCTTGCTCAGTAAACACAGAAAAATCTTGCATTTCAGTTTCACTCAAATACATTTCCTTCATACTTTGAGAAGCGAAATGACAGCCTTCGAGCAATTTGAGGATTTTGGATATATATCTTGTAATACCATAAACTTGTAAAATATGATTATTTGACTGCAGTTCAGATGCAAGCTATTTCACAGCTCAGTTTTTAATGACAATAGGTTAGACACTAAATTTCCAAAGCAATCCAAGGGGATTTATTGGTATTATTACTGGATTTGAAGGCACGTCAGAGGTTTAATCCCTATGTACTTCTCTGTTAAAAAAAATAAAAAAAAATCTATAGAGCTCTGAACAAAGAACAGGATGTCTATGTAACAAAATTTAACCTTGAAAGAAAATAGAACAGTCCTGTCATCTTATATGTGTGTTATTTTAACAGTGTATCTTGTTTCATCTGTTCACTGGAATATGACCTGAACAGAGCTGGCAGCTCTTTAAGGACATTATTCTTGGATTCAAAAAGCTCTTGATTCCCATGTATAAGAAATTGGACAAGGGAGGCAGGAGACTAACATGGCTGAGTAAAAACATCTTGGTCAAACTGAAGTGTAAGAAGGAATTGCACAGGCGTGTGTTTGTCCTGGGAAGAATATACGGACACTGCCCAGAAGTGTAGGGATGGGATTAGGAAAGTTAGGCAGAGTTGGAGTTGAATTTGGCAAGGGATGCAAAGAATAGTAATAAAGGCTTCTACAGGTACTTTGGCCAGGAAAGGAAGATTAAAGAAAAGTACTGCCCCTCGGTAAATAAGACAGGAAAATAAGTGACAACCAACACAGAGAAGGCTGAGGTGCCTTTTGCCTCAGTTTGCAAAGGTAATCTCTCTTCCCATATCTCTCAAGCCCCTGAACCTCAAGACAAGTATTGGGGGAATGAAGTCTGCCATCATAAGTGAAGATCAGGTTCAAGACCATCTAAGGAACCTGAAGTTACACAAGTCCATGGGACCTGAAGAGATGTGTCACAGGGTCCTGAGGGAATTGGCTGATGCAGTTGCTAAGCCACTTTCCATCATATTTGAAAACTCATGGCAGTCAGGCGAAGTCCTCAGTAACTGGAAAAAGGGAAACATCACACTCTTTTTTAAAAAAGGTAAATGGGAGGACCCTGGGAACTACCTACCCGACAACCTCACCTCTGTGCCTGGTAAGATCCTGGAACAGATCCTCCTGGAAGGTATGTCAAAATGTATGAAAGACAGGGAGGTTATTAGAGACAGCCAACATGGCTTCACAAAAGACAAAATGTGCCTGGGTAAGCCAGTGGCCTTTTACACTGGAGTAACTGCACCAGTGGAAAGCAAAGAACTACGGATGTCATCTACCTGGACTTCCATAAAGCCTATGATATGGTCTCCCAAAACATTCTTGCCACTAAATTGGAGAGATATGGTTTTGATAGAGGGACTGTTAGAAGGACAGGGGACATGTCCAAAGTGGTTTTGTGAATAGTTCACTGTCCAAGTGGAAACCAGTAATGACTGGTGTTCATCAAGGGTCCATACTGGGACCAGTACTGTTTAGTATCTTCATCAGCAACACAGTGGGATTGAGTGCACTGTCAGCAAGTTTGCAGATAACACCAAGCTGACTGATACAGTTGATTTGCTAGAGGAAAGGGATGCCATTCAGAGGGACCATGACAGCCTTGAGGATGGTCCATGTGAATCTCATGAAATTCAACGAGGTCAAGTATAAGGTCTTACACGTGGGTCAGGGCATTCCCCAGTAACACTACAGACTGAAGGATGAATTGATTGAGGGTAGCCCTGAGGAGAAGGACTTGGGGAAACCAGTGGATGAAAAAAAGGACGTTAGCCAGCAATGTGTGCTTGCAGCCCAGAAAATCAGTTGTATCCTGGGCTGCATAAAAAGAGGTGTGGCCAGCTGGTCGAGGGACGTGATCCTTTTCCCCCCTACCTCTCTCTTGTGAGACCTCATCTAGAGTATTGCATCCTGTTCTGGGATCCCCAGCAAAAGAAAGACATGGGCCTGTTAGACTGGGTTCAGCAGGAGGCCAGAAAAGTGATCAAAGGGCTTGAGGACCTCTCCTATGAAGAAAGGCTGAGAGACTTGGCATTGTTCACCCTGGAGAAGACTCCAGGGACACCTGATTGTGGCCTTTCTATATATAAAATGGGTTTATAAGAAAGATGGACAAAGGCTTTTTACCAAGGCTTGTAGTGACAGGACAAGGGGCAGTGGTTTGTAACTGAAAGAAGGTAGTTTTAGATTAGACATGAGGAAGAAATGTTATATGGTAAGGGTGGTGAGACATTGGAACAGGTTGCCCAGAGAAGTTGTGGATGCCCCATCATTGGAAGTGTTCAAGGTCACGTTAGAGGGGGCTTTGAGCAACCTGATCTATTGGAAGATGTCCCTGCCCATAGCTGGGGTGTTGGACTGCATGATCTTTAAAGGTTCCTTCCGACTCAAACCATGCTATGATTCTATGGTATAAAAATAGTTATGGACTCTAAAATTTAAATTCTAACAGCAATTTTTTCTTCAGTTGTTGGGGAAAAAAGCTCCATAACAAATGTATTGAAAGATATTTAGAAATTGAAGCACTTTTAATTTACTCTTTCTTTTGGCAACATATTTTCAACATCTATAAGAAGGTGGGTTCCTTTACATGCACAACCTTCCTGTGGGAGACGAGGGTGCTCTTTCTTTGAGTGCAATTCTAACCTCCCAACACCTTAGCGGTGGATACACTGCTGAGAAAGCACCCCATGGGCTTATACTTGCACAATCAAGGTGTGGTCCCTGCACTGTCACCCTGAGTATTGCACCCTGAAGTGCCACCCCACTAACCAGAGTGCAGCTGCTCACACTGCCCCATGGCTGTTCTGGCAATGTCTTACATGGCCAAGGTTTGGGGCACTGCATGGTGACTTCCAGAAATGTCAATCTCGGTTTGACTGTTGCTGCTTCATTTGCAAGGTCTCTGACCTCTGATTTCTTTTCAAGTTGCATCCTTCTCTGAAAAGTCTCTTAGTTGGTTACTGTTTAAACCAGTGGATTGGTCATCTTCCTATTTCACACGTAGAAGCTTGTCTTTGGGCAGACACCCTTCAAAGAGTTTTGAGTGTCTCATTCACACCCCATTTTTTATCCTCATTTCTATCTTAACAGCTGGTTTTGACAGTTATGGACTGTGTGAGCTGCCCTAGAGATGCTGTCTTACACTGCAGTAATGTCAATGAAACTGTATTAAAAAAAAATAAATTTAGCTTTGTTAAATGTATTTAACATTTTGGAAACTCTTCCATAAGACCAGTGGAGCATGGATAGGCTTGATTTGAAATAATATTCTTAGAAATAATGTTTCAGTAATACTTGTAAGAAGTGTTTTGGGGAAATTATTTAAACTTATCACACAATCAAATTGTAGTTCATATTACATTTTTCACTCTGGGTTGAGTATGTATAGAAAAGACACCAGCAGTGGAGAAAGTATCATCTTGTGTAATTGTGCTTCATAAAGACATTTCTTGATACCTGAAAAAAATAAAAATAAAAAAATGTTTCTTCACTTCTACATAAGTTCCAAATGATTCAGCAATCTTTTATCCCTCCTAGAACTCTTCTTCCCTGATGATAAGTTTTTCTGGTATGAAGGAAACCTGAAAAATCATTTGGGGAATTCCAAGAACTGTTCATCAATTTATTTTTGAGTTATAGGACTTATTCTGAAATCTATATTCAAATCACTCAACCAGTAAAAATATGTGTTGGATGATAATGTGGTCATATTTTACTGTAGTCTCGTAATCTCTGCCATCATAAAAATAGTATCATCCTAAAACCTCTGAGTGGCCAACCTAAAACGAGAGGGGAAGTGTTGCCATTTCTTATCCTAAAATCCTGTTACAGAAGATAAGCAGCCAGCAATCACCTATATTTCAATACAATAAAATACATTAAGCTTAATTATACTTTAGTCCTATATGATTTTTCTTAAATGTCATGTGTTTCCTCCTGAGGTGGTTCTCCCCAATTTCCTCCTTCTCCAGCAAAAGCAAAGGTGCAAAGGTTGTAGGTCTTCGGCCAGCATTACTAAATGAAAAATCACCTGCAGTACTCTCACTCCAATTTATTTTGTGGCTCTTCCCTGAATATACCCATGCAACTGACACCAGTGCTTTCAGTTCAAATTAATATCTCTTCTCATTATTCACATCTCTCTTAGTCACTCCTTTTGCACAAGTGGTAAGTATCAATCCCATTTTGCAAGCAAAAGCATATATTTAGTGGTTAGGATGACTAATATAACATGAATGATGTATTTAAAAGCTGGTAGAAAATATTTTCCCTTTCACACTGAATTTAGAATTTATGAATTAAGAACTAATTTCCAAATCTTAATGGCATCTCAGTTGCATGTTTAAAGTAACCCAAAGTAGATAGTGTGAATAACCCCTTCAGTTGTCTCTTACTGTTGCCACTCAAGATACAAGCTATCATAGGTTGACATCTGCCACTCTCCTCCTCGCATTAACAACATTGGTGCTCAGAGACAGGGAATAATTAATAACCTTTTCCTTCAGCTAGTGCTTTCAGAACACACTTCTTGAATTCTGGGAATCCTCTGGGGTAATACTACATGATGATATAATACTGGTACTGTGGGAGAGATAATGTAAAGATAACTAACAGAAATTAGTTACAGGTTCTGCTTTTAAAGGACTAATCCCAAATAGATGATAATCCTTTTATCTGCAGAAAAATTATCCTTTCTCCTATTTTGTCCTCCCTGCACGTGCCCTGAACAAGCTTTTACATATCGCCATACATGCCATCCATCCAAGGAACTGGACAGTGTTCATTAGCATCTCCCAAACAAGCAAGCAAACAACAATATATAACCCTGTTTTTTCAGGCTTAGATAGGCTACATAAGTACAGTAGTAGAGTAGAGGAACATTTATGGGAAATGTAATTCAGTTACCTATATTTTGGGCAAAAATGGAACAAAGCCTAGCACGGTTTTGGACTGGAACAGCTAACACTCTCCCTGACAATTCCTAGGCGGACCTCAGGAGTTGCTATGAGCCAGGATCATCTTCCATACTCAGTTTGGGTGTTGCCAAATTGCTTCTGAGGTGAGGACAGTTAAAAAGCGCAGATATGGGCTGTTGGCCTCAGTGCCAGAAAACAGTTCAGGGCACGCTTAACTTAGTGACAGCTGAAGTACTAATTTAGGTGGATTAAATCACCCTCTGGAGGTCTTTGAAGTTATGTATCTCTCTCATAACCTCACTAGAGATGTTATAAGGAACACAGCTAAGAATACTGTAAAACCAAGTAGGCAGTCGCATAGTAATAAGCAGACTGTAGGTAGAAAAGGCAGGGAAAAGTTTGTTGGAAGGTCAAAGATGACGAATCCAGAAACAGTAGACAGATTAGTATAGGTCATGTATAATTGCACCATTTAGTTCAGGACTAGGTTGTATCTTTTAAATATCCTAGGGATATTTGAAAGATGGGTAGATGTAGTGCTTAGCAATAGGGTTTAGTGATGGTTTTCGTCAGCATTAGGCCGATAGTTGGACTCGATGATCTTAAAGGTCGCTTCCCAACCTAGACAATTCTATGATTCTATGATTCTACACAATAAACTTACTCAGCAGAAACTGATATTCTATACTCAGGGAAGAAATTGGACCTTCTTGTTTGTATTATACTCACACCAGGGGCAATCCAGAGTGAAGAATCATGAGGTAAGTAAACTCTTTAACATTAGTAAAATTAAGGGATATTTATGGAGAACTAGCTTAACAAAAATGCTTAAAAGTAGAGATTTGTTAATTTTTTTTTCTAGTTTTCACAAGATAGGTAAAAATGTAAAGCACCCTGTAGGATCTATACTATGTCACAGAAATCTCATCAGGTAGTAATTCCCTGTAATTTTCATTTTAGCCAGTGTAGGTTCCATAAGTCAAAGAGTCAGGGATAAAAAGAAATTATTATTTAAAGTGAACAATCATATTATAGTTTTATTATTTATTTTCTTACTGTTATTTGCAATGTTATTGATAAAATTGTGGGGGGTTCGTTTTCTAATGCTCCATTTTAAGCCATGTTGAAATATTGAGTCTTTGTTCATTGATTACGAAAGGCATTAAATAAACTTCCCGATAAAGAGACATCAGCTTGAAGAAAATAGTTGTGTGACTATGATTAGGATAGGGACCACTTAAATACATTAATATATCATTTCACAAGCAAAATTATTTTTAAAAAAAACCCTGGTATGCAGAATTTACTATCAAGACCTCTAAAAAAAGAATTAAAAGAAAAATATAAAATCTCTGTTCAATAACAATCCATAAACTGCATTTTAACTCATTTACTGTTTTCAAACACAGATAGAATGAAAAAAATCAGGCTTCTCTGAAAAAATATTTATAAATTCATTCTGGTAGTTATTTATGAAAAAAAGACTTTTTAAAAATATTTCTGATTCTCTAGCTTGATTTTTCATTATAATTCATATTTCTTATTTTATTCAAATGTTAATAACCTGCAATTTTTTTATTTCAATATATTTTGTCTTTCATGTTTATACAGAAATTATTCATTACTTTTATTTTCCATTCTTAAACAAAGCAGGTAAATACTGCCATTTTAAAATAAATTATTGGGTTAGTGCAATTTTTACAGGACATCAATTTTTTCTTACCATTGCAGTCTCCTGACTTTCAGAATGTATTTCTTATTGTTCCTACTTGCACACAGCAAACCTGATTACTGTTCTTTTTCATTTTCCATGTTCCTCATATTTATAGGTTTTTTTCCTTTAATGAGCCACTGGTCTTTTTGGTCTTCAGGAAGCTCAAAATACACTCTAGTATTTAAATATAGAATTTTTTTAAAACTATTTTCATATGAAAATATACTATTTAGTTGCAAAATATTTTGAGTCCAAGCAAACTACATATTTAAAGGTAACTATGCAGTTCAGCTCACCCTTTGGTTAAGATTGGGAATTAGCTCCAAACTCAGACATGGAGATATATTTGTCCATGAAATCTAAAATCGGGAGATAGAGATCTGTTTGATATAGTAAGAGGAATATGGAATGTTATTCAATTTGCAGTAGTCATATACATTTGGTCATCTGAAAGGCATGTAGTGCCATTTCATACAACTTATCAGAGTAAGTACTACTCCATAGAGCACACAACTCCTCTAGGACGTGTCATATCTCCAGTCCTATGTGATCATCTTCCAAGGAATCTTAGATGGCACTAAATATCCATGTTTATGCAGCTGAAATGGGGCTCAGATCTCTATTGACTACAAACACTTCATCTTACTTTTAGGCCATTTGAATTATTGATCTCAATTAGCAATAAATTCCATCAACAAGTGTCTGTTTTGCTAATGTTATTTTACGGGTGCATATTTATCAAAAGACCCACTAGACAAAATAATATACAATATTTCATTTTTCTTCCTTTTGCAGAATGAATATTAACAAGAAAATTGCCCATGGTCCCAAAAGGTTTAAACTTTCTTTGCAATCACGAGTAACATGATAGAAAAGTGCTTATGGCATACATCCTTATAAACTTTTGAATAATTATTCTTTTTCCTTAGTTAAAGAAAAAGATGAAGACAAAATGTTCTCAACTGTTCTGTACCGGAACTGTTATGACTGCAAAGGGGAGTAAAGAAGGATAGAAATTCTGAAGTTTAATTTTAGCTCTTATGAAATTCCATCTGACACATCTTTCCCCAGACAACAGCAATTTTGCAGGAGCAAGTTCAGAGATTGCTTTCTTCTTAAGGGAACGACATTCTTATGAGAACTGCTGTGCATATGAAATGTAATGTGAAGTCTAATCTCAGTTAGCATTCTTAAACAGAAAAAAGGAAAATAGTTTAAAGACGATGGTGAACTCTATCTGAAAAAAAAAAAACAACAAACCATGATCTGCCCAGGACAGCAGTGAAACTTATTTGAAGAGCTCTTAGATAAACAACACTATGAGAAGAGGTGGACACCAGCTGTTTTGCAGGTTAGATATCTGGCAGCTCAGAGTGTGATAGCCTTTAGATCAATCAATTATAAGCAGACATGAATGGAAAATGGTTTTCCATGATGAGATAATTTATTGTAATTAAAAAAAGAAGTATTTTAGTAAAAAAATTAGGATGATTCAAAGTATTTTCATGTAACAGGAATACACTTGATATTTAGACCCATGTTTGAGACATGGATCTGAGTGAGGTAAGCCATGGATCTAAAGGTGGGTTTTCTATTCCAATTTTTCTCTATGATAAGTTTTAAATAGAAACATTTATTCTCATAGATTTACTAATAATTTTCCTGAAAAGGTTTAGCTGCAGCTGATACGTTTATGAAAAGCATGACTGATTCAATGAGAATTTAAAAAACAAACCAAATTAAACAAAAAAACCCAACCACAGCATCTTTTCCTCCCACCAAAATATATTTTAAAAAAAGTACTTTGCTACAGTAATAAATGTTAAACTTGACACAAATTAACCACACTGTGGAGAAATCTACTGAATATCTGAGCTGGTCTTGATCAATTTGGCTTCATCTCATTCAAAGTTTAAATGAACTTTTTTTCTTTAAAAGGGTAAGTCATACTTATGAATTAAGAGCTATATCTTATAAATGTTTAATTACTACAGTCATTCTTGCTTTCAATGCAAAGTCAAATAAAGCTCACATCCATACTGAAGTCTGTTTAAGCTAATCTTGTTTCAAGAGGATACTCGAATAGTTGTCTACTGATGATGGGCAATTTAAACAATAGTTTGTTTCTGTTTTCAGCTGCTTATTTATAATATGTGAGACTTCATGTTATTTCTAGCACTTCATCTGCCAGACATCTGCCTAACTACATAAGGAAGCTTAAGATTATTTAAGGTGGCTTGTTCTTACATGGCTTCTAAGCATGATCAAAAATGTGTCATGTGAGGACCAGAAAGCCTAGGAATTGTAATCATCTGAAAGTGGAAAGTACTCAGATCAAGGAGAATTCTATATTGAGAGGGAAGGATGTAACACAAAGAGATAAAGCATTTCCAGAGGTGGAAAGAGATGGCACCTGAATGTCAACTAGATAGATTAAAATTATTTAATTGTGTGGCAGCCCTACAAGCAACTACGGACTTGCAGATCATATTTGGTCAAGTATCTGAACATGGATAAGTGCATATCCGTCCTTCTTTAAATCACAAGAATGAGGCATCTTAGCTTACTGAGTTGACACCACTTGAGTAATAAGGCTGATATAACAGGCCCACAGTGTGACCTTCAATATATTGCTATGTAGTTGTTAGAGATGTAACTTCTATTAGAAGCACAACCAGGCAGGTGTTATCAGAGAAAAGAAAAAAAAAAAACAAAACAGAAAAAAACCCAAAACAACAAAACTCCCCTAAAACTAAACGAAAAATGAATTGGTAGATATTGAAGAACCAAAGTGTGTAAGAATATATGCCTAGGAACTTGCAGTGACCAATCAGTGAGCAACAACTTGTAGTGGTCCACCAAGTAGCAAAGATACACCTATCTGGAAGATGCTTTCTGCCTCATATAACTCATCAGTCACAGCCCAAAGGGGAGCACAATGGCTCTGCCTTTGAGGACACTTGACTTGTAGGACCTCTGAGAGTTCCCAGGATCAAGTTCTCATGGCTTTAGCTGCCTGATCATAGAATTGCCAAGGTTAAAAGGGACCTTTTAGATCATCTAGTCCAACCATCAACCTAACACTGACAAAAGCACCACTAAACCATATCAGTAAGTGCTACACCTTATCCGCCCGCTTCTCCTGGCCTCTGACATCGCTTCTGTCAGCCAGAAAAGGGGAAGTAGAGATAGTCACTTTTCTGTAACTTTGCAGGGTTGTTTGCATTATGAATCACTCTGTCACTGTGGCAATAAATATCCAAACTCCTTCACACAGATTCAATTATTGCATAGCTAATGCATGTTTAATTTGTCCTTACCTATACCACAACACAAAGGTAGAGTATATGTTATAAATTATTACTGAAATATAATTGTATGATTAATATATGGACATACCTTCTAACCTTTACAGTGGTGTATAAATAGCCTCTATATTTTACTTTTGTTCTTAAATAACGCATTACACATAACAAAAATATAGCAAATATTTAGTCTCTTGATCTATTTATATTTATTCCCACTCCTCAGGGAAAAAAGATTCTTTGGGTAATTTTTTGATACTGACACTGTAAAAATTGATGAAAAATAATATCAAGATCATTGGTCATGATTATACTATCTAATACTTGAACTTCAACGCTTGTACATTTGCATTTTGCATACAACTTAGTTAAATCTACTCTTTTTGTCTGATTTATAAGATTTTGTCCTAAAGAATATGAAATTAGGCCAGTGCTACTTATCAAATATCTAATCAAGTATGAATATTCTAATCACAGTTTTGAGTGAATGAAATGATTATTCACAATAAGATGGCAATTATAATCAAACACAGGTTTTCACCACACAAGGGAAAGGTCTTGGTAGTGTTAAGTATCAATTCAAATAGGAATAATGCTATATCAAATATATTTTACTTCATGGACACTTGATTCTTCACCATTAGAAGATAATAGAAAATTCAAATACACCTGAAGAGCACTCAGGTATATTAACTTTGAATTTTTTCAACATTCAAGAGGAAAAATTACTTAGGTAAAGATGGGATTTCACTCGTTTAAATGTATTTAGCAAAAAAATGAATTCTGTCTCAAAATGGGAAAAAAGAACTACTAAAAGTTCCTGTCCATGCTTAAACAGACCTTGCATTTCCAGGTTTTAACAGTGTCTAAATTAATCCCTTTTTAAGGTTATGCAAGAAACTTGCAAAGCTTTGGTAATAAGCCAGGATTTCTTTAAATATAAACAGCTAGTAAACTGCAAGACTATACACAAAATTTGTCAGAATGACCACTGTATGTCAATCTTTCTTGGAAAGAGAGTGGTGGCTGAGGTGACCTCCTGAGGACCCTCAGCCTCCTTGTACAATCCCCAGTGCTGAAAGCACTATGAAAATGTACTCGGAATGCTCCTGTGCAAACTAGTTTATATATAACAGAGGTATCTAAAAATGCCTCTTTCTATGTCTTCATCTGTATGACCAGAACAAAGGACAGAATTCTAGTCTATCATCAGTCTAGAGCAAGATCATCTGACCTATATCCAAATCTGAGCTAAAGAACTGGGTATTAATTTAAAGTTTGTGTGTTACATGTTATGTTCCTTTGCTGTGAATCTCTTATCATTCCTGTACCTTTGGGAGAAAAGATCTGTTCTACCCTCTACAGAGGGACTGGAAATGGAGTGCAAAACAGAGAATTCAATTTTTACAGAGAAACAAATAACAAGAAATGAGGACACTGAAGAGACACATAGGTTAAGCATTTTGTGCTGAAGTTAGTGCACCATCCCTTCCTGTCATACTGGAAACTGTGGAGAGGACCTGGTGTTCTACCTCCTTAAACTGCCTCAAGTGAGCATTTTGTTGGGAGTTTTAATACGAGAATCTTATGTCCCTTGGTACAATAAGGCCTTGAACAAAATACTGATTCCATGCCATGAAGGACCATCAGAGACTTCCCAGTCATGGAAAAACTAGAAAATGCAGTGAATGGGGAAAAAGGAGTGTAATGATAAATCTACAAGATCTTACAAGCCAATCCCCTTGCCGCATCCACCCTAAAAACCCCAATATATTGGACTTGAGGAACGCAGCATAAGGAAAAGATTACATTAAGATAAAAACATACTAATTTTCAGTTTTTCTCTGTGGTAAAGGCAAATCATACTATTATTAGAAAAATTCCCTTTTATTTCCATTCAGGGTTCTACAGATTCGCTTTCACGAGGAATGTCTGCTGGGAAGGAACTCTTCTATCTGCACACATATTTTGCAGTCAGAAAAGTAGGAATAAAAGTGGAAAATGTCTGCAAAATATTGAGAAAATAAAATATTAAATATACAGAGTACAGTGTGAAAAGAACTTAAGGTTTAAGCCCACAAGGCATATACAAGAAGTCAGGAAGAAACAGAGACATGATATAAGCCATGTTTAAACAAAACAAAACCACAAAGGACAAACTGAGAAATAAGAGGTCTCTCCTCTATATCTAATTCTTTGTTTTTTAGCTGCTGTTCAATGAGAGAAAAATTGATGAACTTTAGAGAGACACAGAATCATAGACTTATAGAATGGTTTGTGGTGGAAGGGACCTTTAAAGGACATCTAGTCCAACCTCCCCTGAAATGACAGGGACATCTTCAACTGGATGAGGTTGCTCAGAGTCCCATCCAACCTGGCCTTGAAAGTTTCCTTGAATGGGGCACCTCTCACCTCTCTGGGCAACCAGAGTGTTTCACCACCCTCACTGTAAAAAATGCCCCTTCGTCTTTAATTGCAAAAATGCTACTGAACTTATCTAGCAGAAAGTAAAACAAAGTGACATAACTTTCTCATAGTAAAGAGTGGATACAATTTTTATAATTAAATACAATTTAATTTGAAGGAGAAAATAAATATTTTGAAAACTCAATCATTAGCTTTGTCGTTCTATGGCCCTTTCATGATTTAATGTTTCTCCTTTTCTTCCAGTCAATAGTAAATATTCTCACACTGAAAGTTAAAGCAAATATTTAAGCATTTGGTGTGATTATTCCATGATCACACAGTACTTTGGATGACCAAAATTCATGATGCAACTCTGATTTATGCAAAGTTCACTGCAAGTAAGTTGACTTACAATTTTATCCATCCATCTATCTGTCTGTTGGTCAATCTACATGACAGGTGAATGGTATACAGGTCTTTAACCTAGACCATCAGACAAATTGTTCTTCATCACGTAACACCCTGTTGATTTTCATGGACATTCAACATATTTCATCAGTATGCTCCTTATATCCCAAATATTAAATTACTGTTGTCTTCATGGTTTGAAGAATTCCCTATAGTGTTTATTTCATTAAAGAGTTTTTTTTTATTACCTTTTTGTAGATAGCTTTAACCTTCTTTTATAAAATATGCAGGGGAGCTCCCCTGTTCAAGAAGGACAGACAAATGCTGAAGAGGGTACAGCAGAGGGCTACCAAGATGATGAGGGGCCTGGGGCATCTCTGTTACGAGGAGAGGCTGAGGAACTTGGGTCTGTTTAGTCTAGAGAAGAGAAGACTGAGGGGGGATCTGATCAATGCTTATAAATACTTAAAGGGTGGGGGTCAAGAAGATGGGGCCAGTCTTTTTTCAGTGGTGCCCAGGGATAGGACAAAAGCTAACAGGCACAAACTTGAACATAGGAAGTTCCATCTAAACATGAGGAGGAAATTCTTCACTTTGAGGGTGACAGAGCACTGGAACAGGCTGCCCAGGGAGGTGGTGGAGCCTCCTTATCTGGAGACATTCAAATCCCACCTGGACACCTTCCTGTGCAACCTGCTCTAGAGGGACCTGCTTTGGCAGGAGGGTTGGACTAGATGGTCTCCAGAGGTCCCTTGCATCCCCATGTGATTCTGTGATTCTGGTTCTAAAGAAATATGCTAAAGAGTAAAACAAAAACAAACAAACAAACAAAAGGTTAAGGTATTCCTGACTTTAAACTGAATACAATCTTACAGTTTTGAGCTTTATCTAATGAGCATCTTGATGTAAAACTTCACTTGTAGAAATTTATAGTGAGAATGCCTTAGCTATACAAAGGTAAGTAGTTTTTATGAAAGAACAGAGTCTCTATGAAATCTGCATGATAACAAAATAAAAATAATACTTGCAAATCATTAACTTTAATTTCCTTTACTGTGAATGTTTTCTACATAAAATAGGCTAAATTTTTCAGAGAACTTCAGATACTGTGTGTAATAGTCTCGTAAAGTCTGCATATATGCATCCCACATACATCATAGATTCAGTGCCAAAGCAGTTCCTTTCTATATTCACTTTTCTTCTTTCTGCTGACATCAAAGAGGAAGAAAGGTAAGTTTTTAAAGAACTATTTTAAAACCATTACCAAAAAAAAGGAAAAATCAATGGTTCCCTCCATAAAAGTCACGCAGGCAAACAGAAAACTAGAATACTTTGTGATTGACTGTACATCAGATGGCAGAAATCAATAGTTTCCATAAAGAAGGGATCCTTAGGGATAGAAGGCTTCAAGGTATGAATAGAACAGCAGCTTCAGTGCCTGGCATCTGCAGAACTGATAATACAGTTTCTAATCCCTGCCTAAGAATGGGTAAAAAATTTTGCTGTTTCCAAAGTTTTAATGATCAAGGGTGAATAGATTACACTATCTTTCCTGCTGAGCTTCTTGAGCCTGTCTTTACCTGAGGGATATGTTAAAAGACCAATCAAGTAATTCCAAAAACCATGCAGCTTAGCTAGCGATATTGGAATGATGTTTACCCTACCTTCTGGGTCCCCTAATTGCTGAAATCTCAAATACTTACCTCAGACAGCAGCTTGATTTTTCAATAGCAAAGATTATACTGGTATGAAGAAAGAAAAAGATTTTATGTCATTTTTGTAAATCTGTTTTGTGCATTAAGCTCACCTTGAAGTTCAAAAACCCAAACAAATATAGGGCTTCCTAGAGTCTGGGATTAAGTGTAGTCACTCCCTGGTAGTGTCCTGACTCCACATCTTCATTATCCATTTCTCCTTTCCCATGTTTCAGGTTCCATGTAAAGGAAAAACTACATTTGCAGAGTAATAGTGTGTCCCAGCTGATAATATCATACTCTCCTGACAGGCAACTGGGGTGCAATGACTTTAGATGCGTATTCACCATCAAGTTACTTGATTGTAAGTGTCTTTCAGGTCAATGTCAACCCAGCAACCGTACTATATCCATGTTAGTTTGCTGCTGGTCTCTTTTGTAGTGAACTAATTCCAGACAAACCAAATCCCAAGAAGATGACTTTGAGGGCACACCAAAAATTTTCTCTAAAATCAGTAAAAAAAAGTTCAACCTGGTGTGGGCTCTTTTCCCTCTACACTATTACACTCAAGTTCCTAGAAATACATTAAGGATAGTCATTAAGAAAAGAAACAAATGGACTTACATTAAGGAACTGCCCCATGACAATAAAACACACGCTCTGACTCTCAGGCAATATGCTGTGCAGAAAGAAGGGAAGGCAGACCAGAGGGCAGAAGAAAAAAGATAAAGGGAAGAAAGGGACACAGACAGTCAGGCAGGTGAAGAAAGACAAGAAAAATAAGGAAAAAAAAAAAAAAGGATGGAAAGAAAAACAGACGGAAAGGACAAGAAAGATGAAAGGAAAGATTGCCAGAAATGCAGGTAGGTGAGCAGAGAGGAAGGAAATTAGGAAGGCAGGGAGAGAGGAAGGAAATGTGTTACAGATATCTTTAACTGAAGAGGTTATGCCTTAGGGTCCCAGGAATGTCATGAGGACTGAGAAGACCCAGGACAACGTGTTCTGTAGTTTGATCATCTGACTTTAGGGTTTAAACCTGAGAAATGTGCTCTGACAGACATTGAGGGGAGGGTGTGCCCCTGGGTTGACTGTATTTATCAGTACAGATGTAGCTATATTGAATATTGCATAGGGATAATTATTAATATAAAAAAAATGTTAAGAGTTTATTTCAGCAAATTAGCTTAAGAAAGGCTTCCCTTTGAGATTTATAGATTGCACTTTTTAACTGTAAAAGTAGTGAAGACAGACCTGACAGTCTTTCAGGGGAATAGGCTATTAGTCCTTCAGATGTGTTTACCCCAGCCTGGGGAGACAGAGAAAATCTTCTGTCACCAAGTTATAAGTAAGCTGTACTTCTGCCAAGTCTATTAGATATACAGAGGCAATATCTGTTCAACCTGACTCCTTTTGTCATGCCAAAATGAGAAGTACTGAAGTTCCTTACATCTCTGAGAGGCTTCCTGCTGACCTGAGAATCCTGAGGAGCTGCAGGTGTCAAACAGCACGGTTAAGAGCTCCAGAGCATTTTAAGTTTCAACTCCTTTATTTCATCCATCACTGCAAGTCATTTCACACTATCCACTACACTATGGTGCTAAGGAAAAAAAATATAACTTTTGACACATTGCATGTAAATATATGCTTGAAGCTATAGTCTAAGCATATGACAAGAAAAGCCAGAAAGATCTCAGGGTTGCACCAGAAAGGTTGAATGAATGAGATTTGTCATGTATTTGACACTTCCCTTTCTGATATAGTTTGTGTAAACTTACTGCTACAACCTAACACTTTCATTTGATTTAGCATACACGATAACTCCCAGTCCTTATCTGAAGTTCTTGTCATATCAAAAAATGTACACAAAAGAGTTAGACAATCAAATATTGATGTATACCCTCCAGTCATTCTGAAGGCTGTATCGGATTCTTCTTATGTCCTTTCTACTTTCACAGGTGTTACCTATAACAGGCAGGCTGATCTAAAATTAAAAAAAAAGGTATTATAATTTTCACGTTTGTCAGCTTGAGGTATGTTTTTTAAGTTGGAGAGAAAACCAGGCTCTGTTCAAACACTATGTTTTCTGCCATGTCTTTCTGAGGTACCCATTTCTCTATTTTCAAAATACGTTGGGTAATGTTACTAGCACTATAATTGATTAAGTGACTGAAAGGCTTGCTGAACGTTTGTCATCTTCTCAGGTGAAACCTTCAGAAGTTCTCCTGCTCTACACCTCCTGCTGTGGTAAATAATGATTTGACTTTGCTAGATGGAGGTGGTAATGATGAATCTTGTTGAAATTCCTTATGGCTTTTTATTTAAACAAACAGAAGGGAAATAATGACATAATTAAATCACTAAATAATGTCTAAGCTTGCAATATAAAAACTTGCTAAAATTCACATAACTTGTTTAAAAAACAAAATGTAATTTCATAATATAAGGTGACTTTTTTTTTTATTGCTGAGTTTTCTTAACACAATGCTGAAATTAGGATAGAAATTTTGCTTTCTGTGATGCTGGGTATTAATCTCAGAAATTTAAATATTTTCAGACATAAATTATTAAACCCACCAATTAGTCTCAGGACCCTTTGAAACCATCTTCCTATACAGCAAAATCTAAAGTTTGGAAAGGTACAAGAAAATAAAACACAGCAAAAAAACAGTCTTCTAAATAATTTAACAGAAATTATATATTATTTCATAGTGTTTAAGGGAAACTGGTACCATTTCTCTATTTCTTAGTACTAGAATCTTTCATAAACGAAATCTGAGATACTCTAGGTGTGTCTCTACCATGAGATAACACGAATCTACAGTCTGCTCCTGGGCCCTCATCTCCTATCAGCTGCCGTAGATGCTTATTTACTCCAAAGCTCTCCTTTGGACTAAAGCAACATATTACCTTTAAGACACAACACAGTTGGAGTTCTCAGGAAAGTTTGCTCTACAGGCACTCTTCATATAAATACGATGGGTAATTAGCCCCAGGTTATTCCCTGTACCCTACAGATTAACAAGCTATGTATCCTTAGGAAACACTACATTCTCTCAAATGTCACTTCAGGACATGTGATATACATCTTTGGAACAAGAATATTATCCTAGTGAGGGGTGATATAATCCTCATGTTTTTTCAATTACTCCTAACTGAAAAAGTACTAAAGAAATAGTGATTGTTGCTGAGGGCACAGAAGGTCTCCGGGAAAGTTCTTTGTAGATAAATCTGGCCAGCCGACCCTGATGGACCTTAACATGGACTGTCTTCTGAACTATTCTACTATAGTTGAGAAAAGTTCATGCGTTACTTAATAATTATTCAAAGTGCTACTGAAAGGCAGCTGTCAGTGAATTTTAGGTGCAGATTTTTCTGTACAGGTACTGTTGAACAATCTGTAAAGCTATCAGAATTTGAAGTTGTATGAGAAATAGATTCATTGTAAAGACTGCCAAAGCAGTACATTAAATGTTACTATTAAATGATTCAATTGCTTTCCCAGCCTTTTCTTGGTTTTCTTAGAATTAAATAAATACCAGGTGATATTAGCTCTTTTTGCCTAGCAACTACTTGAACAATTTGTTATTCCTTGAGAAAGGATAGGCCCTTTTCCACTGTTTCAGCAGAACCATATGTAATTCCAAGCATCGATAGTCTTGAATAACTAGAAAGTGAAAGGAAAAAAACACCCAGAATGTGAGCGGTAGAACTTGGATAATGTAAATTAAAGGGTTATGTAGGTTAAATTGAATTCACCATCTCACAGTATGATTTTGTGTAGTTTTGAAAGAACCAAAATCAGAACTTGGATATTAAAATAATATGAAGTTTCCAGACAACACGCAGGTATCCTTTTAAGTAGCCAAATAATCAAAGGATCATTCTGTTAGTTTGGGGTTGTTTTTTTTAAGTATAACCATCCAGAAAAATAAGATCTATAAGCATTTCTTGGTTGCGTTTTAGTGTATAAAAAATTAGCAGAGTAGTATTTCTTTCTGTGATAGCATGGTCTAGTAGAGTTCCTTCATTCAGTGAGCTGTTTAACACTGTGGTTTCAAAAGGAAGTGAAAAAGATATTAAGATGTCAAAAATAATTATAGCAAGAACACAGAGATACATATCTATCATAAATTAGCAGAACATTTTATAATGATTCTTTCTATAAAATCAGCTTCCACATATCTTCTCTTTGTCAAACAAGTCAAATATGAATTAATTCTATCAATTTTTTTAATGTTATTATTATTTAGATAACTTCTGAGATCTGCTTTTCACTACCATTTTTGCCAATGGTCTTTTAAAGGAATCAAAAGAAGAATGTCTATGATAAAACAGTCAATTTGTAACCAATTTAAAAAAGAAATAATCTCTTTCTAAGTTCAAGTCCTACTCCTTTTTCCAATTCAGAAGAGTTTTCCAAAGAGGGAAATTATTTTGTGCTACCTTTTTTTGTATTTGAAAAATGAGCTCTGTGTAAAAGACACAAAATAAAAGCTTTGTGAATTCAAGCCAAGCTTTTTTTGCTAGTAGAGAATAATGACTCATTATAACTTCCAAATGTACTTTCAGCAGCAAAAAAATACAGCAGATTTCTTTTTACATTTTCAGCATGAGAACAACTTTGGAGGACATTTTAATGGGAAAGACTTAGGGTCCCTATATATAATGTAGGGTCAGAAAGCAACTCTCTTGTGCCCCTCATTAATCTCCTGTGTACTCACTAAAATATCTGTGTCAGCAGCACATCACACCTGATAGAAATTTGAAAGAAAGTGTAAGGTACAACATGCTTGAATTTCTATGGAAGAAAATTTTGAAATACTCTGTAATGCATTTAGTGACTCTGTGTTGCTTGATTTTCCTAGCTGTGCAGCTGAGCTTGCCACAGCTAGACTGTCTGATACACAGCTAGCTCTAAGTGTTTACACAAGCTAATTCTTCAGCAAAGAAAATCCTTAAGCAGTAAAATTATCTTCAAAAGAACAGGCCAAGTGATTAGGAAGTCAACAGACTTAGAAGAAAAAATATTTAGTTATACAGCAAACCACTTTCTTTTAAAACATTTGTGTTCTGAATAAGCTTGAGAATGGATGTATATCATAAACTACTTTGAGGTTGCAGTCTTTCAGTTGTCCAGATAAAGCATCTGACTTTAGTAATGTATGTATCTCTTTCCAGCCTTCACTTTTGGGTCTTTTCCCCACACAAATTAAGTTGTGCATAAGAAGGTAGTTTCTAAGTCTCAACCTATGATAATGTCAAGATTAAGCTGTTCCCAAGCATGGAAGCTCAGAACTGCGCACAAATTCACCAGATTAGAAGATATTTCAAGACAAAAACCTTTATCTCTCTTTTACTTCAAATTAGTTATATACATCTCTAAAATGTTGTCTGAAATCTACGTCTGTAGAACTTTTGGTTCTGTCTGAAGTGAGTCAGAGCTTTGGG
>JAOXJK010000001.1:169784091-169805216 GCA_025774025.1 Xenus cinereus
GGTGGGGGAGAGGGGAGGGAAGAAAAGAAAAAAAAAAAGAAAAAAGAAAGAAAGAAAGGAACCTTAGGACAAATGCAAAACCCACTGCATATGTAAATCTTAATAACCCAATGGAACTCATTGTTATCACGTTCCAGGCAGACAAATGGGATTAGCTTGTGATTACAATGCAGCCTTCAATATAATTAGATAGATTTATTTAAACACAGCTGTAAACCATAAAAATGTGAAATATTTAGTGACCATAAATTCCACAGTTTGTAAATTCAAACTTAAATCTCCAATCAGCTATTTTGCTGTGGTTTTGTTTAGGAACAGTAGAAAATATTGCTCTTCTTTTGCTCTCTTTTTTATGGATATGGGGTTTTTTGAGCTTATAACAGTGAGGAATGTTCCTGAATGCTGATTCGCTCTCTAACAGTACATTGCCTCATTCATGGATGTTTTTCCTTCTTTGAAATGTGACATTTGAAATCAGTGACTCCATTGACAATAATCATAGAGTATGCATCCCATGCCTTCTCATGAGGTGGAGGAAGAAATACAGAGTTTTATGTCTGCTCCTGAAAGCAGTGAGGATATCTCAAACAAGAACTAGGAACAACAGCAGTCATGGCTTTCTTATAAGATTGTTTTTATAAAACAAATCATGGACAATATTGACAGCAGTAAAAGTAATAACTGTCTGTTTCATGCATTGCTGAAAACCCTTCTTTTCCTACTTTACATCTCTGCTTCTTTCTTTCCTTCCATCCATACTTCTCTCCTCTTGCTGCCTTTATATAGCTGCTCGACATAGGAGAGAAAAGAGAGAGGGGTAAGAGAGGAAGAGTGCATTGAGGAAGGGAGAGAAGAAGTTATTTCAGTAGAAGAAAAAAAGGAAGAAGGTAATAAAACATATTTTCTTCCCACCAATCATTTGGCTTGTATCAAATATTTATTCTTCTCTTTGGTGTCTATAAACTCTAAAGACCTTAAACCCAGGCTGCAATATCCCTGCATATTTATTTAACAGTAAAATAAACACAGCACAATTAGCTTTCTGAGTTCCTAACCCCAATTTGAACAACAGTGGTAACTGAATTCATGATAGTCACATTGAAACCATGTTTATTTCTATTATACATAAGTACTGAAATAATATTGGCTACCATAAAATGTGTAAGAGACATCCAATATTTTTAAGCCTAAAGTACAGTAAGTAGCAGATACCACCAATAAGTATGGATTGGTTTTATTTTGTAGTTGATGCATAATTTTCCTTCGATTTTTGAGAATGTATACTGAACAAAATTTCTGCATTTTCAATGGCTCAAGAGACATATGCTACCTGAAATAAATCTAAGTGAATTTATTCACATGATGTTTTAAAATAGGAACATTAATCAATATTTTACTGGATTTTGGAAGAATCTTCTCACAGATTCTTCTCACGGAAGTGGCATGAGGAAAGGATATTTTTCATTATGTCCCACAGACAGAGTATGCAGTATTTGCTCTTAATTGTAAAAGTGATAGGAAAGCTAAGCTGCTATTTTTGTTAAAACATGTGGAAACACAATACAGGGCAGAAAGGTTGAGTCATACTTCCTTAAGCTTCATCCTCACTTTATTTACGTAGAAAAATGATGAAATATTGCATACCTTAAGTTCTAAGAAAGAACAGTGGATCCACCAGTGAAGGTCTACAGCTGTGGGTGTTTATCTGGGCATTGTCCTGGTTGTGTCTGAGCAGTCAGATGTGAGGCAGAGCTGCACTTCAGACCCATATATGTAGGCAAGTGTGTGTTGTAAGGGAAAAATATTGGGCCAGATACAATGACCTGACAGAGGTGAGACTGCTGGAGCTCCATGCTCCCAGGTGCAACCTGTAGCAAGGCTGAGCATGTATTCCATGTAGGCACATGCATATAGACTACACATTTTCACCACAAATATACATATATATAGGGCAGACTGCACTGATCAAGACAGACACATTCAGCCCTCATACACAGACACCACCAGCAGCCTCATTCTGCTCCCCTTCTTGTCTGAGAAGGATGGTCCACTAGTAAGAGTATCTTACACATAGGCACAAGGTGAATCCCTCTAGCAGCTGGGCTCAAACACAGCTCAGTGGGTGCCCCTGGATCCCAGTCTCCCTGGTTGCTGGTATTTGGCCATATGAACCCCTGAGGCCATAACCCTACTCACATCGCTAGTACAGACCCTCTCTTTCTCTCATACACACACATACCTGGTCAGAACTTTGTATGACTCCCAGTAGCCAGCCTCCTGTGGTCTTGCTCTTGGAGATACACACATTACCCTGTCTCCTCTACCACTTCACTTACTCACTGGCTAATCCAGCATGATCTTTGCTAACCATCAAATATTCACTTGCATGCCCATGCTCTCTACAGGTGCTGGCACAACTAACACAGAGGCCTCACGACATGAGGTCCCATTCCAGTGGCTGGCAGTTAAGGCAGCTCAGACCTGCCACATGGGCCCTCCAATCTGTGATCTGACTCCAGTTGCTGCACTTAGACCCCCATACACATACATACATACATACACACACAGAGAGTCCCTCACCCAGGAAAGACTTAGAAAGGAATTTAATAAGAAAACTGGGCAGACTGTTCTGACCAGGTGCAGGGCATAGCCAAGTAAGCATACTGACCAGCAAACTATTTACATATGCCTGAGTCCTTTTTAACCCTTTTTGCGTCTATTTTCCCACCCTTGTTCCTCCCCAAATCACCTAAATCAATTTCCTTCCTTTGGTTCCTCCTCAAAATATCCCATAATAAGTCCTGTGCACTCCTGAAATGCTCTTCCCCTGCAACCTTAACATGTCCTACACCCCTGGATAACAACCCACCTCAGTCCAAAAGGAGCTCCAACATTGTCTTATTTTGGTAGATTTCATGTCTGAGGCTTTTCTGGGACAGCCCTGGGACAGGGCCAGACAAAGCAGTCTTTCCTCTGAGTCTTTAAATTGTGTTCCTCCCTGCCATGGTGCCTCTGTACTCCTCTGGGCTTGTGGAGATGGGTCATGGATGGGCTGGTAGCTCCTGTGATGGGGCGGAGAGTAGCCAGGGCAAAGTATTATTTTGTGCCCCCCCTCCCACTATTATCTTTCTGTACTCTGATGTAGGCATGCAGACAAGCTCTTACCATGTAACCTAATATGTATATCTGCTACCACACCCGCGCAGTCTGCTCGTTACTGCTCAGTCTGGTTTCTAGAAGCCACCTTTAGTTCATATTTTTCAACAGAGAAGTGCAACTGTGAGTAATCATAGCTGAAAAAAATATGTATTTTAAAGCCACAAGTTGTATTGAACACCAGATGTCATTCTGTTGGAAACTCATATTCATGTCATCACCAATACAATTGTTATAGAGCAAGGAATATTACAAGAATTTAGCCATACTTTAGTATGACTAATTATGGAAAAGACCTCTATTTATCGTCTAGATAATAACAGATAATAAATTAATCTTCTTAGTTTCTAACTGCAAACAATACATATCATATAAACATATCTATATGTTTATCCTATTTTATATATACACAATGTAATATACATAGATATGATTATAAATAACAAATTAGGTGGTTTCATGTCAATTTTTGTTTTCATCTCATACTGAGTAAAATTCATCCCACCTAATTTCTGATGTCTAATAGCTAAGCATTTAAATCCAAGTAAGTCACTTCAGACTTTTCTCATAGTCACCTCAGAGAAATACATACCTCCGGGGGAGATACAGGCATCTAAGAGAAGTAAAATGAATTACTACTATCATCTAGATGTGCTTACCTTTGTTCATTAATCCAAGATGACTAGCTGAGACTTAGATATCTATACTTCAGGAAAATAGAGTAGTTTGAATCCAGCTTCATGTAAGACAAAGGTAGAAAGCAGCTGTCAGAGACCATCTCCACATCCATCTCAAATCCGAAAATGTCTTTTATTACATCTTTTCTATAAGAAGAAATCCAATAAAAGACCAAGAAATTAAATGTTGATAGCATTTTTCATTTCCTTTGAAAATGACTTTGTGAAATTCATAGTCATGGGCACACAGGTCATTTAAGAGAAAAAGACCTAATTTACTGGAACACACCAAATCAGTATCTGACAGAGAAAAGACATTTTTACAGTCTCTTCCTAACTTGATTCGACATAAATATGAAGGAAGAATTAACATCCTGAAGCATGTCATGCTTCCACTCCTACCTGTTCAGTCAGTGACAGGGTGAAACTGTAGCTCTTCTCATCATTCTTAGTAATAGCATAAGATCCTTTGCTCAAAGACACAGCTGAAATCAAAATCTTCATTTAATACTACTTCCTTAAAAAGACACATAACTTTTCTAGGAGTCATTAACAGTTTACTACAGTCAGAGCAGATGGTATCTCTTCATTTGCTTCCGCCTTTCCAAACAAAAAACACAGCCAAAACACTGTGGGACCTAGATGTTTTGTTCCCATGAGAATACGGTTATAGGTCAATTATCTTACTCTATAAATATTGGACAGCCCAAGGGCCCTTTGAGCTCTCCTGCATGGCAGTGGGTTGCATGCCGGGATCTCCCCTTGAGTGGGGATGCTCGCTTAGGCTTATGCTACCCCTTGAGATTGAGAGATTCCTTGACACAATAGGTTGTCAGTAAGTGACTAATAGCATGCTAAACTTTGAAATCTTAGCTAAGTAATATAAAGGATTGATTGTGTTTATATAATCCTATAGATTTACACTGTTGAACAAGTCTGGGACTAGGATTGGATCCAACTGCACCTAGACTCGTCTCTGAGAAGGAGTTTAGAAAGCAAGGGAGTCCTTTCTGAACCCTGAACCTTGTGACTCAATGGGAGGGTCTCCCTGACAGTTTGTCTGACCCTGTCCTCTATGCAGTAAATAATAAAGTGTACCTTACCATTGAATCTCGTAAAACACTGTGGCATTTACCACTTACTTTGATAAATCACTGTTTTACCTTAATAAATATTTCGCTACTTCTCTCTTACCAGTGAAGTTAATCACTACGCCCACGACACATCCTAAATTTGGTATCTCAAATAGACCGTATCAATTGTTCCTCATTAATTATTCACCTTTGAATACAGAAGCCTAAACTGACTTTTTCAGTTGTAGGTATGTGCTTGGAATCTTGCTCTAACTTTCCTGGATATTCTCCTCTACTTGGAATAAAAATCAGCATCGGACTTTCTGTTTGCTGAAGTCAGTATTGTGCTGAACATTTTTTTCAGATGACAGTCAGTCATGGTATCAAGAAAATACAGGCTTGGTTGCATACAACAGACCAAATTTATATGCTGTATACAGAGAGTATAGAAGTCTAAACAAATTTTAGTAGGAAAGTTTGTGGATGAAGATTTTCTGCAAAAAATATTTTAAGGAAGTTTAAAATTTGATGAAACACAAGTGAAAATGCTGGCAGAAAATTCAAGGTCACATCTAAAATCTTTAGTGAAGGGTGAAATTTATTTGACTTGTAAAGGTAATTTCATCTTTTGAACTCTTCTGTTTTATACGGGATTGATATAAAAACAAACTAATATGCCTAAACCCAGGGTAATCACATTCAAATCCAATCTGTACTATTTACTGCATTGCTTTTATGCCCATACTTCAGTTTTCCAGTGCTTTTTATTGCTCACATCTAAGTAAAAACACAAAGGAACATTATTTATCTTTAGAAAAGCCTATGAGATCTGTACACATGGAGTCATATGTATAATTAATTTGTCTGTAACTGCTGATTTAATTCACGTATATATTTTTCTCATATCAAACTGTTTAAAGTAAAGAAAATCAGCTCTCAAACTGGCCCTTTCAATTCATAAATTAAATTCATCAATTAAAATTATGGGAAAAAGTAGTTTTTAATTCCTCCATAAAACAGGCTGTTCTATATTAAAAACAATAACAATTTCTGAACTGTCAGTATTTTGCAAAATCTTTTACTATCACTGACTTTCTATGACTTGTACATTTTGAAAGTACTTTCAGACATTTCAGTCATTGAAGTGGACCTTCTCTGTTCCTGTTTCCTTCCTCAATAAACAAACAGTCCCAAATAAAAGCAAGCAAGCCTCCTTTCCTTTAGTTAAGGAGCTCTTCTTCCATAAGTCTTTAAAAAAAAAAAAGTCTAGTTCTTATTTCCTCTTTATTATAAAGGACTTGCCTTTTACAGAATTATTTTCTGTACTCATATTTTTTTTCACGTCTGCAACTCTAAAGTTGAGAAATCATCTCTGATCATCATCTGAGAGAAATCATCTAAATCATTTAATAGCTAACCTGTCACCTTTATTCTCTTGAGTCCTTTATATTTTTTCTACTGTTTCTTTTTACTGCTGCTGAAGAGAAGGCAAACCTTAACAAATGTTGCCTTCTAGAGCACCTCTTTAGTTGTCCTACCGTGTTAAGGGCTGTAGGCATCTAAGAAGTCATCTACTCCCATGTAAGCAACATACTTTCAACAGAAAAACAAATATCTGAGAAAGGCTTTAGGTCATTTCTGAAAATATTTTTTAAGTGGTTAATAAGAACAGATGCATTCTTAAATCTGTAGTTTGTACTGGGTATTTTAGAAACATACAGATTCTATATACAATAAACCTTCTGAAGTGGGAGGGTTATTAAAGCAACTTGGTTTCCAGAAGGATTGTTTAGATTTTTTTAAAGGTTCAAAACAAGTATCTGTGTATGTGTTCAGAGGCCTGACATCAGTTATTTCTGTTTGGTTGAGGATGTCAGGAGTCAGGATGTCCTGGAGAGGAGGAAGTACTATGCAATAATTACAAAGGTGAAATGGAAAAGACTGAAAATTCTGCTTCTGTTCCCATTCCTGTGTTAGGCTCAGAACTTGCAGCAGACGATTCCCTCTATCTCTGGGGTGCTTAAGCATATTCAATGGAGTATTTCTGAGGATATTGCCAGCTCCCCAGTTTGTCTCACAGGAGCGGAAGATAAAACAGATAACGTGAAAACCTGGAATTTTTTTTCTACCACAGCTCTTTTTTTCTTAATTTTGCCATACTGGAAAACTGTCCTCATGTATTTCCTCAGTCTGCTGCTGCAGGCTTAGTATGTTTGTGGCTCTTTCCTGTGAAGGATCAGGTGGCATCTCATGTACCACCCTGAGCCCCACATCAACTAGCGCGTTGCTGTCTGTACCGCAGCTGAGGGAACTGGTGTCTACAACTGCACGGGGTGTAGGTGGCAAGCTGTTGGTAGCAGGAGGTGGCTGCAAGGGCAGCCTCTGTGAGGAGAGGCCGGGGCTGACCCAAGGCGGACACAGCTGGTTCCAGCAGGCTCCAACCAACCCACCCACCTCAGGGTATGGCTGAGCCCTGCAGCCAAGGTGGTTTGGCTCGGATAAAATGTTTGCTATGATATCTGTGACACTTTTGACGTCTTTTTCACTGGAAATGTAGTTGATACTGTAATTTTGGCTGTGAAACAAGGCTTTCTGCTCCAGGGTTGGTGGGGGCTGCGGTGTGAGAGAAAGAGACGGTGCAAGGCCCTTCCTGGATCTCAGAAAGAGATCAGGAAAGGCCCAACAACAACGGCAGACTGAAAAGAAGAGTGCAAATAGTGAGTAAACCTTACTTAGCGGGTAAATCTTATGTTCCTTCAGATGCGGGGGACCCCACATTTGTGCAGCTTCAAACAGACCCCAGATGGATTTACCCACAGCATGCTGAGCAGATCCCATCTGTGGAAAGAAGCTCCTCCTTTTTGATATTTTTGTGCTGTTTTAAGTTTTTCTTTCAATAAAACTCCTCTATTTATCATTCCTGCTGTCAAATAGGGTGTTCACAGGAGAATTTCTTGCTGGACTTGTAGACAAAGGCAAGGCCTCGCAGGTGGCATAATAGGTTACAGTGCAGCACAGCACAGGTGTGGACCTCTTCAGGTTAACTGCTACATGGATCACTAAATCCTCGATACGGAATGGTTTTGTGGTCAGGATCACTACACATGGTATCTATGCTCTCATACAAGCTGGATGTCAGGTAAATTAAGACCAACCACAGCAATGTGAGAAAGGACTGAAAAAGTTGTCATGCCTAATTCCATGATTAAACATGATTTACTGTTATAGGATTTCAGACTATGCTTACAAGTGCCTGGTGTCTGAATTAAAAGCACCGAAATTTAGTATTTTAGTAACTAAAATGTTTCTGTACTCATGAATTAAACAGTGACAGAGAATCTTATCAGGCAGTGAAATTTGGTCATCTGTGTTCTTATGAGTGTCTTTGACATGGGTTATGATCATGGGCATAATTCAGAAGTAGGCATGGGCCATGGAACGTCTTCAGCATTAGTTCTTGTTTTGGGAATTCATAGAGTTTAAACTATTGGCATAGGCTGCTCTATGCTAGTTTGCTGTGGCGATATATTAGTTTGCTAGCACAGATGCAGCCAACAGAGTTTCCCTGAATATCGGCTCTATGAGGATGGGTGTTTAAAACATTCTCTGTGTTTTATTTTGGTTTCAAGCCCATCAAGTTAGGCTTTATGGATCACAATAATGGATATAAAAATATTTTCTTGTATTTAAAAGTGATCAAAAGGGAATGACCCAGGTTTGCATATTCAACACTGCCTAAGTCATAGATGTGGGCCAATAATTTTGAGATTGGTACTGGCTAAGGGTACAGCAAATAATGCTGTTTTTACTGGTTTTCCTGGTTTTACTACTTTTTCTGTATAGAAGTTCCAGAAGGATATTAATAACATTAACTCATCTAGGATAGCTAGAAAACATCTTGGCAAACTTCTCTGATTTTCTATGTGTTCTTTTTGTTATTCTGAGCTTTTCGGTCAAATTCAATCTTCAAAGGCATTACTTTAACTCTCCTGGGAAAACTAGTGTTTTAAAAGGGAGATATCAAATTGATGACATTAGTAGCTGGGGCAGAATAGACTGCATCTGATCATCAAGATTGAATGACAGCATTATCTAGATGACACAAAATGCTTGGATCCAAAAATAGATCTATTGCCAGCTGAAAATTTTATACATTTTTTGATATGTTATTACTTTTTTTCTGGAATAATATTCATCATCAGTGACACAATATATAACTAATTAGTTAATTTGAGGTCATATTTTTCCTTATTATACATAACCAGCAGAATATAGTTCTTAACATGGAAAATAGTTTGTTTAGCAATAAATTCATTACCTCCTCTACTAAAGGGAGTACATGGGAATGCATGCAGGGTCTTGCTAAAATCTTGAACCATGTGCAATTTATTGAGAAATATTTAACTTGAGAAGCAGAAGAATAGCAATTGCAACAGAACTGCTGCTTTTACACAGTTCGTTAGGCCTGTTTCTTTTTTCTTCTGCCAGTGGGTTGGATCTGTGTGACCTTAATAACTTCAGTGATATCACCCTTAAATTACAGTGCAATGCAATAAGTCATGCCATCACCAGTACACTGTGCCTGTCTGAAACATTGCTTTACAGGCTGTAGAGCTGAAGTCCAATCAGCTTTCTAAAGAGACGTCTTCTTCCTATGGGGACCTTACAAGTGACAAATACCCTGTCTGGACATACCTTATGGTCTTAATACTATACTGCAGCATGCTTATCTTCTGGCCCAGCTTGTGCAGACAAAATCCAAACACAGAGACATCCTAGCATAGTCACTATGTGCTGGATAGGAAATCTAATCTTGAGGGAGATTTTGGGGAGTATTGAGGCTAACATCTGTTACCTACATAATTCTTACTAAAAGGGAAGTAAGGTGTGTAATTCTAATGCCTGAATATGGTGACATTTTGGATACTATATTTTAGCACATGGCTGATACTTGCCGCCCACAGATGGCCCAATTGTCCTGTAGGTCCCGTATCCCACAGGCATGTTGAGTACATTTTAGTAATTGTAGTGGTCCTATATGACCACATGACCTCACCCAAATTGTTCCCTTGATTTCCCATGTGAAATAATCTTAGACTGCAGACATGGAATCAACATAAAGATTTTATGGGTAAAAAAACATTCAAGCAGAGACAGATAATATTCTAAAGTTTCACAGGTTCCTTTCGGTTTGGAAAATCCTGCCAAAGTCTGAGTATGTTAACAAATGTTATCTCAGCCCTGTAAGGCAGAAGAACAGGTTGGAAATCTCAGTGGCAGTTTCCTCTAAAATGGCTTAAACATGTCAGACTTAGCCTGACTACTGCCAGCGTGGTAGTATTTATATATTTATTTACTGAAAACACTACTGACAGTCTCACTTTCCTCTTTCTGGTGTTATCAGAAGCAGAAACAGTGAATTACTTTATGTTCCTCCATTCCGCTTTAGACTTCCCAAAAGGCCAGAAGCTGTCTTTTGTCAACTGTTTCCTTTACAAAATTTTCACTGTCTTTTGTCTTCTGATTCTTTCTTCTATGTATTTTTTATTTTTTTTATTTTATTTTACATTTGTTTGACCTATTGGAACTTTCAGTGGCAGTCCTTGTCAGCTATCCATTTTAGCAGCCAAAGTTAGTCTAGCACTGCTATCTTCATTGTGTCAGTTGTCTCCTTGAACTTATAAAAATGTGTGATGTAAGCACAGGATTTTTCCTATTATCACACCGAACAAAGGAGTGCTGTTTAAATTGGCACTGCAATAGAAAAGACACATATGTACAAATATTAGTGGATCTCACTACTCTGAGTCTATACAGTTGTAAATGAAGGAACATAGAAAAATGTGAATCTGCTTTCCTCTTCAAACTGTTATTATACTTATCTCCAGCAGCCTAGAATTTCATAGGTTCTTAAGAATGACAATGTATTAAACAACAATGCATGTGCAGTAAAAATAAATGCATTTTATTTTCCATTTAATGCTTTTAAGAGTCTGCCATAACACAAAAAAATTGTCTCTGGGCAATGTTCTTAAAGGATTAGATATGCAACAAACCCCATAAAATCTTCTATGCCACTGGGATTTGACTTGCCTTCATTTGCAGTCTGTAGTGGACATGAATTCTGGGGTGCAAGTGCCCTAACACCCAAAACACAGTCCTTGTGGCTGCAGTTATGACTGCAATACACACAGACACCTGGATAATTTATAACCATCTGAATACCTGATGCAAGCCCAAATGTTTAAGAGAATTTATGAAGAGTTTGGGATTATTTTCATCATAACAATGGGTGTGCTACATATATTGTAAAATGCAATTATTACGCAAGTTAACTGGGATAATTAAGAAGATATTTTATTGTATCTTGGTATTGAATTGAGAAATACTTGAACACAGCAGAATGCCTCATGTTATAAATATACCTTCCAGGTGTAAAAGATGTGGGTTTTGATGATTTCAAACATAAATAAAATAAAGTTTTGCAAATTCTTTCACAATTGCTGTGTAGTAGCACAAAGGTGTAATATTGTGTAGCTCTGTGAACGTAGTGAATTCATTGCTTCTAAGTAGCCCCACATAACAAAATTCTTCTGTTCAAGTGATAGATTTATACAGCTGCGTTTCTTTTTTCGTTTTACAAAGGACAAGAATTGCAAATTACATAAATAGCATAAATTTTTATAGGTTTTTTTTTTTAAAATCTTTATATTCCTCCAAACCATGTAAAATACTTTTGAATGGCAGTGTGCTGAAACAGCGGCAGCAAAGCAGAGTCACTAACTGATGAGAAACCATTTGTATCCAGAATTTGAATGTATCCAACTCTGATCTTTAAAGCAGACATAGAATCTTTTTTCAGAAATATGAATAGTTGGTAATATATCTTTCATGTAATGCAAGAAATGTAAAGATCTATTATCTGCAGATTACATAATGCATTTATTCTTATCATTTCTGAGTGAGTGAATAAGACATGACCTTTAGTTAGGATTTTTGACAAGTATTCTTTTTCCTGCTGTGCTTATTTTACTTCCTCAACATACTATTTTGGAGGGCTGAGAAAAATGAATAACTAAAACTTTCTGAAAGCTAGAATATTTAAAAAAATATTTTATGTTGAGAACTCTTTACTTGTATTGGCAAACCCCAAGAAGCAAATATTAAGGTTTTGTTTTGTTTTCATCATTTGTAGCCCAGATATTTATCTAATTCTGTGCAAAATTAGTGTAAAAAGTGAGTGGATCATAATGGTAAACTTTACTATAACTATCCAATCTCTGAAATGCTATCTTGTCATCTTCTAAGGAGTCTGGACAGATTTTCATCATTTGGGATTGCCATAGAGATCTCCTTGTCTCCAGATATCAGAACAGCTTGTACATGAATGATTAATGCAACACTTATTTACTGTGTAAGGTAAACATTAGCAAATAGTAGACTTAAGTCAAGAAAAGCTTACATGTGAAATGTAAAATGAAAAGATCAGATAATAATTTTATGTACTCTGTTATTTCTTTTCTAGCTACCAACTTTGGTTGGGAATCTATACGTCTGGCTTCTTGCATGATAAGGCTGTAATTATGTCCATGAGGATGTAATTCAAAACATCAGTAAGCTAGAAGAGAATGCCGTAATCTTAGTCATGAGGAAAAAATAATCCAGAACATAAGTAGGTATGAAATCTGCATTTTTCTGGAATTTATCCTAAACAAGAAATTGCATCAATGCAGTTCCAGACATATGAAGACTAAGAACTACTACAGTGGAAGATGGCAACCAAGTGGGATACCAAGATACCTTGGAATATCTTATATGGCACTAAATCATGATGTGCAGGTCATTTGGAGTGTTGTCATGTGACACATACAGGACAACCAGGCAATCAGCTCCAATCAGCATTGGTTTATGAAAGGCTAATCTGATCAGGTTAGCCTCAGTCAACCTAGTCAGGTTGACTAACCTGATCTTCTTCTGTGACAAGGTGACCCACTTAGTGCACAAAAAATAGGCTGTGAACATTGTCTACCTATACTTTAGTAAAGATTTTGTCATTGTTTACCGCAGCATTCTCCTGGAGAAACTGGCTGCTCGTGGCTTGGATGGGCCTACTCTTTGCTGCGTAAAATAATGGTTAGATGACTGGGCCCAAAGAGTAGTGCTGAATGGAGCAAAATCCAGTTGGTGGCTCAGTATTGGAGCCGGTTCTCTTGAATATCTTTATCAATGGTCTGGATGAAAAGATCAAGTGTGCCCTCAGTAAGTCTGCAGATGGCACCAAGTTGGGCAGGGGTCTTGATCTGCTTGATGGTAGGATGGGTCCACAGAGGGATCTGGACAGGCTGGATTGATGGGCCAAGTGCCAAGGGCATGAGGTTTAACAACCCCATGCAACGTTACAGGTTTGAAGAAGAGTGGCTGGAGACATGCCTGGCAGAAAAGGACCTGGGGGTGTTGGTTGACAGCCAACTGAATATGAGCCAGCAATGTGCCCAGGTAGCCAAGAAAGCCAATAGCATCCTGGATTGTATCAGGAATAGTGGGGCTAGCAGGACTAAATGCACTAAAGTGCATTTATTAAATCTCATACAATGCCTCACCAATATTTAATCAATATCACAGAGTTATAATATTTTAAACAGTATCAATTTCAATGCAGCATTGGTGGGGTTCATTTGAAGTGGTACAGTCATCCCACATTTGAATGACCTTACCACTGAACAACTTAATTCATCCTACATGGGAAGTAAATACATACCACCAAAATACCACAATTATTGTGTTTACTCAGAGCATGTATCTGTGACTTCAAAAAGGTGTAAGGAAATGGAAAACTGGATTTTGAAGGTCAAATTATTCCACAGAATAACTCCATTGATGCCAGCAGAATTATTATGAGTATGCATTTGCTTTCCTGTCATAAGTGCTATGAGGAAAAGAGAGAAACAGTTTTACAGAGCTTCTAAATTAGCTCCATCTCATCTCCCATCTATTCTGTCCCAAATTAATTCACACTGTCTTCCTTTGCTGCAAATAGCAAGAAATGAAAAACAACCCCAACTAGCATTGCGCTTCCTGAAACACATTTGTCAGTGGCAATTTTGAATGCAACATTTCCTACCTAAGGAGGTAGTTGATTAATTTGTTCATGTTTAAACAAGAACTCAAGAGGCAGAACCAAAATACGTCTTTGTTTTTCAGATTGCACAACCTGGAATAGTCACAGTCCTGATCTATCTGGGAAGGCTGAATAAACATATAGCTTCACTTGTATCACCTGAGATTGCATGCATGCCATAAGAGACATGGGTGAGAGAAAGAGTAAAGAATTCTCAATCATTGTTTTCCCTACATTGTTTTAACACAGATTAAATGAGCTGCATCTGCATCTATCCAAGGTATCTCTGTTAAAATTAAAGATTTAAGTAATGTAATTTGAAGCACTCACTGGTATTTCTAAAAGGCAAACTTGGGAGATGGAGAATTTCCCCTTAAGACCAACTCTGAAAAGCCAAATCTAGTCTACCAGCTCTGTAAATGCTCACATAATGTAATTAGGCATTGGACATTGCAAAATAGAAAGTTTGGTACAGGTTATTGCATTCCTTTTGCTAAGCTGTTTTGTTTCTTTCAGTACCTGGCACAAAAAACCCACATGAAATTGCTTTCCCCACCTTGCCCAGTGCTTTTGGACTAAAATGACTTAATGTCAACAAAAGCTCACACCGCTCAAATGACGCTAACTATATTTTTTCCAAATGATATGATATGAAATATTTGCTAGTTTCTCTTAGTCCTATGGCTTTGCATATGTGTTCTGATAGAAGCAAAATATATATTCTCACCAAAAATACAGATATATTTTTTTTCCTGTATTTATTTATGGACCAGTTATAAAAGTCTATCTAAATACACTGATTTGGGGAGACTGAGAATATTGCTGATGAAAATAAGCACACATAAAAGATGTTTAGGAAACTCTTCCCAAGTAGTATTATTTCTTTTCTTAACAGGGAAGAAAACTGCTGTCATATTAGAACTGAAAAGCAAGCAATGATTAATCCAAATACACATAAACAAATAAAACCTGAAGGAATAATAATTTTCTCAGGGATAAGTAATGCCATAAGAAGCAAGCTATTATTTAAAAATAAATCTGTGAAGCACAGTGCAAGACAAAGCTAAATTGTATATGCAAGTATTTTGTATGTGCAACAGAACTAGTTTTAAAGGTTCATTGGAAATTGTCTGTTCAATTAGGCTTGTAGTACTGCACACCCAAATATCCTGTGTCTATTCCTCACTTGGACTAATAGTTGAAATTGCTCTTGAGGTGGTATTTCTATGTGTTTGCATTTATGCAATTGCACATTAGTGTGGCTTGAAATACATGCTTTAAATGGAGTATAGCATAGCCACGAGGTAGCACTCAGTCAAGAGGACAAAGTAGTTATCTTGATTCCTGTTAAGGAAGAGTAAATATAGTACAGAAGAAAATATAGGAACTAATATGAAGAAATGTATAAAGATGTAGAAACTGAGACACTGTAATAGCCACACTGTTTTTTATTTGGTTTTTTTTTTTCATTTTCATTGGAAAATTTTAGAAAGTATTTTGTTACTGAAGAATTTTGATTGAAAAGTCAAGAGATTTATCCTGGAATAAATGAAGTCAAGATGACTCACAGATTATTCATTCAAATATTTTGTCTTCATATTCTCCACTAATCTTAAGACCTAGTTAGAATATATCCTATACCTTTTTCATGGCAAAAAAGGTAGTGGTAAGGATTCATAGAAACAGTAAGTTAGCAGATGTGGCACATGAAGGAAAGTACAGAAAGAGACAAGAAATTGCAACATGTATTAGATTGTTTTTAGCACAATTCACAAAAAAACAATTTGGAAATTACTGAAGAAAAATACAGTTTTTCCATGAACAGTAATCTTTGCAGCTTTTAAAAAAGATCTCAATAACAGGAATGTCTCCTGAAAAAGTTATTTAAAAGAAGTTACATAATTTGTCTATTTTTTCACATTTCAGAAAATCATCTTCTGAAACAAAATGTATTTTAAACAGACTGGAGGGGGATAGTTGTAATGGTAAATCCTGTTTCAAATATCAAAATGTAAACTTTTTAAACTGCATATCAGCCTATTTAAAGCAGGTGGTCATCATTGTGAATACTAAACACACCAATTATGATTATTTTTAGATTTTGTACAAGTTAATTTCCATAAAACCTATCCAATGCAATACTCTTCCTGTGGTGGGAAAAAGATTTTTTTTTCACTTTTAAAAGTAAATAAAATATTGAGAGTCTTTCTTTAATAACATAAGGGAAATCTAGCTGCATGCATTTTCTATTACTCAGTTTAAGATACATCCTGATGGAAATTCTTTCTGCTGAAGAACGTCATATTTCTCTGAATTTCTGGAATCATAATGAGATTGGTGTTCAATGAAAAAACATTTTATAAAACTTCTCACTCACAGTAATGTTTGTACTTTCCTTAGTAGTGTCTCTGCTGAATAAATCATATTTCTAAGATGATTATACTGGTTTCTAATGCTTATAGAATGAAAGTACTGATGGATACACTTTATTCAGTCTTTCTGTGTTCAGTTCAGGAAATGTTGTGACTAGAGAAGAATGATACAACAGAGGAAATAGATATCACATGCCTTTTTAAGGCCCAGGGATGGTAACATCTTGTTCCTGACCTGATGGCATTAGTAATTCATTAAACATTATATTTATATGCATTAAGCACTATTATATTTAGGTCAATTAAATTGTTAATTTAGTTTTTATTTTACGATTTTCTTTTGGAAAAATTTAGGAAAGAAGTGAGATTTTTATCCTCTGAGCCCTTTGGTAAGAGTGTCAATTATACCACAGTGTTAGATGTATTTCCTTTACAATAGCACCTGCACATGTTAGGTGATAACCAAACAAATTAGAAAAAAATCCACTTAGTTTTAGAGATTTCTGTTCCTGACCACTTTGAATCATATGGCTAGTTGGTTACAGAATAAGACAGAGTACAGAACTTCATTAAGAATGTAAAGAAATATCTTTGTAGAATGCAGACCCCTAATTTTACTGAACAGTGTGTTTAGCTCTGGTATTGTACTATAAATAACAAATAGAGGCCTGTGAAGCCTTGACTTCCCAATTGACCAAGAATTTTCTCTCTGTATCTAAACTAAATGAAAATCTGTAAAAGAAAGGAAAACAGTGTAGTATTGCCTTTCTTTCAATATCTCAGAAGTAGCTGTCACTGACTTATGTTCTATGTATTTCCATTTTCATCCCTTGAAACCTGATGGCCTAATTCCATTTTAGCAGAGGTGATTTTTACATTGTTTTAGTACATGAAGTTTGTGGCCTCAGCAAAGCCCAAACAGTTTGGAGCATTTGCTGATCTTCCACATAGCATCAACTATGTACATTTTTGTAAATTTTAACTCTGAAATTTAACATGTAGCAGAAGTAGGTTTGGACATCTATCCTGTATAGAGGTCATTCTTTTTCTTTGAACCTCAATACTTACTCCCACACTAGCTTTGCTTATGCTTTTTTAGAAAGTAAATGAAACAGCAAATTAAAAACTTGGCAGTAGTCATTGTAACATAGTCTGGAAGAAGGTAGCTAATACTTACCTGTAAATTGAATAGTGTCACCATCATAACACATTTATCAAGGAATTTGAAAGGAAAATCCATATAATTAATACTGATTATTTTCACTGAGTTTGTAGAATAACAGCAGTATAATTTGCAATGAATATCAAAAACCTATCTCCATGGGAACATCACTTCTAATAAACTATCTGAAATTAATAATACAACAGTTTAGGTAAAGTATTCCTGTAACTTACAGTTGTTGAATTCACAGGCAAGATAGGCAATGTTTAAGGAACTGTCTTAAAACACAATCCCCTCTAAAGCTGGGCTAAATGAACACTTAATAATTTCACTTATATAGCAGCCACAGTTATGCCTTCAATTACTGTTTCCTGTGTGCATATTAGAGAAACAAACAAACAGATGTTGATTTTATATAGATTGATACATATTAGTTATATCACCCTTCAGATTCCAAAGATGGGGTTCATTTGACAGGACAGCTACTGCCTCAGGAGGACACAAATCTCCTTTAGTGGAGGTACTGTGTTTACCAGTCTCAGGCCAATGCCCAAGATGCTACAGGAACTGTTAGATGGCACCATATGCACTGCCTGGGTAGCTGAATCATGCCCAGAAGACTGCAGGAGACAGCTGTTGCTCTCTTTGAACTTCTGATTACACATGATCCAGAATATTTTCCTGAAAAACTCTGCCTGAGTTTGCTTGGAAACTGGCTCTGTAAGAAAGAGGATAGCTTAGGCTTGAGAATGATCTGGTGGGTACCTTTAAGAGGTACACGGTGAAGAGTATTTGTTACAGACTGCTTGAAGTTATCTCATAAATTTAGAGCAATGCCACGGCCTGTGGAGCAGCTGCATCTGATACATGGAATAAAAGAGTGATTGTGTCACTTTGGTGTAATCAGGGATCATGCTACTCATGAGACAGTCCATCCTGATAACAAAATCTATCCAGATGAGCACAGCAGTATTATTCGTCCCTCATCATAACGCCCCAAATTCCAACAAAGGTCAGACATGTAACCTTCTGTTTAGAGATAAATAAATTTAAAGAGCTGTTGACAGTTGCCTAATGGTGACAGAATCACATGCATCCATTGCAATTTTATTTGTTTAAATCTAGAGACTGCTAGCAGTGTAATTTTTGGAGGGGGCTATTATATTTAAACGGTTTATTTGTTGGTTTGCTAGTTTTGGGGTTGTTTTAGATCGGTCCTACAATATTTTCCTTCTCCTTATCCCATACACTCTCCTATCTATTTTGTTCTTTTTCTGCTTGTGGTGACATACCCTGCATCATCTACCAGTATGAAAATTGGAACGAATAGCCTCTGATGGCAGAGCTATAGCATAAGTAAAAGTTTTTTGTAATCTTTTAGACTATTCTTCACATTTTACATTTCTGTCATGACAGCTTCATATAAACCTTATGCAATCTTAGGGGAAAATGGAAATAGGTTATCTTTATTTTTTAAATGATGTGACAGGACTAAAATCAAGGAAATGCATTCCCTGACTGCAAAACCATATTTTCAAGAAAGGTTTTTATTTTTTATTATAGCAATATCAGCTATATGCAAAATGTTTGAGATGTCATTTCAATTAGATAAATGAAAAATTAAATATAAGATATTTCCTAGTTGTCAGTATTTACTTGAAATTCAAGCTTTCTGTGCAATGTGTCTGTACATTCAACTTTCTGTTATAAAATGTACATAGTGGTTACAATAGTCTTTAATGATATGAATGGAAAAAAGATATATAAGTGATAGCATTATACCAATGGGAATGGTAGAAAATAGAAGAAGATAAATTAATCCTCACACACTTTCCATAATAATTAATCTCATGGTGTATGTTGGAATATATAACCTGCCATGCTTGGGGTCATATACAAAGAACATAATTTCCTACTAGGATGTTTCCAAGGGAAAAAAATGGTGTAGGCTAGTTTCATCTAATTTAAGTTTCATAGTGCTCTTGGAAATTAGTGTAAATTCAATGTGGAACATTGCTGACAAATTAGAATTTGGAATTTAAATAAGTTTGAGGCTATTCAGTATGAGATATTGCATCTGTGGTATTTCATTAGTAAGTGGAAATGTTGTAATATCTGGTAAGGGAGGACAGTGAATGTCTTCTGCCTTATGAATCAGATATCTGCTTACATGGGAGAATCTCAGCTAGATTGATAGATAAGGCTTTTTAAAATTTGTTTACATGCAATAGCATTTATAGGGAAATACATTAATAGAAAAGCAGCAAACTCATCAGAAAATATCATGGTTTATACTATACTAACTGGAAATCGTTTTTTCTTTCCTCTCTAATGTTAAAGACAAAATCCCACTGGAATCCGACACTGCTTGGCCAATATATTTTGTGACAGCTTAGTCTCTGAAATTATGAGTGAGAAGGAGGAAATAAAATTATATATTTTTAAGGAAAAATCCTGTTCTAAGGTAAAGAATAGTAAATGCTGATTAGATGTTAATACAGGACAGAAAAAAAAATCCTGTTTTTTCAATTGCTAGTAATCCATTCAGTCCTCCCTCCAGACCTATATTCTCTAAAGCTGTCAATTAAATTCTTCTATTTCTCCAATGAAGGCAATTGCTTTATTCCAGATTTACTCTGCTGCAAGAAGAAAAGACATATTACAGAATTCTCAGGCAATACTCTACTTTGGGCCTGAAATGATCTAATGTCAAAGCAGAAGCATGCAATTGTGAAATAAAACAACTGCATTCCATATCACGTTCTTTGCCTGCCTCTACCTTGTCAAAGTGGGACAAGAAGGTGTGCTATCAGCAAGTGTAAGACCACAATTTGTATTATCTGCACAAGATAGGACCAAACTGTCTCAAATACAATAATGTATAGATTCTGGTTGCAGAAACTCATTAGATTGATGTATTGAGATTTGTTGTTTTAGGACAGAAAAAAATAATTTGCTGAGTTCAAGCAGGCTTGCTAAGTTTGCACTCAGGTCAGAGGCCAGTCAACCTCCTATAATTTTATGGAAGTACTTCCAATGGGCTTGTTTATACTGCTAAACACAAAGAAAAAAAAAAAAGAGAGAAAACAACCGGGAATTGAGTTTAACCATTTAGTTTACTCTTTGGCTCCAATTTAGACAGCTCTAACCACTTCTATTCTGTAAAAATTTTGCCCAGAAGCAGATAGTCCTAAACAGAGTGGATAAGAGTGTCATGGATCAGATGGAGTAAATGTCAACCTATATTGAATTTGGATACTGAGGTTTATCTAAAAATAAACAAGAGCAGAGCTTTTATCCTACCTGAACATCACACGCAACTTCTCAGTCCCTTCCCTACTCAAAGTCACATTCAATTGATCTTGACTTCCCTTCTGTCAGGAGTTCATTATTGGTCTAAAAGAGGCAGAAAGTCATGTTGGCTTGTGCTGCGCAGCTGCTTGAAGTTACCAGTCTCAGGCATCACTCATGGTCACAGAATCACAGAATTTTCTAGGTTGGAAGGGACCTTAAAGATCATCTTGTCCAACTGTCAACCTAATTCTGACAAAAAGCAACACCATCACT
>JAOXJK010000001.1:169816692-169831189 GCA_025774025.1 Xenus cinereus
TTCCTGATACAGGCCAGGATGCTGTTGGCCTTCTTGGCCACCTGGGCACACTGCTGGCTCATGTTAAGCCGTCTGTCTACCAACACCCCCAGGTCCTCTTCTGCTGGGCAGCTTTCCAGCCGCTCTTCCCCAAGCCTGAAGCGTTGCCTGGGGTTGTTGTGACCGAAATGCAGGACCCATCACTTGGCCTTATTAAACCTCATACAATTGGCCTTGGCCCATTGATCCAACCTGTCCAGATCCCTCTGTAGAGCTTTCCTACCCTCAAGCAGATCAACACTCTCACCTAGTTTGGTGTCATCTGCAAACTTACTGAGGGTGCATTCAATCCCCTTATCCAGTTCATCAATAAAAATATTAAACAAGACTGGCCCCAGAACCGAGCCCTGAGGGACACCACTGGTGACCAGATGCCAACCGGATTTCACCCCGTTAATCACAACTCTCTGGGCATAGACATCCAGACAGTTTTTTTGCCAGTGAAAAGTGAAGATTGTATGTATATTGTTAGCCAGATTGTATCTTTGAACTGAATCAGAGACACGTTCCCAGACTAAACCTCTATGTTACTGTTTGTGGGATTAGCTGGAGACTGGTTTTTTAAAGCCTCTAAAAAAGAAAGGCATAATTTGGATTTCACAGGCTGTACAGTGACATGTCTGACATTGGTATTTGGTCTTATCATGATCATTCCCATTCAGAAATAGATCAGAATATACAGACAGTATATCTAAATTCTCTGTCCTTTCAAATCAGGAAAAAAGAGAAAGGTAAGATCTGTAAATAGTTCTAATTAATGGACTCAGAGTAATATTTTCATTTGTAGTATATATTGTATATATATGTATATATATATGTATGTATGTCTATTGTAGTATATATTTGTAATTTATTGCAAACATTTTCCAAACACTTTTTATTTTTTTCGGGTATACTATTTTGAAGTTCCACAAATACCATCATGGATTTCAATTTCTTTAATCATATTCATCCTCAGTGCTCCGTGGAAATTATGGACATGCAATCGTAACTGAGATGTGTTCTCTAGTTATATAAAAAAGGACATTTTCTTTTTAGATGAAGATCGAGTTAAATGTTTCAAAACAAACACAGGTTTGTCCCAGTGTAACATAGCATGGAAGCATTTTGGTGTCAAATGCTTTCACAGATTGCTACTTAATATCTGTACCCCATTTTACTGTTCTAAAAATAGAAATGATAACACTTTCTGGACTCAGAGAAATATTAAGGGTGTCAAATCTTAAAAAAACTCAACCTCAACTGGCTCATACGTTGGCATCCTAGGAATAGAATAGGCAGTTCTTCCTCAGCTGTTAGAGACAAAGCTGAACAACTGCTCCTCTGGACGCTGGGACTTTGAGGCTGAATAATGAAATAGGTATAGGGAAGATACTAACAGAAGGTGTGAAACTGATGTTATCAGTTTGTAGAAAAACTTAAAAGGCTGCTGTCGGATTGATTAAAGTATCAAAAATCATAATAAAACCCCACACTTTCTTTAAACTGTTAATTTATTAATTATCAATTTTCTTTGTGTACAGTATACAATACTATGTAAAACTACTTTTTCTTATAGAAGAAATAAATAAAAGGACAAATGTTGCACTCCTTCAGCTTACTAATTACCTTTCTAAATAAACTTGGTGCATTTCATACTGCATGCACTGCACTATATACATTCACATCCTGCACTATATACAGAAATATAAAATCAGGGCCTATTTTTAAAATGTCATATATGATCCATAAAACTGAAAATCTCAACATGCAAAGCTGTTGCACACAGGTTGCATTACAAAATGAGTAAGACGTGAGTTTTCAGCACAGGACTGTCATTACTTCATAAATTTGCTCCAGGAGAGCCATATGCTTGGGCTGTGCATGCTACAGAGGTCAAGAAGGTGAAGCAGGTTGTAATCCCTGCCTCCCTTGATGCTTCAGGTACCCAAAGCTAGGCCGGATTCAGCCTCTGCATATGTCTGTAAAAGCTTGCATCTCAGCCAAACCTACATGAACTTTGATGGTACAAATGGCTGCATTTCTTTTAATTTGAACCCTTTTCCTCAAGGAATGTCGCTGGATCAGCAAAGTGAGTCATTATAGAAAATATCACAATATTTTACCAAAGGGTTTGATGAGCATTATACAAATGGGAGCTGTGACCAACTCACACTTAAATTGTGTATTCCTTAAGATTCTGTTGGATAACAAAACATATCTTCCTTTTATAACTAACATAAAATGCCTCCGTTGCTGTCCTTTCCCAGTGAAAGTTTCAGTAACTGCTGCTATAACAGACTGCTGTTTGTTATAGTTAGTACATGTTTGACCTGATTAAATGTTTTCTTATGTGTCTGTTCATCAGCCCCCATTGTCAGCCCTGACTGCATCTAAACTGGTATGCTCTTGGGAAATCCCTGCAGACCTATGGCCACACCAAGGAAAGAGACTACAGATGTTGGCTGTCCATCAACCTTGAATCACTGTTGAGATGTTTACTGTGTAAGCTTGTGGTGTCCCAAGCATTTGGAGTTTCATATGGCAGAGCATCCTACCTTTTACTAAAAAAGGAGAACATCAGCTCTTTTTCTTTCATTGCCTTGATTTTCAGCATTCCAATATCTTTTTGCTTATAGATCCATCTCAGAAGGAATAGGTAGCACATCAGACAAAATTTATAACACCACAAAAGGTGGTGGTAAGTCTTGAACCTTAATACTTTTATAGTGATACTGTAATATTAGCTGAAATAAAGTTATATATCAATGAGAATTTAGAGAAAATTAGACTTCAGAACTGTAAAACTTAATGACAAATATTTTTTCCTGATGAAAATTGTATTTCTCATTTTTCGTGGATTTATTCTTGTTCTAATGTAAAATAAGAAAACGTTATGCAAACTGAGGCTAATGATATTTTTTTTCCCTAAAGGGTTAAATGCAGAGTTTAAAAAAAGTAATATAAAATCTGAACTATTTCTCAATATTTTATGAGCTTCATGAAATACAAGGTATTTCAAGCAAAACAGGAGCCTGTGTGGACAAACACAAAATCTAAAGAATATAATTTACTGACAAAATAATTACTGGCTTCTGATTGCTATGCTCTGATTGTTACTTCTCCCTACAGAATATTTTATAAGTCCATCCTAAATGAGTAGCAGTGAATAAATACTTTTTCACAGTTTCACTTTGGAATGTCTTTTTCTCCCTCTCAGTGAATTTAACATTTACATCATAGCTTCATTTAGTCACTCAGTAAAAAATAATTTATAATTACCTTTAAAATAAAAGAGTAATGAAGCATTACCAACTATTCAGTTTGATTTCATTTCTACATAATGTGTAATTTTAATCCATAAGTCAAAATAATAAATTTTGATAAGGAGATTTTTATCAACCATGTTGGGCCCGAAGTAAATGATCCTTCGGCATCTAGTTGTAAAGTTATACACCAAAGGATCAGACACACTATGAATTCAGTAACAAAACTCACTTCATTATAATTTATTGCCTATCAGATACTATAACCTACTTTGGATTAAATTTTGGAAGTGCAATCAATTATGGAAGACACCATCTGACAGTCTGCATATTGTATAGAACATTAGTCAAAATGTTATGATTGCAGGTCCTGAAATCAGTTCTTTTTCAGAAGCCACAATTTTGGATCAAAAGAGTCCAAAGTTCTATAGGAACCTGTGATATACCAAAATGTGTACGTGTGTATATATATATATACTTACACATATAAATTTTTCAGTTAATATTTAATATTGTAAGTAATGTAAAATAAAATCTTTTACTTTTGATTTAAATATTTGAAACAGAATATTCTAATGTAAAAAGGTGGCTATTTACATATAGGAAGTTGAAATATTGTAGTTTTCATGGTCTAACAACGTAGGGATATATCTATGATGATCAAAGGATATAGGGAAACAAAGTTTGTAAGTATGAGTAATGACTTTTATTTGTTCAAGTACTATAGCTAGAGCAAAAACTTGCATTCCTGGAATCTTGTCTATTCTTCCAAACTAATAAGGCTGATACTGAAATATTTATTCCTCAGAAGAGACATAAATTTAAAAAAAAAAAAAAAAAAAAAAAGGGTATGACTTTGTGTGTGCTCAGGAGGTAATGAAACTCCAGTCTTTTGATTTCTTTGTTGAATAATGATAGATTCTTCCCTGAAAACAGTTTCTTTTCTGCCATAACACAAGCCAATAGATAAGTTTCAGCAACAGGATTTTTCTGGCTGACCTCAGAGAGCACATAGGGGGCATAATCAAGTAGCAGTCATGATTAGTATCATGATCATGATCATTTGTGACAGTGATATACTATTATTTATTTAGATTTTTCTCATTCATGTACACTTTATTATTTGGGAATAATGTAAACCTGGAACACTATAAAAACTGTTTGAAAGTGAAGTGAAAATTTCTAAAACAAATCAATATTCTTCTCTGTCAAATTTTAAAGTTTACATTACAAATGTTTATATTGATTTTGAAGAAAACATATTTTTATTATGAACCAAGGTTATTTCCAAGGTGATGGTGGTGGTTAGTGGTGGTGATAAGCAATTTACAGCTAAGGAAGAGAGTATTAATAAATATGGTGTGTAGGCCTATAGTCTCATGATATTTCAAATAGATATATATACATATGCATATTATTTGTATAAATATTTATATAAAACGCATATACATAAACACATGTACAAATATGTCTTTCTTAATTCCTGGCTTCTAGAATGATTTAGTTACAGAAGTATCTCTGCTATCATGAAAAAAGAGTATGGTTTCTAGTGCTCAGGCTACAAGAAGAAAACTTTCAAAAATGTAAACCCTGAAGGCTTAAAACCATTACACAAACATAGAGTTGAAAATGTATTTTTAAAACGCATGTTGTTAACAATTCCAGTTCCTCTAGTCATATGACCCACATGTCCAGCAGGGCTTTTTCACAGAATCCCATTAAAAAAATTCCCCTCTTGGGAGAAAAAAGAACTTTTAAGGCCTTAGGACAGCACTAACTCTAATTTGCAATAGAATCTTCGGGCATGTTCCTCTCCTGCCTTTACTGCAGAAAATATTTTACCAGCCTCAAGAAGTAATAAACCTACCTAAACCACACAGTAAGAGCAACAGATGTATCATTTAGACTAAATTGAATTTATGCTGAAAAGTGCAGCCATACAGTTTTTAATAATTAAAAGTTAAATTGTTTAACTTCTTAGACAAACAGTTTTGGTAAGCAACATATTCTGTGATCTGTCACTGGGTACTGGGTTGTATGCTGTGTAAACTGCATACTCAATGAACATTTACAGTACAAAAGCATGTTTAACCTCTGAGGAAATTACTTCTTAAAATAAACAAATATGTATTTATATATACACACAGAATAAGAGTGTGAATATATATATTTAAAATATATGTTATTCCATACTTTTTTCATTAGCATTGAAATTGTTTAGCATTCTTTTCTATTGAAATCTGTAGGTTAACTGTTTGTAAAACAATATTTGTACAAGTAAATCTTTTTCAGAAAATTGTTTATTCTTCCCTCCCATGTTGGGATATGTAACTTAGATAACCACTAACTGAGCATTCGCATCATTAAACAAAATAAAAATGATTTGGTGTTGCATAAGGTCCAGGAAGACATCATTTTTAGTTCGCAATATAGAAGTTGGAAAGTACATTGCTACAATGTGTACCAAACTGTAGCTTTGTCAGTTCAACATTTTAATGGTTCAGAGGAGTGAGCTGGCTGCTGGTGGAGTTACTTTGAAGATAGATAGCTGCTTGATCTCTCAGCCTCTGGAAACTTTTCTGCTGTTAATAAGCAGAAAAGGAAACAGCAGTTCTGGGATTCTTCGACACAAAATTGTAACAAGGAACTTATTTCAAGGAGCAGTTTTGTGATTAATGTACATGCCAGAATAGTGTTCAGCCAATTCTTTTTCAGCTACATTAGCCCAGCAGTGCTAAATTCTAGTGAAGATCCAAACACACTGTTATTTCTGTTCAGATCAGGAGATAGTGCAGGGCATAGTCAATATTAAGAACCAAAGGCAGAGGAGACATAGCAAGAAAGATAAGAATCCAACATGATGAACAAAGGCACCTCACTCTTTAAATAGACTCCTTGCATAGGTACGTGCAGAAGTTTTCTGAGTCTTTTTGAGACAAAAGAAGTGATGCAGCAGGAAATTCAGGCCACCAAATGGAAACCAGGCAGAAGCAGCAGTGGTAGAGTACCACAGCCAGGGCTAACCCAGCAGCTGGGCAGAGTCTCAGCAAGTCCTGTGTTGGCAGGAACAGTAACTTGAGCCAGCATCTGATAGCCCAGCAGGTTGCTGAGGGGAATCAGTACAGCAGCAGATGTGTGTTAGGAGAGACCTGGCAGGCTATGTGAGATTCAAAAACTGGCAGGAAAGTTCACCCAACAGAGCCAGGATTTTGCTTGGGAAACCAGTGAAAAGACAAACAGGAAAGAGGTTATTTTCTGACTGTATAGTCAGATTTGAGCTGTTTAGTTTTGTTTTACTCTCTGTGACCATAATAACTGAACATAATGACTACTAATAAATTAGTAGTGAAGGAGAATTCTCCAGCACATACCAGACAAGCTCTGGCTCTCTTAATTTTGGAAATAAAAACGTATACTGTAGATACATACATTTTTAATGCATGGTAGATTTTCTTTACTTGCTAAAGGGATTTGTCGCTATTAAGGGGGAAATGTTTTCTTCCTAGACATTTAGTATTTTTCATCTTAGGAATAAAACCAGCTTTTATGAAGAAGAAACAGCACTAAACAAACTAATGCACTTCTTCCCCCTTCTTGGCTTTCCTAACTACCTGTCCTACAACACCATTCCCTCTGTTTTATGATTGCTTTTCCTCCTGGGATCTGTGCATATCAGACATTTACTGTCCTACTGACTTGACTTTTACTTCCCAGAAACTTGCAAAGTTATCATATTCATAACATTTAATAAAGAGATTCGAATATACAAGCCGTGCAGAAAGAAAAAGTATGTCGTTAAAAACTGTTTCAGGAAGGTTTTATTGAAACCCCTTAGCTCCCCAAACCAAACCAAACAAAACACATATTTAATTCACCTAATTTTTAAGCGTATTACACAGTTTTTGACAAAGATTTCCACTCCCACTCCCATCTCCTCCCCCCACTTAAAGCCTCATCTAATCTTCCTGTAGTTTGCATTGTCCTAAAAGACCACAGAAGCTGAAAGGGTCTGATGAACAAATTTTGATTTAAACGTAAATAAAAAAAATTGGTCTACACACAATAACTATGTTGATCCTACTCTGAAGGTTAGAGGTGCTTATATCAAGGTCAGGATTTAGTGTTTTTATAAGAAAGGATGATTCTTTGCTACTATCCAGTCACACTATAAAATATAAATATGAATCTATAAAATATAAATCATACAGCGTAAATAGAAAGTACTGATTCAGTACCCTATAGATTTTCTTTCTTTCTTTCTTTTTTTTTTTCTTCTGTCTGTCAGAAATCATTTCCATTTTGCCTGGAGTCAGCTGCTTTTCATTCAGTAGCTGACTATTTGCATCTAAGTAATGAAATTGGTTAACTCAGTGGGAAGATATCCTAATTTACAGTTTTTGAAAGTAATCATGGAGATATCTTAAACACCCTCAGGTATCCAGTTTTGCCTCTAACTGCTGCTAGGGAGACGGTGTGAATCTTTTGTAGCCCCCATGTCATACCTACCAACAGCAGGGAAATGTCTTGAATAACCTCAGGTGTCTCTGGTAGCATTAGCTTTAGGCAGATAAATCAGTTTCTGTGTGTCTGCCAGAGGATAACTTGATTACTGAATAAAAAGTCATGTGGCTCAGAGGGAAAGGAAAAGAGAAAAAAGAAAAAAACCTCTCCATCTTCTACTAAGGTTTACAAAATGGTCCCTTTGCAATCTGACATAATTTTGGGAGGACTAACTGTAGTTTAAGAGATTATTTTTCATCCCTCGTGAAGATAGTTAATACCTCAATGTGTTACTCAGTAAAAAAAAAAAAAAAAAGAGAGACAGAAGTTTCTTTTAATTATTATTTTATTTTCACTAGGTATTTCATGAAACGTCAGGGGTTACTTAATTATTATTCTTCTCTAGTGAGCTCTGATCAGAGGGAAAACAGAGAACCTACATTTTTTCCTCCTGCTTTACAGGTATTTTCTTCAGGAGCATTTATGAAGAAAATGAGGAAGTTGAATCTTAGAAACATGGATAGAGTTTGAAACTTTCATGCACATACGCCTCTAACTTTGTAGCCATGTCTCAATGATTTATTTTTTTTTTAACTCTATTTGATATGGCTATTTCTTTTTTTTTTTTTTTCCCTTTTTCTTATATAGAACCAATCAATTCCACCTTCTTTCTCCTGTTGAACAAGTTACTATAAAATCAGCTGTTGTTATACTATTAATCTGTAAAGATATAGCATGTTCAAATACAGCATTTTTACGTATATGTGTATTATAGTTCAGTACCATAATTTCCTCTATGTATTGATCTTGTGTCCTTGATTATTGTGTACAGCTGTCTGCATTTCATGAGAAGGGAGAATTTTACTCCCTCTTTTACCCAGTTTACTGTATTATCAGGTAATAAAATGCTAAGAAGTCTTGTCAGAGTATAAGAAGGAGACATTAAAAAGGCAAATGTTTCATTTTAAATAATTTTAAAACAAAAAAACCAAAAATTAAACTAAGAACTATATCCACTTTGATGTACTTAGTGTTAGAATATTTTTCATGTAAACGGTGAGTTGTGATAACTGAATTATTCCATAAAGATTGTTATTTGAATGATGCTTTGCATTTTCAAATTTAGGCTTGTGTCAAGATCTGCAAATTCAAATTTGTTTTAAAGTCACTAAATTTTTTTAGTTATATGTTCTGAACTAGACAGCAGTGTCTAGGGCACTTACTCTCCCTTATTCATATTATAAAACTGCATCCAGGGTTATATATTCCTGCAAAATTAATCCCCATGAAACTAATTGCATGTATAAAAAATGCTTTCTCTGTATTTGTTTGTCAAACACTGACAATTGATACCATTACATTTCAAACTGGAAAAATGGTTGTGGCACAGTAACCACCTATGAGACACAGACACTTGGAGAACAGCTGGGTCCAGCTATATGATGCTGTCAGAACTATATGGATGGAGTAATAATTAGGCTGCAGAAACCCTTGTGGGCTCTTTTAAAAACAACTTGTGTGATTCACACAGTAATACTGCGGCATTTATTTATTTAATTCAGTCATTCATTCAAAAAGTGAAGGAAAAACAGTTGAGCTATACAGTCTTTTAGCCAAGCACAGTTTAAGAAACAGTATAGATGCTATGGCAAAGGACTTGGATCAACAAACTGTGCTGGAGCAAAGACTGCCATGTGCAACTTCTTACCTGTACTCTACACCACTCTTCTTGTTCCAGGTCCCAGAGGATTTCTTGGGTTCTCACACTGATCCAGAAAGACAGAGGCATCACTTATAGCGATGTTCCAGAGTCAATAAGCATTCTTAAAATCCAGAGGGTTGAGGAAGCTACAGAAACCAGCTAAGGTATGATTAAACCAGTTGTCACAGCAATAGCTCAAGTGGCTGCTACTAAGCTGACATATTTGACATTTTGTGTCTTTTCTCCATGGTGCTCAGCACATTTCACAGTATCCACATTATTCCTGGTTATGTCTTTTTTTTTATTTGGCTCATGCATCATCCAACAAAGCTGGAATTTAGTGGGGAAAGATTTTAAATGGAAGAGCTAAAGATAAGTCGGTGTACACAACAATGACCAATGTGGGACCAAAACCACTTATCTGTGAGCTTTTGCCCAGTTCCTGTACTTTTTGATAAAGAGAGCAGACTTTATTACATCCTAGAAGCAGAAAGAAAAATAACTATTAATTCAGAGTCTATATTTGCAACTGGTTTTAATCCACTGTTGTTTTATTGAGAATACTGTAAAGCAGTTAGAGGTAAACCAAGGTGTTACCATAACAGTATGTATACACAGAAGGGTAACAGAAACTAAGACAATCACATATGTAAAAAATTTGGAAGGAAAACATAAGCAGACATAAATATTCTGAAATAAAAAGGAAAAATAGTTTGCTCAAATGCTGAATTAATTCTGTGTAGGGTAATGTATATGTAACAATATATATGTAATATATAGTAATGTATAATAACATGCACATAATCTTGACTCAATGTACACATAGTATTCTACAATAATGCATGTAGATTTTTGGCTTAATGTATGTGTAAATAAATCTTTGAAACTATGAATTTCCAGTGTTGTCTCAAAGGTTCCATATTAAAAAATATCAATATAATGGCAAGGTCTAGCTGAGGGCACCTGGAACTGCTTTTTAATTCTTGCTGTTGGCTTTGTCCTTCAGACATTTCCAGCTTCATAATCAGGAGACAGCCAGGTAGCACTAGCCACACTACACAGTCTCATTTGTATAAAAAGCCCTTGTCCTGTTTTGAGGCCATGCCCTAGTGCATGGTTAAATAGGCTGAAGTGATGTCCTTTCTGAAAAATTTTGAGGGTAGGATCATGGGAGAAAGCTCTGTGTGACAACCTGTTCAATTAACAGAAGATTTTCAAAGGTGCTAAAATTCAATGGTTTTTGCTATACAACAGCCCATGTCTTAATTGTGAGGTTAAAATGTATTTACTTCTTTTTCTTTCCCTTTGAAATCTCCTGAAGACCTACTCTTGCTTTATGTTTCCCAGGGTAAACCAGCTAAGCTGTAGAAAAAAGGTAAACTCAGAAAAATATCAGCATGTATCAAATATTTTTCAGTGGAACTATAGATTCTTTTTCTAGGATCATGGTGTGGGATGCACCAGTGGCCACCAGATGTTTTTCCATTTTTAGTGTTTTTACCTATCAAGGCTACTTGTAACCAGATGCTGAAGACTGAAGAGGTGTTTCTCCATCAAGTAGTGTTTCCTTGACTGGAAAGGGAGATGCCTTCTTCAGTCAGTGCTGGAGGTGAGCTAACTCTCCAAACATATGCAGATAACTTGCCTTTTCTCTGGTAATTTAAATAGAATTGTACAGAAATAAGAAATTAACTTTTCATGAAACCTGTGATTTCTCAGAGGCCTATTCCATTTTCATGCAATATTTGTTTATATGCATTACTGAAACCAGAGATCTTGGTTAGATTTATGATACCTAAAACCTCACTTGACCACTAAGATTAAGTTGCCTGAAAGTAAACAGCTAGTGCACTCTGAAACTTCCCAGTGGATAGAAAGTCATTCATATGGAATAATGGATATGGCAGAGAATCCATGGCTAATATCCTCTTGAAGCAGCAGGTAAGAGGCCAGGAGGGATATCTTGTGCCATTCCAGACATTACTAGAAAGCTCTGTGTGGGCATCTGAATAGAGTAATAGGTGTTTTTAAGAGTCGGCTGAAGCTCTAAACTATACTAACTACAATGGATGTATGAAAATTGACACATAGGAGTAACTGAATGCCATTTTTTGTGACATTTGGCTCTACCTTTATACAATAATGTTAAGAAGATCAGAAGGGAACTCAAGTATCTGTGTGTTTACTGTTAAAGATAACAAAGGAGTGGTTGCATTAATGATACAGTACTGTGCTACTGTGTTAATGTTACAGTACTGTGAACTGTGGTACTGTTCACCACTTCAGATGATGTACATCTTTCTTTGCCTACAGCTACTCGTATTCACCCAGTATGGTGCTTGTAACACTTGTATGGATATCACAGTGAATAGAACAAGCCATTCTTTCAAAATAAGCATACAGAAAGTGTTTACTTTGTAATATTCTCAGAAAATATTTTTTCATGCATTTTTCATTATTGAAAGATTTTTTTATAAAGGATTTGTTTAAAAGACAGTTATGAGAAATCAACAAGAAAAGAAAGAAGACAGGAGAAAATACATAAATCAGACAATCAACCTACAGTACCTGCAAAGGAAATTAGTTAATCTGTTGAAATGGGTATTGGAGAGAAAAAAAAATTACCTCTGATTTAGTTCAGAATGTGTTTAAACTTAGAATTAGTATGTGTTTTTGTGATCCAGAGATAAGACTGAGTTAATTTTCCAAACCAGAGAAATCAAAACCTCTACTGAATTTGTATAAATGCTTATTTTAATGTTTTCTGTTTCAGTTTCATTGCTGAGATTAAGAAATAAAAATGACCTGTACTTTTTTTAGGCTTAATTTAGACACATTAAAAATAATTTGGCTTGTAAGTGACATGATTCAGTGTTTATATACATAAAAATTGGTTTTGGTTTTGCTTTAATTTTCATACCACTTATTCAGCATTCTTGTTGTAATTAACAAGTATCATTTTCTTACTCAGAGACTGATTTACATGCCAAGCAGACTGATAAACAGCAGTCTTTCACTTTTTTAATTCCAAACCAGATACATATTAACTAAGGTTAGATTGTGATATTTTTTTCTTTCTAAGCAGTAGGGATGTGTGGGTGAGGGTGGCAAGGGTTAGGTATTTTAGTTATCCTTGATGACTGATTACTATATAAGTTTTCAAAGAGGACCCAAATGGGAATTGTAGGCATTGATGTAAGACTGTCAGATTGCCAGATTTATATGAACCGTAGGGGTTTTTCTGAGAAAAGCTTATGTTGAACTTAACTGTAGTTATGTCAGGTAGACAAAAATATTTAATCTCCTGCTGAGGTAATAATGTTACTAGTTTATTTTAGTGACTGGGTCATACCCCATTCTGAAACAAGATGTCTTTGGGACCAGTTGTGTTCACTAGTCTTCTACTATAATGTACTACACTAATATGAAACAGCAATCAATTATCGCAACACTCTAAACTTTTTAAAGTTATGCCTTAAAACTGTTTGATGTGTCAAAACTGTATCTTATGCTTGAATTTGTTTATTTGTTATTATTACTGAGCAGTAATTTCTGGTTTGTGGTTTCTTTTATTTATTTATTTATTTATTTATTTTTATGGCCTTGGCGACTCTGGTAACATACTGTGTCTGTGCTCTGCTAAAACTTTGTTCTTATATTATTGAGGTTCCTGCTATAGCCCCATTTTTCTTTTCTAGTTTTTATTTGAATTTAGCGTACTTTTCTCTGTTTTTCCCAAAATCTAATACATGATGAGGACAATTTCAAAGCATTCTATCACTCTAGATGTGGAGACCCCTAAAACTGGAACTGCTTTTACAACACTTAACCGTGTTGTAGATTGCTTTAAATATCTAAAAAAAAAAAAAAAAAACCAAACAGGATGATCCAACTTAGGTCATAATAGACTTTTTCCAAAGGTTTTTCCAAAAGTTCTTCAATGTAATGAACAGCACAATATAAAAATATATATTAAATATTTTAAACAAAATATGACAAATATTTAAATAAATGGTGAAATTTTGAACAAATTTGCCTAACTTTGCTAAATCTGGCTGACAGAGACCTCATGTCAATATCTATTCTGTAAAAACACGTATGAAAGAAAAATATTCTCCCTATCGCTGATTACATTATGACTTTGGAGTATGAAGTCAATATCTGCAAAGATAGAAATTGATAATGTGAGGTATTTTTATTTCCAAAATCTGCACATAATTATTCCAAAATCTATGCATTAGCTTTGTTCAAAAAAACAGGTTTTGGCATATATCTCTTGTAAAACCACACAGGGTCACCTGTATTTCTTTTCTCCCTTTATCATATAAAGTAATCTATTTTATTCTACCAGATATGTTGTTGGGAACACAGCTTTGATTCAGATAGTTTTTTAATATTTCCTTTATTACAACCGTTGTATTGAATTTTCTGGCTGCTCCAAGTATCCATTATCTCTCTACATTAGATTCAACAGCTTTTTGATCACCAGCACCAAGATTCTTATTCTCCTGCTCCTAATAATAACTTTGATACCAAGAAGATCAAGTGGGGCTTTTCCTCTGGCTAAATTCTTTTCCACCTTGTCTACTAAGTACTAAAGCACTCTCTTTTATAATTCCTGTTAGCTGCATTTATTACTGAGTAGGTCAGAATTTAAAGCATACATGCAGCTAAAATTCAAAAAAGTGCCCTGAGGATTTTTCAGAAATGCATAGGAACATATGTCTCAATATCACATACATATTTTGGGGTGTAAATAGTTTAAACAACTTGACCATCCATTCTTTCCTTCTTTCTTTCAGCTTTACCATATAAGCAATGTAATTTCTTCTCTATTTTCTCAAATTCCAATTCCATTGGCATTTTAAGACTTTAGACATAAGTGTTTGCCCTAATCTCTAGCTTTTCCCTGTTTTTATCAATTATGTATGGATCTTGCTCTCTGATGATCAAGTGATGCGAAACATCAGACTAAGTTTTATTGTGCTAATGAGATAGAACTATCTGACAT
>JAOXJK010000001.1:169838555-169850303 GCA_025774025.1 Xenus cinereus
CAAATGTATATGCCCAGAATGACTAATTTTATTTTTAGAATATTGCTGGGTTTATAGTTTTGACAAAGCAGAGCTACCAGAAAAGTAATCTTTCATAGAACCTTTCAGTTTTCTTTATTAGGTCTGGGTTTCAAAGATATACCTCAAAATGAAGAGGTCTCACTATCAGATATAAGTGAAAATATTTCAGTGTGAGTGAATTTTGTGAGTGAATTTAGATTTCATTCCTGTTTTCATCCTTGAAACATAACACGAGTTGTGGATTTTTAAACTTCTTATAGCTACTTACTTAAACTGTTTCTGTGACAATATGTATCTATGGTGAGGTTGTTTAGTTAGTCATTGGTTAGATAGAAAAAAGTGTTGTTTAGGGTAAAGTTTTTTTAAAAATTACAAGGTAAAGAAAGGGAGAGCACTTCCTGTGACAAGCTTAAAATCCTTATAGCTATTTGATTCTGGGCACGTGTAAAGATTTGGGATCAAGAAATTTAAAATGTTCATCTTAATGTCAATTTTGCCTAGTTTTACCTGTGGGATGATAAACAAAAAAAAATATATTTTTGGATTGTAGCTACCTAATTAGCCACGTTTTTCTTTAAAAAAAAGAGAGTAGACCCATCCATTATTACTTAGGAATAGTTACTTTCTTTGGTCTAATTTAATCTGACATCCAGGTGAGTCAGTGTTAAACAATGGAAGTCAAGTTTAAAAAAAAATAATGTAACCTGACATGTGGACAGTAGGTTACTTATAGCTAAAGGGTCTTGCATGTCCATTACCATTTTGTAGCTTCCCTTTTAAATATAAAATGTTGTCTTACCAAATTTGTTTCTTATGCTTATGTCACAATGAATGTTTAGAGGTGATACATTGACAGAATCTATAGTTGGAAGTAACTTTAAAATGTCATGCTATTAATACTTTTTTTTTAATCTTGGACCTAAAAAAAAATAGAGCCAATTAAAATTAATATATTAAGGACAGGATTTTCAAAATCTTTTAACAGTAGCCTCCCAGCTTTCAGTGAAATCAGTGGCAAAGCCCATGATTGCTTTCAGTTGAAGGTATTATTAACACAATTTTAACACAAGGTTCATGATACTGTTCTTTTTAATGCTGCAGCACTAACACAATATTGAACTTCTATTAAAAAGAGACTGTGTCAGATGATCTGATTTTTTTTCATTGTCAGCTGATTATTATGTCTAGAAAATCTTGCTGAACTTCATTAAATGTCTGAGGAGTGTCACAAAATAAACAAGTGGATAAACTGGAGGAAAAAAACTATTTTACATAAAGTCTGTACAAAACCATGAATAATTAGTGTGCTGGGAATTTACTAGTGAAACTCTGCATGTATGGGCATTGAGGCTACACTTAATATTTCAGGTAAGGGACTGGATAGACAATATTAATATTTTGACATTTTCAGAGAACACAAAGTTTGATATGGTATTGTTTGAGATATAATAGAATTCTGATGTCATATAGAAAATGGAAATTACTTTAAAATTGGAGAAATGATATGCTAGGTCACAATATGGACTTCAAGATTGTGTTCTGAGGGCTTGATGAAATTCAATTGCTCAACAAACTCTAAGAGATACCTTGTTCAGCTGGAAAGAGAACACTGGCTGTTTTAGTTATCAAAAGGAGACAATTAAAAAAAACCATAAAATTGAAGAAACCTATAGAAAAAGCATATGAAGCCAACTAAGGCTACGGAATAGGTTTTAAGGGAAGAAACAGAAAAAAAATAAAAATTAAAAAAAGATAAAATGGTCTGTATGGAAGAGTGATTCCCAAGGTACTAGTGGTGTGATTGCAGAAAAGGGCACCAAGCTGACATCCAGCAGATGTCATAGCACAGCCCCAGAATGGTGCACCTCATGCTGTGATTGCTGCATTGGCTCACTCAACCTTCCTCTTGGACAACACAGTCTTACCCATGTGTAATATCTTGTATATTTGTGATTAAAGCGTTTTGGTATCCAAGTCCATTTTTTCTCTGCACTGTCATTTTGGTTTTAAACTGATGCATGGTTTCTTACAATAAAAAGATACCGTCTGAATAAGTCTCTTCCAGTTCTGTTTTCCAGCACTGTACAACTCTTTTCTTCCAGTTCGTTCATAATTTATGTGGTTGTAGACAGCAGCTGAAAGACTTTGGCCTTAGAATACCAAAACAGTAAATGTGCATTTTTTGGTTGTTTTAACTTGTATCTTTCATTTTGTCTCATAATACAATCTTATACTGTTATACTTCATTCAGTTCCTCCTAATTAATATTACACTGTAGGAAGTTTCAGGCAAAGAACTGGTTTTTCAGTTTGCTAGATGTTCCCATGGCATTCTTTAGTATTGCAAAATGTATCTGTAAATTGTTTTGTCTTATTTCTTGTTTAAAATATTATTTTGAAAGTGCTAGAGCAAGTGACAAGTTTTATATATCTACAAAACAGTTTAAAGTGCTATAATGTGTTTATGTTCATATCGAGTCTTGACTTGCTTGCCATTCTTGGATCCTATCCAAATTCTCTATGTGGATCTTCTAATATGCATCCATCATCCACAGAGGGACAGTGACAAGACAGAGAAGACATTTGTGTTTAAGAATGCCAGTTTTCTAGACTGTTTTGAGAATGCTTATAACAGTGTAATTTCAAACTGCTGGTATGCAAGAATATAGTAGTGAGAATTGAAATTTCCCAAATCCGTATTAACGTTTCACAGGAGATGACATGAGATGGAATACAGGATTGAAAAATAGCAACCAAAGCAACACAAACATTCTTTTATTACTCACTCAAACAAATTAGAGGGCTTATCATTTGGCAAGAGGTGAGGAACTGTTTCAATACACATACTGTTAATATGACAACCTTGAACAATTGCTATATGTACTTGAATTTTAATCCGATCAAAATATTATTAGAAAGTCTTCACTTTTTTTTAATCTTGATTCTGAGCTAAAAGGAAAAAATACTTACAAAAATTACAAGAGCATATTTTAAAGTTCCCTGAAGGAAGATGTGGAGCATGCTGTTGATTAGCTGAACAGAAAATAGGGTCTGGTCAAAGAGAAAATCCCTCTGGGACAGAAGGACTAAACGGTGGACTGATTGTTGACAACAGAAAGTGGAGAGCTTGGAAGGATGACAAATAGGTATATTTAATCTGGGAAGGAAAGAGCAGAGAAAAAGGGGAATTTCATTTTGGAGGCTTTTAAGGGCACAAAGAATGAGTGAAATACAGGACAAATGATTATTGGGTTTGGAGTAGCAATATGAAAAATGACATGAAAAATGAAGGCTAGGGATTAAAAAAGTATAAATAAAAGAAACACAGGCAGAAAAATCCCATCTGAAGTATAGTAGATGAGATTTGATTTTATTGGGTTCCAATGCAAGAAGGGAGAATAGTGTTTTACCCATTACTTCCCTGAGGCCTCACTCTCAGACAATGCAAAACCTTAACTTGTGTTTTAAGCATGCAATTTATGGGTACAAGGTCTTTTTCTTCAGGCAAGGATAATTGTGCTACAACTGGCTCCCTGATTTGTCTACGTTTATAGAGCATAAGAGGTTCTTTATTATAAGTGGGATTAAATGTAACTGTATTCCATCATTTCTATCAGAAATAAAGGTACCTGGACCAGAATATTTTTTAATAGAGTTAGCAGAAATTGCATGTGTATTTGGAAGAGTAAAGACTTGTTCAAAATTATTTTTCTTAAAAAAATACATCTAATGTTCTGGAGACTGTGTATGTGGAGTGTGGGTGTGTGTCTATTTCAGAAGATCACATAGTTTCACATTCTAATAATCAGCCATTTGCTCCTCATACAGAACAGATCAAGCAGGGCAGAGGATTTTTTTTAAAGTTTCAGACAATGAGAACTAGCAGTCTCATTTTATTTTATATTTTGTTAAAGCTTATCAAGATAAAGGATGATGACTTTTTAAAACTAGACCAATTTGTTTCTTTCTGTTGAGAGAAGGTTACTGTTCACATTGTTTTAACCCATAGGTACACCTCAGAAACCTGAGAGTTTACGCTTTGGCTGATCATTAAATTCACACTGTCTGGGTCCTTGTATAGAAAGGAGTTTGTACAGGGACTACTAACTTTAAAACTAGCATAGACAAATGAAAAGGAAAATACAGGGCAAACAAGCAAGTAAACATCATTAATCTTTAACTAATATTTCCTGTGAACCAGGGACTAAAACGAATTATAAGTGTAAGAAGTATTATTTCCAGAAGATGGCACTCTTATACTGTGTATTTTTGACCATAAGTCTAGTCACTATTCATGACTCTATATGCACTTCCTTATTTGTCTAAACTATTTAATTATTTATCTGTACAGAAAAGATAGGGGAAAATGTACAATATAGTGATTTTTCATGCAGTCTCTACTCCAAGAAACATTATTTATTTTGCCAGCAAGTAGCATCACTAATTGAAATGAATCATTGTCTTTAACTAAAAATTCTACCTGGACCTAAATATGTTGTGTTTAAAAAAATGGAAAAACCCACAATAACAACAACGAACGCCTTACTCCCACTCTTAAAAAAAAAAAAAAAAAAAAAGGAGAGAGAGGGAAAATAAAAAGAAGCTCTTACGCCCACTCTTAAACTGATAGGTATATTATTTCTCACTTGGAGGCAACAAATAAAAGTAGAGAAAAATATTGACTATTGGAATGATACAGCAGCAGACTCTTTGAGCAGTTGAAAATGAAGTAACATTAAAGCAAGATAGTTCTAACTACGCAATAAATGTCAGTCTTGAGTGTGATGAACCGTGAGAGGAAGTTTCATTCCCTCTTCATTAATGTGAATTTGATCTCCCAGTTCAGACCTACATCGTTCAACAACTGTATTTATTTTCAGATATGATAAATTTTCTATTGTATTTTCCAACGTGTTATGTATTTTCAGAATTAAAAGAAGTGGGCAACTCCGTTCTTTACCTGGAGGATCTACAGCCATTTTTCTAAAATCTATGTCAGGCACACTTATGTTGTTTAGTCCAAAGCTGGTTTTTTTCTATATGCATCAGGTTCAGTGATCTTATAACCAAGGTGCTTAAAAGAACATAAAATAAAGATCTTAATGCTATGCATAAAGAATCACACTGAGCATAACAATTAGTATAAAGCCAGCAAAAAAGCCACACAACTTCCAGCTAGGTATTATTTAAGCAGAATAGGCGATACATTTAAACACACATGTTTGTCTAGATTATTAATGTATTCCCATGTAAATTGGGAATATTTTTGGAAAAAATATTTAACAAGGATCTTCAATAAAGCAGACCTGTATGAACTGTATGGGAAGTGATCTAGCCAAATAATACCTATCCCTGCGGTATACTTTAGATCTTTAGACTTTATTTTGTGATGCAATGTTGCAAAACAAGAAAATTAATGCTATGTGAATACAGCTAATTGATAGTTTCTCCAGTTTTGGACATTACAAGTTTTTCAGCTAGATAAATGCTCTTTGAGGTGTTTGCATAGTAATTATTTGTGCAGAATCCCTGCTGGTTTTCTTTTGTCATTGTTGTTGAGCTCATGTTCAGAGTGACACTTCATTTCTGTTCAGTTAAAACTTTCTGATCTGGAACTACAGCCATGGAACATGGACCTCATCAGTATTTCTGAGACCAGCTGGTTTTCAAGGGTAGAATTGTAATAGATCAGGCTCCTATAGTGCTTCACTATTTTCATTCCAAAAGAAACTAGGAGACCAAACCTTAAAAAAAATAAGCAAATATGTAAGCGTAACATTCTATAAATTGTGCTATTGTTAGAATTAATGGTGTCCAGTGAAGAGTTCAGTACTTTGAGACCTGGGAAACCCTTGGAGATTTGTTCTCTAGGATACATGAGTACATCTTGCCATGTTCTGCATGGCAACAAACAATGAAAACACATTGCAGACCCCGCCCCTAGAGGTGAATGTGAGCTGATTCAGGTTGGAAAACTATGTAGCCATGTCATTTTTGTTTTGTTAGTACAAATGTAATTATAAATGCTGTTGGAACCACATAGATAATTGCGCAGGAGACTGTACTATTTTACATGACTCACTGATTAGACAGCGCTTGTTCTGGGATGTGTGCATATTTCTGCTTGTTCAGTAAAAACAGTTTTATGAGGCTGCACAATTCATGTCACTCTTCTGAATCTCTTTTATGTCTTCTTATACAAAGATCATAAATGCAGTAAGTTCAAGGTTAACACCATCCCAGGGAATTTTAACGCTCACAGGGAAAAGAAAGAAGGATCCAGTATGTTCTGTCTGAAGTAAGAAGAGTAATCTTAACTTCTCTTTTGTTGGCTTAGATCTCATTTAACTTTGTTGATGTAACGTGAATCTCATACTAAGTTTTGTTATGTTTTATGATTATTTAAGCTTTGAATTTGAAAAATATTTACAAATTTCTATTGTAACAACAGTTTTTAAGAAAATATAGTTTTCTTGACCCATGATATTTATTTTTTTTACTTTGACAAATTCTCTTTCCAGTGAATTCTACACTGAGAAGCTATACTTCATTTTTTAAATTACCACAAATGAACTTCATTTTACAAGTACATATGAAGTCTTTAATCCTGGATAACCTGTGCAGTGGATTGTTACTGTAGTTTCTGTATTTCAAAGAGTGAATAAAACTTTTTTATATAATTCAAAATGCAAACTTGAGACATTTTTGTATGTACAAAACCCTTAAATTTTTATCAGTGTTGTTCATAGATATTACAGATATGCAGCTGTATAGAGAGTATATATATAAACTTAAAATATTATAGATTAATAAAATTCAGTAGGTTTATATTATAAACCTACAACATATTTTTATATAAAACACAGACTTCTACATATATAATGTGCACATTTCCATATATACCGCTGTCCTGGTTTCATCTGGGAAAGAATTAATTTTCTCTCTACTGATTTCTGTGAAAGGAATGTCAATAATGCCTATTATTTTGGTTGTTGCTAGGTGATGTTTATACTTTTCAAGGACTATTTTCAGCTTCCCATAGAAGCTGAGAAAGAGCATAGACAGCACAATGGAATGGCCAATGGAATATTTCGTACCATACGTGTCATGCTCAGTATATAAATGGGGGCTGACTGGCAGTGGAGGAAATCTGTGATCACTGGTCAGGAAGATACCAACTCATGAGGTGGTGAGAGTGACTTGTGTCATTATTGTTATTGCTATTTTTATTGTTGTTATTTTCCTTTTCTGTTATTCTTCTATTAAACTGTCTTGATCTAAACCCATGAGTTGTTCTTTTTTTCTTTCCCTTTTCCCTCCTTTTCTCCCTATTCTACATGCCTTTTTGGGTAAAGAGGGAGAACTGTGAAAGCAGCTGTGTGGTCCTAGCTGACGGTTGGGTTTAAACCACTACAATCACTATAGTAAAAGTATGAATGTCTATGCAGATTTTAAAACATGCAAAAATTTAATTTTAAAAAATATAAGGGTTCATCTGAAAATATCTTAGCTAAAAATTGTAAAAGAAACCTGAATAAAAATCCTGGGATTTTTCCCTAGTCTCAACATTGATGACATGCATGACCATTCAGAATAAAATGGATTTGGTTTTTTCACTTTAAGCGCTTCTAGGACCCAAGGACTTTTCTTTTCTGAAGGCCTACTGCAAGCAGTCGGATCACTCTGCTTTCTTCCCAGTTAGTTTCATGATCTTCAGTTATTTTATGCAGGGTAGAGAAACTCCAGAAAAAAAAAACAAAAAACAAACCCTCCTTTTTCTCACTTCTTCTCTTGTAAATATGTTACAGAAAGGCGCCAGGTATTTAAGGCTTTCTTTGAGATTGTGATTCTTACAGACTGAAACTCCTTTTAAGTGGAATGTGGTATGGCATATCCTGTGCGAATCCCCTCTTTACTGATCCACGTAGCCTTAGGAAGCAGAAATATATAGTAAACCATCTTTGCTTTAAATGAAAGGAGTGGTCATGCTCCTCCTTTTGTAGCAGTTGATTTAGTTCCTGTCTTCATGAAAGGCATGCCTACATGGGTCACAGTTACCTAAGTAACACAGGTGATAAAGAAGCAGAGGGAAACAGAATATAACCCTTACTTACATCTGTGTTGTTTAATGTTAACCAGCACCCTGTTGATCATACAGGCTATTGTAAATCATAATATAACTAAATTTCTTTTTGCTTTTTAAGTCAGGCAATGCATCAACAACCATCCTGAAATCTAATGCTTCTGTGATTATTTATTTCACTTTTAATTAAAAACAAACCAAAACCCAACACTTGTTCATTGCATATTGTTCACTTTTCCTCTAAAGACTTGATGCGAGCTTTAGTTTCGTCTTGCTGTTACTGCAGGTCAATTACTAAATCCACATTCTAATGAACGTTATTAATTTATTCTTACAATCTTTCTTTTACAAACCTATATTGTGTGTCACATCTTGTGATTCAAATATCCTTCTATTATTCAGTTACTTAGTGGAATGTTTGGGGTAATTCCAGAAGGATTTTGCTTGGAGTAATACTTAATTCTTCACACTCAGAAACATCAAGCCTTTAGAATAAATCCGACATCAGATGATATCAGTTCTACTGGCAGTGTAGGGTAATAATTTCTAAAGTATCTAAATGATTTCAAAATGGAAGTTGCAATAATTTTGCAGTACCTCAAGGCTAAGAAATAAAAAGAGTCATCTCTTAAAATTCATTTTAAGTACCCTTTATTAGTTTAAAAAAAAAATAAAAATGTCCAGAATCAAAATATTAAGAATCCATACCTAATTTTTATACATTTGGCAGTGAAAGGAAGGAGCCTAAATTAAATATCTATGATCCACATACATTTCATGCAGGTGAATACCTTATATATGGCGAAAGACCCCAAGATCAGAAGAAGGCTCTCCCTAGAATGTTATACTTTGAAAGGCTAAGTGTATAATCTGGCCCCACATTCTTATTTTGGGGTTGGTTACAGAAAGGTGCCTTTGGAAATGTTAGTTCCCAGACCTTGAATACTCTCCTAAAATGTGCTCCTTAGCTGCCTTTTTTATTTTTTATTTTTAAAAGGATTATCTTCTTTAAAAAAGGAGGGGAAAAAGAAAAAAGAGGAAAAACCAAAAAACTAAAAAATGTTAGCAGAGGGGGATAATGAAAAATCATGTCATAAAATTCTCCTGATGAGACAACTCATCAGTGAAAGGAGGGAAACCATATGTTATTTCTTCCTCTACCACTGTTCATATCTGGAGTCCTCTACAGCTCCCAGGGGAACATCCTAAATACCATTGTGCAAGATACTCCAGGTGAAAATGTCTGACACCCTTCTTGGTGGTGTGTGACTATGCAGAAATCAATTCAGGAAACTGCAAGCTGAGATGTCTGTTCGTTATTACCCCACTCTCTTTACTCCATTTGCTGCTTCATCTCCCTGATGCATTTTTACTGGTATCTAGATTGGGAACTATTTAGAGCAGAAGCTTGCTTTTTGATTACTTGTCTTTACCGTGACCAGCACAATAGAGCTCTGATCTTTGATTGAGGTACACATGAAAGAAAAATCAGAACTAGATAATGGTCCTGTAAAATAAGCCTCCTGGACTGGCATTCTCTAAAATTACCCAACTCCACTGAAATCAGTGGGTGTAATTGTAGTTAATGTCTTAAGCATAAGTAGGGGTGCCAAGATGTCTCCTTAACTTGGGAGGAGGAGGCTGATTTTCAGGAAAGTGTAATTAGTCCCTCAGCCCAATGACAGCTGTAGGCAAGGATTTAGAACTGATTTCCCCAGCAAGAACCAGACTAGTGTCTTATAGAATTGTCTTTCACATTTTAAATGAAGTAAATGAATTGGACAATATGCTTTTTTGGCATATAATCTTTGTTCAGCATTCTGTCATGAGCAACTGCTTATCAGTTTCTCAACTTTAATTGTACTGTTTTGTAAAGAAGTAAGCTGAGAAAGAATTTAAAGAAATCAGTATGGTTTTTTTAGTAGCTATCCCAGAAATGTTTTTATATGATTTCTTTCAGTAAAACAATTTAATACTGATATTGTTACTTTAATATGATGTTCTGAAAATACAATGTAAATATTTATTCAATAATTCTCAGAACACCTCTCTGAAGCACTGAAGTGATAACCAATTTACAGACGGATAAACTGAACACAAGTGAAATGACTGATCTAAATTCACATATTGAGTGAGAGGCAACATGAAGAATAAAGCAATGGATCTCTGAAAAACGATTGGAGTACTTCCTGAGACTCATCACCATGGAACAGTATTCATTCCATTCAAATCAAGTGGGGACACTGACAGTTGAGATGCATCCGTTGAGATGCATATTCTTTTTTTTCTCTGTGTATTAAGTCTTAAGTTACATATGATTTAACATTGTCATGGCCAAAAAAAAAAAAAAAAGTTTTGGCTATTTTTGCTGACCCTCAAACTCACATCACATCAATTTAGTTTAATAAGGAGAACAAATGTGGATCTATTTCAAGTATGATAAAGTGTTCAACTAATGGCAGACGAAGTATTTCAATTACACTTGCAATTACCAAGGAACGGGAACTATATTTTTGTGTCAAAGATCCTTTGCCACTTGCTTCCTTGCCTTACTGTCATCACAAATTTTCCTACAAGATGTCAATGCAATTCTACACAGACCACACTACAATGTCAAATCTTCTGTTAATCAGCATGTGAAGATGCCAAGGGTATGGGTATGCAATCAACACAAAATGAGATGATGTCAGTAAGACTTGACATTATCATGTCAAAACAAATGGAAACTATATATAAGTTACTTCTTTGCTAATAAAGAAGAACATTGAATATATTGACAGTTTTGGTATGTTTTGGTAGGTGTTTAAGGTGGGATATTAAAAGAACTAGTAATTGAAATAGTCTACTTGGAAAACCTCAACGACATAAATGTGTTGGAAGTTTGGAAAATGTTGAGTCGGAAAAGTAAAAGACTATTTGGAATTTGCATCCCATGAAAAGGGAAAAATAATCTTTTAGAAAACTGTTCCAGATGTAAGCAGACAACTACTTTAAAAAGGCATATATAGTAAGCAGTAACCCTACCAAGAATGGAAAGAGTACTCATCAGGTAATACAGCTGTGCCCAGTCAGGGATAAAGAAAGAATTATAAAAAAAGCATGATGAGTTGGACTTTGTGAGGAAGTTAATAATAATAATAATTAGAGTTTTCAGTCATGTAAATTCATTTAAAATGAACAACAAAAAAAGTGAGACTGCTGTGGAGGAAATACAGTATTTATATTGAAAGTTATCTAGGTGCAAAGCAAAATTAAATGAATATTTATCCTCAGCTTTCAAAATGATGATGTTGCTAAGCACAGCGTAAGGGAAAAGAAGAGAAAAGAAAATGTAGGTAAGCAAATATGAATTACTGGAACTATTACAGGTGAGCTCCTTATGTTTAGATTCTGAGACTGTAATGTTGACTGAACTAGGACATGCATTTGCAAGTTCAATAGCAAGGATTTCTGATGCATTTTTAAAACTGATGGTGATATGTTGTGGCGGTGTGCTCTCCCTGTTCTCCCCCCCGGCCCCCCTGGCTCCTGCTCAGGCCTTGGCCACCATGGCCATCACAACATCAGCTGTGATAACTTGCACCTGGACTTTGGGGGATGGCTGGCAACATAGTCAAAATACTGTCTGGAGTGGGGACCTAGATT
>JAOXJK010000001.1:169850403-169875896 GCA_025774025.1 Xenus cinereus
CAGGGGGTTATTCCTCCCCAGGTGCAGCACCCTACACTTGCCTTTGTTGAAGTTCATCAGGTTCCTCTCTGCCCAACTCTCCAGCCTGTCCAGGTCTTGCTGTATGGCGGCACAGCCTTCTGGTGTGTCAGCCGCCCCTCCCAGTTTTGTATCGTTAGCAAACCTGCTGAGGGTATGTTCCATCCCTTCATCCAGGTCATTGATGAATATATTGAAGAGGACTGGACCCAGTACTGACCCCTAGGGAACACCACTTGTTACAGACCTCCAAATACATTCTGTGCCCCTAATCACGACCCTCTGAGCTATGTCTTTCAGCCAGTTTTCAATCCACCTCACTGTCCGTTCTTCTAACCCACACTTCCTAAGCTTAGCTATGAGGATGCTGTGAAGAGACTGTGTCAAAAGCCTTGCTGAAGTCAAGGCAGACAACATCCACTGCCTTCCCCTCATCTATCCAACCAGTCATGCCATCGTAGAAGGCTATCAGGTTAGTCAGACATGACTTCCCCTTGGTGAATCTGTGTTGACTACTTCTGGTTGATTTCTTTTCCTCCATATGCTTTGAGATGACGCCCAGACGAGCCGTTCCATCATCTTTCCAGGGATGGAGGTGAGGCTGACCAGCCTGTAGTTTCCCGGGTCCTCCTTCTTGCCCTTTTTTGAAGACTGGAGTGACATTGGCTTTCCTCCAGTCCTTGGGCACCTCACCTATTCTCAAGGACCTTTCAAAGATGATGGAGAGTGGCCCAGCAATGACTTCTGCCAGCCACCTCAGCACTCGCGGGTGCATCCCATCAGGACCTCTGGACTTGTGGATATGCAGTGTACTTAACTGCTCCTTAACTTGGTCTTCCTCCACCAAGGGGAAGTCTTCCTTCATCCAGACTTTGTTACCTCCAAAGTCTGGGACTCCTGAGGGCTGTCCTGAACAGTAAAGGCTGAAGCAAAGAAGGCATTCAGCAACTCCGCCTTCTCTGCATCCTCTGTCAGCGTAGCACCTGTCTCATCCAACAGTGGGCCCACATTTTCTCTAGTTTTCCTTTTGCCTCCAATATAATTGAAAAAACCCTTCTTGTTGACTTTGACATCCCTTGTCAGGTTTAATTCCAAGAAGGCCTTGGATTTCCTCATTTTATCCCTGCATTCTCCAATGGCATCCTTGCAATCTTCCCAAGTGGTCAGTCCCTTCTTCCAGCCTGTGTAAACTTCCTTCTCCCACTTGAGCTTTTTCAGAAGCTGATCAACCATGCAGCTCTCCTTCTTCCTTTGCCTGATTTTTTGCTCTTAGGGATGCACTGATCCTGAGCTTGGAGAAAGTGATATTTGAATATCAACCAGCTCTCTTGACCCCCCTACCTTCCAGACCTCCAACCTATGGAATTTCTCCAAGCAGTTTCTTGAGAGGTCAAAGCTAGCCCTCCTGAAGTCCAGGTTTTCAATCCTACTTGTTGTTTTGCGCATACTACCCATGATCCTGAACTCTATCTTTTCATGATCACTACAGCCAAGGCTGTCCCCAACCTTAATGTCCTCCACCAGTCCCTCCTTGTTTTTCAGAACTAGGTCCAGTAGTACACTTCTCCTTGTTGGTTCCTCCACCACCTGAGTGGGAGGAGGAACCTCCTGGACTGTAGATGTTTGGCTGTGTAGCCTTCCCAGCAGATATCAGGGTGGTTGAAGTCCCCCATGAGAACCAAAGCCTGTGATTGTGAGGCTACTTTCAGCTGTCTGTAAAAGGCCTCATCAGCTTCCCCATCCTGATCAGGTGGCCTGTAATAAACACCCATTACAGTGTCTCTCACATTGACCTGCCCCTTAATCCTCACCCACAAGCTCTCAACTCTCTCTTCATCTGACCCCAGGGAGGGCTTTAGGGACATCTCTTGACGGTCTATCCATTCCTTAACATAGAGGGCAACACCTCCTCCCCTCCTTCCTTGTCTGTCCCTTCTGAACAGCTAGTAGTCCTCAATAGCCACACTCCAGTCATAGGATTCGTCCCACCAAATTTCAGTAATAACAACTGAATAACTGCTTTCTAGCAGCACAGTAGCTTCCGACTCCTCTTGTTTGTTGCCCATGCTGTGTGCATTCATGTAGAGGTACTTAAGCTGGGCTGTTAGCTGTGCTGCCTTCTGAGGGGAAGACCCTTTGAGGTGTCTTACAGGTGCTTCCCTGGTGACTTCAGCAACCTCAGGAGCCCCCATCTCCATAAGACTTTGACTGAAGTGCAGTGTCCCCAGCATGCCTCAGGGCAACAGGTTGAAGGCCCTTACTAGCGACCCATCCCTCTAACCCTGATGTGTTATCCCACAGCTTGTCACAGACAAGCCTCATATTATTATCCCCCTCCCCCTTCACATCTAGCTTAAAGCCCTGTCAATCAGCCCCACAATCTCTTGGGCAGGCCCTCTTCCCCCTTTGAGAAAGATGTCTCCCATTTGATGTCAACAAGCCCGGTACTGTGTAGGCCATCCCATGGTCAAAAAAACGAAAACTGTGGCTGTAACACCAGCCACGGAGCCATGTATTAATAAACTGGGTCCATCTGTTCCTCCCAGCCTCACTGCCTGCAATTGGAAGGAGTGAGGAAAAAATAACCTGTGCCCCAGATTCCCTCACCAACCCTCCCAACTCCCTGAAGCCTCTTTTTATTGCTTTTGAACTATGAGTCACAGATTCCTCCCCACCTACATCAATAATGGGTACTAGTCTAAGGACCGTACCAAACCAGGAAGTTTTCTGGTGATATCCTTAACCCAGGCTCCAGGAAGACAGCAGACTTCCTTATGAGGAGGGTCCACCTGGTATATTGGCCCTCAGGAAGGAGTCACCAACAATTAGAACCTTTCTTGTGAACGTGGTGGTGATATGGAGGGTACTCTTTTTTGACTGTGGAGACATCTCTGATGAAGATTGCCTATCATCCACATCCTCACTTAACTGGCCATCCTCAGCCAGAACCTCATGTCTGTTCTTCAGAGGTAGCCGAGGGGGCGAGGTAGGCAAGGAGAGTGTTCGTCTGCTGCCTTGGCCATGAACTTGCCTCCACTCACTCTTTTCATTTAGGCTTCTGCCTTCTGCCTGACTGGGGCAGGTTACAGGGGATCCTTGACCCTGGCTGCTTTCTGATAGGTGCTGCTGTTTCTGTTTCAAGGAGAGCAGAGCCTGGCTCCACCAGTCTGTTTCTTGTTCAGCCTCCCTAACACACCTTTTAACTTCCTCTCGCAGCTCAAGAGGAATCCAATTTAATCCTCTTTTTACAACCAGTCATTTCATTGTAAACAACCACCAGGGTAGTCAGGCACAATTTGGTGTTGGCAAATATCCGTGCTAGCTGTTCTCAATCACCTTGTTGTCCATTAGATTTGTAGAATAAACCTTCCATGAGGACTTTCTTCATAATCTTCCACAGGACTGAGATGGTGCTGACTGCACATTGCACTCACATGTACACTCTTGTACTCCTTAAACCCTTTTTTGAAGATGGCTATAAACATTTGTCATTCCTATTCAATGGAACTTGAAGTCAATGAACTTCCTCCAGTTTCCATATGCTCTCAAATATCGTAGAGAGTGTTTTCATGATGATGCTAACCAGGTACATTGTATTCAGTTTCATGGGCGTTTCAATTTGTGGTTCATTAGGTAGTCTGTAACTCATTCCTTCTCTGCTTTTGGGTAGTATCTTTTTCTCCCTAATAAGGCACAAACATGTGGGAGGCCTAGGGACAAACTTTGTCAACAAAGACTGGAGGAAAGTGTGCATTTATCACCACAACCTTTTCCATGTCCCTTGTCATTTGCTTACCCTCTTCATTCAGCAAAGGGCACACATTTTCCTTGGTCTTTCTTTTGCTACTTCAATATAAGTTATTTTTTGTTGTCATTCATATTCCTCACTAGTTTGAACTTCAATCAGAGTCTGAACCTCTTAATCTTATCCTTGTGTGTCTGGGAAATGCTTCTGTATTCCTCTCAGATGGCCTGTTCCTGCTAACAACTTCCCTACACTTCTTTTTTGCCTTTGAGCTCCATCAGGTCACTCAGCCCACTCCACTGCCTGCTCCATTTCCTGCACATGAGTATGTTCCATTCTTGCCCTTACAGGAGCTTCAACCCCTTTAAACCTCCTTTTAAAAGTGTAGCCAGAGCTGCTTGTATTTATGGGTTTATATGCCCTGAGCACACATTATGATTAAGTCAGTAACCCAGAAAGCAGGAAAGTTTTTACTATTCGCCTTTTTTTTGTGAACAGAGAAGGATTTTTGGGTCATGTAGTGGCTGAAGGCCAACTTGGGCACAGGGATCATGAAAGATTTTTTGATTCTTGGAGAAGAGGGAGGTCAGCAGAACTGCCACCTTGGACTTCCAGGGGGCAGACTTTGGCCTGCTTAGGAGAATGGTTAAGAGTCCCTTGGGAGGCGGTCCTGAAAGACAAAAGAGTCCAGGAAGGCTGGACGTTCTTTAAGAAAATCTTAAAGTTGCAGGAGCAGGCCATCCCCATGTACTGAAAAAACAAGTCATCAAGGAAGACAACTACCCTGGCTGAACAGAGAGCTTTGGCTGGAACTCAGGGGAAAAATGGAGAGTTTATGACTTTTGGAAGAAGGGCCAGACAACTCAGGAGGACTACAAGGATGTTGTGAGGTTACACAGGGAGAAAATTAGAAGAGCCAAAGTCCAACTAAAACTTCATCTGGGCCCTGCTGTAAAAGACAGTAAAAAATGTTTCCACCTTAATGCCAAATACAGAGCTAAGGAGAATCTCCATCCGTTATTGGATAGAGTGGGAAAGCATAGTGATAAAGGATGAGGAAAAGGCTGAGGTACTTAATTCCTTCTTTGCTTCAGTCTTTAATAGTAAGACCAGTTGTTCTCCAACAAGGACAAGAGGAAATGTTCTCAAATTGAGCCAGGGGAGGTTTAGATTGGATACTAGGAAAAATTTCTTCACTGAAAGGGTTATAAGGCCATTGGAATAGACTGCCCATGGAAGTGGTTGAATCTGGAGGCATTTAAAAGAAATGTAGATGTGGTGCTTAGTAAGATGGTTTAGTGGTGGACTTAGCAGTGCTAGGTAAACGTTTGGACTTGATGATCTTAAAGGTCTTTTCTAAGCAGTTCTAAATGATTCTGTGACTCTAAGACTCTAAAAAAGAAAGTAAAGTACAGTTCTCTTACTTTTTTCCATGTCTTCATAGTTCACATCATTGTATTAGGAACTGATAGTCTCAAATGTACAAAAACTCAGCAACAAACTTCCTACAGTACATCAGAACAGAAGAATGGGTGATTATTCATATAAGTAAGAAGGTTTGTAGTTCTATGTCACTTTTTGCTGAATAGTCATTTTATGGTAGTGCTTATCAATCCTAACGCATTCTTTACTTTGACCGGTCTTTGGAAGAGACACTTAGCTTTGTATTTGTATTTGTAGGCCTCAGTGAGGTTAAGGACTCTAGGCCCTGGCAGAATACTAACCTAGTATTACCAGACCTCCAGATGCACCCTTACTAAAATTCTTTATGGGCAAATTTAGTGTAGCAGTGCAACAGGATACTGAGATATTGGCGTGACTACCATTCTACAGAGTGACTGTGCACATAATGTGCTTGCTTCATGGCTTTCAAATATGCTAGTTTTCAGTGTACCTAACATACCATATCCAACATTGTATAAAAAAAAGAGCACCTTTTCTTCAGGAAGCAGATGAGTTGTACATTGTTTTCAGCTTTGTGATGTGTCAAATATAGCCTCTTTTATAAACCCAACCTGGTTGTGAATAAGAATGTTGGAACCTTTTGGTCCTCTTTTAATTACTTCCTTAGCATCAGAAAAAAGGAAGTGTAGTAGCACAGAGAAAAGATTCATATCCCTAGCATAGGATGAGTATGCAAATATTTTACTCATTCTGCTGCATTAAAATATAATATTCTGATCACATTTCAGTTCCTGGCTGGGACCAAAAGGGTTAAGATGCAACAGATTTTCTGATACACTTGTAGACTCAGATTTTATGTATTGATGTTTGATTATTTACCAGAGCCACTGAGGGTAGGAAATAGCTTTGTATCTTGACTGAGTTGGCAAGTAGAGCAACTTAATAATAACAAAGATAAGACAGAAGATGTTCATTTCACATGGATTCAAGGCAACCCAAACAAGTTAATGAAACAGAAATAAATGCAGCTACAAGAAACACCCAGAAACTCCCTTCTAGATGAGGAAGTCCTTGAACTCAAAACTGTTTGAAGTTGTGAGTATACCTGGAAACATTTCTATGTTTGTCCTTAACTTATACTCTTTTCCTTGGCATCTGCTTTTGAATTCTGTTAGAGACAAGACACAGTGGGCTGAATGGACCTTTGATAATTATTGCTAAGCCTGCTCAAGCAGTTTGTGACTGCCAACAGCACGGACAGCAAATGTAGAAGTGCCAGCCCCATTTGAACAGGCTATTCTATAAATAAGGACACTTTAGAATACTGGGATAGCCAAGAGTTCCTGGAAAAGAGTCTGTGGAGGGAAAACTCAAATCCTTCACCAGGATCCAGGATCCACTCTAACTCTCAGCAAACATAGGGAACTGAGAAGAGCCCAGTGGACCTTGTGGTCCTTCCCCATGACTATGCAGAGTACGGCTGGTACTGCTACACCGACCTGTCCAACCTCTCTCTAGGACTGTGCCATCTCTCCTGCAGGACAGGAAAAGCAGGTAAGAAAATACTGCTCTAACCCACCTCACTTCTTTCCTTCACTGCACCATCTCCCCTATGGCACAGGAAAGTAATGTTATTTGTAAAATTGCATGTATCTGTGATTAAAGCACTTTGGTATCCAAGTTAGTTTAGCTTCTATAATGTGATTTGGTCTTAAACCTCAGCAAGGAGAGATAAATAGTTCCCAAAGATCCTCTAGATAAAAAACAAAACAAAACAAAAAAAAAACAACAAAAAAAACCCCAACAAACCAAACAAACATAAGGCCGGTTTTTTAGATAACACGAGGCTAAAAAACATCCATGTGTTTTCCATGTATGCTGTTTCCATAACAGTTTTATGTATGTCCATTGCATTACTGGTCAAACCAAAATATTCTTTACCGGGCTATAAATAGTTGGAGCAAGCTTTATGAAAATTGTCTGTCCCCAAAGTATCACCAAAGTATAAACACCTTCTAGTTCTAAAATGGATGACACAAGCAATTAAGACAAATCAAGCTGCTTTTGCCTTACTACACCAAATGTTTGTGTTTGATTTTAGCTGTGCTATATGCAAACTAAACAGTAGTAGACGGTCTAACGTACCACACAGAACATTGCAGGTGAACATGTGGGAGGGAAGTAAAACTGTGTGAAACTAAGATGCTTTCTATGCATGTTTCATAATATTTACCAACGCCTTCGCCCCCAAAAAACAACAAAACCAAACCACACGGTTTGGCTAACATTTTGCTTTGCAAATTGCAGCTAATTACTTTTTCTATGTAAAGTAACATAGTCTAACCCCATAGTTCTCATTTAGAAAAAAGTCCTATTTAAATACTTAATCTTTCTGTGCATTGATTACTTGTGAACACTTTAACAAATACCATAGTCAAATGAAACAAAGGTACGCTGCAAGACTGGGTATTTGCATCATATTCAACCTTCCAGATCTACTGGTTAATGTATGGTTGCTTCAAGAACTTCCTTGCTCATGGATATATTAGAAATATGAACTGTACATATAGCTTTTGGATGCACCAAACTCAGTTTGCATCAGTAAACAGTGAAGAACTGTGGAAGGGGTATTCTTTGTGTGAATATTAGTTTGGTATTGAGCTACCTGTGCTTATGCTAACTGCATGCACTTTCAGTACTTTGGTAAAATGAAAGCATTTGTCAATACTTAGCTCTTTGGAGGGAAGGAATGAGGCTTAATTGATATCTTGTGGATAGCAGCAGCTTGGGTAGGGCAAGTCTTTTTCTGCCATCCTTATGAGAAAAGAAAAGAAAGGGATGCAGTCTGCATTCTAAAGAGAAAATAATTTCAGATTATTTTTTTTAATTTAATCTCTGTTGTGCTTATTTATGTATTTTGATTACATTTTCCAGTGGTGGTTGGATATTTTAAGTCCTTTCATTGATTTTGAGGATGTCTGGAGGAAAGCAGAAAGGGCAAGAAAGAGAAGTTGGAGTGTTCTGTAGGCCGCATCCTGTACACTGGTAACAGCATTGTTCTGAAACAAAGTAATTCCCTCAGAATGATAAGGTGGTTTCCTTCCTCTAGAAAATCCATTAAGTAAAGTCACAGCAATTACAGGTCACTCACTGTAGCATAACCATCTATGCCAGTCAAATTCCCCCTATAAACACATCCTTATTTTCTAGATAATGTCTTCATTTACGTTTCTAGATTTTCTGGTTACTTAAAAAACCATTGAAAACATGAACACAATGCAGCTGAGACACTTGCAAAATATGAAATAACTTTGGAGAAATGTTGTTGTCCCATCCACTTCAATGAAGTCTGCTCTGATTCCTAGTGGGAAAAACAAACAAACAAACAAAACCCAAACAAATAATCAAACAAAAACCCCTACACCGTAACTCACATCAAAGAAACTGAAAAAGAAGTATAAAGAGGATATTGCAAATATCTGTGCTTGTGGTGAGTGTGCTATCTCACTTTAGAATTGCATTTGGAAACAGTTACATCACTTCAGCTGAGAAGGATGCAGAGCTATGGGATCCATTAGTTTGGTCTACCCGTGGAAACCAAAGTGAAGAAATCTACTTGTGGCATACCAACTTCTTAACCACACATAAGTCTGCTCAGTTTATAAGCCATCCAGCAAAGCCCACTGAGGACAAACAAAGCTCCTACAAAATCATAAGCTGATATGGAATACCTTAGGGGTGGAACATATTTTACAGTTGAAGATTATTGCTTTCCTGAGTCTCCTGATGCCTGAATAGCATGAATAAGTGAGGTACAATATCAAAAAATGTTGTGTAAGTATTGAATTTCCTTTGCTATGCTTACCCTAATGCTGCAGTAGATTTCTTTTTAAAGTTTGCTTTAGACCCACGATGTGGGTATGAGAGATTTCAGTGCTTCTTTGTTTTCAAAAGAGTATGGAAAGACATGAGAGAAGAGACTTAGGTACTGAACATCAGTTCTGTATTTACAGAAAAAAAAAATGTATGTGTTTAACAGCCTCTTCAGCTAATGCAAAGCAACAGATCTTTAAATTATATGTAGTTCCCAGCAGAGGGACAAAAATGTTCAAAAAGAAGTTAATTTAACCAACCCTTTCATGTTTCAGCCTTTCCTAGGACTGACACTAAAGCTGTTTATTCAACATTCCTAATTTGGAAGAAAAAAATCTCATATAAATAAAATTTATAGTTTGATATACAACAAGCTTGTTACATTTAATATGAAGACTTTAACATTTTTTTGGCATTAATAAAATATAGTGTTTTCAGATTATGTTTTTTTAATAGGTACTTGGCAGGAAACACAGATTCTAGCAGAGAATTTATTCAATTTACTTAGTCATTTTACCCCTTAGAAGCAGGTGAAGGGTCTAGAGAATAAGTCTTATGGGTAGTACCTGAGGGAACTGGGGTTCTTCAGCCTGGGGAAAAGAACACTCAGGGGAGACCTTATCACTCTCTACAACTACCTGAAAGGAGGTTGTAGTGAGGCAGGTGTCAGTCTCTTCTCCCAACTAACAAGCAATGGAACAAGAGGAAAAGGCCTCAAATGGTGCCAGGGGAGGTTTAGATTGGATACTAGGAAAAATTTCTTTACTGAATGGGTTGCAAGCATTGGAATTGGCTGCCTGTGAAAATGGTTGAGTGACTATCCCTGGATGTATATAAAAGACTAATGGGTTGCTTAGCAAGATGGTTTAGTGGTGGACTTGGCAGTGCTAGGTTAACATTTGGACTTGTTGATCTTAAGGATCTTTTCCAACCTAAACGAGTCTATGATTCTATTGTTCTAAGATAACACTTTAAAATAACTTTACCCATCTCCTTTATTAGGGTTTCAGTTTTGGTGGAGGGTTCTTAAACTTTACAACATTTTCAACCACCTAGCTTCATAGATGTTATAGCTGAATTCCTATCTTGTGTATAACATACAGACCCTCAAAAAGATAGGAATAACGAGCTGCCCCTAAGCTGTTTGTTTGAAATTATGCTGGCAAAGAAAAAAAGCTTCTTGATTTAACCTTCACAATCCTTTTAAAGAGCTGTCAAAACATGAGAACTTTCAAAGGGTTCCTTATCTATTTTTAACCTCACAGAATTTCACTACTTAAATGCTCAGAGACCGCATCAAACCACAGTCCTTGTGTCACCTTGTAGCCCCATCGTTAACTTTCTATCTTTCAGGGAAACTCTTTATGGAATCTTTTTGCATCTTTTTTAAAAACAAAAACAACCAAAAAAAAAAAAAAAAACCCTGAGTAAAACCACTTCTGTACACTGAATGTATAACAAATATCTTTAAGTGCACTTTGAGTCAGCTTTTTACACAATATATAAATGAAATCACAGCCTATCCTTCCCAATTACTTTTTCTCTAGATGGCTTAGTGTACGCAAGTGTCTTGCTGCGGATGCTCCAGGGATGCAGGTTGTAATATAGATAACTAACCTTTAAATCCTGGTCACGCGGGCTATTTTAAGACTTTCATACCTTGCCAACACATTCATACACATTTCATTGCAGTGTTCTGCTTTTACACATACTTTAATATCATAATATTAATCCCATTTCATCTGGGGTATTTAATGGGATAAAAGATAAAAGAAGCAGCAAAGTATTACAGCTAGATAAAAACACCAGTGCACTTTGCAGATGGGTTTATAAAATGTTCTCGGAGGATCTTGACTCAAAGCCACCATCTGTTTTTAGTGAAGCTTAATATGAACACATTACACAGTCACTTCACAAATAAAACACAAGACATTTTGAAAGTTTTCAATGTTCAAAACAAAGTCACACAGCACAGTTCATTTGTACTTACAGTTTACTAAGAAGACCCAGACTAGTCAATACCTCTAAACTTTCAAATGATGTAGAAGGCAACATTTTAAGGCAAATTTTGAAATTATGTGGGAAACATAGCCAGATCACTCAATTTATAACTCTGAATAATATAATGTGAATTGTTTTGATGGACCATAAAGCCCAAGGTTTGATTGAGTTGGATAAAAGACAGAAAGCATGAACACTCTAAGTTTTAATAATGTTGTTATTCTCTCTGCAATCAGCCTACCATAGCTCAGTTCTACTGCCTGTCGTATTACATCGTTCATTAGGCAACAGTTGCTAGCACTCAGTAGTGTTGCCTAGAGAAAGGGAATTATTATTTTTTTTTATATCCACTACACTCTCCCTTTTCTCAGTGTAATGGTATCATTGAATGATCATTCTTAGATGCTTATTTTTTCTCTTCTGGCTTTTCTGCTGGGACTGCACACAAACCTTTACTCTGTGTTAATAGAAAATAGTAGAAAATAACAAAAGACTTAAATATCAAGGGGAAGGCATATTTAAAGCATATGAACTGTTCTTGAAAGAAGTACTTTGTGAACTGACCACAGGGCACTGTACACTAATTGTGATCAAGTGAAAGTGTTAGAGCTGTGTCAAGCATAGCACTGAACAACAAATTTACAAGCTCAGTCACAATAAAGGTGAATTAACCAGGGTATAGTCTCATTCTTCTTTAAGAACTCAAGCAGAAACTTACATAGTGTAGCACTGGTGCTGAAAATATGAGTTGTTAATAGGTTGGAAAACAGAGTATGAAGCTCTTCAAGTCCGAAAAGGGGAAAAGCTAAATAAATAACCAGAAAGGGCTATGACATGCAAGCAGAAGGCATAGTAAACAAGAATACAACATACTTAATATTACTTGAGCTTCTCATAACTGGAGATAACTTCTTGTTATGTATTGGCAGAAGGGAAGAGGAAAATCTTTTAGTTATGAGATAAATGAGGGGTGCAGAACAAATGAAGCAAAGGGATTAATTATGTAACACAAAAGTAGAAAACCAGGCTCGAAGAAAAATGAGGATGGAAGTGACCTTGAAAGGTCATATATTTTCCCTCTTTGACTGAAATTATATTCCTGTATCAGCTACCTATATTCCCTATAAATATTTCTGAAACTTTTCAAAAATACCTTCACTGCTGAAGTTTTCATAACCTATCCAGACAAACTACTCTTTGCCTTACTACATTTAAAATTGGAAAATGTGGTTTTTAATGTTAATCTTGTATATCTTTTGCTGTATTTTGAGACCATTGCTTATTGTTCTATTCAAAATAAATTCTGTTCACATTAAATATGACTTATTCCCTTTCTCTCTGTTGTTCCCCTTAACTCATTAAAAAACCATTGGCAAGTCTTTGTCATCATCCAGATCATTAAGGAAAATACTAAGGATCTAGGCAATTAGCAATAGTCGGAAGATTATTCTTAATCTTAAAAACCTGAAGATTTTCAAAAATCTTGAAACTGTCAAAAAGTACGAAAGGATAACCAGTAGAAAGAAAGGATTCATAAAGAAAGAAAAGAAATAAATTATCTGGGTCAGATGACACTCGCAAAATGTATTTAATTGATCTGAGGCACAACTGTAGCACCAAGGCTGGCAGCAAGCTTGGAGAAAAGGGAGTGACATGGAGGAGAAGAGGTCCATAAAGAAAAGATGATTGAAACAGGACCTGCAGGAAAGAAAGGGAACAATAAATTAGTATTAAATCAGTTCTGAAGAAGTTACATTTGAGCTGATAACATGAACGAAACAGAGATGACAGAGAGAGGCTAAAAGAGAAAGATGCTGGGAGCAGAAAACTTTCTATGTGAGATATTACCGTAACAGCTGATAGTCAGAGATCTTTAAGAATTAATCACTCTCAGAAAGCATTCAAAACAAATGAAGGTTCCTAGGAAGAGAACCTTTCATGTTCTTTCATTATCTGGTTACTATTTTTGAATGTACATTTTGCAGTACAAACAGAGGAGCTGAAATCATATCTCCCCCTGTAGTATAATTAGTTTTATAATTTAGTACCTTTCCTTCTCATTAACTCCATTGAAACAACAGGTAGCTGTTTTATGAAAATAAGCATATGATTATTCATGTAGTACCTACACTATGTAAAATTAAAAATTTTAAGGTTGTGGACGCCCAACATTTACACCCTTTGCTTCAACATAATTTTCTGTCTAATTATCAGAAAAAATGACTATTCACCTTAACTGATCTTCAATCCAGCCCACTTACTGTTTGCCCTTAGACCCAGTTGCCAGCATTAAAAAGATTATTTTAAAAGAGGATATTTAACTGTTGATAATGAAAATGTATCACTCTCTTGAGCAGCCTTTCAAATGAGCAATATAATAACAAGTCTTAATTATTTTTAAGATCCTGCTGATTTTTTACAGAGCCTACCAACACCTTTAAAACAAGGTAAATTTGTTCCTTACTTTATAAACATTCAATCTATCATTTAAAAATACATCTGGCTTATTCTCCTAATATTTTAGCAGCAAGGACTGTATAGATTCTTGCTGCTTTTAGTGGCAACCTAACTTTTCACTGCTACAACACCATGAAGTGCAAAATACTATTTCTAATTACTGTTGGTGATTGCTAACTTTGTGCAGTCTGATCACAGCTGGAGGAATGGAGCCTGAGAAAAGATGGAAGGATTTTTCCATTAACAAAGAAGTGAAAATTAACTTTTAATTGCAGGGAAAAGGACCTCTCAGAAAAGATATTTTGCTTTCCTCATATCAGCTTACTGCTGGTATGATAAATGATACAAATGTTGAGAGTTTTCTATTTATCTAAATACACCTCATCAGCTAATTTTTGGAATATAAGCTACTTTTGGAACACGGTGTCAGCTCTTCCCCATGCTCACTGTGCTCCAGTTAACTGCACTGAACGCCCACAGTTCTGCAGTTATGAAAGAAAAAAGCAGTCCTGGAAGTTATTTGCCCAGGAAGCTATCAAACAATACCTATAACACAGTCACGAAGTCTGTTCCTTCAAAGTCAAGGAACTTACCTAACAGATAAATGTCTTACAAAACTTGTTAGTCTGTATTAGGCTGATGTAATATATGTATTCTGTTTATGTTCTTATACCAAAAGTATTGTTAAATTGTTCCATGTTAATCTTAGGAAACTGACAGCCAGAAGATTGTTGTATTATCAATACAAAGTTCCATTACAAGGGCTCAAAAAAAAAAAATCTTTTCCCTGAAAAGCAATGTCTGTATATATATACATGTATTTATATAGAGAGAGGTAAATATCTCATAATATCTGTAAGGACACGTGGATGGATATCACCCATAAAAACAAATTAACATAAACTAGAAATAAAAACACACTGTGTTGAGTAAACAGTGTAACTGTTTTAATAATCAGTGTCAGAAACGTACTTTTTCACCTGGTTTTTCGTCAGTTCATTTGAAGTAGTATTATCTATCATATTTTTTCCTCAGACTAATATTTATGTCTGTTGTACTGCAAGAAGGAATTACTTACTGTTGAAGGGGAAATAGTCAAAGCTAGTTTGCTAGGAGAGATTTCCCCGAGTTTATTTCAGCCTCATATATATATTTTTTATATATATATATATGTATGTATGTATATGTATAAGTATATGAGGTAAACATGGAATAAATTCTTTCCTCGAGTAATGAAGAAAAAAACACAGAAAATATACTATATGCTCTAGTTTCTTGGAATCTGAAGTCTCCAAGGAGCACCTCACATTCTGACGTTCCTGTGATATTATATTTACTCCATTCATCCCTATATTATTAATGTAACAAACTGGAAAATAGTTATACTCTAAAAATACATATATGTAGATATATATTGTCTTTCTTACCCCTGATGCTTATATATATGAGCAGGATGTTGCGTTAACTCTTTTCTTTAATGACTACAATAACTTAATAATTTTCCTTGGATTTTTCCTGAAAAGGCATATTTAGTAGAGCTTTTTGACAGATTCTTATGGGAATGTTATTCTTAACTGTAGAAAAGGAGCAATTCTATCTTTAACTGCAGTGGTATTTGAATGTTCACCTAACACTGTGATTTCCCTGATGTATGTTGAAACTACCAGAACATTTTAGTTATGTTGTCTAACTGAGAGGCACACTGAAGAATATGTATTTTGAGTTTACCACATCAAGTATGGTGATTCAGTAAAGCATAAAAGCACAGATAACTAGTATATTCACAAGAAAACCACAGGTCCTCTGCAACAAACAACTGCCTGCAGATTTTGAAAGTGCATGTTACTGGCCAGGACAAGCCACATACAAGAGGCAGAACCCCAGCCATATTGTTCTGTTCCACAAGTTAACAACCCCATCACTTTTATGAGCTTGTATCTGTGGAGAGGAACAAAACTGGATGTTTTGAGCTTAATTTTTACCTATTTCTTTTCACAACTACGTAGAAATATGAATTCATAAATAAATAACTTTTTTGTTTTTTTCAACTATGAAAAACTTTGGTCTCATAGCTGGAAAAAGAAACCACACTTTCAAGAAACAAAGTGTGTCCTTCCTACTCAGCTTTTAATGTCACTTTTCATTTCTTCATTCAGCAGGAAGAAAAAAAGAAAAAACAAAACACAAAAAACCCCATGTACCCCTTAACACACAGTGATGTCTACTTTAGAAGTTAAGTCACTGTAACTGAAGTGAATGTCATTATATAGACAGTTATTCAAGCTGAAACTGTCCTTGGCAGGACTGCACAGGGCAATCTTTCCATAAGAATAAACAATTGTCGAACAATTTCTCCAATCTATTAGGCACAAACATATTTCTTGTTAGCATGAGGCACACATGTTTCTCTTCCAGTTACTTTTATTCCTTACACAAATGTTTGTGAATGTTTATCAAGGACAAATTTGAAGAAATCTCATTCTGTGTCTGTATGAGTGCTCTCATCTCTCTCTTTTACACTATTTCAGCAGAGTCAAGTGGCACCAGCTCCTTTAATAACCTGAATTCCAGTGAAGTTTCTGCCCAAGCCTCTAACGCCACACAAAAGCTATTAACACAGATGAACCTTCAATACCAGCACTTAACCACTGTCAATGCCAAAATTTGGGAAGTCGCTGTCATATATAGAAATTGACCAACTTCTTTACCAAATGGCAAAACTGGGTAACAGCAACTCTTAAGATAGTCTGTATGTTTTCCTCTGATGTAAGCATGGTTGAAATGTGTTCGGCAAGCTTACCCCGCTGCAATGCAATTTTCATTCCGTGAACCTTACACGAGACTCCTCTACTCTGCACTGGTGAGGCCACATCTGGAATACTGCGCCCAGTTCTGGCCTTCCCAGTTCAAGAGAGACAGGGAACTACTGGAGAGAGTCCAACGTAGGGCAACTAAGATGATTAAGGGATTGGAGCACCTCCCTTATGAGGAAAGGCTGAAAGAGCTGGGGCTCTTAAGCCTGGAGAAGAGAAGGCTGAGGGGAGACCTCATCTACGTTTATAAGTATCTAAAGGGTGGGTTGAAGGAGGATGGAGCCAGACTCTTTTCAGTGGTTTCCAGCGATAGGACGAGGGGCAGCGGGCACAAGCTGGAACATAGAAGTTCCACTCAAATATGAGGAAAAACCTCTTTACGGTGAGGGTGTTAGAGCACTGGAACAGGCTGCCAAGAGAGGTCATGGAGTCCCCTTCTCAGGAGATTTTCAAGACCTGCCTTGATGCAGTCCTGAGTAACATGCTCTGGGCAATCCTGCTTTAGCAGGGGTGTTGGACTAGATGATCTCTAGAGGTCCCTTCCAACTCTGACAATTCCGTGATTCCATGATTCTGAGACCAAATGTTGCTAAATGCTGTACAGAGCATAGGTTAAGCACTCGGACCAAACGATGAGATACACACAATGAATTTCTACTAAGCAGTGTGATTCCATCTTGGTTACGTTTAACCTGATCTTTTGTTGTGTGGTGTGACCTGGTTCCTACCTGTACTGCTATAGTGCACCTCAACTCGCCTCTGGGCTGGGAATCTGCATTTCCTGTAAACAGCAACCAGGATGCATAGGGCTGCTGTCTGTCTTAGTGCTCACTCTAGAACAGACAAGACGCAGGAAATAAACTGAACTGGTAGGTAATCTAGATGTGTTTTAAATATACATAAACAGAAGACAATCAACTGTTGAAACAGCCTACTAAAATGAAATATTGTGGATTAATTTTAACGAACTCAAAAAAGGAAGTGAGATTAAATCAAAAAGCATCCTAACAATTTGATTTCCATTAGTATAAAAATTTTTTAAAGACCAAATAATGGTAAGATGCTTTTGGGATATATGCACCTTCTTGGAAAAATATGTGACATACCATTATTTTCTGTGTATGTCATTCTAATAGGGAATGGCCTGGTGTAGTTCAAAAGTGAACTATGTGTCAAATCATCCTAAAATCCAAATATGAAAAGTTTTCAGTTCAAAAATGCATTCTTAAGAATCTTTATACTTCTCTAAAATGCTTGGATTTTCCAACCGTAACTATCTGAGCCCACTTTAAGACAGGTCACAAATATTAGTGTAATCCAAACAAAAGTAAGAAATCAGGAGAATACTCATATATCACTCTCTTACCTCCTAATAAAGCAATGTTCTAAGAAGCAATTCAGATATTCCAATAATGATAAAGATATGGAAAAAAGAGAAATTAAAATCACATTGCAAATTGTTGCCTGGATTGATGGTGTGTCTAACAGAATATAGATAGACCTAACAATAAAGGGAGAAATAATGTCTTGCTTCTATATCTTTTTGTTCACCCAGAGGCAAAGGCAACTATGTTAAATAAAGTATTACTTATAGAGAATCGTGGAGAGTAAATAAAGGACATTTCAGTAAAAAATCAGCCGATTTTGAGTTCTTTCTTCAGATTTATTTAATGAGACCCAGGTTAACTCCTTATCCAACTTAAGTTTTAACGCGGTGAATCATCTTCATGTGGTTAAAGAGCCAAATCAAAATTACTGTTTGCTGTCCTTAGCCTTTGCTCCCATTGCTATGTAATCTGCAATACATTTCCACTTTGTGAACAGCTTTTTTGGAACACAAAGATTGATTTTTACACATGGTAAAGTCTGTGACACTACACTGAGAAAGAAAGGTTTAAGTGTTGCCCTTTCATGCATCTATCAGAATTGCAAATTTAAAGAAGTATTCATTTTTAATATATATTTTATTTGCACGTGCATGCACATACATGCACGCACTGCAATAAAGAAAAGAATGTTCATAGAACAGAATATGGCAAACCTAAACACTGATATTTATAAAATACCATTATGAAAGTTGTCTATGTGGTTTTTCATTTGTTCTCTTTGTGCAAACGTTATATTTTGTCTTTGTGCAATATACATTGTTAGTTTCATTCACATCCAGCAGAAAGTGAACAGACAGTGCTCAGTTACTGAACTGCTTAGTCTATTTACTCCATTTTTCCTCCTTCCTCACCCATCTTATATGTAGTTCAGTATTTTACTCCTTAGAAACTATAAAACTAGTTCTGAATACAAAATAAAAAGGTCAGAACCAAAAAAAAGGCATATTATAAACATGAATCCCTAATTTTAGTACTTTAGTGAAGTTCAAATTTTACAGCAAAGAACTGATATATAGAGAGATTAATACAAAAGTTTGTACTTTTTTGAGTCTAAGACATCTCAGAAATTATTTTTCAGGACTGTTTAGCATTTTGTATCAGTAAATACTAGTAGAATTTAATTAATATTATTTGTAAAAAGGAGTTTTCATCTATTCAGAAAATTTCATCTTTGTATCTCAAAACTGACACCCAGAAAATGATGAACAGACAGTAGACAGTTAAAAACCACTTGTTATAAGTAATGATGATGATGTCTCAGCATCAGACAAGAACTCTGTAGAACAGAATTTGACTTATTAGAAAAATAAGTAAATCCCTTAATAAGATACCTTTGTCTTTCTGTCTCCTGCCTGATTTACTATACTCATATCTACTACATGCAGGTTCTGAAGGAAAAAATAGGTGCTATATAAACAAAATGGCCTTAAATGTTTAACTTTGATTCACATCAGAATGAATGCTAATTTAAGTAAAGCAAATATCCCATGAAAAATTAGACGACGATTCTACATAAAAGCTTAGGCACAATGACATTATTGCTGTGTTAGCATTTCTGTCTCTTCTTAAATTTTTTTAAATATACAAACTGAAAAAAGAAATTTGAATTCTGTGGAGTCAGACAGAAAGCAAGATTTGCATTCCTCTTCCACAAATTTACCTAATTGTTCTATCATTTGTGTAGGCTACTTTCACAAGATCCTATGACAATGTTCTACACAGTCCTTATAATGCATGAGGACCAACCTGTTTTAGACTGTTTTGGAACATCCTATACTTCCCCCTTCCCAGATTTACATCACCAACAGTAGTTTTCTTATTTTTGAGAATAAGTGACTATTTTCTGGTTCACTTTTTTGGTGCTACATGTATTTTTATAAACCTTTACCATTTCCTTCCTCTATTTTCTAGATTTAAGTGCCCCATCTATCAGTTACTCCTTATACAATAGGTTTTTATTCCATATTTATGGGGTATTTTTGTTACTTTTCTGAAAAGCTTGTATAGTCCTACTAAATTTTCCTTGAGATGTGAGGACCAGAAATGTACAATTTGTAAAATGGTATAATGATTTTTTATCCACTTTTAAATATTACAATTCAATATTATAAGATGTTTAACTCTCCAGTCACTTTCATCTTTACTGCTTTGAATATCTTTGTATCTTTATAAAGTTTTGTTTCTTTCTTGAGGAGAGGGCTGAGGGGAACCCATGGAACTTTAAAGTATCTATTCTTGCCAGGCTACTGCCACCTCAATGTTAAAATGGCATCTATTGTCACAATGAAGTTTCTTGTTTCTCTTCTTGTAATACCCCGTATTCACAGAAAAACAAAGCACAGAACATAAATAGCATAGGGAATAATGTTAATTTCCTGAACATATTTGTGCTTGTGCTTGTCTTTTATAACACGAGTTTTTCCACTAATTCCAATGGATATGTGCAAATGCTTGTAAGGACAAATCTCATGGGAGTCTCTGAATATTATGAAATAGCAGCCATAAAATACAATGTGTAATCCCATACCTTGTTTGTTTGTTTGTTTGTTTTCTGTAAGATCTATCAAATACTATTACACACAGTTTAAGAGTAACTTCAATGGGTACTGGAGAATGGGAAGAATAATTCAGGGGCTCCTCATAGGCTTTCTTTACTGAAAGGCTTTGTTCCCTTCTGTGTTCCACAGCCATGAGCCTAAGGGTTTCAAGTATGATTGTACTGAAATTCTCTGAAGTATACTTACTTACATTGCACATAAACTTCAAAATTCAACCCAAAATGTACTTAAGCAGTCCATGTTCTTTTCTGGTTATAAGATTTTTAAGCTGAAACATCATAAGATAAACTAAATCTTATATATGAAGCAGAATTTCCCCTACCTGCCAGTAAAAATTCTAGACTACTATATGATTTGATGAGAGAAGATAGACATATAGTATGGAAGAATGAAAGCATTCAGGGGAGCAATATTAAAAGAAAACATTTCTAGAGCAGACAGCCTGTATGGTTAAAGTAGTTAAATCTAATGGAAATGCAGAAACATTTAACAGTATGTTTTGGTGATACAGTCTGCTTCTAATGTAGTTTAATTTGAATCTGTAATAATTACACAACTGGTGTTTAATATAGAGTGCTCCAGCAGAACGGAAATGATGAAATTAAAACCTGTGACATACTTTGTAAAAAAACAGACAAGAGAAAAAAATACCTCCCCCTCAAGAGAGTGGAAGACTTTTCAGCAGAGGATAACTCTCTGGCTTTGTCTAAATTTTAAAGCTTTATTCATTGTATTTTCTGAAGTTTATAATTTTCTTTTTTAACTGAAGACTTTTCTTCTCTTTTCTATTTTCTTTTCTCTTTTCTTTTCTCTTTTCTCTCTTTTCTTTTCTTTTCTTTTCTTTTCTTTTTTTTCTTTTCTGCCTTTTGTAACGTTTCACATGTCAAGAAGAGTCTAAAATGACAATACATGTTTGTAACTGGGGTTTAGGTGTTTGAATCCCAGGCTGAATTCTATTTCTAAGTCTTAATTCAGTTGTACATGCATAAGGGTCTAGTATCCTTTGAGTAAACATCCTGTTCCCTTAGGTCAATAGTGTTGGTCCAAATTTGAGTGGAGGAGCTAAGGTCTTGACTGTTGCTAGTACATTTTCTGTGTTGTAAAATAGGAATCTGAAAAGAGAAATTGCTATCAACCTGCTATCTATATCTGCTTAGTAAATAAGTTCTAAATGATATGCCATTGAGTGGCATGATTCAGTTCTTGTGACAGCCCCACCTAAATTTCCCATGCCGTGTCTGTATAGTATTTTCAGCTGCATAAGGCTGAACATCCTAAACATCCTTGAACATCCTGGAGCATTTCAAATAGTGTTAGACACTTATATGTGGGCAACTAAACTGAATCCCTAAATACCCTCAAGATTGTTGACAGGATATGCACCTCATAGTGCATGTTAACTTTTAGTGAAACTTACCTCTAAAAGAATTGGATACTTTTGCCTGTCAATAATAGCACTTTGTAAATATAGGAGAACTGTATACTTACATTCTCAAATATTTTCCTAGTGGTAAGGAACATGCACTACATGTGGAATGTTTTATTGCTTTATAGGCTGGTGTCTTATAAAGTAAGATATAACTTAAAGTAAGATGTAAGTTGAAGAGTGAACCAATTTGTGTAATTCCTCTGCGTATAAAAGCCAGTCAGGAGGTTAGGCCTTTTGGAGGTGAAAGGATGGATTTCTGTCAGAACGGAATGTCAGCAGAAGTCATTCTTTTATTTCTTTTTTTAATCTTTTAATTTTCTACAGCCAACTTTAGCAAATATGGAACTTACACTCTTGGTTTCTTGTCTCATTATGAATGTGACTGTTGGGTGAAAAACTGGATGGATGGTCAGGCCCAAAGAGTTGTGGTGGATGGAGTTAAATCCAGTTGGTGGCCAGTCACATACAGTGTTCCCCAGGGCTCATTACTGGGGCCAGCTCTCTTTAATATCTTTATCAATGATCTGGATGAGGGAATCAAGTGAACCTCCAATAAGTTTGCAGATGGCACCAAGTTGGGTGGGAGTGTTGATCTCTTTGAGAGTAGGAAGGCTCTACAGAGGGACCTGGACAGGCTGGAACAATGGGCTGAGGCCAGTTTTATGAGGTTCAACAAGGCCAAATTCTGGGTCCTGCACTTCGGTCGCAACACACCCGTGCAACACTACAGGCTTGTAGTAGAGTGGCTGAAAAGCAGCCTGATGGAAAAGGACCTGGGGTCGTTGGTCAACAGCTGGCTGAATATGAGCCAACAGTGTGCCCAGGTGACCAAGAAGGACAACAGCATCCTGGCTTGTATCAGGAATAGTGTGATGAACAGGACTAGGGAAGCGATTGTCCCCCTGTACTTGGCACTGGTGAGTATTTTCTTGAGTTTTGATACCTTGAATATTGTGTTTAGTTTTGGGCCCCTCAGTACAAGAAGGACATTGAGGTTCTGAAGCATGTCCAAAGAAGGACAATGAAGCAGGTGAAGGGTCTAGAGCACAAGTCTTATGAAGAACAGCTGAGGGAACTGGGGTTGTTTAGCCTGGAGAAAAGGAAACTCAGGGGAGACCTTATCACTCCCTACTACTACCTGAAAGGAAGTTGTACTGAGCAGCTGTCGTTCACTTCTCCCAACTAACAAACAATAAGACAAGAAGATATGACCTCAACTTGCACCAGGGGAGGTTTAAATTCCATATTAGTAATTTTTTTTTTCCCTGAAAGGGTTGTCAGGCATTGGAACAGGCTGCCTGAGGAAGTGGTTGAGTCATCACCCCTGGAGGTATTTAAAAGATGGGTAGACATAGTGCTTAGGGACATGGTTTAGTGGTAATCTGGCATGCTAGGTAAATGTTTGGACTTGATGATCTTAAAGCTCTTTTCCAACCTAGACAATTCTATAATTCTATGGTTCTATGATTCATAGCCAAGGAAGCAATTGAAATAGTAACCTAGAATTATAAAGCAAATATTAACTTCTGACTTTTTAGTTTTTATACCTATCTGTAGCCAGAAGTTTAAGACTTACTTTTCTCACCTTTCTATCACGTTGCAAATTTGAAGTATTTGCTTGTAAAAGTCAAATCAGTATATACTGAATTCAAACCCTGGAGACGTGTACCTTTCATTTTAACAAAATTGTTTATCTTCAGGGTTTCTAGGATCTGTAAATTAATTCAGAGAAACTGAAGGGGAATTCTTTTTACATTTCTACACTTCTTTCCAAGCCAAGGCCTTACTCTAAAGTAATTTTAACAATTGTGAACACAGCAATAAAACCTATCTTGAATATACAATTTTATTATGGCTAAAATAATTCTTGGTTGACAGAGTGTTATCTAGTACAGACGTGGAATTTTGCATGAAGCTGAAGTGAAGAAACGTTTATGCCTTTTAGAAACTGCAATGCCCATCAGAAGAAGAGTGTTTCAGAAATGGTGATGAAAGTAAATTACAGTAACAGAAAAAAATATGAGAAAATATATTGCTTATCTCACAGAAAGATGAATAAGAGCAGATGTCAGCAAAAATATACACAATGGAGATAATATAAAGTATCATGGATGAAGAGCTTCTGTCCTTTTTTTTTTTTGTTATTTTATTTGTTAAGAGAAGATCAATGGGACCATCAGTGAAATGAAAATAAAAAAAACTTAAATAGAGATTTAAGGGCACTTTTTTTTTCTCCTTCACATTACATGACATGGAATTTCTACTGACTGACCTTGAAGTAAAAATGTCTAGGCTGAGAGGACTTAAACATGTAGAGACAGGAGAAAATTATCCTAGGAACTTCTAGTTAATGTAGACTTTGATGTTTGGATGTTGCTTTGCCCTAGTGAAAAACAATTTCTAGTGGGTAGAGAGTTTGAGTATGAATGCCAGGCAAAAGACAGAGTGACGAGAAAGTAGATTATTCCACATCAACTGAATATAGAGTTCTATGTATCTTCATTGGAGTATCTAATTCTGGTTACTTCACTAGATAATATCATGTGTTAGACCTGTGTTTTATTAGCATAATTATTCAATAAGAAAATAGATGAGGCTGGAAGCATAATTTTTTAGTATTAGCTAGGCTGCTATTAGAGATATTCAACTTTTAAGTGTACAGCTATATTTTTGTAAAACATTTTCTAACTTTCATACCAATTTTAAGAGAACACATTCAATAGAACAGTTTGTGGAGCTTCTGTCGATAGAAACCACGGGTTTATGAGTAACTTCAGATAATTTAAAATGACCTGTAAATAATTCTTCAAAAGTAGTAATAATAATTCTTCTTCATTTTTGTTTACAATATTTTTTTCCTTTCAATTTCTTAACAGAAATGGTAAACATTATCAATGTCAACAGATAGTATAGAAAGTCAAAAGTATAGTTAAAATAATATTTTATCTTCTCATACTATTGTGTAATGAAAATTCATTAAAAAATTGAAGATCTGAAGCTTGAAACAATTTCTGAAAATTTGTTAGTATAAAAATACATCAATTAACAATGGAAGCAATTGAAGAGTACAAATATGTTATTCAGATACGGAATCCCCGTATAATACTAAGGTAAACATACACAGAGTAAAAAAACTATTCATATGAATCATAGAATGTCCTGAATTGGAAGGGATCCCCGAGGATCATTGAGTCCAACTCCTTACTCCACACAGGGAAGCCTCAATGTTAAACCATATATCTCAAAGCATTGTTCAAATGCTTGCAGATGTTGACGGGGTTGGAGCCACGACCACTTTCCTAGGGAGCCTCTTGCAGTGCTTTACCACACCCTCAGTGAAGAACTTTTTCCTAATACCCAATCTCAGCTTCTCCTGACGAAGTTTAAGCCATTCGATCACCTGACACCAGAGAGATCTGCACTTCTCTGCTCCCGCTCGTGTGGAAGTTGTAGATAGCAATGAGGTCACCTCTCAGTCTGTTCTTCTCTAAGCTGAACAAACCTCATATACTTAGCCGCTCCTCATACATACATCATGCCCTCTAATCTTTTCACTGCCTTTGTTGCCCTCCTTTAGACACACTCTGATATTTTTGTATCCTTCCCATACTGTGGAGACCAAAACTGTATGAGGCTGCACCAATGCTGAGTATAGTGGGGCAATCTCTCAACAGTTAAGCTATGTTTGTTGTGCTTAATGCACCCCAGGATACGGTTGGCCCTTTTGGCCACCAGGGCGTATTGTTTACTCATATTGAGCTAACCATCAGGGAACCCCCCTGCCCCCACCCCCCACCCCGGGCCCTG
>JAOXJK010000001.1:169905096-169916290 GCA_025774025.1 Xenus cinereus
CTCAAAAAAAGACAAAAAAAATTTAAAAAAAAAGAAGGCAGATTTTATGAGCATACATACTAAAAACTTTTTTGAAAAATGTTGATTTAGATTTAGATTTAAAAAAAGATAGTAACAGAATAATTTATAATTTTCTCTGCCTATTGTGTCCTTGTAAGGTGGGTCATACTTTCAGGCTTCAGTACATTCTGTTGTTTCTAGATTGTGGAAAACTGCCAAGAGAAAACTCTGGTCCTTCATTACCTTCTCTTTCCATTCCCATGATAGCTGGACTGTGTCTTTTTCCTGTTACTCTATTTCAGTGTCTGTGCTCTGCTGCTACTCCAGACTCCCGGGTGTTACTGAGCCCTTTTCACAACTTCTAATAATTGTATTTTGTGTAGTTGCCACCTACATAAATCAAGAACAATATTAAAAAAAATCTTATTAATTAAAAAACAAACAAACAATCAAACAACAAAACAAATGAAACCACCAAACAACTTCTAATTTCCTCGTTTTAAAATTTTTTTGATAGGCACTGTTAGAAGTTTCTATGTAGCACTGCTTTGAATGCTCCACTTTTCTCCAATCAAGTTTGAAAACACTGCATGCAGTGGGGACATGTCCGTATTAGCAAAGCAAATATGCCAACGTCTGTTCTCTGTGTGGAGGCCAGCTGGCATGTAACAAAACACTTTAACACTGTTAAAATCTTTTACCTTCAAAGGCTGCATGATCCAATAAATTACCTATCGGGAAAAGAAAATCGTAACAGCCAGTTTCCAAACCAAGCCCAGACATCATAGCTGTTATGAGCCAAGGCTATGCCAGGGACCATTCCAATAATTTTTTAGTAAACATGGATGAGTTCTTGTGACTGGAAATATTATCTGGTGCTTGACAAGTTAATGGCAGCAATCAGTCTGTCTGCATTCTACACAAGTTGAGACTTAGGCACTCAAAATTCACAAAGGTCATCAAAGAATTTTTTAACATCTAGTATCCAGGGACTTAAATACATTTCTCCTCACTCCCCAGTTTATGCTTAAACTCAGATTTCCCTGAGTATATACTTTTAGGTATCCAGGAGTTTTGACAAACGCCTGTTCTAGGAAAAAGAATGGTTTTCTCTCTTACCATTCTTTTGTGAATGACATTAAGGGAACAAACCTGAATCCCAGTAAATTCCATACAAATCTGTATGGGATAAAAAATGCAAAATATATTGTGAGCAGTGCTGATGATGCACATTTTTCTACAATAGTCCTGTTGTTAAAGCAGTTGTCCAGAAAATGGATAATCCTGGTTTCTAGGACCTGCTAAGTGTGAAGGGACACCCCTAGAAATTATCTTGAAGGAATCAAAAATTACTATACAAATATGGGAGCAAAGATTAACAATTCTGGAACTTGAGCTGTGTTTACACTACCCAGTGGAGGGTTATTCTCAGAGAATAACAGTTGCACATAAGTCATGCAATATTAGCATAGCTGGCTAATATTGAGAGTTTTTCCCCCTTCAGCCTGAAACACTTTGGCTTTCTTACAATATGAGCAAGAAGAGATCCCACTTCAGAATAGTGGAATCTTTAGAAAAAAATTAGAAAATTAACAAAACCATCAGACAGGTATAGGCTCTGAAGTGGCCTGAGCCTATGAAGTAAAGGAGTATTTATAATATGGTTGTTTAAAAGAGAGAAAGGAGAATAATAGACAGGTTTCCCAAATGTCTTGGATGTCTGTGTATTTCTCCAGGTAATATACTGAATGAAGAGGAAGAGTAGAAAGTGGTATTAGTTGATTATGACTGAAATGAAAAAACAGATTTGGTGGCACAGCTTACAGGATAGTAATAGTAAATTTTTTTTCTTCATTGCTTGGGATGGTGCAACAATGGAAAAAGGATGAGCTATTGTATATGGTTAGAAATAATTGCACTGTGGACTGGAAAGTAAATACATATAATTCTGCTGAAAGGTTGTACGTACAAAAGGGGATAATATCAGGGCTCCTAAGACAATGGAAATCTACTACAAATTACCAAAATGAGATCCAGATGAATGACGTGACTAATGAGAGACACCAGAGCAGAAGTTTAGGTCAAAAAAGGACATTTTGACTATTTTAAATGGATAATTGGAAAACACACCTAGTAGAATATGCACTGTTCAGCAATTTCTAAGAATACGTTAAGAAAAAAAAATTGATAAAGAAAATAATAAAGAAAAAAAAAGAAAGTTTTTCTGAACTTAATTGTAACTCATAGGGAGGAACTTGTGAGAATAGGAAGGCAGAGAAATCTAGGTGAGAATATTCATGCTATGTTCTTTGCAATCTTGATTTCATGGATAAATTTGCCCTGCGATGTGTCTACACTCTGCTGACCATTACCATTTGGTGTTTATCTTAATGAAAGAAAGAGAGGTAGGTATAATCATGAGTGACTGGATTAATCCTTTTGAAGCATCTAAGTGTTTTTTAGAATCACTAAAGAGAAGAAGGTACTAACTTAGATGCACTAGTTCTTGTTCTCTATTTTTTCAAAAATGGTTACCTACATTAAAAAAAAAAAAACAACAAAAAAACCAAACCAAAACAAAGCAAAACCAACCCCCCCCAAACCAGGGTGATTTTAAGCAGACTAAATTTCTTCTTCTGACTGTTCCAAAGCTACGTATCTAAAATTTTTCCAGTGTTCTAAATGAGGTGGGATTCATTCTGTTCTGTTGCATTTTTGAGCAATAAGCACTGTATTCATCTGGGATTTTAAGTGGGAGGTCAAGGTACACAACCATGGTAAAATAATAAAAGAAAAAATTATGCCATAGCAGTTAAAAAAGGTCCATTTGTGTTCCTTCTGAGAGACCTTGCAGAGGTTTTCACTTCACAACCCATCTTTACATCTGACTCTTCAAAGAACCTGCATCAAACTGAAGTGTTAGTGGAAAAGTTTATATAATAAATACACAAAGTGTAAGAATCTACCAACTAATTTGTAAACAAATATACCTAATAACTATAAAGTAGGTGTTTAAAATTCTTTGTAGTTTATATGTGAATGTTAAAATAATAATTAAAAAAAAATCTTCTAGAAGGTTTTAGCCTAGGATTTAAATTGAATGATTACAAAAAATATACTAAAAATAATATATGTGATTACTTTATAAACTTCTTGGAAATGACTTGGTCACTGTCTACCACTTTTGACTAGTTTAGTTAATCTAAATAAAAGTTATGAAATTTCCTTAAATATAGTTTATTTTGTAGTGGCAGTAACGCGGACAGGGTAGATGAACTGTCTTTGAAACTGTTCAATATTACTAGCAATGGCAGCTGACAGAAGGAAATAAAAAAGCCTTTGACCATGAACAGAAAAAAAAGGAAGAAAGTCTTTAGGTTTTAGTGCCAATTTGACCCTTGTTCTGGAGAAACAATATCTGCTAATTAATAAGAAATTTTAAAAAATATTCCTTCATCTGGAATTGCAGTTATGTCAATCCATTTTTTAGTAGTTTAATATTTCAAATAAATATTTCAGTAAAATAGTAACCTTTTGTTAAAACACTACAGATCTTCTGTCCAAATGGCTTGTACAAAACAAGCTACGGAAAGTATTAGAAGAAGCAGCACCACCAAAAATATATGTTATGTATAAAACAATTGTACTTTTTAATTTACATTTTTAATTAAGTTAAACAAAAGGGATAGAGTTTGATTTATTGTTTTTATCTTCATGAATATAAATGAAAATTAAAAATTCACTGGAGTGAGGTGCTAGGGTAATAGGTTTGACACTGACACTGATTGAGAACTGAAAGTCATCCAACTTCTCTATAAGTCACGTCTTTAATGTAGACTTTGTTACTAGTTAAACTGTGACAAATGAACACGTGTTCTCTTACCCCATTGTAAAGGTGAGATAGTTTACCCTCCGTAGTGTGAACTTCCTATTGCCTCTTCTTCTAAAAGATAGGCTATTTTACTCTCACTGGGGACCATTATAAGAGAAATATGGATGATTATGGAGGGGCTAATTTTTGGTAATTGCTACGTCAGGAGCTTTTTGAATCAAATACCTCAAATACCTCCTAAGCTGAAAAATAAGCATGTAAAAAAACCCCAAACCCCAAAGTCCACCAACATGTTATTCATCATCATAATATGTTTAAAGGCCTAAAACATTAAAACCTGGATGAGCATCCATATGAAATCAACCGTGTCTTTAGAACAACATTATTAAATGAGCCCATTTATTTTAAGAGTCCTACGAAAAATTTGTGGTCTTTCAATGAGGCAGAATGAATTAAATACTTGAAAAAAGATATTGAAACACATTTACTTATTTATAACAGTAGGAAGACTGATGTTTTGCATGAAAAAGTGAAGACTTGAAGTTTTTCAAGTAGGTCTAACAAAACTCAAAATCTTAAATCTTAAATCTGAAATCTGGATACTTTAGAAAAGAATGGACAAAATTAAGCCTCATCAAAAAAATTATTCTCTTATTATGCATGTAAGTCAAGCTTCTTTCCAATTCCTGGGTGATATGCACTGGTTCATAAATACAAATTTGAGACTTAATTTCCTTCTAAAACTCAGCTTTGTTACTGCCAATATTCACTAGTATCAATCAATATGTATTTAACTTTATACAAACAAAATTTCCTTCTAGACTGCTTCAAGACCCCACTCAACTGACTATGCAATTATATGATTTAATTTAGGAGGATTTACTAAGTGCCTAAAATTTAGATGTAAATTAAACACCTCTATTAGATAGATTACACAGACTGTGCCTAATATAGAGTGTACCCTGCTCAGAATGACTAGTAATGGCTGTGATTCCTCTCAAGCTCAACAGTGCTTTTCATAAAGCAGTGTGATTGAACTACTACTCCTAAGTAAATGAGAGGTCACCTCCTGCTACTTATATCTCAAAATTCAAATTTCTATGTGAAAAATCCTTATTTTCAATATAATTTTGGTAAGCAGTTGCAAATTAAACAGTGGATCAGGAGTTTTAATTTAAATGAAAATGCTCCTTTATAAAAATAATATCACCTGTGTACAAATATAGATAACTTTATATATATTTTCTGTATTCTGGGTCTTCATCTTATCATTTAAAACTGTGTTTCTGACTGGATGAGCTTGTTTATAGGTTTCAGACACAGTGGTATTGGGCATTAAAACTTCTTATGTGTATATTTGTATAAATATCCACTGCTGGTGGTCTAAAATTGACTGATGCTCTCAACAAAACCTCTCTAGTCTTTCTAGACTGTTGGACAATGTAATAAGTCTCCAGGCAACCAAATGTGTGCTGTATCTTTCCAGGGATGATAACAGATGATGCAGGCTGTCTCTTTTATACTTGAAGCACATATCCTTTATGTGCAACTCAGCTTTTTTCTTTTATTACTTCCTTAACACAGCTTCTTTGTGGAAACCTTCCCAATTATGTAGTGAGATTTTATAGTTTAATCTACCCTCTTATGCAGTGATGACCAATCTAAGTGCTAAGCTGCGATTTAGGACAAGATAAAAATACATTTACTACTCTCTAAGTGTTGGTAGATGTTGTCAAATAATTAGGAAAAATCATTCTAAACTATATATATTCGTACACTTATGGCTTGATTACTTTTTAATCTGTAGATGCACATTTTAGCACATCTTAATTTGCCCTTAGTATATTCAAATTCTGTTTTTCTTTATATTTCATGCCTGCAATTTATTTAGAACTAGATCATAAATTTGAGCAAATTCGATTCTATGTTTATTAATATGAACTCTGTTTCTAATAAACGAACTCCAAAGTTTCTAATATTAAATGGAGCATAAACCCACCACAAAACAGAAATGGATGTTTATGAAATTTGTCACTACTTCTCTGTTACTAGAATTTGTTACTGTGAAATGTCAGTTGTTTGAATGATTACTAAATAACCCTGGAATTAGCAAAATGGTTATCTTGACATAATTAAAAGGACATATACAAAGTCTAGTTCATTCTGCTGAGAGACTGTAGAAGAGAATGCATTTCCAGTCCAATGCATGTTCCGCGGTCATGTAGTTTAGTTTAGGAAGAGAGGATATAGAAGCACAGCTATGCAAAATTTGAGTAAATTGGCCAACAGGAGTATGAGAGAATATAGTTGAAATGCATTCATTTGGAATTTACTTCTGGGAAGGTTACGCTGCCCTGTCAAAGCAAACTATTTCCCTATCTAATAATGAAGGGAACAAAACTAAGCTGCATTGCCAGGCTTAAAAAATAATATAAAAATATGTCAAAATTTTGACATTATGTTTTCTGGGTATGTGTACATATTCAATAAAATTTGCCACCAACTGGAGGATCCCTGAACAGTAATCCATATGACAGTTAAGTTCATGCATCGAATTTAAATAATACATAAACCCTTAAATATCCTGAATTCCTTTCATCCATGCTGGCTCAATTCAGTTGCAGTGTTTACTTTCCATAGATCATCATTATTACATCGTAGAGATTCATTGATCAGATCCCAATGAGACACCGATTTGGAGAGGAGATGTTTGTTTTCTGAAGACGCAATATAAACTTTATTTTTGCTTATACCAGGGTTATTAAATATGTTAATATTGAATTGGCTGCTCTCTTATGAGCTAAGATCAATTCACACTAATGTACACAGTATGGGGAATAAACATGACGAGTTAAGACATCTTTGTGCAGTTGCAGGGCTACAATCTTACAATCTTGAGGAATCACAGAGATGTGATATGATGATTCCCATGACTGGAGTGCTCCCATGGAGGAGGGACAGGTTGGGATGAGGAGGGGGAGTTGTTCTTTATGTGAGAGAGCAGCTGGACCACATGGAGCTCTTCCTGGGGGTGGATGAGGAGCCAACTAAGAGTCTTATCAGTTAGGACTGAAGAGAAGGCAAGTAAAGGTTACATTATAGTGGGTATCTGCTATAGGCCACCTGCTCTCTGGACATGGCCAGAGTTGGGTTACCAGCTCTAGGTGGCCATGCTCAAGTTCGGGGTGCTTGGACCATAATAACCTCCAGAAGTCCCTCTCAATCTCAGCCAATCTGTGATTTGCAATACCACTTGAAAATTTCCTTCAGAATTTAGTGGGCTTTTTTCTTTTACAAGATGCATATCTTGGTGTATGAATTTATTTTAACCAAAAGTAACAGAGACAGATGTTTGTTGGGTTTTGTGTGGTGTTTTGGTGTGATATTTTCCTTCTATGGGCATTTTCCATGCATTAAGGATCCATGTTTGAATTTTATTTACATATGTGTTAAATACTCTGCACAATACAGATATAGTTTTTGAAAATATAAAGTTCAGTGTTCATAACACATAGTAACTCAGTTTGGAATTTTGAAAATTGGAATGTTTATTTTCCTTGTACTATGCAGCACTGAGGATGTTGCTTAAGGAAAACAAGGAGGGAGGATACTTTTATTTGTAGTACTAACACAGCTAATTAGTGTTTCTTCAGGTTATATCTCTTCAGAATTTTCTTAGTATGTTTGCTTTAGGTCAGGGAATAACAGCATCTGATGACTGACCATCATACTGTTGGCAGGCACAGGAAAATCATGAGTATTCCTCATTTGTCAATATTTTTTATTTTCATAAGAACAGATGGAATAAGCTGTGATGGAATAAGAGTGTGGCCACAGGTCGAGGGAGGTTATCTTCCCCCTCTACTCTGCCCCGGTGAGTCTGCATCTGGAGTACTGTGTCCAGTTCTGGACTCCCTAGTTCAAGAAGGGCAGGGAACTGCTAGAGAGGAACATCTCTCTTATGAGGAAAGGATGAAGGACTTGGGGTTTTTTAGTCTGGAGAGGAGAAGATCAGATCTGACACTAGTTTGGCAGTTATATGACTGCCAGTTATATGACATCTAAACCAAGCTAAACATTTAAGCATCAATGTTTGAAAAAAGTGCAATGATAAATGTGTCAGTGCTTTGCATACAATTTCACTCAAAAAAGGAAAGTATAATTTTAGCAAAACTACCAAAGAAAACCTGCATATCCCAGCAGAAAGAGTGGTCATTATGCAAAAAACACCCTTCAGTTACACACGGCAGAACACGAGCCAGGAGACATCGTCTTTAAAATGGTGCTGTTCATACAATCTGAAGTTAGAATCCAATGAGCACAAGATCGAAAATTTAACTTTGATGATCATTACTGACCAAAGGAAGTTACATCTACAGTCCTGTTTATTCTCTAAGGCTTCAGAGATGAACAAATAAATTTATCTATGCTATTCATGTGATTCTTCTGTATGGTAAATTTTCCCCTAATTTCATGACAGATGGAACTATTATCAGCCACTTCTTTTTGTCCGGTCTGGATATTCTAGCTCAACCTATAGTAGCATTCCTAATAGCAGATGCTTAATGACAGGACATACCAACTCTCTTAATAGTTCCTTGCTTAAGGTTATATTGCATAATTTATTCTGTCAGTTTGTATAGTGTAAATTGGACTAAATGGTGTGACAGGAAGGTTAAAATAAGTGTCCAATGAGAGATGCAGACATGACTTCAAAACTAGCAATTCGGGCATTCAGTGACCAGATTTTTGACTGGTGTTTTTTTTTTTAAATTCTCAGACTTGCACAAACATATACTCCATGTTGATTTCAGTACATAAATTAGAGGTTTATGTTAAAAAAATGCTTGGTTTTATTTTATTTTTTTTTATCTTCTTCCCCTGCATACATCTTCCCTACTTCATGTACCTGACTGATGCTTCTGCTTAACAAACAACTTTCAGAGAACTGTTTGAAGACTTGGGAATAAAGTTTAATCTGAAATTCCTTCACTTCCTCCAAACTGTACATCATTGAGAGGAAAGAAGCACAAAGCTCATGTGCCCATTGATTTGTTTCTTATATTTTAAACTACCCCAAAAAGAGTAATTCACTGCATATGATGTTTACTTATGAATCACCATCCTCTCAAAAATGAAAATCAAACCCAAAACCATAACTTTCAGTAGATGACTGTAAAATATTCTATCGGAACTGAACACCACTTGGAATCCAGTAAGAGTGCTGCTAATTTCATAACTAGCATTGTGCAGTGGGGTTACCGTAACACAGGACACAGCTCTGAAAGAGCTGACTAAATTGCTGGAAGGAGTGCAGCTGAAAAAGCACCCTACATGGCTCAAGATAAAATATCCTGCTTCTTGTCAGGGTCAGTTAAAACTGTTGAAAACTGTGCTAGCACATTTATTCTTCTGATGGTACCCAGACTAGCCTTTTTAGATAGACCTAAATTGAGCTTTTGTAACTGGGCACTGGTCAAGCAAACACAGGCTTGATGCACTTAACACTCATTGAGACAAAGAGCACTTTTATCAATGGAGAACCACTTCCTTCTCCAAAAGCCTGATGCACACAGCTCATTGAAGCTGATATTAAAACTCCCATTGACTTAAAGGGAAGGTGAAGTCTTCCAGCAGTGGGTACAAAGCTGCAGAAGGAGAATAAAATCAGGGCAAAAGCAGTGCAATGGGGAAGAATGAAAATAGGCAAATACTGAATATTTTTTTTTGTCTTCTCAGCAAAAGAAAGGTGGCCCTAACATAGCCATTAGACTAGCAAATAGGAAACTCCAGCTTCTTCAAGCACACATTGTTTTCACTAGGCATTTTAATGACTCCATTTAGTACTGCAGCATTTCTGTTTTTCAACACTGACTAATAACATGCTGAGATAGTTACACTCTTTGCAAGTGGAGTTTTACTGAAGAATGGAAAGGTAAATGCCTGGGATTTACCTTTCAAAACTGAAGAGTATGCATTTTGGATACAATGAAAAGAAAATTAAAAGGAAAGGTTAGTGAGGGAGATTAAGGGTGAAGGAGAGAAACAAGGGAAGAGCTAATGAAGAAAATTAAATGGATTGAGATTTACTTTGCAGAACAACTGGTAGCAGATAATAAATCATGGTGCTGTAAGCACATGAAAGCTGAACAATAAAAATAGCGAGGTAGAAATGTCACAATACCCTTCTGGTAAACGCAAAATGTAATCTACAGTGTGCTGAATGCTGCAAAGATTCCACTATTTTCAAGTAAATGTCCAACTGTACCTTTCCTTCTGTTCTCTTTATCATGGTAAACATGGTTTAGTGACATTAACACATGTGTAGAATTCTGACTGCAGCTTCTGAAAATTCAGGCCCTGAACAGATATGCTTCCATCTAACCTATCAGATGCTGACTAGTTCCTTACACTTGCTAAATACATATGAACCTGTCCCTAGTAATATAGGAATTGTATTAACACACACCACATGTTACTAATATATAAGGGTGCCTTTATTATGGACTTAAACCACCTGCAGATGATTTATTCACCTTTTTTAATATTAATGCCTTACAAAGGGAAAACGATCCAGCCATCTTAAAAAAATATTTGTATTTTACAGCAAATATACATAATTTTAAATATTATATTAACATTTTAATATTTGTACTAGTCAGCCCTGAATATGTTTGAGTTTATTAATCTGTATTTGATTTTCTGATGGGATTTTTAAGATTAATAGTCCAAATATGAAGAATAATATTTTAAAAGAGATCATTTTAAAAAAATGGAGAAAATATGGTATGCCTTTATTTCTTAGCAAAATCAAGTATATATTTTCCTAATAATGAATGCATGTATGCGTAAATATTTTTGTGTACTGTTGCACCTGAGAGATTGGTGGGTGTAGTAACGTTTTATTTACTTTTAATGTTCACACTACCTCAGTAAGCATGCCAGCAGTTTTGCAACTATGCAGAATATTGTTAATCAGCAGCCTGCTCCTGGAATCTTCTTCTGGAATTTCTACTGTTAAGCTCTCTTTGTCTTTGTGTATATATACATATGTCTATATATAATATATGTACATATATGTCCTATATAAGGGGCTATATTAGGGCCACAAAGATGATCAGAAGGCTAGAGCACCTCTCCTATGAAGAGAGATTGGAAGAGTTGAGGTTGTTCAGCCTGGAGAAGAGAAGGCTCTGAGGAAACCTTATAGCAGCTTTCCAGTACCTAAAGGGGGCTACAGGAGAGCTGGGAAGGGACTTCTTATCAGGAAGTGTAGTGATATGACGAGGGGTAATGGTTTTAAACTGAAAGAGGGGAGATTTAGATTAGATATTAGGAAGAAATTCTTTCCTGTGAGGGTGG
>JAOXJK010000001.1:169946431-169965685 GCA_025774025.1 Xenus cinereus
TTCCCTTCCCTTCCCTTCCCTTCCCTTCCCTTCCCTTCCCTTCCCTTCCGTTCTATATAAGAATCTGAAATTCATGATCACAAACGTCTCTTCAGCTCATATGTTCCGAACTAAACAAGTTTTATAGACTTAGGTTCCCTAGATATGTATGGCAGATGCAGTAACACTTAGTCCTTGATCATCTTAGAAAACTTGCCACATATCTGATGCTTAAACTTTTATGGTTTCAGAGACTGACATTTCCTCTCTCTGTCTGCTCAGCCCATTTAAGCAGACTGACACCTGTGCTATGAGATTGTGGTTCAAATTTCTGATCTGCCTGACACAGTTTGCATCCAGGTATGGGTGAGAAAGACACTTTCCTTGAAGTTGTCCTTTAAAAAGAACTAATAAATATTCTCTTGGTCAGGATACAGAAATAAGAGTAAGAAATCCCCTGAAACATTTTACACTTTGGCCCAACTCTGCAACATTTACTGTCTTATGAAGGAAGGAACTTTTAATCTAAGAGTGTGATGTGTGAATTAACCTGAGTGTGACGTGTGAATCCTGAATCAACATAAGGAAAATACTGAGGCTCAGTTAGGCACCTAGCCCCTGGAAGGAAAGGCTTAAAGACACAAATTTGCTCCAGTGTTTCTTACTGATTTATTATTTTGTACAGAGAACATTGTGAATTCCTTTCTGAAGTGCCCAGTTCTCCTGCAAAGCATAGGTATATTTATTTACAAATATACCAAGATTACAGACATTTACAAGACTACCAAGAAAAAGATGAAAATTCTGGGGGAAAAATTTAAAGATTCTTAGCCAAAAATCCTTAAATTCGTAAGATGTCTCTTTTTCTTTGTATCCAGCTCATAAGACAATAGGTACGTGGTCAGTGTCAGTACTTTTGTGCCACATAAAACCTCATGAGGCTCAGGTTTGGGTGACCTATTGTTTTTTTTATGGCTCAGCTCCACCTTGAGAGTTCTTTGGGGCTTAGAAAGCTGTCAACAAGATGCTAACTGACTGTATATTAAAAGATTCCTTTCTGCCTCAGTGGGCATTATTCACATTTCATTTTCATCTTTTCAAACGCTGAACTGTGCATTACATTCAAAACATAAAACTTGACATTAATATACATTTATATTAATTAGATTAATACAAGATGCTTGTTACTAGCTTTAATTTCAGCGATCGCATCTGAACCAGCAGACATCATGCTAGCCAATTATTTTGTGATGAACTGAAATCCATCCCTGTCAATGAAAAAAACATGAGAAGACTTCCAGAAAAAAAAGATTCCCTCATCCAGGAAATAAGTACTTCTGTTCTTTAGCAAGTTTATCCTAAATTTTAAATACCACACTTCTTAAAAAAAAAACCTACCTGAAAAAATAGGTAAAGTTTTTAGATGTCTTCAAGCTAAATAGAATTCCCTGAACATTCTCAGTTATACATGGTTTATTTTATAGATTAACTATGATTTACATTGGATAAATTAGAATATTCTAAAAATGTCTTCTTGGCAGTTATTTCTACAGAAGTAATTCTCTATGGATTAAGACATATTTTTATCCTTAAATACATCTTATGCACCCAATGAATGCTAAAAATGGTTTTATTTGCATAATTCTAGAGTTGGGAATACAATTTCTTTAATCACTCTCCAACAGCCTATTCAGCTTTTCCTTTGAACTGATATGACTCTACACCCTGTTATAACAGCTTTTGTTGAAAAAGTTTAACGTAAATGCCACTGCTGAACTAAAGTCCCAAAACTTTGTAAGACCTGGGCCTGATATTCCTAATTCTGTACTCACTGCTAAGTTATGAGGATTTAGAGAAACACTCCAGTAGTGTTCAATAGCATCACGCTGTAAAGTAGCCAGATGATCTCTTATTTTTCCTGCCTTCTGTTGGTTGTATTCAACTACAGTAAGAGACCTGCTTATCTAGAAGAGCCTATGAGATATTAATAACTGCTTGGAATGCCTGCTATTGTCTGTCTGACTGCCATGGAAAACTGAAAACCATTGTTTTGAAAAATGTACTAGAAGTGGTACAAACTAACCTTTGCCACAGCTAGCATTCAGTTCTTTATGAGCAACGCATTTATGGGGGTTTTTGAGTTTTTAATTCATATATAATTGAGAGATTTCTGATTTGTGTCTCAGCCAGTGCTTGCAGAAAAGGTGACATTGCAAGTATCATAATGTCTTTTCAAAGTTCTTTTGTGTTGATTCTGTTAACTGCAGTTATGATAACATTTAGAACAATGTGAACAACAGTGATTTTTTTTTTTTTAGAGAAGAGCTAAACTAAAACTTTATGTTTTCTTTCAAAACTGGGCATGTGGTATCAATTGCTAACAAGGAAAAGCTTTCTGAAAAAAAGATCTACAGCTGCAGTGAAGAATAAATGAGATCAGTTTACATTTCTAGTGATTTGATTTAACACAAAACATTGTTCTGCTGAAGGTTCTGCAGCTTCCATATATGTGAAGAGCTGGACTGAAAGCAGTGGGAATAAATTGCAAGTGGGCTGTGGATTTCAACAAGAAGTTAGGTAATAAAGGAAGAGTTGAATCTGAGCCCAAATGCCTAAAAGTGAATTACCCAGTTCTGGAAATCAAACTTTTCCAGTGCTGACTTAGATTCCTACAAGTAATACAGGCTATATTAGGCATATAGAATAATAATTTTGAGATTTATATGTTTAAAAATCCAAGATCCAGAAAGTAATCCATTAATTTCACCTGCTTTCTAAACCTGCCTACAACTGTTGATGCTAACCTGTTTATTTTGAGAACTATGGGATTCCTACGGTTCTTAGAAATGTCTTTTGGTTAAAGTAGGTGTTAGACTTCCACGTAAACCCAGGGTGCTAGCTGGTAAGGGTGACATCCACCTTTTTAATGATGGCTTAGAAGTAAGAGTGGCCATGACAAAGTGAGTGTACTTTTCCTCTATTTTTAGAAAACTACTAGAGAATAATCCAGCAACATCCCATAGAACAAAATTCTCTTTTGCCTATTCCCAGCCCTTATTTGCCATCCTAGCTGAGTAAGCACTCAGAACTGGATTGAAGTTAGTTTACAACTTACATATTCTTCTGCTGTATCTATTTCTGACAGTCCAGTACTTCAGCTTCCAAAAGACTTGTGAGAAGAGCAGAGCAGCCTAAAGACGTTTTGGAAAATCAAAATCATCTTAGAGTGGGAAAAACCTAACCCTCTCATTTTGTGAACAAGTGCTTTAATTAGTGTCTTGTTACAGTCCTACTGTCTTGGCCAGTAGCCTGAGTGAGGCATGCCCTAAGTTTGATGAGATATTTGGACATTTCCAGCAAGCTATGTGAAGGGAAAACTATTTTATGCCTTTTCACAGGAGGTAGCTGCTGATCTAATCTGCCCTGTACAGAGATGGGTGCAGTGCAGATTTAGTACAATAAAATTTATATGCCAGAAAAAATTTTAATTGGAGATGTGATGCATGATGGGCATCAGAGTCACCTTAGTAAACTAGAGAGTAGACTGCTGCCTAGCGTTCTTGAACTTCCACATCCACAGAGCGCTTTAAAACCCTAAGTGCTTTTCTGGATTACACTCTTGTTTTTCACATGCCTACCAGTTTAGCTATACATTCTTCATTGTTTTGCACAGTGTTGTAACTGTAATTCTGCTAAAATTTCATTTATCTCAGCATTGTATAAAACAAGCAGGAACTAAAAATATAACTTGCAGTTTTAAGCCTGTTCTCCATTTAAGACCGATCTGAAGAAGTTCCCCAGGGTGGCTTAGATGACCTAGTTCAGCACTGACACCTTTAACTTCCTTTTAAGTAGATACAATCTGGTCTCTGCTCTCAGCTTGGCTAAAAAGAATGAAAAAGAGTGAAATCTGCAGTCTCACTGCACTTGTCTCTTCCCCCTCTATATACTTAGCACCATCATAGAACCTGCTTACATCACGCACAGTAGTCATAGTGGGAATAAATCCTTTTTCCCCCATGTTTATTGTATAGAGCTAAACATTAATCAGTTTATGTCCCCAGATTGCCTAAAATTCTCCAAATTGGTGAAGATACTTGAGGCTTAGAATTTATCCCCTGGTTTGAATTCTCACAGATATCATCTTGGAGGAGTTTTTCAACTCAGTGACATGCATTTTTAAAAGGTTCTAAATAAGTAATGCACATTTTAAAAAGATGGTGTAGGGGAGCCAAAGTGAAAAAGAAAACTCACACAAGCTGACAACCTCAAGAACTGCAAAGCAAATGACAAAGCCCCACATCTGTTTCACACTGCACTGCAGAGTTATTTCAGGGACAGTTCACCAGTCTTCCAGTAAGTAGTATTGTAAACAAAGGTCAGAGAAAGAATAGAAAACCTCCAAATTTCTGGTTATTTCTTTAGGTGATTTTAATAATATTTGCATTATTTTGAATTTTTGAATATATAATGACTATGTATGATTTTTATGTGTTGATCATGTATGGCTTTCTGAGGTTTTTTATTTCTTTACCTGACTTTACAATATATTTGAGGGCAATGGCCTGGTTTTAAACTCTTGTTGTCCTGAATATCTAATTTCAAAGTGGAGAAATACCAGCAGGGAAAGAATTTGAGCTCTGCTGTCCCTAGGATATTTTAATTTTTTTGTGCAAAATACAGTAACTTGATAAGCAGGATGCTCTTTACAGAAGAATTGTGCCCTGGTTGTTGACTGTACTAAGAGAAAATTGTAATTCTGTGTCCTGGGTGAATAGGCTAGCCACAACATGTCAGTTAAGTAAGCTGGGTTGTTCCTTTTTTTTCCATGTGATTTTGTATAGGGTCTGCTTTTCAAGATGTGGTCTAACTAATGATGATGAGATCGAGCTTCAGGGCCACAGAGGTGAAGAAATACTTTGTTGATCTCATTGTAGTTGTAGATATGAGCAGAAACTGCACTGCTTTCTGTACGTATGAATAAAATACATTTGAACATGCCTATAAATAAATATTTTGATCCCTAAAGAACTCTAGTGCTGAAAACATAAGAGTTAATAGATTTTAGCTTCCTTCAAAACTAAACTGAAATTTGAAGAATAACAATTCTGACTGTAAACACCAAAAGTAAGAGCTGGTCAGTTTTTGAATGCCCTGATACTTTTGTTGAACTAAGTTGTAGGGACTGATATTTTTTAACAGCTCAGGCCAGCTTTTTTTTCTCTTATCCTATTATAATTCAAGCATAACTGTAACACTATTTCCACTACTCTAAGCATGACAAAACTTTATCCCCAGATATGCAATTGCTTATCTAATTTACATAGCAGTTTAATAGATACATATTCCTAAATCAGATAGCTGTCCATTTTCACAAACTAAACATCCTTAGGGCTCATAATTGTACTAATTAATTCATTCTCACAAATGTTTCTATGATTTAGAAAATCAAGTTCTGCTTAGTTTTGTTTTTCTTAATTCAGGAACTGGTTGTTAAGCACAAGAGACATCTTAAGAAAAGATTGCTAACACTCTACACATTTTTTTTCCTGTGTCTATCTGTATTTACTAAGGCAAGTAGCTCTGATGTGTTCAGGCAGGTCAGATACTATAAGTTCAAAAAAAAAAAAAGAAAAAACAAGGAAACCTTTTTTTTGGGGGGGGGGGGAGAGGAATATAGCTATTTCAATAAGGGGTTTAAATCTTGACTTCTTTTTAGATTCTATGAGCTCTGTGAGAATGTCTGCATACTCTATTGATTACTCTGTGGTTGGATTGTGAAGAATTTGCCCTATCATGTTGTCCTTGGGACAGTGCTGCAGAAATCCATTTGCCCTATGCTTAACCTTTCACACAGCTGCTGATTTCAGTTATTGCATGTATGGGGCTTGAGAAGCAAATATATCCCTATGGGAATAATGGAAATTGAAGAAAAACAGGTAGCGCAACAAGTTCACAAATGCAATGTCGCCTGCCACATATTGTAAAAAGTTCAAAGTCACATCTCTGTTAAAACTCTTAACTTTTCTAATATAATTTAGCTCTCACTAGTATTTTCAAATGATATTATCTATTTGGTTTTTCAAAATAACAACTGCATTGGTAAGGCTCCTGCGATACCATGAGTTATACATACCTATGTACCAGTGTGATGGTCCTGTAACAGCTTGCTATGTTTGGTTTAATTCTTGGATTTAGAGCTAGGCAAGGCTTCCAACCGACTCAGAGCTGCAGCAGCAGCACTAAGATAAGCCTCAACATGGGAGAAATGGGTGCAACCCAACAGGCTGGCAAAGGAACCAGCCATATACAAGCAAGAGACTGCTGGGAAGTATTTGACAGCATGAGAGAACAGCAAATAAGTGCCAAGGCTCAAATTCATCTAAATAAATATTCAGCTTTTGATATCTATTTGGTTTTCATCATTTTCTGGGAGCAAAATGGTTTTGATATCTAGATTTCACACATGCCTTTGACTGCAGTTAAGCTTATATTTACAAGTTTTCAAAATCCTCAATCTTATAATAATCTTACAAAGTAAAACCATTTATGTTTACTGCACTATTTGATGCTGCCAGTACAATATTAAGAGTAGCTGAGTAAGTTAATAGTTGCTACAGAGTATGAACAAGGCGTACAATATATTTATATATACATGTGTTTATATATATGTGTATATATATGTGTGTTTGTGTGTGTATGTATATATATTTTTGCAGGTTTTACCATGTGTCTATCAATATGTAATGCAAAAGAAACAGAATAGGGGATTTCTGTTTTAAAATATACCTTTCGATAGAAACAAAGTATTTGAAAGGTATTTTGATCCTCTTTTGAAAAGGGGATTGTCTATAGAATCTCTTGGGCGCCTTTGAAGTTTTATTCATGACATTTTAGACAAATAGTGAATGCAAGAAAATGAACACAAAACAAAACCCAAAGAAGACCATCTGGATGAAAAAAAGAGGAGTAAAACCACATTTCAGACTATCATCTTTTGACCTTCCGGTAGCAACCTAACTTGAGTCTACAAAACACCTCCTGTGTGTCTCATTTTCAGCTTTAATCATTTGCTGTCAGTTCTTCCACATGCTACTATTCCTATCACTACCCAATGTCATTGTGAGAAATAGATGTCAACTTTTGCCCTGCCATTGTAAGATTTGCATCATCATAATGCATCCCAGAGCAGCTGTGACTTTCTCTTATCTGTGCAAAGGCCTTTGGAGTCTATATCCTTTGTCCAGTTTATGGAAGTGAAATACCCTCAGATCTCTTTCTGTGTAAGAATAACATGTAGCCATATAACAGACTTTAATGCATTTCTGTCAGTTCATAATCAGCGAGAAATTTTATTAGTGGTAAAGAGGCTTGATCCCCAAAAGTGAGTTTTATGCATTATGAGACTTCCCAATGTTCTCACAGACACAGAAAAATAACACAATTTTCATGAAGAAGAGATGGAAATGGAATCTGTTGATGTAATTTTCTTCAGTGGCTGAACAATTTTTCAAACACAACAGATGGTGGTTGCAGCAAAAATCTGGAGTCAGAGGAGGGGATTAATTTCACCTAGCCACATGCTGTACTATATTATTATCTACATCTGAGCTGACTACTATAAACTCCTTTTAATTTAAGTGTGGAAAAATTACACTTTTGGAGTAACATTTATCTGACTGTTTAAATTTCCACTTTAAGATGAGAACAGTGCATACCAAAATATAACTTTTCTCTATATTGATTGTAAAGGTGACCAGTCCTGATATGTACCTCACACATGCATTACAAATGTTTATTTAATCTAATTGAGCCCTACTCTGAGTAACTAGGAATCGTGTTTTATTTAGAAGAGTATACATTGGGCCCTGGGTAGTTTTCCAGTTGTGAAGTATCTTCCTCCACCTAGTGATAGAACACGAAGGAGAATTTTTTCCCATTTCAGCTCCTAAAAACCAAAAAACATATGGCTCTCAGTCTTTATAAAACGGAAAGAATTTTTGCCACCATGGAGGTAGACAAGCAAATGCTTAAGCTTTAATCCTTCCACAAAATCCTATTAACAATACTAGAAGGCTTTCTTCACCTCCCATCTTCTATATTCAATAATGTGAATGCAGAAAGGGCTGATATATTAGTAATTTGTCTACTAATAATTCCACCATTTTAAGCTTTGAAACTACGAACGTGAAAATATATCTATAGACTTTTCCTGTTAAGAAATATTGAAACTCTATAGGGAACTTCCTACTAGGTTCCTAAATCATTTTAATTAATACTAGATGTAAACTTTTCTCTATAAATGTGATGATATTAAAATGTCCCTGATTATGTTACAGAAAGCTTTCATGACTGAAACTACAAATGTAGTGCAGCATCATTGGGAATGATTTTATGATACTTATTTTGGATATTTTGTTAGCAATTTCAAATACAAGAAGCAAGAAGCTCTGAATGTATTCAGTATCTACAGATTTTAGACTTTATACAAATCAGTGCTCTGTAGTTCTTTGGACTGGTGAAGAATGAGCATTAAATTCTACCAATCTTAACTGGGTCCAATTTAAATCTTTTTTAAAATTATATAGATGATTAGATAAAAGGCATCATTCTCTTAAATGTTCAGCGTTGGTCTAATTTTTGCTCACATCAAAGTCAGCTGGGAAACATTCCATGACATTGATTGGAGTAGAACCAGGCAAGTACACAGTTACTGTTGCATATAGCTTTCTTTGAAGCAAAGCAGAAACCACACCTGGTTGCAAGAAACAAAGGTTAGGTGTTCTTTTGACAGTGACTAGTAGGCAGAGTGAATATTTTGCCTTGCCATTGGAAGTCACCACCTTTAAAATTAATCCAGGAAGATGATCAGAAGACTTGATTCTGTTAGCATTAAGTATAATTAATTCAAGGGGAGTTAAACTGCTGGGGACATAGTTAATCACTTCTGCATCATAAATTATTAAAAATAATCTCAGTTTCAGGTAGGGGCTGTATACTTAAAAGGTAATTTAAGCCATGTTTTTTTATGCATTGCTGAATGCCTGGTGAGATGGGCTGCTTAGAGTCCTCTGATTTCCTTTACATAATATGTTGAAAGAGAACTTGTCTCCTTTTTAAAATCCTTAAACAAACATCTAAGCTGAAAGTAGTGAGATGTTTATTTTGCTACAGGAGTTCACAGGAGAAACTTTCATCTGTATGGTTTTAGAAAGACTGAATTTGTCAATTAAACACTAACACAGTAGAATGTGACACAAAAATAAAAAGTTAAACAAATAGAAACCTGAAATCAGTCCCCCCAAATAAACACCTCCCTGAGCTTAATTACAAATAAATAATTATAAACCACTTCTAAGTTAAACATTTCGTATCATTAACTCTGCCTTTGAGAACTTCTACATTTACATATGCTGTGTAAAATTCCCTTTAAAATGCATAACTAAAGGTATACAAATGTAAAATATTGACCCATTTTCAACTGGAAAACAATAGTGATATCCAGTTTAGCCTAGGGGCAGATAAATCTGACTTTCAAATTAAAAAAAATAATAATAATGTGATTACAGCATTATTATTATTTTCTTTTTTAGTTGAGCTTTAGGTAGAAGCAAGACAAGAAGTGTTGACCGTACCACAGTAGCAGTAGATAAGTGAAAAACAAGAAAGAAGCAGTAGGGTAAGAAAGGAAATTCAGAACAGGAAATGTTTATTCTTTTCTATATCTATGAAGACAAAATCATCATGCTAAGCATCTTTCCCTATCAAATAATTAGTTATTAGATCATTTTAGTAAGTGAAAAAATGTATCTCTGCCCATAGGTTATTTTTTTCTGTTTTTAACTTTTTAGTCTTTTTTGCTTTCTAACTTTAAGATAGAAATTGAAGCCAATGCATTTTACAAGCAAAATTTCTTTCCTATGTCTTTCTTTCCTAAGTGAATATTAACAACTAATGAAAAAAGAGAGGAAAGCATCTGTATGAGATCTGCTATATCTTGAAAAAGGCTATTTATTAATCGTGTTCTTTTATGTTCCTGAAAGCACAACTCTTCTCAGAATCCATAGTCCTGTGCGTATATCTCTATATGCAAATTTGGTCAACATTTCTGACTGATTTATTGTTTCTTTACTTTTAAAGGATATTTGTCAAGATCTATTCTGTTTCCATAAAACATGTCAGCCTGAAACAAGCCAAGAAAAATAAAACACCCTGGAAACCTTTATACTTCCCATAACTTGTTTGCTGAATAAACATTATGTATGTATTTAACTGTAGACAAATGAATCTTAAACTATATTCATCACCAACACACCACAGTCTTAAGGAAGGAAGTTCACATATATGCACACAGACTTCTATACCTACATATTTATTACACGTGAAATGAAGAAAAAAGCACCAAAACAGATTTTCATAGTACCTGAAAGAAAAGACTGCATGTGCCCTGGTTTAGGGTGGAGCAGAACCAACCTGGCTTTCAATGAGAGTGGATCTTCATTATACTTATTGCGCTTCAACCAGGATCAGCTGATCTGGTTGTTTACCCTGTGGAGGGGTTGCACCTGTGGGGAGGAGTGGACAGGTCAGGTAACCCAAACTTACCAATAATTTATTCTATTCCATCTGCCATGCTCAGTATAAAAGCTGAGGGATTCAAATCTCAGTTTTTTTTCCATGGCTTGTTTCTTCAATGGCACTTTTTCTTCAATGCATGATGTCTGAGGACTATCCTATCAGTTTGTCTGCCTTTGATGCTGATCCATGCATTCCTGAAGCCAGATCTTGAATCCAGTTCCCATCTGTTGCTGACTGCAGTCTGGGACTTCCCCAGTGCCTGCTGGTAGCATCTTCCTGGGAGCTTGATACAGTATATGTATATTTTTTTTATTTCATGATTTCATTTTTATTTTATTATTAATATTTTATTGAAGTAGTTCAGGTTTTTCCCTAAACTGATTAATCTTTGTATCTCTCTCCTTCCTCTCCTTGGAGCAAGAGGTGAAGGAGAGCATCTGCCATCTTATCATTGGCCAATCTGGCCCAAACTGTGACAGTGTGACTGACAGAAGGGGATGCATATTCTGCTGTTTAGTTTAGTTTGATAAAAACCTGAATTTGTAGGATAAAGGTTTTCAGCCCTTAAATAATATATAATCAATTTCCCTGCAGTTAGTCTCTACTCTTTTCTAGCTCTCTTGAGCTCTGTTACTATTGTCTTTACTTTTTTATATACCTTTTCATCATTGCTGCTTTTTCTTCGCTATTTTCAAATTCTTCTTCATTTCTAAAATCCTCACTGTTTTCAGCTTACCTTCTCAAACTGACCAACTTCAGTTCTATCAACAGGACAAGCTTTTTAGCCACACTTTCTGGATTTATCCACTTCCACAAGGTTGGTTTGTTTTCCTTGTGTGGGCTAGAGTCATGGTGTTCTACCAAAAGCCATTCTAAGGTTTTCATTAGTCTTGGAACAGAGCTTGTTTGCTACTATTTCAAATGCCTGCAGTCATGGCAACTTTGCCCTGGGTAAGAACTTAAGATCAGTATTTGGTTTTTTTAATGTTTTGGTTGCCCATGTTAAATGTCCTTTGGCTGCATCTTAGGGAAATAATTTATCTTTTTTCTTAACAAAACAACCAATCTCCTGTCCAAAGCAAAGTTCATCCATTTCTTTGTTAAGCAGCTAGATAGTCATTCCTGGTTTTGTTATCTAGCAGCTATCACAGTAGACAGCTTTTCCTTTATCTTTCTTTTACTCTATAATATCTTATATGGCTGCAGTTTTACAGCAAGTGTAATCACTGCCAACGTTGCTGTAGTATGCATTTTTCATTCCTTGAAATTTTTAGAGTGATGAATTTGCAGGTACTTCCTCAACAATGTAACTGGATGGCACATTAACCTAAACTGGTATCATGTTTGCATCACCCATTAAGCTTAGCAGATAATTGTTATTTTTATGTAATCTAATCAAATACTGCTGGAATGCCAGGAGTATGCAAATGAAATCAGAGGGTAGATGCCAGAAAAACAAGTTCTTCACTGGGGACAGAAAACATTATGATGCATGATATGTATGAGTTAACCAATACTGACTTGGAATTCTTGCTGAAGAATGTTTTGCACTCGTACTGCTTCTGGGACTTCCAGTTCAGAAATTTCCTGTAGTAACTGTTTTTCCAACTCTTCTTTCAGCACATACAGAATCTATAACTTGCTCTAACTCTTGAATATATGCCCTTTTGAGTGCACTGAATTGTTTATGTGTTGAATTAATATGTAAATCCTTCCATTCTGACTGTTTTTTTCATGATGCCCCCATCATGATTTGATTCCTTCCAGGAGGTCACAAGTGTCTGCTTTTTTTTTCTTTTTTCTTCATCCAGTCATCCCAAGATCCCTGCATACAGCACAAATATATGTCTAAAATATGCAATGTGACTTTTCTTTATATTTGCTGATAATTTTTAATTCACTTTAATTCATTTTTGCATTCTTACCTCTCATCTCCAAACGATTTGACAATTCACAATTCATTTACAAGATTCAAGGAACTCACATGACTGCCAAAAATAACAAAGTTTATCTGAAATTCTGACCATGCCACAACTTTGCAAGTGAGTAGGAAAGGAAGATGTAATCAACTTCTGGCATATTTTCCTCCATCTTTCCTAGAGAGCCTTCCACACCACATGAAATAAGTAAATCCTGAATTTAAGATGACCCCAAATTATCCAGTTCAACTGCCTTGAGAAAAAAAAAAAAATCTTCCTTTCAAATAAAGTAAATAAATTATTAGGAAAAACTGCATCTTTACTCCATTTGGTTTTGTGTTCATGTATGAATATGCAAATTAAAATGCAAAAAAATGTAGGAAAAGAAATTATTTCAATAGAAAAAAAGAACACTATTTTTTATCCAGATCTGCTATGCATATTTATTTTACATCACTATTTTGTTAAATGTTGGGAAGCGCAAAACCATGAACAGAAGTGAAACCAAAATTACTAATTGCATATGTTTCAGAAGCAGTTTTTCATTATCTGTCATAATTATATAGCATATTAAAGATTTTTTTTCTGGGTACTGTAGTCATTTTCATCATTAGAGAGTATAAGAAGCTCATTAATTACCTTGAACTGCCAAGTTACTTTCTTCCTAAATCACATGCCTGTTTCCTATTTTATGTGGAAGATACTCGTTTTCAAGATAAAATTTAATTCTTTTTTTTTTTTTTACTTTTTAAAAGATTTACTTAAGCAATATGATTAACTTTATAATTAAATGTTTTGACATGAAAAAGCTTATCGGCTTTCCTGAAGAGAGTGGGTGTAGATCATCCGGTTATACAAGAAGTCTTTATCATCAAGTACAGGAATATGAATGCAGGATTGGTTATAAATACTGAAATAGTCTTTTAGCAAATTAACAATTTAAATGCTTTTATAGAGATCTGAAATAGTGACAGACAAGAGAATTTAATATTTCATTTTCACTTAGTTACAAAGCTGAGCTATCTCGCACCAGATAACAATGACCACTACTACCATTATGAGTACTTGATTTCTTTGAGCAGGCAAATAATAAATAACAGCAGGGTAAGCAAAGGACCATCAACAAAAACATTTCTAGTTTTGAATTAACACTTTTACCTCTTCTAAATTTATATGTATTGTCTGCCATTTGACTGAATGATAGTAATCCTGTAAACCGAGTAAAATGAACAGTTTTCGCAGCTGGGCTTAGTAGAAATTTTACTCTAGACATCCTTCTACTCTTGCTGGTGAATTATGAGTTATCAAGTCATATTTCAGAGATGAGTGGTTTTCAGCATCATATCTTTGGGTCTTTCTGGCCCAAAATTCAGCATTTCCCAATCAAGTTACTATACAAGATAGCAGTGCCTTTGGGTTGCTCTTATTTCTGCTTCTGGAAATGGACTCTTCTGCTGCAGTTTTTGTACCAGTGATTTTCAGACCATAAAATGTTACTGAAATGCCTTCTAGCATTATTCCTGTAGGAAGGATCTGGAATGAAGTGACTGTTTATGCCAAAGTAGCTTTCAGCTGTCAGACTTGGGAACAGTTCTGTTCTCTGTTATTCTGTCTAAAGGGTAGGTGTGGGAGAACATAAATTTAACTTCCTTGTTTCCTTCAGAAAGATCTTTTGCTTTTATAAAACTTGTATGCAGCTGTGCATGATATAGACATTCATAAATTTTAAAGCATTTTTTGTATGTTATATTTCATTTTTAAGTGTTATTTTGTGTAGCCATAGCATACTCGGTATTTCTTAATGAGACATTCTGAAATAACTCAGTGTGCCACAAATTGCGTTTTTCAGCAAGGAAGGAGCAGTCTGGAAAGCAGGCAGGTAGACAGATAAAGCATAGTTTTCCAGAATCATAAAAATAGTCTTTTGTCTCTGAGTATTTTTAAACATTATAAGACAGTCTTGATTACAAACTTGAAGCTCTGCAGTGGCGATATGTACTTAGGAGGGTCAGACATATTTTGAAGAAAAAGGAACGTCGACTTAGTGTTTTCTACACAGGATTTAAAAAAGAAAAAAACAAAAAACAAAACGAAGCATATTTTTCAGCATCATACATGAACTCACATCCTGAGATATTCAGCCATGGAATCTATAGATTGACAGACTTGAATTACTTGTAAAAAAAGGCCTTGATTACTGTATATACAGAAATTTACAGGGAGTGAGATCTAAAATGCTTTTTACTTCATCACAGAAAGTAATATTAAGAACAAGCTGACTCCTTAAAACCAAAACTAAAAATTACAGTTTTTATTTGAGTGTCAACATAGAAAAGGGGCATAAAGTGCCTGAGGGATTCTTTATTTCTGACTATTTAAAAAAATTAGTTTGGACATATTTCTGGAAAAATATGCCTTAAGCAAATATTAAAAGTTAACCCAATATTGTTGTATGGGTTGAGATACTCAGGAGAACAGATGAGATGACCTAATCTCTCCTGGTCTTAAAATCTAAAAGTCTGTGAAAATTGTAACTGGCTTTTGAACTCAAAATATAACTTGTGAGATAGGTATTTAATGAAATGCATTATCAGTTAAAGGAAATCCAGCATGTTCTGTGACATTAACATGTCAAAATTAACTGAACAGACATTGTGCTTACTATCATTAGGTGTTCCAAGTTAGTATCAAATACAGTTCATTGTTAATAAATTTCAAAAATTCAGTCTGAGAACTTAAGGATATTGATGTCTAGATAGAAGTTCTATACAGCATGCAGCATGTGAGCTATGAGGGACAGGTATCCTTTTGGACTGTGAACTCAAGGTCAGGAATTGTATCAAAGTGCATCTAAAATGTCTTCAGGAGTCCAAATTGAATTTGAATTCAGCCTTAATGTCCCAAACTAGCAAAATGTGTAGGTACATTTATTTCCAGTAGATACAGCTAATAAACATTTGAGATCCCTGTATTACACACAATGGCTAAATTTAAACCCAATTAAATCACATTTGTTGAGTTTAATCTTACCTTATTTTAACCACCTAAAATTTGGTTTAAAAACAGTGCACAATTCAGTTACCTACACATGGACAACTTTTGTCACTGTAGATTCACGAGGGTATCCTAGGGAACTGAGTGCAAGGGACTGGCAGACGTGTTTTAGGACTCACAGGAAATTTGTGCCCTTCTGGAGCAGGCACTGGAGATGATACCTCAGGTCATGTATAATAGCTATGAATTTCTGCTGTTAGGGTGTTGAATTGCACTTCTACATTTGGATTTATCTCCAGATTGTAGACATGTAGATGTAGGGATCTGCATTGCTAGTGTTTGCACATGTATTAAAAGTGAAAGTTTCCATGCCAGTCAATGGAGATCTAGTAAATCCAGTCATAGTCTGTGCAGCTACTGTGCTCACAAAATATTCATGTCTACAATAGAATAAACTCTTTAGTTCTGCAGATTGTATATGAGGCATCCACAGTGGAGATGGCAGATACGGCAAAAGACCAATGTAGAAAACACAAGACCTCCAGACCAAAAGATGGTATCCAGTCAGGATATCCTATGACATCTCCAATACCATTAGCTGCTTAGGTATGAAAAGTTGCACAGAAGGCTAAATTTCCTTTGACTGTAATAGGCACTTAGATACCAACTTTCAATAACAATTCCTATGGGAATTTTATTCATACAGATTTACAATATGGCTCTAAATAATTCATATACTTTAAGTTCATATATACATATACACGTAGTCAGTGGAGAGACAGATTCACTTAAAGAGAACCATTCATATTGGGTGGGATGTGTCATCTCCTAGGGGTACCACTAGATGCCCACCCCTCTCAATTGCTTAAAAGCAAGTAGAAATAACAAGACAAATCAGACTGATAGCTGTTTTCTTAAAAGGAGTCTTAGCAAAGCCTAACATAATAAAGCAGCAATTAACTGAATTTTAAGAATAATCTGAAATTTGTCAGGAAATACTTGAAATAATTTTCTATGGTTATAGGAGGACTTGCCATCCTTTTATGTCACTATTAGTACTATAGGACCATAGAAAAAAAAATCCCAAACACAAGAGACAAAATCCAAGTTTTTAAAAAATGTTTATCTTTTAAAGGAAGTTCAACTGCAATACTTTTCAGTGATAGGATGGTAAAAGCTCTTTTGGCATAGCATAGTCATTCGGACTTAAAGTGCTTTGGATTTCAAAGTGGATTAAAAACTGTATTGCTGGACTCAGAGGGTTGTGAACAGCATCACAAAATCCATCTGAATCCCAGATACTGACTGTATTCCAGCGGCTGATGCTGGGCCCAGTACTTTTTAAGATCTTTCTTAATGACCCAAATGACGGGACAGAGTGCACTCTCAGGAAGTTTGCGGATGGTGCAAAACTGGGAGGAGTGGCACCACGAGGTGGGTGTGCTGCCAGTCAGAGTGACCTTGACAACCTGGAGAAAAGGCCTGACAGGAGTCTCATGAAGTTCAACAAAGGGAAGTGCCAAGTCTCATACTTAGGCAAGAATAATCCAAGGCACCAGAACAGGCTGTGAAAAGTACTGGAAAGTAGCTTGACGGAGTCAAGCTGGAGTCTTGCAGGACAAAAAGTTTTCTGTGATGCCCAAGGGAATATGAAAAAAATTGGTGTAGATCAAGATGACAACTTGACACCTAGTTAGCTGGATTATACATTTTGACTCCCCATGTGCTGTGCTAACAGTTCTCACATCCGATTGTAAAAACCAATAATGATATTATAATTTATTATGGAAAAAGCCATTTGTGCAAAAGCTTAGGCAAAGAAAAACATTCAAAGTTTCCCTTTTTTAACAGAGATAAGATTCTAAAATATATATGAAGAAATAATCCTAAATATGGATTCCCAAGGGTAAAATCTAAACAGTTTTGGGTTAAATCAGATAGACACTAGCACAGTCTAGTTTATTATTAAAAAAAAAAAAAAAAAGAAAAAGAAAGATTTTAGTTCTCTTCTGTGTGAAGGTGAAAAATCTTTGCAGGAATTTTCTTTTATACTACTAAATAGTAAAGTCTCTCAGTAAGATGTGAACAACTTTAGTCACTGCAGTACATAGTTTATCAGCTACTTTACAAACACATGGATTCTGGTAATGGTGGTTAGCACAGCATGATAGTTTCTTGTGCTTGATGCCAAACCAATTTTAACATACAGCTCCTCAGAAATTTGACCTTGTAAAAGAAAATGTAACTTTATCTTTGTAATAGAAATAAGATGTCATATGGCTGAGCAAATGCAGTGTGTTCTGTGAGTAACCACTGAAATTAAAAGTCAAGCTATCGAGTGCAAACCATCACATAGCTTAATGTTAATTAAAATTCTCTTTTCCCATACCTCCAGAAGGGTTGGTGGTTTTTTTTTCTGACAAGAAAAATGTCTCAAGAGATAATTCCTGTTTTATAAGGAAATGCACCTCCTATGCCACATTGTGTTCAAAATTACATGTAAAGGTTTTTTTTCAGATTTTTAAGAAGACAAACATATTACTTCAGAGTGCTCCTCCAAAAATATTATTTCCTTTTATTTCCAAATTAGTGCTAATGAATCTTCCTTTTGAGTTAGACAAGAATTTGATTAACCTATGACTTTTTTTTTCTGGGAGATGTTTAAAAATAATTCAGCTCCCTAACTTTAGTCATAAAAAAAAAGTATATTTTATCTAGGCTAGTTTTTGACGTACCAAAGTAGGCATCTCCAGAAGGAAGTCACCTCATTTTTCAAAGAGTGTACAAGATGAATCTCATCCAGAGTGCTCAAAGCTGAAGCAAAAATTTAGAAATAACTATAGCAACAACAATAATATGGCTAATCTAACCAATAAATTACCTAAGTTTTAACAGTCAGGACCATTTCTAATGAAAGTAATAAAATGCATGTAAGTTAGCCATCTTCTTTAGTACTGTACACACATATATTGCAGAAATTACTAAAACCACTCATTAAGGACCAAAGATCTCTTGTGGAAATGGAAACTATCACAGAATCACAGAATGTTTATGGTTGGCAGGGACCTCTGGAGATCATTTAGTCCTACCCCCTTGTTTAAAGCAGGGTCAGCTAGAGCAGGTTGGTCAGAGCTGGGTACAGTCAGGTTTTGAGTATCTTCAAGGAAGGGGATTCCACAACCTCTCTGGGCAGCTTGCTCCAGTGCTCAACATCCCTCACAGTAAAAATTTTTTTTTTCTTATGTTTAAGTGGAGTTTCTTGTATTTCAATCTGTATTTAACTGGGCACCACTGAGAGAAGTTTAGGTCTGTCTTCCTGAATCCCTCTCCCATTATGTATTTATACAGATTGATAAAATGCACCTGAGCTTTCTCTTTTTGAGGTTAAAATGTCCCAACTCTCTCCGCATCTCCTTACATGTTAGGTACTCAAATCCCTTAATCACTTTACTGGCTCTAACTCTAGTACAAAACAGAGACACAGTAAAAGGCAGTTACTGCTCAAAGCTCTCAGGAGGAATATCTACCATAGAGATATATTAAACAAAAAGGTGGACAAATAACTGGATTTGTGTCCTTTGTGTCATGGGACACAAAGGAGAGCAGAGATTATGTCAGTGAAGCAAACTGAACCAAGATACCATCTTACTCAATTCTTAGCCACTGTTTTTAGACATCTAATAAAATACAGTATAAGAACATTAATCGTATGAGTTTCAACAAGGGCAAGTGCCAGGTTCTGCACTTGGGCCACAATAACCCCATGCAGCGCTACAGGCTTGGG
>JAOXJK010000001.1:169965785-169998219 GCA_025774025.1 Xenus cinereus
GATCGAGGGGGCCCTGAGGGGATGGGGGGAGACCCGGGGGGTCGGCGGCCCTGAGGGGATGGGGAGAGACCCGGGGGGTCGGCGGCCCTGAGGGGATGGGGGGAGACCCGAGGGGTCGGCGGCCCTTAGAGGACGGGGAAGGCCCGGGTGGAGAGTGGAGGGGCGACAGGGACGGCCTACGGTGTGGACCGGCCCGTGGCGCTGGGCTGCCTCAAGCAGTGATATTTTGTGAAGGAAGCCCTTAACGGTGGTGTAGCCGCCGGTGGGTGAGGAGGGGGGAGCGCAGGTACGGGCCTGGGCCTGCTTTCGGGGAGGTTTAGGGTCAGGCTGCTCAGTTCCTTGTCCCGTGTGTGGAAATGGCAGCTCCTGGAGGGCGACGAGACTGAGTGTATTCAGGAATTGGCAAAATATTTATGTCTTAGTCCACTTTATGTTAAAAAGTTTTCTTAAAAAACTTATTCGCAAAACAGAAAAGGGAATAATGCTTTCAGAGGTCTCCAAGATACTGATTTACACGTGCGTATTTATGGCCACTGCAAAAAAAAAAACAAAAAAAAACAAAAAAAAAAACCAACTGCTGCAAAATCTCAACTGTGGATTCTTCAGGAGATGTAGTAGATCATTTGCTGCTGACCAGGCATAAAGCTTTGAGAAACAGGGTTAATGTTTATCTGCTGCTGTTTGTGGAAAGCTGAAGGTTCAGAGTTAATTTACTGAAATGTCTTTTGCCTGGTAGCACGTTTGTAGGCTATTTCGTATGAGGGGAAATAATTCGGTTCTGGTAAAACAAATGAGGGCTATGCTAGATAAATAAGCGTAGCGGTTGCCAACATGGACGGGGCTTTGAGCAACCTGGCCTCGTGGGAGGTGTCCCTGCCCAGGGCAGGGGCTTGGAACTAGGTTGTTTTTAAGGTCTCTTCTAATCTAAACCATTTTATTATTCTATGAATTGGGTTTTTTTATGGCATTCTGAATCTTTCTCAAATTCTTCCTTTGTTTGCACATAAGTTTTTAAAAATAAAGCATCGTAGTAGGCTGCATCGCTCTGTTGTCTACTTTTGAAAGGCTTGGCTTGAAGATCACTTAATGTTTAAAATTAAATTTTCATTAGGCTGTCTTTATTTTACAGACTTTCTGGAATGGCCTCAGTCAAAATGTTCTCAGAGCAGCATCCAGCAGACAATATGCGTAAGTATTTCCTTGTTTTTTTCATGTTTGGCCATTTGATATTTATATTTACTCTCTTCCTGATACCAGAACTAATTATTGGAGGCAGAGATGGCGTAACAAAACCAGTAAAATAATACTTATGTGTGTGACTTTTCTAAGGCTGTGTCTTCATCTCTTTACTTGTTGTTTGGTTGGGTTTTTTTCAGGGGAACTTTAAGAATTGTTCTTTCCACCTTCTCTTGCCAGCGGCAGCATCCGCACAATGTGGATTGTTGAGATTTGTTTGATTTTAAAAAAAAAACAAACCACAACTTAAAAAATTGGTGGAACAGATTGATTTACACTGACATGAAGCAAGAATGATGCATGGCTCCGTTTCACTACAGATAAAGTTTATTTCAAGCGGCTCGTGCATTTTAATTACTTACTTTTCTTGTTGCAAAGATAATGGGTAAAGAGTAGCAGTTAGTTGTGTAACTTGGTCAGATGGTTTGTGGCTGATGCTGATTCAGGACGCGGAGTGGGAAATCTGTTTGTGTTAGGGAAACTGCCCGGTTCTGGTTAGTACAGAGAAACCGAGCGGTTGCACACTTCTAAGATCGAGCTTTGTGTTATTTGCACTGGAGTTAGAGCAACTGAGCATCTTGGGGAGTGAAAAAGTGATAGCCTGGTAGTAAACATGGTCCTGCTCTGCTGTTACTATGCTTTCTTCATCCCAGAACATGGCTCTGTTTATAAGGCAAAATTAGGATTCAGGAGTTCTCTCTAGCCTTGAAGAGGGTAGTACAGACTTCCTAGGAGGGAGGAGGAGATTCAAATTTGCCTTACGTAAGAGCCACTCCCATTTTTCAGAATTAAATTAATTTGTTCCTCCTCAGGACCAAAAAGGCTTGTACATTAATTTACAATTTTTAATTTAATTAACTTGTACGTGAATTTGTTCCTTCTCAGGATAGCCAAAAAGATGGTTATCATTGGCTCTGGCTTAGAGAACCCTGCACATGGTTTAGTGATCTGTTGTCTTTTGTATTTTCTTCTCCATGCTAAGCAGTGCTAAATAAACCAATACAATTTAGTATTAGCATTTTGACTCCAGGTGAATATTTTCAAACCTGTTTGTACATCAAAAATAACTCAAAGCAAGTCCAGGAAACTTCATGTGTGTAGGGACAGAGTTAGTTACAACTTTGTTTTATGTCAAAATCTTAAGGGATGTGGAGAAGATATGTAGTACAGATCATTCTGGTGAAGAATCGTGTTTATATGTTTAGATAAATAAGCAAGGGTTTGGCTGTAAGTGATCTGATTGAATATAGAGGCACAAAATTAAATTCCTGTGTGAGAGTCAGAGGCAGGGAACACCTTAGGTCAGAAGACAGTGCATATTTGCTTCAACAGCTGGTGAAAAAAAATCACATCCTGTCTTCAGTATAGAAAGGCTTTTTTGCTGTGTAGTTAGTTATTTTCCTTTCGTAGTAATTCTGCTTTTCCCATACTCTGCATTACAGCTCAGAAGCAATTAAAGGTGCCGTTATTGGAATTGATTTGGGTACAACAAACTCCTGCGTGGCAGTTATGGAAGGAAAGCAAGCGAAAGTAAGTAAAAAAAAAAAAAAAAAAGAAAAAAGAATACCGGCTTGTAGTAATGTTATTAGAAGTTGAGTATTCTCAGAGGCAGTGGTTTTTGATGGCATCCTCTTACGTTTTTTACACAGGTGCTGGAAAACTCTGAAGGTGCCAGGACAACCCCTTCGGTTGTTGCGTTTACAGCCGATGGGGAGCGCTTGGTTGGAATGCCGGCAAAGCGGCAGGCGGTAACGAACCCCCACAACACCTTCTACGCTACCAAACGTCTCATCGGGCGGCGCTTTGATGACTCTGAAGTCAAGAAGGATATGTAAGTGAGGGTGGAGAGCAATTCCACTACCAGCAGGAATGCATAAAATATGTCGTGCAACACGAAAATCTGTATTTTAAAATATAACTCTCTTTTGGGTGAAGTAGTTATGCCCTCGTATCTCAAAGCTTCGTTGCTTATATTCCAAGCTGTATTTTGCTACGTTAATTGCTGATCATCTTAAGGTTTCCAGCGAAGAAGAAAAAGGCCTTGCTGATGCTGTGCAGAATGGTCAGCATCTGCCAGTGAAGACTTCTCTCATTCTTGAGGGAGTTTACAATCAAAGCTGTATGATCATACCTAAAGCTTGTGGTTAAATGATGGAGCTGGATCTGAGGCTGCTGTTGGCAAGCTCAGTATTCTTTAGAATTTCTACGTGTTCATCCACTGATACTAATTGTAGGGGATTTGTGCTGTGTGCTGATACAGTAATTGAGTGTGGAATTATTCTGTTTTTCAGTAAGAACGTTCCGTTTAAAATTGTCCGTGCCTCCAACGGGGACGCCTGGGTAGAGGCTCATGGGAAACTCTATTCTCCAAGCCAGATCGGTGCCTTTGTACTAATGAAGATGAAAGAAACTGCAGGTTGGTAACAGTTGGGTCTTTGCTGTGTGTGAACACAAGTGTGACCTCGGTGCTGGGCTGTGGTAAATGGAAGCGCAGCAGCTATAAAAGTACATTTTGGTGTGGGAATCCTTGTATAGCAGGCCCTTCGATGGGGCAGATCGTGGAAGGGTACGGTGATAGGCTGTTGCAAAGCCCCAAGGAAGATTAGTGCTCCTCAATCTCACATCTTTGGCAAGATATTAGCACTTAAAACATGCTCTCACCATAACTGGGTACCGATTGAATTGATACTCCATTTTAATCGACCGCACGCGCGCTCAGAAGGGGGAGCTCCTTTTCCTTGTAAGCTGCAGCCCTTGTGCCTCCCTCACTGCAGCTGAACACGGGCTGTGGCAGCCAGGGTTTTGAGTGGCTTTGTTGTTATTCAGCTGCTAGATACGTAGCAAGAAAAAGAAGAGTTCAAGCGACCCAATTTTTGGGCTGAATGAATAGCTTCTTAACCAGTAGTGACTTTAAATCTTCACTAAAGGAAACTGTCCATTGGCCTGGAGAATTTTTTTTCTTCCCTTTCAATTCCTAATGTGGTTTCTGGGGAAACTGAGTATAATAAATGGAGATAATAGTTAGTAGCTGCCATCCCCAGCCTTGTTTGGTAAACGTGTGTCCAGTGATGGGTGTTCAGAGGGTGAGACTACAGATTGTTACTGAAGCTTCATCTAAAGATGACTTTTTTTTTTTCAATATTGGTTTTTGGACACTTGCTAAAATTCCACCTAAGAATAAAATATGAGTACATGGTATGTGAGCATCTAGGTGGAACAAATCTGATCGTGAGAATGGTGTTCCTCTGCCTTCAGCAGGGGTCTGCTTCCTGTAGGTCTGTGGGCTTTTGGCCTGGAAGCTGTGTGAATTCAACTGCGGAATGATCTGGCTTTGCAGGCAACACAGAATAACGCAGCGTGTAAGGTCTGTGCAGGGCTAATGCATAGGCATAAGTCCTGTCTCTGCGTTCTTACTGCGTCATGCGCTTTCTTGTTGGAATCTGCATTTGATGACATCCTTCTCTTTTTTTGAGAGAAGTTTGTGACCTTAAATTAGGGTGTAATGCATATCTTTCCTGACTTGCTGTCTTAGATAGTTATAAAGTCAGTATATGTGCATTATTTGCACTGTATAAATGTTACCAACAGCAGACTCTATAAGTAGAATGAAGACGAGTAAGTTTTAAGTGTATCACATGTTGAACACTCCAAAGAAACTGAAAACAACTGCAGTCTCACACACTAAAAAGGCAAGTTAAGCTCTCAGACAAATTCTCTCTCACTAGTGGCATCCAGTCACTGATGGAATTGCGGAGGTGCTTTGCTCTTCTGTCAGAAGTCTGCAGACTATTCCATATCATGTGGAAGGATTTGATTTCTGTACAGTTCCCTCAGCATCTTCCCAGAAAGCAGCAAGTGCTTGGCCAGCAAGCCTGTGTTCTCTCTGTTCAGGAGAATGATTTCAAACTAGACAATAGTAACTTGGTATTTTTATCTTCTAAGGGTAACTTTCTGTTTTGTCTCCCTTTTCCTCCAGAAAATTACCTGGGACATTCAGCAAAGAATGCTGTGATCACGGTCCCCGCTTACTTCAATGATTCTCAGAGACAGGTACTCGCCAAGCTGTAACGTTTTCAGACTTAGAGATTGCATTTAGTTTCTCTCGGCGCTCAGCACTCTTCCTCCTCTATTCCTCAGGCTACAAAAGATGCCGGGCAGATCGCCGGCTTGAATGTTTTGAGGGTGATTAATGAACCGACAGCAGCTGCGCTTGCCTATGGTCTGGACAAGTCTGAAGACAAAGTGTAAGTGCCTGTTCGTAACACCTACCCTCTCTTAAATAAGCACGTCGTAACTTTTCTGTGTAAATGCATCTTCTGCTTTCTGTTTTTTTTACAATAATTGTTTGGAATTCTGCCAGAGTAGCCTCATGGCTGTGAGTCAGCGCTAGGTAATGTCACCTCCGTTCTATGCCAACCATACTTTTTAAAGAAAGTGAGTTTCATAGCTTGCAGCTACAACTTAATTATCAAAGCTGAGTGTCAATTTAATTATCTTACCTACTGGTAGCAGTGATAGGTGTGACTAAGGACAAGTGGGCGAGAGGCTGTCGCCTTTGGTGCTGAGCTCTGGTGCCTGGTTTCCACAGCTTGCATCTTCTTCCCTGGCTCCATTCAGCCTTCTGTCACTGTCAAGGGTGGTTATATAAATGCAGGGGGTTTGTTACAGATTTTTTTTATTTCTTATAGTGCTTTGAAAGCCTCACATCTTGAAATACATGTTTTGTAATCGTTCTGGTGCCCCTGTCCTTGGACCTGTCTGTTTTTTGAAGGAGGAACTGCCCTTTGTGAAATAATGGGCAAGCATCGTGCAGCCATCTTTCAGAGAACACTTCCACATGGACTCGGGGTGCTCAAGGAATGTGTTACTTGTTTACTGCTCTCTTTGGAGAGGCTTTTAACTTGTGTGGACGGCAACAGGAATTCTGCACACTTCCTTTCCTGAAGAGAAGGATTTTTGAGTCACACAGCCTTGTCTAGAAAGTAATGTTTCTCTGCATCTTTTCTTGTAGTATTGCGGTCTACGATTTGGGTGGTGGCACTTTTGATATTTCCATTTTGGAAATCCAGAAGGGAGTCTTTGAGGTGAAGTCTACCAATGGTGACACTTTCTTGGGTGGAGAAGATTTTGACCAGGCTTTGCTACAGCATATTGTTAAAGAGTTCAAGAGAGAGGTAAGGCATCTCCTCAGAATTCAATCTCGTGTTATGCTGTTTCTCAACCTCGCTCAACTTTATAGAAGAATGGGAATTTTTTTCAATTTCTGGGACTTGGTTTGGCACAGTTGAAATTTAAGAGTGTTAGGCATCGGTTAGTCTGGCTTCCAGTTCTTACACGTGTTTTCTTGAAGTGGAATATTCCTCTCCTGGAAGACAGAATAGCAGGACTTCTGACTTCTGCCTTTTTCCCTGCAGGGTAGCAGAACTATCCTGTGCATAGTCTGCTTACTTTTAATAATAAAAATCTGTGGCCCAATTGAATGTTGCAGCAGAGGCGCATACAATACAGGGTTGTAGGAAACTGCAATATAATTCCAATTCCTTTGCTAAGTCAGTCTTGCCTTTATATTCTGCGATGCATCAGTTAAAGATTAAAGCTTGAAAAAGCTTATGGTATAATCGCTTCCAGAGGGGACAGGCCTAGCAGATATTTTTGAAATGCTAAATATGTTTGCCAGAAGTGAGAGACATCAGCGGAAGTCCGCATATGGGGCTGTCTTTCTGTGCAAATCTTTACAGTCGAGAGTGATAGGAAGGTGAACTGTGATGAAGAGAAGCTCTCTGTGACTCCTGTGCAAAAGCTGGGAGTCTGTTAACCTGTATTGTTTGTCACTTAGACGGGTGTTGACCTGATGAAAGACAACATGGCCCTTCAGAGGGTGAGAGAAGCATCGGAGAAGGCAAAGTGTGAGCTTTCATCATCTGTGCAGGTAGGTGGCTGGGTTCAAAGCAGTCCAGTAAAGCATTTTGATACACTGAATTTTGCATTGGTTTTGTTCATAAAGCTCTCTGAAATTGCTGCTTTTTTTCTTGTGGTAGCACAAGCAGCTTCTGTGTAACCAAATGGCATCACTTTAACAGAAGGCCCTTCAGCAGGGTAGGCTTTAGGAGCACCATTAACTGTCAGAAGCTGAGAATGTTAGCGGGTGCTGGGTTTTGCCTTTCTTCTGGCAACGTGTTTTCTGATCTTTCAGGGAACATGACCTTGTTCCCAACTTAATATTTATTTCAGAACTGTGCTGGGCACCAGGGAATTTAGCTGTGGCTAGTACTGCTGGGTTACTGGAAGCACTAGCAGCTTCGTGCAAGCGCTTCCAAAACCTTGGTGCTACTCGTTCCACTGAAACAGCTAATTTATCTAATGACATAATTTCTACAAAGATTCTTTACTTATTTGCCTATAGAAGAGTTGTCTAGAGAAAAGGGAGTATGTGTTGCTCTTTTTCTTCTTTTCCATCTGCTTTGTATATTAATGCATTCAAGCTTGTCCTTTATTCACTACTGAATAAGGAGCTGGAGGAGCAGCAAGTCGGGGGTGTAATAGTCTTGCCTAAGTGAAATTAAGGTCAATTATATAGTAATTGAAATGGGGCCTCTGCCAATTTCTAGGTTCTGAATAAACATTTTTTTTTTTTTTTTTGATGGTGGTCTTTTTGTTGGCCGGTGGGGAGCTCATAGCAAGGAGTTTAGGCCAGTCACAATGGCTGCATAGTTCTGCCAGGGACATAGCGGGCTCTGTTTTACTAGCTCAAGACTTGGCAAATGCGGTCTGTTCATACCAGTAAAAACTGAATTCCTTAACTCTTTAGCAGTGAAGGGAAAACAACTTGGGTTTGGCCCTATTTTCCCCTAAGATTTTTGACCGTGCTATTTATAAAGTGCATGAAAACCTCTGGCCAGTAGCGTGGGTTTAGTTCTTGTGTAAACTTCATCTCCAGAGCTTAAAGCATTAACATTTTTAATTGCTTTGATTTGTAGCTTCTGTTGATGTCAGCATGACTCAGCACTTGAACAAGATGGTTTCGGTATATGATTTGCTTCAAAAATCCAGCATGTGAATTTGTAAGATCGTTCACAAATAGCCATGAAAAGCAGGGATTATGGTCCCTGGCACTGATGAACTTTGTGTTAAATGGCAAGGGACCAGCTGTCAGACATGAGCTGTTTGTATTTAGAGAACGGTCATGAGTTACTCCTTCAAGTAACTTACCTTGTATGAAGTGTTAGCCGTTTGGCAGAATCTTTTGGGACTCTGAAGGTGGGCTTTCTGCTGCGTTGTGCTAAACAAAGAGGATTAAAGTCATCGCTTTTAATGAGTTTCACCTCTTACCTCCTGGCTGTGATAGAAATTAAATTGTTTCTCTTGATAATAAAAGACCTCATAATAAGGCAGTATTAAGAGGGGAGCTTAAAGAGTTGTAACCATGAGATGTGTAACAAAATGATTTTCCTATCTCTAGTCTGAAATGTCAAACATAAAAGTGTGCCTGCTGCCACTTAAAAGCTGGGCTGCAGGGTGAACAGGCTGTAGATGTTTCAGCACAGGCAAAACAGAACCTGTAACTTGATCTAAAACCTCTATATAGCTGTTTTATTTCCCATTCCTGTTTTTTTTTTTTACCTCCGTGTCTGTTCCTGTGCTGCAGACTGATATTAACTTGCCGTACCTTACTATGGATGCCTCTGGACCAAAGCACTTGAACATGAAGCTGAGTCGTGCGCAGTTTGAGGGCATTGTAGCTGATCTGATCAAAAGGACGGTAGCGCCGTGCCAGAAAGCCATGCAGGATGCTGAAGTCAGCAAGAGTGACATTGGTGAAGTCATCCTGGTCGGTGGCATGACCAGAATGCCAAAGGTATGAGATCTGTCTCTGTTACGGGCAAAGCTGGCACAGACAGTGATCTGTAACAGAAAAGTTGGGAATCTGTTAACTTCAAAGCTCCAGCAGCTGAAGGCCGCTCAGAGCGGATCAGACGTGCAAAGTAGTCACATGAAAGCAGTGACAAGGGACTCTCTTGTCCTGTTTAATGAGCTCAGCTCGGATCTGGGGGCTGTAGCTGAGTTGCGCTTTACAAAGAGAAGTGGGAGTTCTCAGGAGTTGAAAATTCAACTTGAATTTCTCGTGTGGACCAAACATAAGCAGCATTGTTCAGGGTGTTTTGTCGTAGACTACACTGTGTGATAAAGTTACACTTCAATGACAATAATCCTTGCCTTCCAGTGGATTTCTTCCCCCATGTAGAGCACTTATAGCCAGCTTTGAGGAAACCGGATAAGCAGAATGGCTCTGTTACCTGCTGGTTGCCTGTATTTGGCTACCTGTGTCAAGCATATTGAACTGGCTGTTCCAAACACTCCTTACCTAATACCTGGCCCTTGTGTTATGTGGTGATAAGCACCAACAGGTAACTTAAAAGCTTGCTCTGCTGACATGCACGGTCCTGCAGATCAGGTGCTGTCTGCTGGTGATTTACTGTTCTTGTTCGTAGCGATGCAGGCTGCTGCTGAGCTCCCCTGAAGTCAGAGCTGAACACGTACAGACAAGCTCTCTTCGAGGGTACAGCCTGTCCTTTCCTACAGAGATCATCAAAATCTCATTCCGTGGGGATCCATCAGGCTTGGACCATTTGTTTGCTGTTAACATTTGTGCTTTGCAGGTCCTTTCTAGATTTGTAGGTGTGTACCTGGTCCTGCTTAGGATTGATTTAGGGTTTGGTGGTGGGTTGTTTTTTTTTTCTTCCCTAAGTGTTAAATGAGCCTGGTGGCTGGAGGTGATATTCGTGTGTGCGGAAGGTCACCCAGGCAGGGGAACCAGAGTAACAAGATAAACAGAAGGGACTGCTCTGGCCAAAGCTCAAGTGGAGTAACTGTGCTGTACCTTCCCAAAGTCCCTGCTGTTCCAGCTGGATAGAGGAAAAATGTTGTGATTATCTGCGTATAAACTGATAAAAACCACTTCTAGAATTGGGGAAGCTCTTCCTGAAACATCGTGTCTCCTTTAGGGGTGGGAGACAGTACTTAAATACTGGTTTTATTTTTTTATGATGAATTTTACTTTTTTACCCCCTATTTCTAACCCACAGCATTTGTGGCATTGAACTTACAGAGTGCTTTCCAGCGTGCCTGTAGTTACAGCTCTGGCTCCGAGAGCAGCGCCTGTATGTCGCGCACAGCGTGTGCGTTGTTGTGTTTGTGTCCCCCTGCTAGGAGGGAACGTGCCTTCTTTGGGGCGCTCACGTGGCCGCTGCTCCAGGAGACGTACAGTGCGTGGTTAGAAGGAACGTTTCTTTTGTACTGTAAAATATGCTTCCAGAGGGAAAAGACTTGCACTTAATTATATGCTCATACATAAAGCTTATTCCTCTGTAATGAACGCTCCGGGCAGATGTCTCTTGGCATATGCACAGAGGGGTTGGACATTTGCTTACAGCACAGTTTTTTGGGCACGTGGGGCTCACCGGTGCCGTGGGTGTTCTCGGGGAAGGAAGCTGTGAGGGGAACGAAGCCCCACACCCTTCTCTAGTAAGGCAGAGGAGCGGACTGCTTGTGCTCGGGTGCGGAGACCTTGTCTTCCCATCCAGATACTTCAGCAGTAAATCTGTTGCAATTGTGAGCACATCCTTCCGAAGGGGCAGAGCAGTGAAAAGCTGGTAACGCGGCACAGGCTGCCTGCTGACATAGCAAACCTACTTCTCTGGTGAGGCAGCCCGTTAAATAGAGTTTAAAATACTATACTTCATACAATTTACTTTTTTTTTCTTTTCCTCTCTCCTTTATTACACACGAACAAGATGAACTGTCCTGCTCTGGATTTATTTTCCCCTTCCCTGCGCTCTGCCTCCGCAGCTGTACCGTCCTTGGCAGCTGTGTTCTGCCCGCTGCTGGCTCGCACGAGTTCCCAGGGAGCAGTCCTTGAACTCCCGCTTGATAAGCGTGAAGTGATCCCTTCTCTGTATCCCTGGGCTGCATGAAAGGAGTGATGTAGGTTGACTTGCAGCTGGCGAACGTGATTGCAAGAGTCTCCAGAGAAAGGGTTGTCTAGACTGAAACGAGTGTGTTTAACAGCGTGTGTGGAAGATGGAGAGTTAGGGAGCAGTCACGAGGCTGAAGTTTAGTATTTCTGTCGTGCTGCAGGCTTACGTGGCAGCAGGAGCACAAAGATACAGACCTTGTGCCAAGGCTGGCATGTTCTTATGGCCACGGCACTGGGCAGTAATGGTTCACATACGAGCTGTGCTTTCTCTCCATTCAGGTGCAGCAGACTGTACAGGATTTGTTTGGCCGCGCTCCTAGCAAAGCAGTTAATCCTGACGAAGCCGTTGCTATCGGCGCGGCTATTCAAGGTGGCGTGTTAGCTGGGGACGTTACTGATGTGCTGCTGCTGGACGTGACTCCCCTCTCCTTGGGGATTGAGACACTGGGAGGTGTCTTCACGAAGCTCATCAACAGGAATACTACCATACCGACTAAGAAGAGCCAGGTACAAATTTGACTCTAGGTGGGGTTGGGTCTTTTGTGGTGGTAGCGTTCCAGTAGATAGTCTTGTCTCCTCTGCATCTTGCAAGGAGAAGCATCGTAGAAATCGAATTTAGTGTCAGCCACTGTATCTCTACTGATTATTACTGTGCCCAAGAGGGAGGTAAGTTGGGTTAATGTGTGCCAGGATACCCCAGGATGTTTGTGGCCTGGTCACAATCGCAGTGTGTGTGCCATGATGTAACTGTCAACACATCATTCTGAAGAAGAATTGTGTGGAGACCTTCTGTAACTGAGCACCACACCCCTTTGAGACCACCTTCCTTGGTCTGCCCACCTTAGAAGGGATTTTTTTTTTTTCCCTGTGTTGTAGGGCCCTGATAGACTTGGGTGTGATCTTTTCTTTCACTTTGCCTTGTCTGGGGCTGCTAGTGTGTGTGTCTGACTGATAACACTTGTTCTCTGTGGGGCTGGGGCGGGAGCACTGCTGCTTCGGGAGGAGATAGATGTTCTGGTGATGTGTCACTGGAGCCTGCTGCTGGCCTGGCATTGCTGGGTTTCCTTGGCTCAAGTACTTACAGGATGAGCTGCCAGTAAGCTTGACCATTGCTGGTCTTCCTGCCTTGGTGTTTTGTCAGAGGAACAGGAGAATGAGCAGCATTTAATGATTCTTTGTCTCTTCGAAGTAGCTTCTCTTTATTCCTTTCCTTGTTGTTTAGTCAGCATTTAACTGCATTTGTTCATGTATTGTAATGTACTGCCTACCCAGTAACTTTCTGTTCTTTTTGCACAGGTGTTTTCTACAGCTGCTGATGGGCAGACTCAAGTGGAGATTAAAGTGTGCCAGGGGGAGAGAGAGATGGCTAGTGACAACAAACTTCTTGGCCAATTCACATTGGTATGTTGGCTACTCAGTATTCACGACCTTAGACTTGACCTTCTTTGAGAAGTTCAAAGCCTTCTCTGTTTCAGTTGACCCCCGGTGTTGGGGGAGTCCTCTTACAGAAGGCATCTGACCCTATTTGTAGTAAAAAAGCCTGTGCAGCAGATAACCTTAGTGCAGGCCTTTTCTCTGGTGTTGCAAAGACAACGCTTGGAGCAGGTTCCAGGATACCTGCGGTCTCAGAGAAGCCCATTTCTAGCCCAGTACTGCTTTTCTGTGAACGCCCGTGGAACTGCCCTGCTTACTGGAGAACAGAAGTGCTCCAGGGATTCATGTGTGCAGCGTGGGGCTGCCTGACAGCTCCCTCTGCAGAATTGGTTTGGGCAATGTTGGCAAAGTTCAGCACTGTTTAAACTGTTTGCCCAAACTTGCTGTTGCTAGAAAGAGCCATCCAGAAAGGAAAGGCTTTGCCTTTCTTCTGTACTTTTGAAGGAAGCTGCACTGATGGTCACTCTCTTTTAATATGATAGCCTCGAGGTAGTCAGTAAAGTCCAGTCATGTCCAGAACTGAGGAAACAATAGTATCCTGCCACGTCCTGGAAGGGAAGAATTTAGCAATATAGCAGAGCCTGTGTCACCCCCAAACCAAACTGTGGGGCTACCTCTTGTGGTTTCAGTGCACTGGTTGAGCATTGGAATAGGCTGCCCAGGGAGGTGGTGGAGTCACCATCCCTGGAGGTGTTTAAGAGCCGTTTAGATGCGGTATTGGGGGATATGGTGTAGGGGAGAACTTTGTAGAGTAGGGTACATGGTTGGACTTGATGATCCCAAGGGCCTCTTCCAACCTAAATGATTCTATGATACTGAAGAAAGCCTTTCTCACTCGTAAGAATATGAATGGTAAGTAACTTTGTAAGCATTTAAACTGTGAAGGCAGAAAATTGGAAAGAATTTGGAAACTGGAATATAATGTATGTTAGAGTTAGCTGAAAACTGCCAAACTTTTCCCACATCTAACTGCTGGGCTGTAAACAGAAAAAGTTTGAGTACTACGAAATCTTCCTGAAGATCATAGTCATACATGTTCAGCTGGGGTGAGGCCAATCGGCAGAGGTAGGTGTCACAGCTCTTGCCTTTTCAGTAATGTATCAACCTACATTGTCACAGTTCAGCACAAAGTCTCTGGAAAACAGAGACAAAGGGAAAATGTATTTACATGTAATTCAGTGTAGAGATCTAGCAGTAAGCTATTTCTTGCTTTGAATTAATGCCAGACATTGTATGAGGAGATTTAAGATTTTTCATTTTGGATTTCATCTTATTACATCGGTCTATCCTTTACATGCTTGTTTCCTGAAACTGTTTACAGTTAACAGTTGTGGCTGAATTTTGTTAGAGATTCTTTAGTAAATCTAAGCTACTAGTAAAACAGTTACAATGGAATATATTCCCTAAATAGTTTCCTTATAGATTGTACTATTCTAGGGATTAAAAAAAATATTATCATTCTGTCATATGCAGAAGTTTCATAGAAAATACATTTTACTGCTTTACTAACATGCTATATAATGTATTCATTTAATTTTCTAATTACTGTAGTAATTGGAAATAGTTTTGAAATTTACCTTATAAGACAGAAAGTATTCTTCCAACCACTTTTAGAAGATATCCAAATATATCTTAAAGACATGAATATAGAACAAGAATCAAATAATTTTATAGTAAAATTGTTTCCCAAAATAGTAAAATTCACCTTCAAGAGTTTTAAAACTTTGGTTAATCTGAGTAATACATCATTGGAGCTTTCCCATTGTCTTATGGCAGTCTTCCAAGGCCTTCAGATCAGAAGAGAGTATTGATTTTTTTTGGTCTTGGTTTATCAAGGATAGATTATCAGGTGTGGTTTTATTGTTGTTTGTGCTATCTTCATTTACAACACCTGTATCTCTTGAACCTTAAAGAAAAGGGACATACATGGTTTACATTGACTAAATTGTGTAGCATGTTCAACACTCACTTCATTTAACTTTGTCTGTAAATTAAACATCTAGATTAAGCTAGATTCTATTCATCTGTGGTAGCAATGCTCTTCTATGGGACAGATGCCTGGCTGAATGACAGCCAGTAAGAGGTTTTGCACAGTTAATCCTTGCATCTTAGATCAACATTTAGCTGGCTAATGTCAGGTTGAGAGAAACCTATTCACTATGCCTCAGTTGGTGACACTTTCTAAATAGGATCATCCTTTGTATAAAATCATACTTTTTCCTATATTACATTAATTCTTTATTTTCTCTACCAACCTTTTGAAGCTCATGCCATTTTATTTTGATACTAAAGTTATACAACTCTCCTAAGTAATCCTTTTAGTGATTCCTTTATTGCTTTCATTAATTAAGCTTCCTTTCAAAATAATTTACTGTATTTTTGCGCTATGGTGTCTCAGCTAAGAATCACAGAATCATAAAATAATTTAGTTTGAAAGGGATTTGTGGAGTTTGCCTGCTTCATAGATCTAGATACAAAGATATAGAGATACATAAAAGTGCAATGGAGAATTTTTTCTTTGAAATCAAATCATATGAGGACCAAGCAAAAATTCAAGAAGTATTTTGCTTTCTCTGCCGAGGTAGCACAAAAAGGGAAACCAGAAAGGATGATACATCTTTGATTTGCTGATCTAGCCTGTCATAAAAGGTATTACTTATCTTCAGAGAGGGAGGCATAAGAATCTCATGTTCCAGTTCTTCAGCATTCCCAAATGTGTAGTGAGTATATTGCATTGATCAGTATCATGATCTATCCCTTTAATGTGTCAAAATGTTCATTTATTAATTTATTCTAACACAAACAGAATGCTGTCTAAATCATAGCAGGAGAGTGTCTTTATTTAAATGAACAGAGTTTTTGCCTTTCAGTTTATAAAACCTATAAATATCATACATAAAACACACTTTGCATGTTTCAGAAACAGACCTTGTCTGCATATCTAAAACACATTTTATTGTTACTAGGAGTCTGACTAGGGAATTTAGATCTTAAAATTTATTATCTGTGGTTAAATTTTTTTTCTAACAAGTTAGTCGGGAGAAGTTGGAGTCAAACCAGATAATTTGAAATTACATTCAGTCTATGCCTCAGCTTTTTGGCAGATACCCCAAAGCTGTGTATGCAGCAATTGGCTGAAGGTGATTTAACGGTATATATTTCAGTAAAAATCCCAAAAGAGATCACAGTGTATGAAGCAATAAATGTCTCCTATAGCTCTGATAAACATGACATCTTGCTGAGTACACCACAAACTGCCCTGAGATCTCTGCCATTGGAACTATCAGATGAAGCCCTAAAAAAGAAAATTATTTCTTGGCTCAGGAAATGTTTATTTTAAGAGATCTCTGGTTATAAAGACAATAAAATCTGGTCATATGAGTCTGAGAAAAGTTTTCAGCATCTGTAAATCAAAAACTTCACTCTGGCAAGAGTTTTAGCTACTGTCCAAGGTGGATTTTTGGATGTTAGAAATTCTACAAGTTCAGGTCTGTATTCGTGTTTGAAAAATGGAAGATTTGTCTGACCTTTAAATTATGCAGTTCAGATAAATGATGTAGTTCAGGCTAAAAAGATTAGACAATGTTAATGAGGATTCCATTTCTTAGTATTTGCACCTATAAAACAATTTTCTTCCTTTTCAATACTTGAGCTGTGAATTATTGCTTGAAATTGATTAATATGTTCACCACTCCCATTATCTATTTGATTCTTCCCAAGAGTAAAAATTACTTTCATCATAATGTATGCACACCACTGCAGAATCATTTTTATGACTCAAACAGAATGATTATATAATTTTAGCCAATTCAGATTATTATTCAACTGCCAATTGGTACAATTGGGAATGCTATACATTTCATACATGATCAAGTGGACCAAGAATAGAGCCAGCTATTCCCTTCATTGCACTTAAGTCATCAAATGGATAGCTTAAAACAAACAAACAAACCCCCAAACAAATAAGCATTCATCTGTGCCAAACAGTTATATCTGTTGCTTCGAGAAACATGAGTTCACAGAACTCACATTTTTGAAAAATTAAAATATAGAGAGTTAAATGGCAGATTAGATGGAGATAACATTTTTTCCTTGCCTCTGCCATCCCCTTTTCTGGCAATAGATAAAGGAATTTACCTGCAAGTACACCAGCTACTTAACAATATGCGTGCAGAGTATTGAGTAGTGGAGGGATTCACTGGAGCAGTTTGCCAGAGCTGAGGCTGTGACAAAGTGATTAAGAAGCCAGAAACGTGTTCCTTTAGGAAGGAATGAACCTTTTCCCTATGTGTACAAGAAGATAGATGAAGTTACTTATGCATCTTAATATCATATAGGTTTCATGCCAGTTCTGTGTTGCACAATTTTTGTCAAGAGGGTGTAAAGATCTTCTTGACACGAGGACTGGAAGAAAATACATATGATGCGAATGAGATCTGGATATTTAATCATGATTAAGAGAAAGTGCGGTGTTAGTGCTGCATGCAGAAGTATGATGAAGCAGAATGTAGCAAAATGGCAATCCTTCAGAGTTGTTCAGCACTCAAATAGCTGGCATTTATAATACAGAGATAGACTGAAAAGTGCATACTTTGCAGTTGCTAGCACATCCAGTGAAAATGAACAAAAATTAGTCTGTGGTCTAGAAACCTGGAATTTCGTAGTTTTCGGGACTTGAGTTTTGTCAAGCACAGAACAATATGTTTTACTCTGAGTTAAGAATCTGTTTTTTTGTAACTAAACATTTCAGTTATTTTAATTGGTTTTCTCTTTACAGAAGATAAAAGTCATATATACACCTCTTCTTGTCAGCTGCCTTTGGAGTTGACTTGTTCCAGTTCCATGCTATGATTCTTAAGAGTTTCTTTTTCTTTGTGCACACTTTTTAAATAAAATAGCTTTGAAGCCATAGTGAATAGTTGTTAATGTCATATATGTATGCTAGTAGGCTATAGATGTTAATATATCCAGTGATAGCAAGGGCAAATGTGGTTTCATGACTGATTTAGTAGATGGTAATTATAGTCATTCTAAGAACTCTGGGGAGCAATGGCATGAATTTACCATTTACTGCATATATACTGTTCCTTTTCTATATCCCACTATGCACAGAGTTGTCCCTGCCACACTTTCCAAGTAATTTTCTTCTCTCTAAACAAGTCATTAACATTTTAGAAGTTACAAGCACATGGAGAAGCTGTAGCTTTCTGTCTGATACCTTCCCTGGAAGCTGTTTAACAGAAGGCAGCACATTTCCCATATTAAAAACCTTGAATTTTACTCAAAATGGATCTTTACTTACATGGTATCTCTAAAATTTCCAATTACACCTCCTGACTTAAGTATTTCACACTTCCAGTCAGCCACTCTAAACCACTTTTGATTTCTGGCTGGTTTCTTCATAAATCTAAGTAATCTTAATTTTGTGCTCCTGGCTTTTGAAGTGTTATATATTCACCTAGAGGGGAATACAAGTTCCAGATGAGGTACAGGGAGAGGAATCCAGACACTTTCTTATACTAGTGGATACCCCACATGATAAACCCACCTAATCCTTCGCCCTATGCTGTAGGTGTCTGATTCATGACTTCTGTCCTATCAACAGTATTTATATTCCTTTACCATTTCTTTCTTAATATTTTCATCTCTATCAGTTGGCACTCATTTATTCTTTTTAAATAATGTTTGACAGTCTGTTGAATATCCTGCAATTCTTAGTGATACACAAGTTGGTTACAGCTAGGATTTAATCTGCACAGTTTCAGTACAAGCCCACTGTGAATTATTGTTCTCAGTCCTTGAGGTCCTTGCTGTTGTGTCTTCTGTGCTATTTTTATATACCAACCCACAATTTTACCTCTACTTCCAGCATTCAAAGTTGAGGACATAATATTAGAAAACTAGTTTCAAGATTAAATTGTAGCTTAATTCTGGCTGTGATTTTCCATTGCTTTGGGTCTTGTTTATACCTTCTTTAGATGCCAGGTACTGCAATGAATTTGCCAGCCTGGATTTCAGTAAATAACTTTCTGCCATAATCATCCTCAATAACAAGAGGCAGCACCAGGAAGACTTTGCAATGTTACTTTGTAAGAAATAATATACCCTTTTCGCATCAGATCACCATGCAAATAGATTTGTATACTCCGCTGCTTTCCCTGATAAGCTAAAGTTTTCAAGGCACTTGTATCCTTACATGACAATGAAGTCTTAAAAATTTAATAAATTATATTCTGTTTTAAGCAATTATGCAAAAAAATTATTCTACAAGGAACAAATATATTACTCATTCCAGCTCTTGAAAGGCTTAAGGAAATGATTATGTTCCACTTTGTTCAATTCATGGCATCTTTTCTTTCACATCAACTTCTCTCAACTGATATTAACTGATATTTAGCAGTCTTAACAAAACCATTAGGAGTTAGTTTTAACCCAGCCAACTAAAAAAATTCAAAATTGAAGCCTTAGTATGCCTAAGAAAAATTAGGCTGAAGAAGGCATTTGAACATAGGACTGCGTGAGTTGCCATCAAACTTATTAACTCTTACAAGTCCGTAAAGGTGCCAAATGGACAGTTATAGGTAGAAAATTACCTTTTCCTTTGTGCTTGAAATACAAGAGATAGAAAAGAAAGAGATTAAAAAAAAAAAAGGTAAAAAAAGACTTGAGGGGTTTTGTCATTAGAATTTAAGGTGTAAACTTTATTTCAAATTATTTTTATGAACAAAAGAAAGTATGAAAAAATGTGTATAAGCTGTTTCTGGAATAAAACTAAATAGATGGTTGATTAGTTGGGGAACAGGCATTTTTGTCTTAATTTAGTTATCTATGTTAAGAAGTGACGTCACTTTTGAATTGCTTCAGTAACTGAGCAACATCTTCAGAGTATACATTATAAATTATCTAATAATATCTCAAGTCAGTTAATGTACATCATATGAAGTTAATTTAGGGCTGAGGTTGTGTCTGTGAGGGATGAGTCTCATTTCTTGTACTTGAACTTCCAGTGCTGGTGGATGAAAATCCTGGATGAAAACATACTGCCCTTTAAACAGTACAAGTGGCTAGTGCCTGACACTGTCTTCTCCAGTATGCTTATGAACATAAAAAGTGACTAAGTGTAGAACAAAGGTTTCTGCACAAAATCTAGGAATCGTGTATCGAGTTATAAGCTTCCTTTCTCCAAGAGAAGGAAAGAAGAGCTGAGCAATGTTTCAATCTCTTCTTCATCTTAGAAAAAAATGCCTTAGATTCAAGAAAGAAATATTTTGTGTCCTAATATATGTATCAATCCATAAACAAGCTCTTCTTTTCCTTTCACCTAACTCGGAGACAAGTGAAAAACTAATCAGAGAAGTAGAGATCTAGAATATGCTACTCTCTCGTGAAGATCATGTGATTACACAATGAACAAAAGTAGGCTTGTAGTAGGGGAAGTACTTTAAATACATAGGGCAGAAAAAAAATTATATGTTAGCAGTATTTTGTTAATGTGTTTTCCTTTCTTCACCCTAACAACTAAATTTTCTAACTTGGTGAAAATTTCAGTTCTGAAGGTGCCACATTTAATCTGATAAAATTTTGGTTAGCAAGAAGGTAGATGCTATATGTCTGGTAATTTCATTGTTGTATTGGATCTGGCTAGGTTGGAGTGAACTTTCTTCTTAGCAGCCCATATGGTGCCATGTTTCGGATTTGTGACTGAAGCAGTGTTGATAACACATCAGCATTTTGGCTGTTGCTGAGCAGTACTTGCACCGTGTTGAGGCTTTCTTTTTCCCACTCAGAAGACCCAGAAAGTAGGCTGGGAATGAGGACAAAGCTGGAGGAGGACACAGCCTGGACGACTGACTCAAATTAACTGACAGGAAATTCCATGCTTGTCAACAAAACAGAGGGGAACAGGGATGGGCCAACCTGGACTTTGAAACTGATAAAGATGCAAACCCAGGGTCCTGGATATTTGGGGAGGTTGGTGGAACATCAGTGGAACTGCAAGCAGATGGAGGAATGTGCAGTGGAAGGGTACTGGGTTAGAACAAAGAGGTGAATAGACGGAAAGGGGCATAAAAGGGTTCGATCCTGTGTAAAACACAGCCAGTCAGTAAGCTTCTCTGGCTGAGCTGTGTGCCTGATCACCACAGTCTGGTGGTGACCAGCCAGGGAGTAGGAAGCCCAGATCCAGGCAGGGGTATCGTGCGGGCAGAAGGTCTGTGCTGCTATTCGAGGGGACCCATGATAGCAGGGTGCCTGTGAGACAAGTATGTGAGTGCTTCATGTGTGCAGCGAGCACCCAGCTGGACCAGCCAGTGAGTTGGGGACCCGTAGCGCAAATAAGGGGGACCAGGATCTGAGCAGGGGTGCTGGGCAGACATGGAGACCATGCTGGTGCTTGGGGGATCCAGGAATGTTTATGTGCTTGTGAACCTGGAGAGTGTGGTGTGTGTGATGCATTAGTGTCCTTCTGCCTCTGCCAGCCCAAGAGGAGGAGAGGATGTGGCTGGCTGTGTCTGTGTCTGGTGTGAGTCCTGGATATGGGTGCTGCTGGAGGCAGCAGATGCCTGTGGCCATCTGTGTGACCAGCCATGTCAGTGTCCTGTGTGCGTATCTGTGTTTGTCTGTGCCTGTCTCTAAGACACATGCTTAACTTTGCTACTAGTTGACCCTGATAAGGGGAAAATGGTAGATGCATCCCTCAGCCCAAGCAGAGATCCTGAGTTCCTGGGCGCACCATGCTCAGCTCCAGCAGCTGGGAAGGAGGAATCTGGAATCAGCCTGGAGCTGCTGGAGGCAGCAGCCACTCATCCTCTAACAATGAGCATTATAAATAACTATTATTTTGTTACAAGAGAAAATGAGAAGATTTCTTAAAGGACTAGGCATTGATAAAACAGGTTTGCATCGGTCAAGCCCACATAATTATATTGTCTTCTTGATGGAATAGTAAGAACAAACTAATCAAAATCACTAGGTACTGTCTAGTGCATATAACTTGATCTGATTTTATTACTTAGAGGGTGTTTTGATCATTTCTTATGACAAAATAACCAAGTTAATGCATCTAGCTATCCTAATCAATTAGATACCAATACTTCACGGATTTTTAATTATTTGTTCATCATTAATGGCAAAAGTACTGTGGTTCATTTTACTGAAGCCACAAAGTGATGGTTTCCTAACACGCACATGTACTAATTTAAGGGCAATTTGGCGCATTCCTTTTCTATACTTTTTATAACCGCTTTGTTCTTCCTGCTTTTATTTAGTGCTTCTCACCCATTTTTATTCTGGAAATTCTCCATTATGGGACAGACGCTTTACCAGAGCATTTGACTGACTCAGAAACTTCTACTTAGGGTGGGATAGGGAAGGGTACAACTACGTTTTTCACAAAAGAGAATAAAAAACCAAACCAAAACAAACCACAAAAAAATCCATAAAAATTGCTTTTCCTTTTTGATCCTTCCAAGACCAAGGCAGGCTAATAACTTAGACTTCATCATGGTTTCATAATGCTAACCTTCTTCCTCTAATGCTCCCCATTTTTAAAAGGGGCAGGAAAAAACAGTGAAGGTCATCAGAAAGAACCGCCTGTACAAATAAGGCTCTAAAAATATGTCTGGGCTTTTTTTTTGTACAAGCTTTTTACCTTTTTAATGAGATGGAGCATATCTTTTAGATAGTGTACTTCAGTCTGTTGTGTGGATTATTTTAATTACCCAGACTTTGAAGAATGCACTTTGCTATTTTAGCTAGAATTTGACCTCCAGACTATATTCTACAACAGATGTGTTATTACTAAATTGAATCTTAGTCATGACAATAAAACATAACTATTGTTAATATATTCTATTGTTGTATTTTTTACAAACTAAGTTAGAACTATAATACATAATCTATCAGAAAAAGAAGTAATCAAAATAGTGACTCTATCACTTGCACAATTTGTCATGGGAGATGCAAGTAAACAAAGCAAGATGATGGTGGATATAATAATTCCAAACTTTGTCAACATTCCCTTTTTTATGCATAGTTAGTACTTACCAACCACTTGACTGCTTTTACCCAGATTGAGATTAACCCCCTGTGAAGTATACAGTGATGGAAAATATAGATAGCTATGGTCATTTTTAGGATATTGCTTTCTGTCCTTGTTATCATGGTGAAGACTACTTCTGTTTATAACTCCTCATTTTTTACACATTCATCTGACTTTCTACAAAGGTTTATTACTTAGAATATCAGTAGAAATATTAAAACTTTGGAATGAGGTGACTGTCTGTGGTGGGTTGACCTTGGCTGGGTGCCGGGTGCCAAACAAACCACTCGATCACTTCCCTCCTTAGCAGGATGGGGTAGGGAGAAGAAAGGATGGAAAAAAGCCTGTTGCAGGTCAAGATTTGCAGTTTATAAAGCAAAAGAGAAGGCCATGCGTGGAAGCAAAGGAAAACAAAAGATTTATTCTCTACTTTGCATCAGCAGGAGACGTCCAGCCACTTTCTGGGAAGCAGGACTTCAGTATACGTTGCTCGAAGAGGCAAACATTGTAAATAACAAATGTCCCCTGCTTTCTCTTTTCCTAGCTTTTATTGCTGGCCAGACACCATATGGTATGAAATATCCCTTTGGTCAGTTTGGGTCAGCTGTCCTGGCTGTGACCCCTCCCAAGATCTTGCCTGCCCCCAGCCTACTGGTGAGGGAGGAATCTTGGACAGACAACCTTGATGTTGTGTGAGCACGGCGCAGCCATAGCCGGAACACTGGTTTGTTATCAACACCTTTCTAGCTACCAATACAAAGCACAGCACTATGAGGGCTGTTATGGGGGAAATTAACTCCACCTCAGCCATACCCAATACACCATCCATTTATGAGACAGATGACTAAATGATCCGCTTACACATTATGTTTTATTTATTTTTAAGTCTTGTTTGACTTCCAGCAGAGCAAAGCTATATTCCTATGGTTAAGTGTCAACAGAAGATATTCAAATTTGATTTAAAGCCTTCCAACTTTCTCCCATATTACTTGGTAAATAGTCCCACTTGTTACCTTGTATTTACTCTTAGAAAAGTGTGCCATATTCTTGAATTTGTCCAAAGTGTCTACTAACATTTGATAGACTTTATTTGTCTGAGAACAAATAACAAATCATACAGAATTATAATGAAGATACTATAAAAAAGAAAGATATATTAATTTCACTGAGAATTTGTCTACACTTGAACCTTAAAGCTTAGACACAACCAATTTTTTATTTCTTTTCTTAGGGGAAGAGACTCCAAAATAAAGTGCAATGCTGTTTCACTTGTTTGTTATGGTGTCCTCCACAGTACAGGAAGAAAACAAAGGAGTAATGTAGCCCAACTTCTGCTCTGACACAGTATTAAAACAGTCTAGAATAGGCGTTTCTGATATCTCCTTTAATAGCTTTTGTTTTTACATACTCATTCCATTGTTTAGTTGTCTTTATACCTGATTTTTTTTCTAATTCCTATTTTTGTTTCTCATGGCTATAAATTAAACTGTATCATCCATATTTAACATGATGAAAAAATCATCAGTCTATTTTAAAATATTTTTAATGAATAAAGACTCCACTATTAAAATGTGTAGAAATCATTTCTGCTGAGTTCCCTTGTAAAGCGTCTCTCTGAGTTACCAGTATATACACTGAACATAATGATGAACACAAATATTGTTTTAAATGCTATTTTCATGGATCACACCTGATGAGCTCACCAAGATGATCAATTAGAAAATGATACCTACTTTTTGTGTAAAGGTTTTCATCCTCATAAGCACTATGTTATATACATCATTTCTCTATAATTTGTTTATGAGCTTTCATGTGGATATATGCTTACTAAGATACTCTTCAGCCCCTCTTCTGCTTCCTTGGTCCATTATCTAAAATAAAGAGGAAATTGGATATTTTGACATTATTTGATCTTGATAAATCTCTTAGCCGTTTCTGACAATCTTATTATCCTCTTAGCATTTCCAAATGGATTGTTTAATAATCTGTCCTAGTATCTTTTCAGGTACCAAAAATGGCTGTAAATCTCAGCAGTAAATTCCCAACATACTCTTTATCTTTTCAAAACACAGGTATTGTATTCGCTGTTTTACCGTCTCTTGAAATTTCATCCTTCCTTCATGATTTTTCCATGATACTTGTCAATGGCTCAGAAGTGGTTTTGGTTGCCTTCTTTAAATATAGCAGATTTCGCCACAACCTGCTATCTCAAATAATTTTATCTACATAACCTTTAATCTTGCTTCATTCAGGCCCATGTTCTTACAGCAATTTTACCTGTTAAACGTTTCATCACAGATAAACTCTTCTGTTAAGAATGATGTTAACAAGAAACTGACCTTTTCAGTCTTCGCTTTTTCATCTGCTACTTTTTTATTTTTCCCATTAATACGTTATATCCTTTCCTGACAACAATTAAGAAATCCTTTTGCTGTGGTACCAGGTACTCACTAACTAGCTGTAAGTATTTTTTTTTCCTTTGCTTATCTGACTTTTCCACCCTTAAATTCATATTCTTTTTTCAATCTTATCCTGCTTTATACATTCTTGTTTCCATTTCTGATGGTATGATTTCTTTTTAATGTCAAGTCACTGAAGATTTTTCATGCAGACATGTAGGTATGTAATTGTCCATATATAGCTACCTTTCTTGCTATTGTGCATGCTGGAATTTGCCAGCTGCCATGAAACTCCATTTTTCATATTTTATTTTTCCTTAAAAATCCTTTCCTTGCATCATATCAACCAGTTTCCAGAATTTCCTGAAGTTTTTCTTTTTTGAAATCCATTGTCACATTTTTACTGCTGTCACTCCTTTCTTAACTCACAATCACAGACTCATTATTTCATTTCCACTTTCACCCTAATTCCACCTTCAGATTCTGAACTAGTTCCTCCCATTAGTCAGAGTCAGATCTATTGTCAACCCCAAAATGCTAAAAATGCATGAGTCAAGACCCCAAACTTGTAAGATTGTTATGAAAAAGAAAGTTTCATTTTTGTTACATTTGTGTTCTGTCTTTTCAGCCCCTGGGGTGCTCTTGGGTTAATTTTTCATGCATTTCTCTGCAGTCTAGCAACCTCTGCAGGGATAGCAACCTGTTTTTTTAGAAAGTGGAACTTGAGATTTTCATCTACTCTTATTCTTAAACTTCAGGTCTTTAATACTGATCATCATGAGCCTCTTCACAAAACGAGGATTTTCTATATTAAGTCCATTTACCACTTGTGAAAAAGTAGTATTGTATGAGTATTTGCAATCTCCTGCTGCTGTGTTTGCAATATTTTATTATTGAAAAACTCCTTCAGCTGTTTTTCATTTCTTACACTGTAAAAAGTTGAATCTCCTCTTCCCCCACAAGTAGTTTTTACTAAATTATGTGTCCTAAGGCTTTCAATAAACTCAGATCGTGAAGGCAGTAATAGTAGCATTAACCTTTAACATAGCATAAAACTCAATGTAGTGAAATGAAATAAAACATACAGAATAGTGGTAGGGTCTAATTTGCTGCTGTGCATAATTTCATAAAAATCTGTTTTGTGGTCTAATGAATAAATTTCTATATTATAGTATGAGGTATAAAAGTAATTGTCCCCTAATTGCTCTTAGAGGACCTTATATTTTTATTTGGATGCTATAGTTGTAACAGTTTATGAAACAGTGAATTTGTCCTTCTATAAATATATTGTAGCCAACAATTTCTGTTGAGTTAGATATTCACTTTATGTAGAGGATTTTAGCTTTATTTTAAATTAGTAATCAAGCATTTGGAAACTTACATCCAAAAAAGTGTGTCACAACTTGTCGAGAGCACAGAGTACAACTCATTGCTACTCTTTCACATGGGCACGAATGACACTGCAAGACAGAACCTGGGCAGAAATAAGGAAGAGTACCAAGCCCTGGGGGTGCAAGCAAAAAGTATTGGTGCCCAATTTATCTTTTCTTCCACTTTACCAGATAGAGGAAAATGTGCAGCCAGAAATCAACGTAAAATGCAAATCAACTTCTGGCTTCATGACTTCTATCATTGCAAGGATTTTGGTTTTTATGACAACAGGACTATTGATGGCTATAGCCTGCTAGGGAGGATAGAAACCACCTGTCTAGAAAAGGCAAGGGAATCTTTGGCAGCAAGCTGGCCAACGTGGTGAGGAGGGCTCTGAACCAAAGGACTTGAGAGGCATGGTCCAAGGTGGCAACACACCATAGCATCAAACTGGGAAATAAGCCAGGCCAACTGGAGCAGCAACAAATCTCCCTTAGCTGCCTCCCAAGATGTGAACCACAGTAGCAGCTCCCTCGAGTGTATGTATTTTAATGCATGTAGCCTAAGGAACAAACAGGAAGAACTGGAGCTCCCCGTCCAGTGAGAAAGTTATGATATCATAACTGAAACATGGTGGGACAGCTCACATGACTGGAAGATCATGAAGGATGGCTATAGGCTGTTTCATAAAGACAGGCAGGATACAGGAGTTGTGCTCTATATTAAGGAGAACCTTGGATGTATAGAAGGTATAGAATTCAACTGCAGCAATTGTGGAAGCCCTTTCCAATGCCTCTGGGTCAAGATCAGAGGGGTCATCTCCAAATGGGATGTTATAGTAGGCATCTGCTACCAACCTCCTAACCAAGTCAAAAAGGCCAATGAAGCATTATTTGGGTCACTTAATCAAGCTTCGGGTCAACAGAACCTGGTTCGTACGGATGATTTGAACTACTCAGATATTTGTTGGAAGAACAATACACCAGCTCACATGTCATCCATCAAGTTCCTGGAGTGCATAGACCACAGCTCCTCATACAAATGTTTGATGTGCCGACCAGGAATAAGGCACCGCTGGACTTGCAAGAAAAAAAGAAACCAAGAAAACCTGCTTTGTAATATCTAGGTTAGCGACAGCCTTGGCTGCAGGGATCACAGTATTGTGGAGTTTGGGATCCTGCTGAACATGCTGAAGGTTAGGAGTAAGACAAAGATTTCAGATTTTAGAAAAGCAAACCTCAGCTCGCTCAGAGCTCAGCTGGCAGAGATTCTGTGGGAAGCTTCCGTGGAGGATAAAGGAGATAGCAAGTGCTGGGAGTTTTTCCAAGAACACTCTCCTGGAAGCACAAAGCCAGTTCATGCCCTTTAAAGGTACAGGAAGTAGGTGGAGCAAGAGAATCCTTGGCTAAACTGCATGCTTCTGAGTCTGCTCAAAACCAAAAGACAAGTGTACCAGATATGGAAAAGCAGACTAATACCTACTGAGAACTACAAGGACATTGCCAGGCCACACAGAAGTGCAGTTAGAAAATCAAAAGTGCAGTTCAAATTGAAATAGGTCAGAGATGTCAAAAATTACAAGAAAGGGTTTTTCAGGTACATAAGCAACAAACAGAAACAGAAGGAAAATATTGGCCCACTGTTAAACAGGAGAGGTGAATTAGTCACTAACAATGCTGAAAAGGCAGAGGTTCTCAACACTTTCTTCACCTCTGTCTTTACTAGCACTGTTGGGCTCCAGGCCTTGGGAACAACAATCCGGGTTGCTGCATACACAGAACCACCATCAGTGAAGGAAGAGTTGGTATACAAACTGTTACAGGAGCTTGACCCCTAAAATCAATTGGCCTGGATGCTATCGACCTGAGGGTGTTAAGAGAGCTGGCTTACATCATTGTGAGGCCACTCTCCATAATCTTTGAGAAGTTGTGGAGATTGGAGGACACCCCAGAAGACTGGAAGAAGGCTAATGTTGCTCCCATCTATAAGAATGGCTTAAAGGAGGATCCAGGAAATGATGGACCTATCAGTCTTATTTCAGTCCCTAAGAAAGTTATGTAACGAATCCTCCTGGAGACTATCACAAGTTGGGCAAATCATGCTTTACAAACCTGATCACCTTCTACAACAAAGTAACCTGCTAGGTTGATGTGGGACGAGCACTGGACATTGTCTATCTGTATTTCTCCAAGGCTTTCAACATGGTTTTCCACATCTTTCTCCCAGAGAAATTGATGTGTTATGGTCTAGACAAGTGGTCTGTGTGGTGGGTGGGGAACTGGCTAACAGGCCACACTAAGAGGGTGGTGGTAAATACCTCCTTTTAAAACTGTCAACCTGACACAAGTGGGCTCCCCGAAGGATTGATACTGGGCCCAGTGCTGTTTAATGTCTTCATAAATGATCTGGATGATGGGATCGATTGTACGCTGAAGAAGTTTGCTGATGATACCAAACTGAGTGGGGAAGTAGACACTTTGGGAGAGCCACCCTGCAGGAAGACCTGAATAGACTGGAAGACTGGGCTAACAAGAACCTTATGAACTTCAACAAGGACCAGGTCTTGCAGCTGGAAAAACATAATCCAGGAGTGCAGCACAGACTGGGATCTACTTGGCTGGGGAGAAGCTTTGTGGAAAGGGACCTGGGTGTCCTGGTGGACAACAAGCTCAAATGTGCTTTTGCATCAAAGCAAGCCAACAGGATTCTGGGTTGCAGCAACAAGAGCATCACCAACAAGGAAGTCATTATCCCACTCTACTCAGTGGTTGTCAGGCCCCACCTGGAATACTGTGATAAGTTTACTTCCCTGCTATACAAAAAAGATGTGGAGAGTCTGGATAGGATCCAGGGAATGGCCACAAAGATGATCAAAGAACTGGGAAGCCTGCCATATGAAGAAAGGCTGAGAGAACGGTGTGCATCCTTGAGAAAAGAGGGCTTCGGGGAGACCTTATCATCATGTACCAGTATTTAAAGGATGGCTACAGAGAAGATGGAGACTCCCTTTTTACAAGGAGTCACATAGAAAAGACAAGTGGCAATGGGTACAAGATACTCTTGGGGAGATTCTGATTGGACACAAGAGAACATTTTTTCACAATGAGAACAATCAGCCACTGGGATAATTTCCCCATGGAAGTGGTGGATTCCCCATCATTGGGCACTTTTAAGATTCAGCTGAACAGGGTACTGGACCATCTTGTCTAGACCATGCTTCTGCCAAGAAAGGTTGGACCAGATGATTCCTGAGGTCCCTTCCAACCTGGTATTCTATGATTCTATGATTCTAAGATTCTATGAATCTTTTTTCAAGAAAATTTTGTTGAAAATGAAGTATTTTGCAAACGTTACAAAAATATGACTGGCTTGCAATTTTTATGTGAACAGCTACTACAGTATCAGTTACAATTAACTCACTAAATGCTGAGCAGCTGGACATACAGGCTCTGTCTTTACTTCCTTCCTTCCTTCCAAGTAAATATCTGTACTTCCATTATTTTTTGTGCCCAATCAAGGGGTTAAAATGTAAGATACAGACTCATGTCATTCTTCAGTTTAAACCCAAACTTCTGCCTGTGGTTTGATTCATCATGTTTTAACGATCTGTTTTACTCTCCTTTTGTCCTATGTGTTTCATCAATATTACGTCACTTTAACACTAGACTACCAGTACTTCTTAGTACACTTTTTCCATTGGCAAATGTCACAAAGTTGGATGGGATTTGTATGCAGCCTGTGATGAAGATGCTTATGGAATGGTGAGGAAAACAGCCATCAAACTATCAGTCTTCTCCATAGGCCAAGATGGATTTTTTCAGCCAGTGAAAGACAGCTGGCTGGAGACAGAGACTTCTCTAGATTTTTGAGTTATTTTGTTGCTTTCGTACACAAATTCAGAGAACTTTTCCATATAAGAATATAAAAAAAAAAAAAAATCATGGAATGCTATGAGGAGAATTTTGTTCCTCGAAAATTCAAAGTGCAAAAGTCTCAGGAAGTAGTGGGTGCAGTGCAGTTGCAAGCAGTAGATACAGGAAATTGTTGCCCAGGGAAGTCGTGGATGCCCCATCCCTGGAAGTGTTCAAGGCCAGGCTGGATGGGGCTTTGAGCAACCTGCTCTAGGGGGAGGCGTCCCTGCCCATGGCAGGGGGCTTGGAACTAAATGATCTTTAAGATCCCTTCCAAACCAAACCATTCTATGGTTCTATGATTCTATGAATCACTGTACCGATTGCCAATCATAATAAAACTTGGCAAAGCAACTATAGATCTGCAGCATCATCATCCATCAGCAGTCTGGCTGCTTGAGTGTTCATCCAGACGTCTCTGGAGTTGGTCTTGCTGGAGTTACCTGTCTGTGGTGCCAGACAGCAGGAGGGTTTCAGAGCTGTGTTAGAGGGGCTGGGATGGTGGCATTACCTTGAGCTCAAGGGGTGTCGTTTATCCTTCATGGACAGCTCTGAAGATTCTGAGAGGCAAAGTCTTTTTATTTTTCAGGTCCAGATCGTCCTTCTGGTCCTTGTGATGAGCTGGTGTCCTTTAGTTTGCTTATTCAAGCATGACTGATCAGTATACAATGTGAAATATAAATACTGATAGATCTTTAAAAAGTTAATATGCTTTCATACTATACAGTATATACACTATAGACTGATTGGCGTCATAGGGAGGGAAATGTTTATAACACCGTATCGGCACAAAAAGAGTCTGGTTCCCTCCAGGAGCTGTCTTCCTCCAGGAGCTCCATCTGTCCAGCCGCTGGGCCTGGCATCCCCTCATCCTCCAGTTCCCCCAAGCACAGACAAACACACACACACACACGTGAATGGCTCTCTCCAGCACAGCATCACGGAACCAGTGAGGCTGGCAGACACCAGCTTCCACCACATCTCTGCTGCTTCTTCAGGCTTCATTTTAGCCAGGAGCTCCTTTCTCATCCCTGCCAGCCTCCTGCCAACTTTGTTTGACTTCCAGTATCTTGGGGTGGACTGCTCACTCCACCATACCACTCTCACCGTAAAGAAGTTCCTCCTCATGCTTAGGTGGAACTTCTTATACTCAAGTTTGTGCCCATTTCCTCTTGTCCTGTCACTGGGCACCACTGAGAAAAGACCAGCCCCATCCTCCTGACACCCTCCCTTTAAGTATTTGTACGCATGGGACAGGGTTGGGCCTGAAGCAGGAGACCAGAGCTGGAAATTACAGGTTCTCTTCTTTGCATTGCCCTGACCCACCATAATCTGTCACCTCAAATATAAGAAGCAGCTCAGATATCTCCTGCTTATTTCAAGAGCAGAAGGTTTTGAGGCAAAACAAATTAAGCAAAATATTTACATTCTCTGATAGAAGGAGGGAAAAATTCAGTAATTGAAGTAGTGGTCAGCATGGATTCACCAAGGGGAAATCATGCTTGACCAATCTTCTATGATGGCATGACTGGCTGGGTGGATGAGGGGGGAGCAGCAGACATTGTCTACCTTGATTTCAGCAAGGCTTTTGACACAGTCTCCCACAGCATCCTCATAGGTAAGCTTCGGAAGTGTGGGTTAGATGAGTGGACAGTGAGGTGAATTGAAAACTGGCTGAAAGGCAGAGCTAGTGGTGTTCCCCAGGGGTCAGTACTGGGTCTGGTCATGTTCAACATTTTCATCAACAACCTGGATGAGGGGACAGAACATACCCTCAGCAAATTTGCTGGTGACACAAAACTGGGAGGAGTGGCTGACACACCAGAAGGCTGTGCTGCCATACAGCGAGACCTGGACAGGCTGGAGATTTGGGCAGAGAGGAACCTGATGAAATTCAACAAGGGCACGTGTAGGGTGCTGCACCTGGGGAGGAATAAGCACATCCACCGGTACAGGTTAGAGGTTGACCTGCTGGGAAGCAGCTCTGCAGAGAGGGACCTGGGAGTCCTGGTGGACAACAGGATGACCATGAGCCAGCAATGTGCCCTTGTGGCCAAGAAGGCCAATGGCA
>JAOXJK010000001.1:169998319-170010443 GCA_025774025.1 Xenus cinereus
CCCATCCCTGGAAGTGTTCAAGGCCAGGCTGGATGGGGCTTTGAGCAACCTGCTCTAGTGGGAGGTGTCCCTGCCCACGACAGGGGGGTTGGAACTCAATGATTTGAAAGTCCCTTCCAACCCAAACCATTCTATGATTCTATGAAATACTTATCTTTATAAGACTATCAAATGAAAGAATATCCCACAAACAGATTTACCCTGCAGGGATAAAGGTTTGCAAGGAGCATGAGTACAGCTAAAGTAGAAAATGTGGAAGTTAAAACTCTCTCTCTTTTCTGCTTTTCACTCAGGAAGAACTTTAAGTTACAGATTTTACTTACAATATGTAACTTAAAGAAGGCTTTTGCTTGCACACAGCAGTAAAGAAGACTGTCCTGATTGACACTTCCTTGAGTCTTGCTTTACTCCTGGCAGCTCCTTCTACAAGTACCGCTTCCCTGATGAGTCCATCCTCTCCTAGTGAGAATCAAAGCCCCATCAAGCTGAGTTGTGGGATGCTTCCTGTTTTGAAAAGCCAGGTCAGGCAAATAGACTCTGAAAGTTACCATATGATTCATATGATTACTTTGGGGCCTGAACGATACTTCTAGGTACTTCATATACTATGGAGCAATAATAGTTCATTTGTCTATCAAAATGAAGTAATGAAATTAATTAATTTATATAAAAATAATTTAGTATATTAGAGTCTGTTAAGATTAAAAAAAGAAGGGTATTTTTGAATTCTGTGTATTTTCCAAATATCTCTGTTAAAGAAATCATTTAACATTGTTACTTGATACCCTGCAAGTTTAACTGTGAAGATATTGAGGAACCTTCATTTAATGAGGGAAAGTTTGGGATTTTTTCTCCAGAAACCAAGATATCTTTTTAAAAAATGCTGAATTGGAATGATCATGTTCTTTCACAGTATTACTGTTATATGAAAATACAGAATGATGGCTTTCACTTATCCCATTGAAACACTGGAAAGTGTAATTCTCCACTAAATTCTAAATTGTTCTGAACAATAGGTAAATACAGCCTTTAATTGCTTTAAAATGGGGGGTGTACCATAAATTTTCTACCAAACTCAGAATTTGAGAGAAGTCCTAATACACAGTGACTATCCACATGGAGAATAAATGCAAGATGTACCATGGGTCTGTAACTCTTTAAGCAACCTTGGAATGAAAATATATGAAAATCTCTTAGTCATGCAACAGATCATCAGTAAATTTATCACCAAATGTTATGGCTGTTTAAGCTTATATTTTAATGTGCCTCACTATCCATTGTTGCATTCAATATAGACCTGAATTCCTGAAGAGTTTCTAAGACTCTCAGTGGTGGTAAAACTCACATATATAAACAGGCTGACATTAAAGTTTGCATGTATAGTTGGGAATTTCTTCTGAAATTGGAACCCAGTATTGCTAAAGGTATGAATATGTAGCTGGAGACTTGTGCCCAGAATTAGACCTCCCACCCAACTACTACAACAACAAAATATTATAAGGGATTCCATGAACCCCAAAAGGGTTTATGTCTTGGAAAATAACATCGTGTCTCTAGTATTCCAGGTATAGGCTCTATAATGGCAGAAAAATACACTTTCCAGAAAGAACTATCTACATGACTATAGCAGGTGGACCAATGAAGTTGTTGTTATGTTAGGCATTACTGATCTGGGATCACAGATCTTCATGTGCAATAATAGTACCTTTAGATTGTCAATATATTATTAGTAACCACACTCTCAAACAAAGACAGCCTGGTGGCTAGTGACAACCCAAAGCAGAATATTCACGGGGACATTTAGCTGAGCAGCTTTTCTGAAGTACCTGTTTTGTATGCACGTGTGTGAACTGAAGATGGACTACAAAATTTTTTAATTTGTCTAGTAGAATATTTGGTGCAAATACTTGTGGCCATACAGAATCATAGAATGGACAGGATCGTAAGGGACATTAAAGGTCATCGAGTTCCAACCCCCTTGCCATGGGCAGGGACACTTCCCACTAGACCAGGTTGCTCAAAGACCCATCCAGCCTGGCCTTGAACACTTCCAGAGATGGAGCATCCACAACTTCTCTGGGCAACCTGTTCCAGTGCCTCACCACCCTCATAGTAAAGATTTTCCTCCTAATATCTAATTTAAATCTCCCTTCTTTCAGTTCAAAACCATTACCCCTCATCCTATCACTCCACTCCCTCATAAAGAGTCCCTCCCCATCTCTCCTGTATACCCCCTTTGGGTACTGGAAGGCTGCTATAAGGTCTTCTCAAAGTCTTCTCTTCTCCAGGCTGAACAACCCCAAGTCTCTTAGCCTGTCCTCATAGGAGAGGTGCTCCAGCCCTCTGATACTTTTTGGTGGCCTTCTGCTGGACCCGTTCCAACAGGTCCACATCCTTCCTTTCCTGAGGACTCCAGAGCTGGACCCAGTACTCCATGTGGGGTCTCACGAGAGCGGAGTAGAGGGACAGAATCATCTCCCTTGAGCTGCTGGCCATACTTCTTTTGATGCAGCTCAGGATACAGTTAGCCTTCTGGACTGCAAGCGCACATTGTCAGCTCATGTCCAGCTTTTCATCCACCAACACTCCCAAGTCCTTCTATTCAGGGCTGTTCTCAATCCATTCTCCACCCAAGCTGTATTTGTGCCTGGGATTAGTCTGTGAGTTTGAAAATTTCATTTAAAAAATCCTGTAGATCAAGACACATATTTAAACTCTTGGAAGCACCATTAATGCCTCTTGAAAAAAAAATCTTGTAAAATTAGAGCATGAACAATGAAATAAATTCTTCCTGCGGTGACTGATACAACTGAGAAACCTCTAGATGGGGTAAATAATAAGGGAAGCTACAGTGAGAGAATGTTGCAAAACTGAGATTATTCTGAAATACATTGCACATCGTGTACTTTCTATCTGAGAGACAGCATTAAAAAAATCCCTATTAATGTATAAGTACAGATATCAGCTAAATGTTTTCTTGGATACTTTTGGTCTAGACGACATGACTTTCAGGTTTCTCTGAAATACAGAAAACACAGCAAATGCAGTCCAGCCACAAGTGCAGGATTGTTTATAATTATATCAACATAAAGCAATGTCTTTATATCAACTTGAAAAAATGTCAGTATAACAGTAACAGCACACAGAATCTGTGAGTCCAAAATGAATAAGGGATAATTCTTTTCAAATGCAGCAAGATCAGTGATCAGACACAACGGACTGTGGACTTCCAGTAAATCAATGCATCACAGGAGAAAAAAGAAGAGGAATTCCTGAAAATTCATAATTTAGAGAAGCTCTAATGTTCTGGACAGAGACACAAAATCCTAGGCAATGCCCCCATGACAGTGGAAAGTTATTGCTGCATGTAGCATAAGACATAATTTTTTTTTGGTTTTTTGTTTATTTTACAGTTTTTGTTGCTAGTCACAATACAAGTGCTCCTAAACAAAGGAAGATTATATGAGTTTAGAAATCTATGTGGAGTTAACAATAAACTTCCTATTTAAACAAGTCATGCTTGTACCAGGCCCAGCTATGGTATGAGGACAAAGTCTAATTTGTTCTAGGTAAAGCACCACAGTCAGAATCCATGGTAACTGGATTCATGACATTCTTTCTGTGTGGATGATCTACTGATAGCATCCTTCTGCTATGCAAGATGTCTCTGCTGACATCTGATCAGAGTGCCAGGTATCTTCTTGAGCAGATTTAGCAGTCTGACATTTCTTTTTCTGACTCTTGGTCACAGCCATCTGAACCCCAGAACTTCAGGTAGGACAGGAGTTAGAAATAAAAAAAAAAATCTACAATCCCATAAAAGGTAAAAATAACTGCAGATAGTGTTGCTGCTGAAATATGATGCTTGCTGTGTGTGACAAGAAGTAAGAGGACTAAGTGTCATTTTCACCAGATGTTTTTGATGAGATGATGTGGACTTAGTAAAAGGTGGTGCCACATTCTAGTTCTTCATGTCAGTCATCCTGTCTATCATAGATTTTTCTTCTCTAGTTCAATGGATATTTAAATGTTATCTTTCTGCCTTACTCTAACAGTACCTGTCACTGAAGGAGACTAGCCACTCTTGAAAATCTTGGCTGAAATCAACTTCTTCTGCAGCTTCATTGTTATAGTTCATAGGATCAGATGTTTCACTCAATTTATAGCAGCATATCAACAATAATAGCAATTATCGATTTGAATCATGAAATTAATATGCCTTTCCAAATTAAATTTTGTTTTCAGCCTTTCTTATAATTTTTAAGAATGTAGTTTTACTGTCTACAATGAGCAAAACTTCAGTACATCTAGGCACATTAATATAACTTATTTACTATGATTTTCCCACCATTTAACCTTATGTTTTCCATGTGATTTTTTGTTGTGGAGAATGCCTAAAAATTCTGCAATTATTATGTAAATTGTGCGTTATATTATAGGGTCCTAGCTACAGCATATAGATCTTTTCTTTACAAAAAATGAATTTGAAGGGTTAATCCATACTGATGTGTTTTTAAGTCACAGGAGCAGTATGTCACCTTTGTACAGATAATGGTGCACGATTTTCTTCTTTGCTCGAAAATATATGCATTCCTATTTAAAAAATCCAAGCTATGCTGTCTGAGTTCTTGAAGGATGTTCAGGCACTGTTGTAATTTATTATATTGAGCTCCTTGTGGACCTAGACACAGTATTGAATGGGTGGTTGTCTGACTTCCTAGGACCAATGAAGTCTGAGTTCATTCATAGTTTCTATTGTATTTCTAATTAAAAGCAGTGTAAGTTTTAATCCAGTTTTGATGATCAACATCCACAGCCCTCCCTCACCAACCTTTTTCCCTTCCTCCAGCTAATAGATTACCTCCATCACTTCCTTCAGCAGCTGCTAGTTTGCCCTAGTTGATGCATCAGCAAATGTAGCACTGAGCATATTTGCCTCCAGAACTGTTTTTCCACCTTTAGTGTAGTCTAAATATTTCTGTTCTTTAGGTGATTACTGCAGCAATCAGCCAGATCATCATTGAGGCCTCTACCTCCCTTCTTCAAAAGACCTGAGATTTTATTAATACTGAATGTATTGGCATGCCTCAGCAGAAGACAGTCACAAGGTTGTGGCATATCCTACACATTATTCCTTTTCCATTAGCTCACCTGGAAAATAGACTGTAGACATATATTTCAAACAAGGAAAGCAAGATGAAAAAGCAAGATTCTGATGCAAAGGACAACCATATAACAGGAATGATGACTTCTAAATGATATAAAAGATTTGTTCAAAAACTCAATTGCTGACACCAAGAAGAATCCCAGAAAGGCAATGAAGACTCAGTAGCTGGTGTGCCTTGTCTTCTGTGGCACTAAGAGGTGCTGGCCAGATCATTAGACATATATGTCTTTATATGTGGGAGTATGTAGTTACAAGAGACTGAATGCATTCTATTTATGACAATAAGCACCAGTAGAAAAAAATTGCTCACTCATAGTTTTTGTAAGTAAGTATCACCTGCCTCTTTTATAAGTTCTCATATTCGATTTTGTTACATTAATTTCCCAAATTGGGACATTTAGGGATCTATAAGGAAACTGTTCATATGAACTAGGTCTCTAAGCACTTACGACAGTCAGTTCGTGTCTGTTCATTATAAACTGAGAAAGGTGTTTAGCTCATTCTAAATTAGGAACTTATTATCTGAATAATTCTCTAGACTCCATTAATTATATTGACTAATACTGCATTGGCTTAATTCAGGTTCCCAAAAGTAAAAGTTTAATATGATCTGAGATATCTTAAATTGTCAGAGAAATATGACAGTTATGACACCAGAAGATCTACACTGCTGTGGACTGACATCTGGAAACCAAAGGAATACTTAGACCATACCAAATGGTATGACATAGGTATTTTTATCCAAGCGAGTCAAGTGGATATCTTTTAACCACAAGGGTAAATTTCAGCCCTTCTAGATACCTACCTATATCTACATGCTTAATTTTCTACAGAGATTAATATGATCTTAGAGCATTAGATTGTTGGTCTCTTCTGCTCTGATTAAGACCCTAATGACTACAAGCATGAATATGGGACACTGTCTGATATTTTGCTACCACAGGTGGAAGTAGTTATAATTTTAGAAACTGAGATGAATATCCAGGCTCTTGATAACTGAGTAGTTGACCAGACACATAGGTGATTTGAAGGAATTTTTTTAAAATAGCAGCATAATTTGCACCTCCTTTTGAACACTTTAACCAACATGCAAAAAAAAGCTGGAAAGTTGAAATTCTGAATGTAATTAATGAATTACAGTAAAGGGGTTATTTTTCAGATCAGATGCTACCTTGGATCTTCCCAGATGCTACCTTGTTACTTCCAGATCTGACTGAAGTAGAAAAAGCCAGTCAAGTAATATATTTATGTTCGATGTAGCTCTGAGAGAAGGTGCAGCACAGCTGTGAGCAAGCGTGTAACAAGCATTTCAAGAATCAGTTGTGATTTTGACTGAATGAAATTGAGAACAACTTCAATGCAAAAATCTGTACTATTGTACAAATCTTTTTGTCTTTGGTGAAGATCAATCAGTCTTAGAGAGACAAGGGTTAACCCTGAGAAGGAACAGCTGTGCTATAGTAATGTAGCCTTAGTACTGGAGCTTACTCCAGGAGGAGACCACTTACAGGAATTAAATACAGACCTCCTCAGTAATGTAAGTACAATACACCTAAATAGATAAAGCAGACTTTTGTGGCCCAATTATGATCCCAAACAGCAGGGCTCCCCTCACTATTTCAATCTGGACAGGTTCCATTATTGTGATACTGCTGTTCTCATCTGTGCTATTCTCTGCCCTTCCTGTTCTTTCTTTTTCAGTACAAAGTGATAAAGCATTCAGCTGTAGTAAAGGTTCCATTAGTTTATAAGGCAAGAAGAGCCTACAGTGACTGTCTGCTTTGACACCCTGAGTTACTTCCTGCTTAAATGGGAGCAATTTTTTTCCTTATTTTTTAATTTTTTTAACAAACATACTGCATAAACAGCAAACATTACATTGGTTCCAAGGATTCCCACAGTGATTTCTCCTTGGAAATTCCCGAGTGATTACAAATAGTTACAGTGATTTATCATTCTTCTTGTCTTATTTTCAAACTTGTTTCCAGTTGAATTTGTCTGCCTTCAAATTCTGTCTATTAGATCTTGTTACTTTTTGAACTTCTCTACAGCTTCTATGCCAGTAAGGTAGCTGGCCTACAGATAGATTGGTTATTTTGGCACAGTTCTCTGTTGTGGACTGACACTCCTTCCTCTATGAAAGACTTATATTGTTCATTCCCACACTGTAGTCCAAACAGTAATGGAGTCTGACAACATGTCATAGTACAAAGCTTTATTGACACAGTAAGAAAGATGAGCAGTCTTCCAATACCCAAAGGGGGCCTACAGGAGACATGGGGAAAGACTCGTTTATCAGAGAGTGGAGTGATTAGGACAAGGGGTAATGTAGATTAGATATTAGGAAGAAATTCTTTACTATGAGGGTGGTGATACACTGGAACATGTTGCCCAGAGGAGTTGTGGATTCCCCATCCCTGGAAGTGTTCAAGGCCAGGCTGGATGGGGCTTTGAGCAACCTGGTCTGGTGGGAGGTGTACCCACCCATGGCAGGGGGTTTGGAACTTGTCTTTAAGGTCCTTTCCAACCTGAACCATTCTGTTTCTATGAGCAACAACACAACCATAAGGTGCCTCACGCAATCACTGATATCAAACACAAGATCACAAGTGATTCCACGGTTCCAGTGGACAATCACTGACACTTAGTGTGCTGGTCATCTGGCAGGAACAGCCAATGATGTCAAAGCTTTCCAAATGTGGGTAAGAGTCATGACACCCCTTGGCTCCAAAATGGTAATGTGATCTTATAGAAACATGCTTTACATTAATAATGAGGGTGGCATCCTGCCTACGCTACTGATATAGGTCAAGGGCCAGGGTGTCAGGAAGCAGGATGATCAGCTACCAGCCTGAACTTAAAAGGATAATTATAATTTTCCCCAGACAATCCACATTTTCAGTATTAATTTTTCACCTTCAAGAGATATTTTCAACTTTCTTTTCAAAACGGTAGTCTAATTGATTATCTTTCAGAGTCTTATGTAGTTTGTTGATTTTTTTAATGCAAACTCAAATGATTTACACATGCCAGTTCCATTGGGAATCATCATGAGTGCAATTACTGAAGTTCAAAGGATATTCAAAGACCAACCAAATGCAAAACACTCCCAGTATCATAGCCATCAAAACATGAAGAAATTTTTTATGTGTAGGACTCTAAATCTAAAACACAATTCAGGAAAAAAATAACAACTAAACAAAAATAAAAGCATTTTTCTCTTTTCATACCCCAAGACATCATGTCTCATTTGAACTAAATTAAGATTCAGATTTATTTTAGGTTCTTTTGTCTCCATCCCAGAAGTAGTTGCTTTTGCTCATGCCATACCAAGTGTCAGGTGTGAATCTGAACTTCTATCTCTACCAAGGAAAGAGAAGTGATCATTATCCAAGGCTTGTTTTTCATCAGAGATACTAAAATACAGAAACATCTGTACAAAAATGTTATAGATATTTGATTGTATGCATGTAAAGAATGATTCCAGTGGCAAAATTGTTCACAAGCTTTCCACGCAAAATGGACAACCTTTGTAAATTAAAATAGTAAAATTAAAGTCACAAGCATGTTTCTTCAATTTGCAATGCACGGGCAGCATAAAAGAAAAGGTTTGAAAGTGTAGTGCAAGTTGTGTGAACCTTAGTCAGTAAGGTCTAAATAATATTATACAGGTGCAAAGTTCTAAATGTGAACTCCTATGTCTTTTTGCACCCTGTGATATCAACTATCATGATTTCAGTAACAGGTTCTACCTCAAAGCCTTTTTAGCACCATAGGATTTCTTTCCGCCCTACTGGGACTTCTCTCAGATCTTGAATAGCCTTTGGATCACAGTAGGGATGAAAGATCTTGAAACGGAATGAATTAATGAACAAGCAAACTTTAAAGAATTCAGGCCTTTGTGTCTTAATGTGACACAAACTACTTGTTCTAAAATTCCCCCCTGACACAAATAACTTTTCTGTCATTTCCCTGTGTTACAACCCAAGGATTTGCGCAAATGCAAAGCTTTATGCTGATAAATTACTGCATTCAGTTCTCATAAGAAAACGTATCTGTCTTCAGAACTTCATAATGCCTCATGAAATCTTCTGAGGCTTAACATTCTATGCTCTGAAGCCCAAAAATAGTTTACCATTATCAAAAACTATTTTTCCCTTTTGCTTTTAATATTTCTGACTTAAAAGTACAGACTTGTTTGGCACTTGAATTGTACAGTTTGAAGCTGGCCGGTAAAAACATCATTTATTGTTGTCCAGAAGTCATTGTCAACGAAGTATCCAATGCTTATGAAACCACATCTACTGTAAAATGAAGCTGTAATAGACGGCTTGAGGATTTGTAGCTCTCTTGTGACTCTTGTTTGAGATCCTTTCCTAATAACCACTTATACATAATCAGATGGACTTTATGCAACCTCATCCAGTAAATGGGCCGTGTGAATGTTTCTCTATTATTGCCTTCATAGCTTGCAGACTGCACAACAGTTGATAGCAATTCCATGCAAAAACAAATTACTGTTCTAACAATAGATGTCTCAATGGCCTTGACACAAGTCATTTCAAAATACAGTGGAGCCTAGATCTAAAAGAGTGCTTTTAGGGACAGAAAATTTGTTTGCTAGACTGGTTTCCCACTAAACTGGTCATTGCACTCTTCGTTGTGGGAAAAAAAAAAGGAAATTAGTTTGATAAAATGGCTAGGCTCTTAAATTTATGCTTCTCAAATAAATCCTTTACTATGTTGCTTTCACAGCTGCTCAGAAAAAAATATTTTTACTTTGCATCTCAATATCAAGAGAAAAATATTTTGTCACACTGTTTATAGAGGGCAGACAAATATATCACACTGCTTCGAATTACTTTAGGGTATTAAAAACTATGTCTTGTACTTATGAGAATAATATGGATATGCCTTAGTGTTGTTTTGTTTGATTTTGCATAGTGCAGAGTATTTAGTAATGATTAAGTAGAATATTTTTCTTCAAGTCTTCTGTCCATCCAACTTAATGGCTGAGACATCAAACAACATAAACCAAACAATATGCAGGAATCAACACAGGTACTGTAAAAAACCAAAATGAGCTTTCACCCCATCACACAATTTATGATATTCATTGCTGTTAAGCAGACAAAAGTTGAATACACGCTTTTTGATTCCAAATTGTCTGTAATTTTAGGGTTGCATTTGTTGTTTATGATTCTGTGCTAAGAAGCAATTGTCCAGCTATATTCACTTTTTCTGTCAGACTTCCCTCAGTTTGGCCTGAACTTTAATTTTGGCTATAATATGATTTTTATCTGTAGAGTTACCCAAGTTTAAAACGTTAATTTGTTTTCATATGGTGACTGAAAAAACATTTATCATACCATGTGTTTTGAATAGCATGAGGCAAGCTCTTGACAGGAGCTACTGTTCAATATTAAACTCTATCCAACTTCAGACAGACAAAGGAAAGCTTTTTGTCTGTTCATTCAGCTACCAAAGTGTTGCAGTTACAATCTTAAATATTTCCTAAGCTTGTGAAGAACAGCATGGGACTAAAGCCAGCTAGCCAATATTAAATTTGAGAAAGATTAGTCAGTGAGGTTTGTCCTATTACGTGATTGCTATCTGCTATATATAATTTTAAGTTTTTGTCAGTAACCTGTTTATTAAATTTTTGTGTACATAATTATTTTAAGAGATATATATTACTATTGACATACATCTAAATTTGAGAATCATATTATATGAATTTTCCCAGGTTACACTCTATCACAGACAAAACACCAAAACCCTTAGATGATGTATGATGTTTGGATTTCATAGATTAAATTTCAGCAGTCTCTTGCCATTTACATTATGTAAAATTATATAAACTCAAGTAAATTTTATCACATAAGCTTCCAGTTATGTCAAGAAACTATGCCATTTTCATGGAAAGGACCATACTTTACCTTCTATTAACCTTGAACTTAACAAAAAACCTGAAAATAAAGAACTGCAAAGGAATTAAACTCAACATGTTACAGTAGTGCAGATAAACCTACACCAAAATATAATGCTCTGTCTATACTAAATACTAAATGGTTGTTTTTCTTTAATATTATTATGTCATTTTGGAGAAGGTAGAAACTGAAGCAAGCTACTTATCAGTGCTAGAGTTGTGACTTGCAGTATTGCCATACTTCCATATTACAAATGAGTAGTACAACATTATTTATGTATTTAGTTCTTGCTCCATATTTATGTTATTGTGGGCCTGTTTTGTTCATTGACCTCTGATAATAGATTTTAGTTCAGTTTTGCAATATAGGTAGCGCTTTGGTTTCAGTTGTATAAAATGGATTTGTTCTGATACCTGCATCTCTAACTTATTTACAATAAGGCATATGGTCAGGTGTTTCATGTAGTCAGGAAGTTCATGTTCCTTTGTCCAAGCAACCGGTAAAACTTCAATCACAACGAGAGGGAGAGAGAGAGAGAGAAAGGCTTCCTCTCTTAATTTCACTATCCCACCTAACACCATGTTTTGGGAAATTGTGTTCACAGTCACGCTTTTCAGGATACAAGACAGGTATATACTGACCATACTACTGCTCTGATTTAGCAAACAGAAATATGGGTTGGGTGGCGTGACATCACTATCTTTTGCTATGAATGATGAAAGAAACAAATGGAACATTTTATATCTTATGATGTAACATGGTGGAACTACTACTTGTAAAAGTAGATTTTAGGATTACGGTCAGTACATAACAGTTGTCCTTGCCACTACTTCCTCCTCACACTTTTCCTTTGCTCCACCGTGTTCTTCACCACAAGCTTCAGGGGAATCTCTGCTTTGGTGCCTGGAGCACCTCTTCCCCCTCCTTCTTCCAGTTGGCAGCCAGTGACAAGTGGTGTTCCTCAGGGGTCCGTACTGGGACCAGTGCTGTTCAACATCTTTGTTGGAGACATGGACAGTGGGATAGA
>JAOXJK010000001.1:170036686-170047789 GCA_025774025.1 Xenus cinereus
AAAAGTTTATCCACATAACATGTCTGCAATACCAAAAACCTCCTTGAAAAATATTACTTTTAATCTAGAAAATATTATGTGTGTCAGTAACTTATTTTATTTAAGAAAAAACAAAATTGAAGAAGAAAGATTTAATGTACTGTAGGTAAAATATCACTTATATGAGTTGCATTATCATATGATCCTCTCAGTTGTGCTGATGTATTAAATATGTTGACAAACTTCTTGAACAAGTGTGGATATGACTCTTTTCTCAATATTTTGAGGTCTTTATCTTTCTACTCACAGGAATATATCTGAATTTCTATACCATTTTATCATCTCTTTTCACACTTTTTTGAAGCTGAAAAAGCTCCAAACAAAATTTTCATCTAGTTACAACATGTAAGTGTGCATCTGGATTTCTTCCAAGTTCAGATATGATATGCCTTGTGTTATTTTTGAGCCTCATTTTTAGTTCTTCTTTGACAGTATTACACAGCAAAAGTCCAGGGGACATGAAAAGAGACAGCGGGCCTTGTCTGATTCTGTTATCAGACATAAATCCTTGTACATAGAAATCCTGAGAAGTGGGAAAGGAGAAAGATGCCTAAATTTTGTGTGGGTAGCTAAACCTTCAAGTTCTTTGGCAGACCACAATGCCTCTTGGAACATTAGCTGAATTTTGTTCTTCAACCTAATGTAGAACATCCTAGGGTGGAAGGGACCTCAAAAGATCATCTGATCCAACCTTCCTTGGAAAGGCAGTTTAGTTGAGTTTAACGTCCTGTCCAATCACATCTTGAAAACCTACAGTAACTGGGGCTCTACCATATTCCTGGGGAGGTTCCAGTGAATGATTGCTCTCACTGTAAAATTTTTTTTCTTATTTGAAGATAAAATCTCCCCTGATGCAACTTGTACCAGTTACCTCTTGTATTCTCTGTGACTCCATCCTCTTTGTAGCCACCTTTTGAGTACCGGAATACTGTGGAGAGATCCCCCCTGAGCCTTTGAGCCTTCTCTTGTCCAGGGAGAAAAGATCTAACTCTTGCAGTCTTTTCCCACAGGGCAGGTTCTCCAACCCTTGAATTATCTTAGTGGAAACACATGCAAGTATTCACACTACCAAGCTAGAGACACCTATATATTTGCTCATTTCCCTAGGATTCCCATTTAGTTACCAAAAAAGAGACATAAATATTGCCTCAGTGAGCACTTCAGAGGTTAATGAGGCTCATATCCTGAATTCCCTTTTAAAACTGCTGCTTTCTTCCTATATGCATATATGAGGGAGATTCAAGCTAAATTTCCATGATCCCCTAGATCCTCTCTTTCTCCTTTTCAAGTTCTTCTATTTAATGCCTGTTAATGTTTTAACTCCTTGTTGTCTTGCTGAAGATCCATCATAAAACTAATCCATGACTCAGATGCCTCATAAATTGCTTCCTAAGAAGGGAGGAATGGAACAGGAAATCAATTTACAAGCAGAAGAAGAGAAAAAAAAGTAAAAACTGAAAAACACGGTGCTGCTAAAGTGGTCACTGTAGCTGGAGCTCTCTAGAAATGAAAAAGATATTGGCAAGAGATTTAAGAAAGGACATTTGTAAAGGCAACTGAAATTGCTGAGTGGAAAGTTCACTGAAAGATACATTTTAGACATATATACATAAATATTTATGTATATTTATGTATATGTGTAAATACATGGATACATACATATATATAAACAGTGAGGAGTTATCAGATTATACTAAAGAAAATTTGAAAACATTGCACTTGAAGAAGATAATCAATTCCATATATACTTTTTAAAAAGGGAAAAATGACTAAAGCATTAGAACAAATAAGACTCTTAATTCGAGCTGACAATTTTGGAGAGCTTGTGGAATGCATGGCCCAAGTTCACCTCAGCACACCTATCTTGAGTGTCTAAATATTGATTGTCTAGTGCAAACTAGCTGCCTAGGATATTCTTCTACTAAATGGAGACAGGTACTTTAAGACAGTTGCATGACTCGCATTTTAGAAACTTACATGGATGCCATTCCCAACTAAGTTTTTTTTTGCAGGGCACTGTGATTTTAAAAGTCCAAGCTATGCATAATCTACATGATCCAATAGCAAGTACTAAAACTGTTAAATGAAGAGGCCAATTCAGAACCCAATTCAAATATTTAGTACTACAAACTAGTACTACTAAATCACAGTATAGTGCACATTAAGATTGAATTGCTACCAGTTGAAAGCCTGATCAACACCAAGTCTAGAGCCAGACAAATAAACTATGCTAACAATGAAAATGGAACAATTTGTGAGTTCTGAAGAGCATAATGAAATAAAAATATGAGCAGATATTCTGGAGCCCCTAAAATATTTTAGAAAAGATTGAAACAGTTGAAGTTCTGTGGTACAATACCATTATTTATGCATAATAGTGAATGTGGTTGCAAAAGGCAATCTTTTTTCATGGAGTTATTCCTACCTATGCAGTGTTCATGGCTCTGAGCAGATGCAGTCTGTAAGGGACAAATATGGTTTCCTCCCCCCGAAAAAGAAAGGTGGCATAGAAAGTAATTCTCTAAATACTTAAAGAGAGCATGCAATGAAAGTTTCAAAGGATAAGACAGTTTTTAGGGAAAGACTAAAACTGAGATATCTGGAATATCTGGAATACAAAGACTTAACTGAGTTACTTCTCAATTGCAGGATAAGAATGCTTGGCTGGTGTCCTGAGTTCTGCTGTCATGATTATGTAGACCGTGGACCCTAGTTAAATATTCCTTTAATTTTCTGTCTCTTGTGCTTCGGCACTTCAGTTTTCTTCCTACCAGACTACTTAGGCAAGGATGGGAGCAGATAACTAAATTTCCCCTTGACATTTAAAAGAAAATAACAAATGTGGTGTATGTGGGACCTAAGAAGTACTCATGTCTTAAAATTTAGATGTAATCTTTGAATTTTAAGAAGCTTTTTGGCCTTTACAGACAATAAAACTCATCACTGATACTTTTCATCTGTTCTTTTCTTAGGATTTTTCTTTCACAAACAAATAATTCATGGAAACTTGGACGTTTTTTCTAACTTTCAATTAAAATTTATGAAATTCAGATAAATTTGCTAACTAAAGTTCATCTATCTCAATACTCCAAAGGTACATTAGCCTAGTGTTTAAGCACCGTTTCCTGATCTGAGATAGATACCTAACTTTGATAACAAACTGTGGATATCACAAATACTGAGACATTCAGTGATTCAGTCATATACAAACTCAACTAAATGCAAAAATCGGTAAAGCTCTATTCCAAGATTGTTACAGTGAAATTCTACTTAACTCTGCACAAGAAAAAAAATTCTTATTTTTTATTAAAATGTATAAGAGTATCCCATAAGAACATACTCATATGGATTGCATGTTTACTTCTATATTAACTTTAACTATAAACAGAAAAAAAAAGAGGAATGAGGCCATAAAATACATCCTGGTGAGTACAGTAACAAAAATGTCCTGCAAATAAATTGGGGCACAGCAGGAAGGACTCTGTGTGTAAGCAGCAGGCTCTTAAAATTGATCATCTGTCTTGCTGAAAGTTAATGGAGCTCTCTCAATATAGAAACAATATATTCAATCATGCTTCGTAGTATAATTAACTACTGACTAAAGTTGGAATGAGTTGAAAATATTTCATGGCTACAGCAGAAAGACAAGCAGAGTTGATGATCTTCCTGGTTTTGTAATATCAATGGGAGATGGTGAATGTCTGTATTGAGATATTGCGTTCCCAAGCAGGATACAGTGTTAAATTATTTTTACACTGTTATGGAATTTGAAAATGTAACACTGCCTTTTGCATATGTTGATGCTACTGGAATTTCAAATCATATATTATATCATGGAGGTCTGTAAAATCCAGATCTGAATTTTAGTTATGTTACTTAGTCATGACGAGTAAATATAATCCTTCAGAAGTGCTATTCAAATTATTAATAGTCTACCTCCTGATAATTTAGAAAGGCAGGTGTCAGCATGGCAGCAAAAAATCAAGCAAGAGGTAATAATCATGAACTGTACTTCAATGATAGGGGTAAATTTAAAAATACTCTAAGACAGTGAATGAAACTGTTTTGATGACATACGCAAAGAAATGGGAATTCTGGAAGCATCAAGTGCCACTGAAAAAAGCGAGTCCAGTAGAAGAAAACTAGAAAGTGACGCCCTTCAACAAGTGTCATGAAATCATTCCAAACATGTAGAAAAGATGTCTCAGTGCTGTTAACTAGATGAAAGACAGGCTGAAACTGATTACATAAATAATAATTATATATTTCTAAGTAAACTATAGTTGAGTGGCAAGCACTTTTGAGTCACCTTTGATAATAACAGTAGTTTTGGAAATTAAATAACAAGTTTTCAGGATCATCCCTTGACCTGATTTCCCAAAGATAAGTAGTAAAGGTTTATTTTATTTTATTTATTTTATTTTATTTTATTTTACTTTATTTTATTTTATTATTATGTTTTTAGTAGCATGGGACAATGTTGTGAAGATTCAGAGTCTTGAAATAGTGGACAGCAAATAGACCATAAAGCAGAAGCCTGCATCAGTTTTTTCAGTTCCAGTGATTAACGGCAGGACTAATATCACAGATATCTGTTTAAAATGCTGAGCATTATGAATAATTAGAAAGGCCAGCCCAGAGACATTGCTGGCAATGCACACGAATGATGTTAAGCTTTATTCAGGAGCCAGTACTGTGAGGGCAAAAGAGCTTTTGATTTGATGGCATTAAGGTCTGATTTATGTTCTTCTGGTAAGAAGAAAACTGAAAGACAGGCTTAGAAAGTTCTACTGTAATATGATGTACCTGAGCCATACCTTCCTTATAGTGGCACATAAACCTAAGATACGTGTGAATCATCAATATTACATAGTGTATTGGTTGATTAGCCATGAAAATGAGAGTCTGAAGTTTACTGAAGTAGTTTAATGTATCTCCTAAAATATTGTTTCTTGTTATAGAAAAACTAAATGATCTCATCTTCTTACTGCACATGCCTGTGACTGAAACAGGCAAAGGTATTACTTAGTAACATCAAATAATCACAGATATATATCATAGTTTTACAGAATCACAGAATTGCCTAGGTTGGAAGGGACCTTTAAGATCATCTAGTCCAACCATAAAAAAAAAAATAAAATCCCACACCAAACAAAACACACACACCAACACTAAACGATATTCCCGAGCACCATGTCAATTCATCTTTTGAATATCTCCAGGGATGGAGCCTCAACCACTTCCCTGGGCAGCCCTTTCCAATGTTTGATAAACGTTGCAGTGAAGACATTTTTCCTAGTATCCATCGTAAATCTCCCCTGGTGCAACTTGAGGCCACCTCCTCTTGTCCTATCACCTGTAACTTCGGAGAAGAGACCCCCACCTCTCTACAACCTTCTTTCAAGTAGTTGTAGAGTGCGATAAGGTCTCCCTTCAGCCTCCTCTTCTCTAGGCTGAACAACCCCAGCTCCCTGAGCCTCTCCTCATAAGACTTATTCTCCAGACCCCTTAACAGCTTTGTTGCCCTCCTCTGGACCCACTCCAGCACTTCAATGTCTTTTTTTGTGGTAAGGAGCCCAAAACTGGACACAGTACTCGAGACGAGGCCTCAACAGTGCCGAGTACAGGGGGACGATCACTTCTCGGGTCCTACTCACCATGCTGTTTCTGATACAGGCCAGAATGCTGTTGGCCTTCTTGGCCACCTGGGCACACTGCTGGCTCATGTTCAGCCTGCTGTCAACCAACACCCCCAGGTCCTTTTCTGCCACGCAGCTCTCCAGCCACTCTTCCCCAAGCATGTAGCGCTGCCTGGGGTTGCTGTGACCCAAGTGCAGGACCCGGCACTTGGCCTTATTGAACCTCATCCCATTGGTCTCAGGCCATTGATCCAGCCTGTCCAGAGCCCTTTGCAAGGCCTTTCTACCCTCCAGCAGGTTGACACTCCCACCTTTCAATAAGAAAACGATGGGGAAGAAACCTTATGAGCTAGCAGATTATGCTGTAGAAGACTTGAAGAATTCAAAAGCAAATATATGCAAAAGCTGCATAAGATATACAGAAGTGTGTTTCTCACATGTAAAGATAATATAGTCATCTTCACATTGAGAATCAAGTGGTTGAGACTGAACAAATCATTTAGGTTTAGAGAACAAGTCATATGAGGAAAGGCGGAGGGCATCTTTAGTTTGGAGAAGAGGAGGCTGAGGGGAGACTTCATTGCCCTCCACAACTACCTGAAAGGAGGTTGGAGAGAGGTGGGGGTTGGCCTCTTCTCCCAGGGGAATAATGACAGGAAGTGGTCTAAAGTTGCGGCAGGGGAGGTTTAGATTAGATATAAAGAAGAATTACTTTACTGAGAGAGTGGTCAGACACTGGAACAGCCTGCCCAGGGAGGTGGTGGAGTCGCCATCCCTGGAGGTATTTAAGAAATGTGTAGATGTGGCACTTCAGGGCATGCTCTAATGCCCGAGGTTGTTGGTTTTTGTCTGTCTGTGGATGGGTGTGGGGTGTGTGTGTTGGTTTGTTGGTGGATTGCTGGATTTTTTTTGTGGTTGGACTCGATGATCTCAAAGGTCCCTTCCAACTATGAATATTCTGTGATTCTGTGATTCTGTGAAACATATTATCTTTCCCCCCACTCTTTTAACTTGGCCATATTTTATAGTTTCCTAGCTTCCATAAACCCCAATGTTCTCCTGAGGACTAGCTCTGAGTTATGATAGTTTTCAACTTTTTATCACTTTCTTGGTTTATTTTGTCTGAGTTTACTACCGCTTTTCTGTACTGTATCATTCCATCTGCTCATTCTGGAACAGAATGAGACTCGAATGTTTTTGAAATAAAAATTGAAATTAAAAAGATATTTTGCACGTGATGTGGGCCAGCTGCAGAATGCAGACTGGAGCGTTGGGTTTTTTGCGCATGTGTGCATGTGTCTGTGAACTCAGAGTGTCATAACTGGCCACTAGCTCTATGCACAAGGAGGCGGGATGCAATCCCCTGGGAACAGAAGAGCTTACTCTTAACTTGAAATTCGCACATACATACATTGAAGAGATGGCAAGTAGTAGGAATGGTGAGCCATTCTATAGCAGAGCTATGACTCTGCTGCTATGTGAACTCTTATCAGTGCCATTAATTAATTAATTTTACTACATATTATTATTTTTTGCTTCATGCTAAACAAAAACGTCGTACTGTCTCTTTGTGATGCTGTGCCAATGAAGCTGCACCAATGCCTCATCTCGTGGATTCCTCCCCAGATATTTGAGCTGCTTTTGCAACATGATACACCAGATTGCCATATCCTCATGGCTTAGTTCATCGATAGGAAAATCTTCGAAGTGTAGTTGTGAGTTGTTACGCATACCCTCTACTTTTGTCATAGAAATTGATTTGGTAGAGAAAAATCTATGATCTTTCATCCAGGGCTCTGCATGAGAATCAAGAATTCTCCTTCAAAATCACCTTTGTCTTCAAGCCTTCAAGTCTATGCAGAAGATGCAGAGACCTAGCCTGCCAGCACTTAGTGAAACAATAGTTCTTGTCCTACTCAAGAAACAGCACTCTGTTTTATAACGCGTTGTTATGCCTATCATGTCACTTCCAAACCTAAAAGAATATGAAAGTTCTGATTCTTTCTCCTTGAGCATCTATCCTCATAAAGTTTTCTTATTTGGAAATATATAGCATGTGTTGTGTTCATCACCCAAATAAAATTTCTTGTGTATTTTCCTATTTGATTGGTCTGCTAATAAGGCATCAAACTTTATTTTTCATGGTAACACCATCTACCTCTTTTTTTTTGAAAGAAAGTATGTCTACATTGCATTGCAAGCTCAGATGCAGTTGAACACAGTGGTGGCAACTGCCCACATTTGAAGCCAGTTGGAAGCCAGCCACTTCCAAATCAGAAACAAAGTAGATACACTAGATAATGTCAAATCTGAGCTAATAAGCTGCAATGAGAAACAATGTGCATTAGCTAAGGCTCATTGTCTGACACACACAGCTTCCAGGCAGGTTAGCAAACTGGCAGGGCAAATTCACATCTGCCTGCAAAACACTGTATAGACATATCTTTCATTAGAGCAGATAATAGAGGTCCCATTACGAGAGACTAGATTAGACATGAGATCCTATTCCCCACTGTGGCTGTTCCTTCCCACAGAGCCTGATCCAGTGGGAATTCAGCCAGCACTGATTCCTGCTGACTTAGGCTGATATTTTCTAGTTCATTAAGCTTGTCTCGCTATTTTTCTCTCCTACAATACAATCCTATTCAACAAATTCAATGGGATGTGCCATGTAGTACCAGAACTTTTGTTCGAAAAACAAAACATGAGGGATTTTTTATAAACTTTCCATTTTTGGAAATGGGCTTTTGTAAAGAAGCATAATTTATTTGGCATTGGTTATGAATGTTACATCAGCATGTGTTCATCAATCAAAAAATTGCATAATCCATAACTGGCATTTCACTTCTTTTTTTAACATTATGGAATCAGTGTTGCTGTTTCATAAAGCCTAGGTCAAGTTTGTACATTTGTAAAGCTTCCAACTTGTTTGAGCAGGTGTGCTCCTGTCTCTGTTGAGTAGTTTGGCAAACTACTTCCTCACATTTGTAAATTTGCAACAGATGTCCTAGCTTTGAAGCATATGTATTATATAGTCTATAAACTGCATCAAATAAAATTATCAGGACATGACAAATTTATGAACTGACTTGCTAAAATTTTGACTATTGCAAAATCCATTATTGCTTCTCTGCTATTGGACATTCTGCTGCATTCAGATTCCGAGAGACATATAAAACAGTACCACTGCTGTGTTGTTGCCTTTTCCATAGATATAAGGAAGCATTTGTTAAAAATGCTAAAAATGGCAATGTACCAGAAGACATTAGAACCCAAATTTATCTTCGTGTGAGCTAATTGGATAATTCTGGTAAAACAAAAGTACATCTTTCCTTCCTCCTTCTACTTGAACTGACTTGGAAACTATCCTGTCTCAGTAATAGGAAAATGCCAGATTTTGTTTCCACTTTATTTTTATTTATGTTGTAAATGCTTTGTGTTTTGGTACTACCATCATCCAGCTAAGACTGGACACAAGATGCCAAAACATTACAGGCAGTTCACGCAGTATTTCCTGCCCAGATTTTCAGATCGAGAAGGTTTGAACAGTCAAAGTGGATCCTGGAACGTACTCAGACTTTTCCTATTTTTTTACTTTTTTTTTTCTTTTTTAGTTTAAACTGAATTGCCAAAGATTTTTAGATTTACCCACCACTAGTTTAATCCACATTTTGTTTTGTCTTGTTGTTTTGTGTGCATTGTAACTATATAACACATTTGAGACCCAGTTGGAATGATGAATTTTAAAGATCTCATAAAAGTGCACAGCAATAAAAGCTATATAACCAGGTTCTAGTATTTGCTTTCACAAAGACTAGTGAGCTATACAGTTAACAGCTGTATATGCAGCCTTCTACCATGAGTGCAACATACAGAATTTTAACCATATTATATTTTACATAATATATGTTTTAATCCATACTTACAATATTTGGATTTCCTTAAAATTCAAACTGCTAAATAAAGTTTTCAATATAACTTTAGAATGCAACCTTAGTACACATTAATCTTCCCCAAAACCTAGCCTTCCACCTTTTACTTGCAATTAAATACATATTTATTGATAAATACTACATGAAAATAAACTGTGTAACAGTTAATGTATTGAGTGCATTTCTTCCATCTCATTCAGTAAGCATATCAGATCTGGCTAAACCTCTATTTCATAAAATGTCAATTTTTCACTGTCAAAATTCAATTTACTGGCAAAAGGACAAAACATTTAGAAACAAGCTAGTCTTATCTTTTCTTACAATAGTGCTCCCAACTTAATAATTGGATTTTATCATTGCTTATCACTGTGTGAGGGAAGAAAAACTAATATGAGAAAAAAAAGAAAATAAAAAATAGTATATACTTCAGGCTAGAACATTATCACACTTTATTTAACTTCCAACCAAGTTATCTGAATTACTGATTATTTAGCAAATGGTGAGGCACATTCAAACACATTAAATCACTGAGAGCAGTGACATACTCCATATAACTTACCATGAAGCTCATAGCAAAAAATATAAAAGTTACTGCCAGAACACCTCTGGAACAGAAAGACAGAAGGATGTTCAGCAGGATTCCTTTTCCTCTTTGCAGCTTCTCCCTGGGGTCCAGGGAGGTTGTTTTTGGCTGCTGAGTGACTGTGACATTGCCCAGGACAGTTCAAGCAGAGCATCTCTGCTGCTCCCACCCTGCATGCCAGACGTATCTCTTGGGTCCAGCCAGCAAATTTCTTCCGACAGCTGATGTTGATTTTGCTCATCAGAGCTGGTGCTGCACAAAAAATGTCGCCTCTCCAGCTTCTGAGAGATGACAAATGAAGCTGGCAATACTCATCTCACACAGCACCTGGTTTATGAACTGTTGAATTTCCTGTTTCTCATTCAGCATTTAGGTGATGTCAGATTATGAGAGGAGACCTAAGAACTAAGACCAAATCACATTTTGTTAGCTGATCATCACTCTACCCACAAACCCCATTTACAGTGAATTCACTTTTCTGTGAGATAATTCTAGCCTGTATTGAAGAGGCAATATGGAATAGTATTTGTAGGTATTTTAAAATTTTAAAGTTTTTATTTTTGTTAACAGCAAGTCATTGCCACCTTTCACGTATAAAGAAAGACGTAGTCAGAAATGAACTTGAATTGGGATGTAAGGAATAATCCTTAGTACATGTCATACCTAAAAGACTGTCAGCTCCATTTAAGATCATCAGTGATGAAGAAGTTAGTTATTCTTTTTTCAAAATTATTTTATAATGTCTGTCGCATTGCAGACACTTTTTTCCTACAAGTGTGATTTCACTGAGTGTAGCTGCTTTACCTTGAATGAAGGTTAGGTCTAAGACATGTTCCAGAAACAATGTCAATCTTGGAATCAATGTTGGAAAATCAATGTTGGAAAAATCTTTCCAGTACCAAACAAAATG
>JAOXJK010000001.1:170058075-170076494 GCA_025774025.1 Xenus cinereus
AAGTTGCGGCAGGGGAGGTTTAGGTTAGATATAAGGAAGAATTATTTTACTGAAAGAGTGGTCAGGCACTGGAACAGGCTGCCCAGGGAGGTGGTGGAGTCACCATCCCTGGAGGTATTTAAGAAATGTGTAGATATGGCACTTCAGGGCATGCCCTAGTGCCTGAGATTGTTGGGTGTGGTGATTGTTGTGGTGATGGGGTGTCGTTTTTTTTGTTTTGATGTTATGGGTTGGTGTTTTTTTGGTTTTGTTTTGTATTATTGTTTGGGTTTTTTGTTTTTGTTTTTGGTTTGGTTTTTTTTGGTTGGACTCAATGATCCTGAAGGTTCCTTCCAACCATGATGATTCTGTGATTCTGTGATTCTGTGATCTGTTCCATGATCTTCCCAGACACAGAGATGAGGCTGACAGATCAGTAGTTCTCAGGATCCTCCTTCCTACCCTTTTTTAAAAATGACTGCAATTTTTCCCCTTTTTCCACTGAGGGGACTTCATCTGACTGCCATGACTTTTCAAATATCATGGAGAGTGGCTCAGCAGCTACATCAGCTGATTCCCTCAGGACTCTGGGATGAATCTTTTCAGGTCCCATAGACTACTGTATGCTGAGGTGCTTCAGGTGGACATGAACCGAACCTGATCTTCTCTTACAGGGGGAGAGATTTGCTCCCTTAGTCCCTGCCTTGCGGTCCATTCACTCAAGAAGTGTGGGAAGAGAGGTTGCCAGTAAAGACTGAGGCAAAAAAAGTTGAGTAGTACCTCCGTCTTCTCCTCATCTGTTGTTACCAGTTTGCCAGTCTTGCTCATTGGGGGAGGGGGAGGAGGGGAGAGGGAAGTGAGTATGCTTTCTTTGCCCTTCCTTTTTTGGCTGACATACCTGTGGAAGCCCTCATTATTATTAAGTTTATATAGGTTTTTATCTCAAAAGGCAAAATTTTTTGGTACTCCTCAAAGATGCAAATAGTGAACTTATGAAGAAAACAGATATTCTATATGTTGTCTGTATGCTGCATTGTAGAAATATTTCTAATTCTTTATTTTTCCAAATTGTTTGGAATTTAAAGTTAGTTTTCTTCCATTTCTTTAATTTTTATTCCATTTCATTCTTCTGTTCTTGCTTCAGCAGGTAATAGAAATGGATTTTTCTTTCTTTTCATTACTGACAAATTTACTAAAACTTGTTCTACATATTTTTTTTTCCTTTTTACAGTACCAAAGATACAGTTCCATTGTTGCTTTCTTTTCCTTCTTATCCTAAACTGAAAAGTCAGTGGTAAGTGAGGGAAGGTGGGGGAAGAATAAGCACAAAAAGCTCTTCATCAAGCCTTAAGTTGCTTTGTGAAAGTGGCCAAAAAGAAACTGTAAGAATAAGTATCTAAATTATGATTAACAACAAAAACATACTGGGAAGTAGGATAATGAATTTTAGTTTTTTAATGAAATTCTGTGATATTCAAAGTATTTTGAATCAAGCATTTTCAGCAGTGAAAAACTCAAAAATATATAAACCATCACACAGTATGTTTGAATATAAAATATGATGAACTATGTCACATAAAGAGAAATATATTTAATGTATTAATATAAAATGCAGATTTGGGAAGGCAAAGCATGAGAAAATGAAAAATTCTTATTTAACACTGTGACCAAATTAGTCATTTGCTTTTGACTTCTCATTACACTTTCTTTCATTGTTGCCTGCTCTCACCATTTTATCATCTTGTAACCCTCCTTTCCAATAGCCTCAGGGGGGTAGTAAAGTGTACACATTTGCTCGAAGCAAATCCATCTAATTCAGCATTTCATTTCGTAAAGTGACAATAGGCAGATATCTGCAGTGGTTACTTTGACACTGAGAAACTGGATTTGTTCATCTTTAAAAAGGAAGCTAAGGGAAGATCTTATTGATGGCTTCATGGGCAGGCACAAAAGGCACAGAGCCAGGCTTTTTTGTAAAACACACAATAACAGGGCAAAAAGTAGTGGATACAATTTTGAACATGGGAAATTCCAATCATATATAAAGAAAAGGTAAGTTTGTTATTTGTGGTTTTGTCTGTTTTGTATCATGAGAATGGTTAAACAACCGGCAACAGCTTGTCCAGATAGGTTTTGGAATCTCCATTCTCAGAGTGAATAAAAACCTGAGTACACAAATTCTTGGGTTATCTGATCTAATAGGACCTGCTCTAACTGGGGACTTGGACTCTAGGGGTCCCTTCCAACCTAAACTATTCTATGATTCTATGATTAATCAAGAAGTTCTAGAGGTCTACCACTTAGTGGTGAAGAACCACTTCATTTCTTTTCAGCTTTTCTCCTAGCAGTTTCATCTCACGCCCCTAGATTTTCTGATGTAACAAACAACTCATATTAATCTCTACTGCAATTCCTAATATTCTTCTAAGCTATCTTTCCTGAAGGTTGAGTTGTCCTGGCTTGCTCAATCATTTATCACAGGGAAGGAGTTCTGTTTGATTACGTGGTGTTCCTCAGGGGAACCAGGACTGGTGCTGTTTAACGTGTTTTCTGGTGACATGGACAGTGGGATTCAGTGCATCCTCAGCAAGTCTGCTGATGACACCAAGCTGCGTGTTGTGGTCAACATGCTGGAGAGAAGGGACGCTATCCAGAGGGACCTGGGCAGGCTTGAGAGGTGGGCCTGTGCCAACCTCATGAAGTTCAACTAGGCCAAGTACAAAGTTCAGTACATGTTCAGCAGAAATCCCGATTTTAAAAATAAATTGGAAAACTAAGACACTGCTGTATGTAGGATTACCTTTGAGGTAATTTATTTTCAAAGGAAGTAATGAGAAGTTACATAATTTAATCCTGAGGTACTAATTAATGACATAAAACTTCGGTAAAATCATGCCCTGAATATTTATTTGCTAAAAAATCAGACCATAGCTATCAATTTACTACCTTTTAATCTTTTCGTTTTGCATCTTCACAGTTTAGTAAGTTGCAACAGGTATTTTGGGTTTTTTATATTGAAGTAGAAATTATTAAATAGCTGTATTGGTTTTTTTGTTTGTTTTTTTTTCAGTTTCTGGAGTATCAGCAGCAGCATTTGCAGTTAGTATAATCTAACTTTAATGTGATCATTAGGCCTAAACTATCCTTCGACTTGTATATAAAAATGTTTTAGTTTCATATGTGAATGTACTGTATTTGATTCTCTTATGGGTAACTTTATATTATCAACTTACTTAGTTGGAAAAAAAATACATTCTGTCCTCTAAGATTTTACAATCAATCTGCATTCTTTAGTCCTTGTATGTCATCACACATAAATCATGATTCTGCAGACAGTACTACTATTACGTCTACCCTAAGACTATGATCCTATAAACTAACCTTGGTGTGAACTGAAGCTATCCTGCCGGAAGCAAAGAGAAATACAGCAGGTTGATTCCCAAAAAATTGTCTCAGAATCTTAGCCTCCTTTTTGCTTTCCTGATTACTTTTTTTTTAAATCAGTTGATATCTGTACGATTAAATATTCACTGAATAATATTCCAGAGTGATTTTCTGTACATGGAAATATGGAAGAAGCTTACCTTACAATTCATTAGTACACATTTATGTGTGTATTGTCATTCCCTCTGACAAAATAATTGAAAATATACAAAGGAGAAGAAAAACGTATATTGAGCAGCAATTATTTTTGCATGATTGTCCTTGATCTCCAATAAGAGTAAGATGGGTAACCACCCAGGGAAGCATTAAGGACCATAAATATGGACAAATTATTAAGGTAGCAGACATCTGATAAAATGTAAACAAATGATAGTTATTTCCTGGTGTTTAATTAGTGCCATGTAATGCCCATTAGATGTGACAATTGAAAGAGTCCAACATACAATATTATATAGGTCTAACAGGAAGTAGAACTAGCCCACTAGCAGAGCACCTGGTTGTATATCCTATTTAGATTGGTTATCTGCAGATGTAATCATTCAAAATAAATGGTCTTTTACAGAAAATTTTCTCAGTGAAGCATGATTTGCAGAATAATCATTCACACTACAGGACATCTGAACAGATGTGGAAAGTCACAAAACCTCTGTAAATCTGAAACTGTACATCCTTTGTTCCAACACTCATCTACTGTTGAATGAAATACCCATGAGAACTATATTTCTTCTTTTTTTGTTTTAAGTTTTTTGGTTCCAGGCATATGTGTATATCACATCAGTATTGTGTTTCTATATCTGCCAAAATTAAGATAGTACACTACCTGGAAATGTGTTTTAAAGGTTACCAAGATAATTTTCATACTTTGAAATTGCAATGTTCTAATAAAAAATGACCCCAGCTGCTGAAAGGGATATTCCATACCATATGAAATCATGCTCACCAAAACCAAAGCTTATGAAAGAAAGAGGAAGGGGGGACATTCAGAGTTATGGCATTTGTCTTCCCAAGTAACCACTACCCATGATGGAGCCCTGATTTCTTGGAAATGGCTGAACACTTGCCCGCCGATTGGAAGCATTGAATGATACATTTTTTTTTAATATTGGAATATTTTTCTTTGCTTGCACATGCAGATTTTTCTTTCCCTATTAAATTCACTTCATCTCAACCCATGAGTTCCCTCAATTTTGCCCTTCCAATTCTCTTCTCCATCGCACTGGAAGGAAATGAACAAGCGACTTTGTGGGGCTTAGCTGTAAACCCGCAGCTATAAATATTGTTACTGTTATTGTTCTTGTTATTTTATTTACAGAGATCCTACTGGTCCTACAATGTGCAGATGACATTCAAAGCAAACCTTAAAAGAAAACAGAGAAAACTCTGATTAGGGCTCTAGCTTAGTTTTCCTGGATAGGAAATAGCCAGAATAATTGGTTCTCATTTCAACATAGGAATTCAGTGTTTAAGTTTTGCTATAAACATAAACTTAGCCTAAATTTCTGATGTGTTATCTAAGTTGAAATGGTTTTGCACTGTTTTATTTCAAAAACGACAAAATCCTTTCATAACAACAGATGAAAAGTCTCCAATTTGTATGTTGATCAAATGAACGCTTTTTTTTTAACGTCTTGGTTGTTCTGAAACAAAGCTTGGAAAGTCTAGCTGGAGTAATTCATTGTTCTCAGAATTACCTGAAAGTAGCTTTTGGAAGGGCTACAGAAATTTAATTATTGGAAGTGATAGAAGAAGATCTGTGGCTTGTGAGGTCAGTGAGCAATAAAGCACAGAAAGGCTAATGTCCTTTCAGGTCTCTCTTCCTCGCCTTTCTTCCTTGTGCTCATTTCCCTTTCTTCCTCCCCAGCAATTTGCTTTTGTTCAGTGGTCTGTACTGACTGCATTCCAAATAATTTGATCAAATTTATGTTAAATTGAAGCACACTCCTCCAGACAATATTTTCATAAACCTATCACATTCTCCATTATTTGGGTGTTCAGATGGAATCCACTGATCTCAGTGAGAGCTGATGACAAGGTGAAATCAAATAAACATAATGTCATCTCCTCTCCAAACAAAAAATGCCATCACTGTGAATTAAAGGATTGTGTCTGCTCCCTCCAGTAACCACTATGCTTACTAAGTTTCACAAAATCATCACAATGTCTAAGCAGTAGCAGGTGATGAAAGTTTTTATTATTGAAGGTGAATTGTACAGTCTCTTCTCCTTATTCCTTTGGAGAATTTCACATTTGAGAAAATACAACTCCTCATTATAGTTTATAGGCTGCCACACAATGAACTTCGGTTTACAAGTGGCTGCACTGCTGAGTTTATACTGCTTTGCATCCTATTTGTTTGAACTGTGAGTGCGATTCAGAACTATTGAGGCATCTGTGTACATGTCAGCACCCACATATTTATATTGTGTTCAGTGCAACTCATTTCCACCCTGATGCTCATGCAATGCTCAATTTGTATTGTCCTTTGCAGTCGGCTGAACTTTAATACATTTCATTTCTTTTTTCTTTAGGGAATTCTCAGTTTTAGGATTGAGACATCACTACAGTTAACTTGATGACAGTTAAAAATATGGGATCAATTTAGAACTGTCATACTTAACATATATTTTAAATTTATAATTTATTGAGATGATTCAAATATTCATTTTGGCATTTGAAGTAAAGGAATACCCGAGGGGGAAATTTAATTATAATGATAGAATTGTTCTTCATAATAGGGAAGGGAAAATTTGAAAATGTTTAAATTGGTTTATAAGAGCAACATAAACTGTAGTGCAAGGGTTTATTCCAATAATGTTATTCCAAGTGAGTTGTATGCTGTGTTTGGAAATCTTAAGGAAAAAATGCCCTTTTTTTTTGTAAAATCATACTGTGGTCCCTTCTTTGCTTTACATACCATGCGAATTTGATTGTAATCTTCTCTGAATTTTAATATGATTCGGAAACTGTCAAATTAGGGAAAGTTAATGGGTAAAACCAAACAATGTATTAGCCAGCAGATAAGTAAAAGATAACAACAGCAAGTACAGCAAAAGAAATTGGTTGAGAGAAAATGTTGCTGGTTTGGTAGAATGTTTTCAGAAATGTTTTCATTATAACTTCTTAGCTTCTTTTAACAGTTTCATGTTATTATTAGTATTTCATATGTAACTCCAAATGCTGAAAATATATACCTTAATTTTTAAATTCAAAACAAATTAGGAATGAAGGTTCCTAAATGATGAATTCTATACTAACACATCTATATGCATAGCACACAGTCTGGCAAATTAATCTTGCTGGTACTTCGAAAACATTTTGGAAAGCCTTCAGGTGAGAACTGGTTTTGAATGGGATAATTAACCTTGACAGTAATTTCTTCATATCAGAGCCAAATAGCGGTTGGAAAGATGTATTCACTTTTCACAGAGCGCTAGGTACTTATGGCCTGGAAAGAGGCTATAATGTGTTTGGAGAAAATGTATTTCAAACCGGCATGGAAAAGTGTTCCAACAGAGACTCATCCATCAAAATCCTGGAGAAGGACATGATTCACACAGGACGTATCAGAGGTCCTAGCTGGATGTTTACAGTAGGTTATTTTCAGTCCTAAACCACTGTAAGTGATTGCTTCCTGAACTAACTGATCCAACAATATAATTATATTATCCTAAACACTACTTTTCAGATTACTGGAAAATTATTCTGCATTTGTTTTGTCCTGAAAAAAAATTGTGAATAGTTACTTAAAGTTTTATCAGCTCTATGGAAGCAATCGTGTACATATATCTGCTTGCAATGCAATCTAACAGATACAGTTTTCAGTTTTAGTGAGTCAAAACAGGTCTAAAAGGCTATTTCCATGTTTTTCATTCCTCATTTTTCATTAAGTAGTATTCTTCACTGTTTCCATTACTATTTCATTGTTCTGCATATTTGTTGCTTTTGCATTCAGATGTAAAATGCCAGTAAGTAATATATTGTCATATTTTGTCAGAAGGAAAAATAAAAGGAGTTGGTATAACTGATTAAGTTTTTAATATTCAGTTTCAAAGTGTTTGTGTACTTTGAGCTGAAAACAACTCTTGAATATGAAGTGAGCTAAGACTTTTTAAAAATTACTTATACAAATGTCAAAGGACAGGTCTCAACTTTTCCGCAGGGTGCTGCTGCTTAGAAAGTTTTTTTCTGAAGTAACATGCAAATATGTAAAACAGAATTTGATAGGAGCAGAGCTAGACCCAGGCCTAAGTGCTTTTGAAAATCGTACCCACCATTTTAATGAACATTTTTGTTAAAGTTATTAGTTTTTCTCTAAGATGCTTTACTAACTGGGTTCTCAGACAAACAATAGGTGAGTTCTCTTAAGATAATTTTAAAAGCTGATTTAAATCGGGTTTTGATCTACTTACATATCTTAGCTAAGTAGAAAGGATGTACTAAAGGTGTAAATCTCAAGTCTATTTTGAAAAAGACACAACTTCAGGTTGGCCTGATGAGCTTTATCTTTCATATTTTGCTAGTGGAGCCCAGTCACTGAAGTATTAAGAACTACATTTCCAGGAAAAGTCTTCATCTTTCACATAAAGCTGAACAATTCTTTAAATTCTGATGACCGCATTGGTTAGTTCTCTAGAAAACCATAATGAGAGTTTAGACATTGCTCAGCTATGGTTTAGAGTCCTACTCTACAGGTGCTGAATTCCAAAAAGTTTCAGTGTAATGTGAGGAATCATCATGGGGTAAATTGTGCAAATTAACTGCAGCAATAATTGTGGTTGTAGCAACGGGAGCTACCACAAAAGAACAAGATACATATTAAAATTTCTTAATAGATAAATGCAGTAGTCTTAAATAACTTGCTACAGGTTGTAAACTGCTCTACTGACTTATTGTAATGCATAAATTGTCCTTGGAAGCTAATGGAAAATTCATGCCAGTCTGTAGCTTGCGGTATGACATTTAATGGAATAGACTTTTCCATGTTTCTTTCAACATTCAGGAACATATATCATAAATGGACAATTCAGACACTTGAAAGAACAAGTTTTTATGGGTATGCTTTTGTTGCAGGGAAAGGAAGATACTACTGCTCCTCAGCTGGCCTGTGATGCACCTTTTTGTCTCTCTGTTTCCTTGTCTGTGCCAATATCTAAGGAGATATGCTATTGTAAAGTATGTTACTGTAAAGGAATTACCTACACAAGTTTAGAGGTTTGTCTCTTGTAGTCCTGGTGATATCAGTGGAAGAATGTTAAGCACAACCTCAGGGCACCCCAGAATATACTCTATGTCATAAGAAGAAAAAAGGATAAGAAAGGTAAAGCTTTACTGGACTTTTTAAACAGTGCCCTCTTTCTCAGAGGATTCAGGTTTTCTGGTTTAATCCACACATGCTTTGTTAAGGAAATAGCAAATATCCTCAAGAGTGATCTCTGGGAGAAGAAAAATTAAAAAAAAAAAAGTAAACAAGTGATGTGTTTAAAATTCATTCTGTCTATGTGTAGACATTCTATCTCGGAAGTCACCTGTCCCAAACACTTATAAACTCCTGTGGCTGACACACAATAATTACAGTTGTAATCTACAAAGGTAATTCCAGGAAGATAAATGAAGAATGAGGCACAAAATATGCCATATGGTTAAAGCTTTTATGTTCGTAGCAAATTTTTAACATTACCTTACAATTTCAGTAATAAATTATATTCTTTGTACATTGAAGCTAGGTATTTCAGATTTGTGCCACTCTACCAGGAAGTAGATATAGTCTCCTCTGCCATTCTTTAAAAGACTATATCATTGCCCCAATGCTGTAAGTCTAAATTAAAACTCTGTTCTCTTTAACTTATAAATAAATAAAAAAATTGTGAGGAGGGAGATGAGTGGTTGGCAATTTTCTTGATGCTACTTTTTCTACTCTCAAACAGGATTAAATTTGCTCTCTAGTCCAGGAAGAAAGAAGTATAAGCAATTTCAGTTTTATATAACTCCTATCTTCAGGAAGGACAAGAAGGCCCCGGGAATTATAGGCTGGTCAGCCTCACCTTGATCCCTGGGAATGTGGTGGAGCAGCTGATTTTGGAAACCATTTCCAGGCACATGAAGGACCAGAAAATCATCAGAAACAGTCAGCATCACTTCAGCAAGGGGAAGTCATCCTTGATCAATCTGTTAGACTTTCATGATGAAAAGAATGTGTTGTTAGATGAAAGGAAAGCAGTGGATATTGTCTACTTAGACTTCAGTAAGTCCTGGGCAACTGGCTCTATGTGACCCTTCTTGAGCAAGGAGGTTGGACCAGATGACCTCCAGAGATCCCTTCCAACCTCACCCATTCTGTGAATTTGTGATTCTGTGATCTGTCTTGATGTGGGGGATTCATCTTCATAATTCAGAAACTTAAATGAAATGTCTAAATATAGGATTTGATTTAATCATCTCATGCATTTGAGAAGTTACTGGGTACTCACTTGACTTCAAAAAGTTACATCATATCTGCCAGGTCTGTGCACATGTCTCAGATGCCATAGAACATGCAAAATGACATATAAAGGAACACCTAAATCAAGAGAGTAACTATACTCTCGAGACTGAGAGGTCAACACATATGATAGGTGTTAAAATATTTATGAAAGTCAATAGAAGAAATGGAAAATCTCTACTGAGACTGAGTTTGAAGAATGATACTTCAATTCTTCACCCTAAACCCAAACTCTATTGAAGCTCACCCTGGAAGGAACATTCATTTCATCAAAAAAGTTAGCTGTCTACACTTCAGAGGTAATTTTACTTCTGAAAATCATTACGTATTCTGTATGCTATTTGAGAGTTTCCACAAAGAAATTCAGGATTAGGGGGATGATGGCTTGGGTGAAACTTAAAAAAATCTATGAAGGGTTGTTAACCTGGCTAACGAGAATGGTGTTCAAATGGAACTTCCTATCTTCCTGAACTTGATCTAAATGCTGTGCTAGGACTTAGTGTTAATCAGTGGTTAACCAGTATAAATTAATCTCTCTTTGGAGTTCAAGATCCTTAGGGCAGCGAGGAGGGCACACAGCAAGCTTACTACCCTGCACTTCAGGAGAGTAGACTTTGGCCTCTTCAGGTATCTGCTTGGCAGAGTACCATGGGATAATGGCCTGAAGGGAAGAGATGCCCAAGAAATCTGGTTAATATTCAAGGATTACCTCCTCCACACTCAGGAGTGATGCATCCCAACAAAGAGGAAGTCAGGCAAAAATGCCAGGAGGTCTGCATGGATGAACAAGGAGCTCCTGGACAATCTCAAACACAAAAAGGAAGTCTACAGAGGGTGGAAACAAGGACAGGTAGCCTGGGAGGAATACAGAGAAATTGTCTGAGCAGCCAAGGATCAGGTTAGGAAAGCGAAAGCCTCCTTTTTTGGCATAGGCTTCAGCCTCACTTAATCCCATTCAAAATTTCAAGCCATTCTAATTATATCATTCTCATCTGGCTATAAACAATTAAATGGAGATCCCTCACATAGTCACACTTAGTATATATTTTTGAATAATCAGAAAAATTAAGCATAAGATACTCAGCTCAATTTAATAGAAAAACCCTTGTGCCTTTTTTTATAATGTTTATGACTACATTTTTTAAAAACACAGGCATCTATTAGAACAACTGAACACAGACAATAAATTAGTGTGTCAAAATAAAAAATAGTTGCAACAGGACCTAAACTTCCATCATACTTTCCAACATGGTGATTTGAAACATAGATAGGTTAATCTGCTTTCTCTTTCTACATTCTGGAGTTAATCATACACTATTACATTCCATAACACAGTATGACTTCATCAAAGTATAATTTTGCCTGAGAGGTCAACTAGACATTTTGGAAGTACCAAGAAATGATCATGTGGTAATCTAAAGCAATAATGGCTCCTGGATTTTTTTTTATTATTTTTGACTTGAAAGGCCATAGGCACACAGAGCTATTTGCTTGGATCTACCGACTGAAGTGAGTTGAACAGAAACTCTGCCCTGTGTAGTATCAGTTCCAAGATGCATTCACATTAGCTCTTCCTTTTTTATCTATAGCAGCAAAGTAAGCAGTGAAATATTAATTCTTACTAAAACCTAATTGAGGTGTCTTGCTTATTTTTCAAGGACAAGAAAAAACACCTAAAACTTGTTGTCTCTGGTTTTTTCTCCTTTTAAATAACTTTATAGACTAGATCCCTCTGTGAAATCTTGGTTATGAAAAGCGTATTTTTCACCATAACATGACTACTTGAAGAAAGGTATGATAAGAAATGAAATGTTAATATGCAGGTTACGTTAGATGCTGCTTTAGAATTAAAAAAAAAAAGTTATGAAATGAATGTGTCAAATAATACACAGCATGCAAGAGCCAATTATGGAAATGAGGGCCCAAGGTTAGCTTGCTGCAATATTTTTTAATTCAAGAAATATTAAAATCAACTTGTTCCTTGTATAATAGATGGTATGACAAGAGTTAAGGAGCTCAAAATGTTATTCTAGTCCCCCATCTAATTAACATTTCTGTTGTGTGACCTACATTTTCCAGATCTGTAACTGCAAAGACCCCCAAAAGCCTCCTTTTTGTTTGAAAAATCTTTTGTAACATGTTTAAGAGATCAAAGGCAGAGCAATCAGTGTTCATACACCTTCTTCAGTTGGAAATAAGTGATAAAAAAAAGTCATATAGCTGCAGCAATTTACAAAAGAAAACCTTTCCATGCTCGTATATCTCACTAATGGAAGCCTACAGATGATGTACTGTAATTACATGTGTTTAGACTTTACACAAAATATTCTGCATAAGTCACATTCCATTTATTTTTTTTACTACCTTTTCCATATTAACTCCTTTTGAAATGTAGGAAGAAAACAAACTCAATGTTTTAATGTTAATGATGCCAGCTAAATTTTGGATATCATCAGAATCTAATGCATTCTAGGTAAATTTACTGTCAGAATAAAGTTATGGAAAATCCTTTAATGCATTATTGTAGTCAACAAGAATCTAAATATTTATTTTAAGGATAAATGCTAAAGTCTAATTTACTAAATCTTTCTGGAATTCCTCTATTTTTTATCTATGTTTTGACATCAAACTTTGTAGTGGATGAATTATATAAAAATGTACCTTTTGTGGTTTTTTTTTCTCCAAGATGTTAATGGAGTGAAGCCTGAAAACATTGACTGCTAGGACTAGGTCAGTCCAGTCTTGTCACTTTCTACTGAATATAGTAATTTTTGCTGCAAAAAGGGTATGAATGTACCATTATTATACTGACGGGGATAAAAAAAAAAAAGAGAAGTGAAGGAGACTTAGCATGGAGATATTTGAGATTTAAATTTCATAGAAATATCACATAATCGGACTCGATCTCAAATGAAATCTGACTTCCTCTTTCTTTGAGAAGATGAAAAATTATATAATCACAAACTTCAGGCAGTGAAAAAGAAAAACTCTCTTTGTTTGGATTTGGAAAATAGATGGATCCTGCTCTTGCAGACATGTCCCTTAAAAATAACACTTCTTCACAAGTGTTGAAAAAGTATATGGAACTAACAAGAGAATTGTGAGGGAATGGCTTAAAGTCGTGTCAGGGGAAGTTCAGATTGGATATTAGGAAAAAGTTCTTCAATGAAGGGGTTGTCAAGTACTGGAACAAGCTCCCAAGGGAAGTGGTCATGGCCCCAATCCTGTTGGTGTTCAAGAAATGTTTGGACAATACTCCTACATATATGGTTTAACTTTCAGACTGCCCTGTGTGGAGTCAGCATTTGGACTCAATGATCCTCCTAGATCCCTTCCAACTCAGGACATTCTACGATTCTAAAATTTAGAGAAATGAATTCTATGACCAGGCTTACAGTTCTCACATCTAATCTTGTCAGTTTTGTTAGTCAGGTAACTGAACCCATTTTGTCTCTATGCCCTCTTTACTGAGCAGAACCAGCATAGGTAATATGCATATTTCTTTTGCTGTCCTTGATTGAACTTATGGCTGGAAAAGAAAAATGGGTCAGAGTTTAAAATGTGTTAGTTGATATATTGTACTATCTTTATCTCTGTAAGGGAAAAGGTTTAATATGGCCTCACAGGTCCACAACAGTCAGTTGATGGATGGCAATCTCATTTTAACATCACTGGGAAAAAGGATAATTTGCATTCCAAAATCTCTGTTTTTGAAATAGATGTTATAGTTTGAAAAACAAACTAACAAAAAAAAAAAAGTCAGCCAAGCACTTCTTCAAAAATAAAGACTTTACCTTGAAAAATACCCAGTATTAATTTACATTACATTGTATATATCAGTAGGTGGAAACAGTGTTCACTACCATGTACAGAATACCTATATATTCTCCTTAATAGACTTTTCAGACTCCGCTTTTATTTAACCTTTTAAGTAACAGTCCACCATCACTTCTGGATGCACAAGCCAAATGATAGACTAGTATGGGAGTAATGTTGCTTTTTCTCTTCCATTAACCCAGACAATTTATCTCATCATGTCCATTACAGAGGAAACTCTCACACTGCTAATTAGCTCATATCTAAAGTCTTTCATTCCCACAGCTTTCTGAACAAAAAGTATACTCATCTTGCATTTTCCTGTTTTCATTTAGTGCTACTTACAATAGAAAATACTTGAAAGGTCCATTAGTCTTCATGCTTCATTGGACAAGCTGAACCAGAGCTAAGGTCAAGAAGATGTTTCCAGAAATGGTCTGACATTAACATCAGTTGAGTTACTGTCATTTATTTATTGGTCTTGCTCTGAAGCATGTGGTACAACACTTCAGGGAAATAAGATAATAATTCTAAGGCATCTGAGTGATATTATTCTTTTTAAATTATAGAGTAGGCTTCTGAATATAGATAATTTATTAGTTTGCTATATGTGTTGGGGGTGAGGGCTCTTTATGTTGTATTCTTTTAATATGTCAAGTGTCAATTTTATTATCTTCTTTCATTGCTTCCTAAATTGGTATAAGATAATAAGATAACATGCTTTAATAAAGGGAATTACATTAAGGCAGATGAAGGTCTGGTCTAATGAGACAAGCTAAGACCAAAATGCAAAAAGTCTTTTTACACTAAAGGTACATATGTGAGATACCTAGAATCTGATTATAATCTCCTCTTGTCCCCTTTTTAGACAAAGGAGAAAATAATAATTTTAAAAGGCTATTTATGGTTACAAGGCTTTTGATTAAGGCATTTTTAATACTTAGTAAAACACTGAAGTCTAGAGATATCTTCAGATCTCTGTTGGGAGGCTTGTAGAAATGACAAAGACTTTTCAGAGAAGTGCATGCCAAATTCAAAGAGCCAATTAGCACAATTTGTGGCAAACAGAAGTCATGGATCATGAAGGCTGGTGAAGATCCTTGGTGATGGGAGAAAAAGGAGGCATTACATTCATCTTCAAAAAAAAAAACAAAACTAAAAGAATATTCCAGAGAACTACAGGCCAGTCAGCTTCACTTCAATTTTTGAGAAAATTATCAAGTTAGCCCTCTCGGAACATATTTCTGGGCACATTAAAGACGCTGAGTAGTCTCCATTTTTAGAGGTATTCAAAACTTTTTTAGAAAACATCCTTATCAGCCTGGTATGACTTCATATTTGAGCATCCTTTCAACAGGAGGTTGGCCTAAATGATCTGCATTCCAGCCTGAATTACCCTAGGATCCTATCTTTGGAATTGGATATAAAGAAAAAGAAACAACACAGTGGACATGGAAATGCAAGTACTGGACAGGTTTCCACAGAGGCTATCAAGTCTCTATCACTGGGTGTATATAAGTTTACCAGACAAGGATGTGAGTAACATGATCTAATTTTGAAGGTAACCTTACTTTGATCTAGGAGTTGGATGAGATGGTTTTCCAGAGGTCCCTTCCAACATGAATTATTCTATGATACCATGATTTAAAAATAGATGAGATAGATATAAACCATTAAAACAGAAACAAAAAAAAAAACCCAACAAAACATTTTAATAAGAAATACACCCAAGTCTAAAACAAATATTCCCAAAACTCCAGATTAGCAGCAACCTAATCCTGGAAATTTTGGAAGTCTGAATACACTTTTCTGCATCAGTTTCTCAAATGCCTAAAGCTTTCTATGGATGCAGAAATCATAAAAAGGCAGAACCAGTTGAGCCAATGCTAGTTCATGGTTCAGTCCAATCAGACTTAATAAAATTATTTTTACCTCAGCCATATCACTCGAGAAATTCAAACGGAAAGGCATTTTTAGGAAATAACCATTGGAAGAAGATATAAACAAAGCTCAGAGGCAAAGCTCACTTTCTTATACACCAGACAACGGACTTTCTTTTGTCATTTATCTTCCTTCTACTTCTGTCATTATGAAGGGAGTAAAAGATGCAACTTCCTTCTCAGGATTCAGCCCATCTTCTAGAAAATTGTCTATATAAAAGTTTATTGGCTATCCCACACAGAAATAATACCTTCTGAATACCTGTTGAAAGTTGATGATTACAGGGATACTTGAGAGTAGGGTAACACTGTCTGAATCTGAGCTTTGACATAAAAACTGTTCTAGGAAAATGAGGTTGGAATTTTCACCAGGTAAGGAAAAGGAATGATTCCAAAGACTGCTTCTTGCTCTGACCACTGGATTCTTGTATGCACTGGAAATACTACTGTTGGGGTTTTTTTCAGTGAACTTCTACCATTTTCTAAAGAAATGGGTTGTTATCCATGTTCAGGAAAGGATTCTGGACAACTAGATTTACAGAAAGGAAGACAGCACACAGTTAACAGTTTACTGGAAGGACCGGGCTTTAGACAGCAGACATGTTTTATGGAAACTTTAACCCTCAAGAGCCAAACCTTGAGTAAAAAGGTTAATAGTATGTGATGCTTAGTAAAGGAAAGGTAAAGCTTTGTGTTCAATTATTATTTCATCTTATAAACTGGATCTCTTATTTAAAAACGTATCGATTTATGGGCTGCTAATGTCATTTTTGTGTACTGCAACATTATCTGATACAGACAACTACAAGAATGGGTCAACTATGACTTTTTTGAGCAATGCTACAGCTAAGTAGAGAGTTGAGAAGTTACCTCGCTCTTAGTTAATCCTTTTTAGTGACCAACATGTATTTTTCAACAGATGACACTTTTTGCATTTCAAACCTGACTAGTGTTGCTTCCTGTACATTTTTCTGTGAATTGACCAGTTGTTTATCATTCTAGTAACTGAGGTTCAGCGATCTTTGATTTTTACAGTCTACAAAGCAGAACAAGGCACTGGTTATATTTTTAGCATTGCAGCTTTTCTTACTATCTTCTCTTCACTTACTTGTAACTTAGCCATAATGCATTTAAAATAGGATTTAGAGAACTTTTTTATCAGGAAGTTTGTAGCATAACACACCGAAATGGTTTTGTTTCATTTCTTTCTTTATTTGAAATTTTTGCTCATGTCTGCAGGGTATTTAAAATCAGAACTGTTTTGGCTGGATATGTAAGCTGGATGAATACACGCTTCAGTTCCCTGCCTGGAAGTGGGAATACTCATAGTTACAAAGGTGAAATCAACCTTCAGAAAACAGTCTACCACTTTAATGGAGCACCAGTTGCAAACTCTTGACAAAGACAGAAGAAATTCAATTAAAAGAAAAAAACAAACCAAACAAACAAAAAAACCCCAACAAACCCAAAACTCTTGTGAATATATCATAATTTTTTCTAACATTATCTTTTTATTCTTTTTAATATTAATGACTATTAATTCTGTTGGTTCTGTTTCTTACTCTGTCAGTAAGATTTTTTTTGTTGGTCTTTCACAAGCCTCTGCAGGATTTTCTAAGTTTGATGCTCAAATTATTCCTACTTAGTAGCAGCTACCTGACCAGGGAACCTATGTTAGGAGCCCTTCTCTCCTAGGAGAGATGGGCCTATGTCAGGAGCCCCTACTTTTATAAACTATGTGAAATATCTAATTTTGCCTGGTCATTTCATATTTTTTTCCTCAATAACTATTGCTTAGTATATAAAAATTAAGCAAACATGTATGTACACATCATTAAAGTGTATGTTATTTTGAATACTTACTATCTATAAAGTCAGATAGATGTAATATTACAAATCCAAATTTTATGCTCATATGCTTGCTGTGTAGCTTTTCAGTGTAGTTGCAGGGTTCCTGGTTTTCAAAAGAAAACCTGCATTCAGTATTAGAAAAAATAATCAGTGTACCAATGGATTCACATTTTTACTTTTTCTATTAGATTGGATACTATGAAGAAATTCTTTACTCTGCAGTTGGTGAGACACTGGCACAGGTTTCCTAGGGATGTTGTGGATATCCCATCCCTCGAAGTGTTCAAGGCCAGGCTGGATGGGGCGTTGAGTAACCCAGTCTAAAAGAAGATGTCTCTGGCCATGGCAGGGGGGTTGGAACTCAGTGATCTTTAAGATCCCTTCCAACCCAAAATGATTCTATGATTCTATGACCCCTTGCTGTGAATGTTTGTGGGGTTTTGTTTATTTGTTTGTTTGTTTTTTTAAAGTCCTGTTTTTCAACAGTGAATATTAAAACAAGTTAGTAATTGTCTTTGTATAAGCTAAACAATATCATGATTGTTGCTTGCACAGTTGCTTAAAAAAAAATTAAAATCTTAGATTAGTTATCCTCCACGGAAAGGACAGGTTGGGTGGAGAAAGGCTAGAAAGCAGCCCTGAGGAAAAGGACTTGGGGGTGTTGGTGGATGAGAAGCTTAACATGAGCTGACAGTGCGTACTGGCAGCCCAGAGAGCCAACCACACCCTAGGCTGCATTAAGAGAAGTGTGGCCAGCAGGTCACAGGAGGTGATTCTGCCCCTCTACTGTGTGCTCTTGAGACCCCACCTGGAGTACTGGGTCCAGCTTTGGATTCCTCAACACAGGAAGGACATGGATCTGTTGGAACGGGTCCAGCGGAGGGCCACGAAGATGATCAGAGGGATGGAGC
>JAOXJK010000001.1:170091926-170112779 GCA_025774025.1 Xenus cinereus
TTTCCCATGCTATCCTCCCAATCAGATCTCTCAGGAGACCAAAGTCTGCTCTTCTGAAGTCCAGGGTAGCGAGCTTGATGCACACCCTCCTCGCTGCCCTATGAATCTTGAACTCCACCATTTCATGATTGCTGCAGCCAAGGCTACCCTTGAACTTGACATTCCCCACCATTCCCTCCTTGTTAGTAAGGACAAGGTCCAGCACGGCTCCTTTCCTCATTGGCTCCTCGATCATTTGAAGAAGAAAGTTATCATCAATGCATTCCAAGAACTTTCTGGATTTCTTGTGCCCTGCTGTGTTGTCCTTCTAAAAGATACCGGGTGGTTGAACTCCCCCATGAAGACCAGGGTGTGCGAGCGAGCCCATTTCCTTCGTGTTGCTCTTCAAGTGTGAAATGAAATAAATGAGGAGATATTTGGTACATTTTAATTGTTTCCAAAGTCCTTTCATGCATAGGATTTATTTGACTTTTACAACAACCTGAGAAATGGCTGGAACAAGTTAAGTTAGAGAAGCAGCAATATTGAGAGAAAGAGGTGACAAAGAAGAAGAAGAAAGCAAATGTAGCCTGTTGTTACAGACACCCTTTTCAGCATATGATTTTATTTAAAGAGATTGGCATAAATGCACAAAACTGGAAAGACTAGCTGGAGGTGTACCTATTTAGCACAGATGTAAAATGATTTGTGTGGTTCAAGAAACCGTACATTTGACTACTGAATCAAATTCACATAAGGGCACAGTTTTTTCTAAGCCCATAAAAGGAAGATTTCTAAGAATCATCTGTCATTATATTCCACTGACATTGTCTTTGCTCATGGTTGCTTGTTACTTTTCTTGATTATACAGGTCTATAACATTTTTGTGAATGCATTCTGAGTATTATCAAGAGCTTCTGACATGGAATTTATGTTTTGATATAATGCTGAAAATGTTTCATGGGACTGATCCAAAAAACTCCAAAGCAAAACTAAAGAACTCATAAAATTAATTTTAAAATATTATAAATTTAATCTGTGGGTTGTGGGGTTTTTTTCCCATAAAGTAAATTCAGTGTTCAAACACACACTAGAAGTCTACACTTACTGCTTAGTATAAAATGTTGCTTACCTCAACACAAATTACAGAAATTCTAAGTAGCAAAAAGAAGGTATAAAGACTCTTATAGAGGAAATGTGACTTTATCCCCTAGTGTTCATTCCATCTGTAAGAGCTGAATGACGATGAGTACAATGCGTGTATTGGGATTTTGCTCGAAGACAACTGGGCTTGAATTACTATACATGTAACTGTGGACTCCCTAGTTTTCAGAATTTGCTATTTCTCTAGACACAAGTTTCCTGAAGGATGTACAGTGCCCTCTTCATTTTGCACAAACACTATTTTTTTTGGTCAATTAGGTTTGTTTTAATGTAGAGACTAGACAGTGAACAAAATTGTTCATGCACAGAATTAGAAATGTATTGCATTCAAGGAATCTCACTATATCTGTGTTGTATGGTGGGAAGTCAACATATGGTGCATGGAAATTAAATGCAATGTTATTATTACTGCTGCTCCTTTTTCTTGAGGACTTTGAGTCCTACAGTTAAACTTGACAATACAGAGAAAATAATAATAATTTTAAAAATTCATTGACTTGAAAAAAACTATCATAATTATATTAGTTGAGAATGTGTTTCGTCTTCTCCCAAGTAATGTTGGTACTAGATGACTGTTATAGCCTTCCATCCCTAATTTTTGTTTTCAGAAATACCATCTGTGTTGTCATTGCACACACCACATTTGGCGTCTTTCGCTGCTTGCTGTGTAGAAGTCAGTGAGATGAAAGGAGCTCAAACAGGCAAAACAAAGACTCCAAGGACAGAGATTAGGAAAGCAAAGAAGACTAAAGGGGTGTTTGTGTGTATGTCTGCGAGGGGGAGAATCTTCTTCGAATAGACTTGAAATTGTATAGCCTTTTTGCAGCAGCACAGGTGGTGCATAGATGCTGCTATGCAGCAAGGTGAATACAATAAAGTCAAGTTGCAATGGTAATGGCTGCATCACCCTAATAAATCCTAAGACCTTCAGACTCATACTCAGATAATGATGTTACAGCTACAGTTATGGCTTATTTATTTAACCAAGGGCAAAGTTGTTGAGATGCAGTTTCATTTTCAAGAAAGGCCTGACAAGGCAGATGGCAGTAATGGCACAGGACAAATGAACTTCTTCTAGCCAGCCAATACAAAATAAAGCACAGCTCCAGAGGACAGAGTGTGTACTCTTAAGAAGAAACATAAACCAATGAAATGAAATACCTACTGAGCATTAATAAACCCATTAGTGAACATTAATAAAATAAAAAAGCTTACTCCTTTACAGCCTCGGGAGTCAGCAGCTCCGGTCTCCGTGAACTATTTAGTGGGGCTGGAAGAATGATTTGAGGGATAGAGCTGGGAAAAGAGTAAATCAGTAGGTATGTTTTAGTTAATGGGCAGGGACTGAATCTACCTAAGGGCTGAATCAGCTGAAGTGAAGGTTGGAATGAGTCTATGAGGAAATTAATAATTCTGTATACGGAGCGGGGTTTCAATAGCATGCAGTAAATAACGCCTAGGGACACACACTGAACAATGAGGATGAAACAAATCACTGAATAGCTGCAGTATCCTAAGTCACTGTCCTTCCTGCCTGAATGAAGTTGGGGTGAGTTTGAAAAAAAGTCTGTAATTAAATACCATATCAGAATGAGACAATATCAGAGTTGCGTGGTTCCTTATTTGGTGTTCCCACCCCAACCTATTTGTCTTCCCAAACTTGACTGGCTTTCCATCATATTAGACTTACTGATTTCTCTCTCCTTTATTTCTCCTTGCCTATTTCTAGCCTCTTCTCTGTTCTTTTTCACTCTCTTCACAGAGTTCTTCTCTCTGATTATCTAACTCACGTACATCTTCTTTCCAAATCCAGTTGTGTGTAGTGCTAAGGGACTGTATCACAAAATCACAGAATGATAGGTGTTGGAAAGGACCTTCAGAGATCATCTAGTCCAACCCCCCTGCCAAAGCCGGTTCACTTAAAGCAGGTTAGACAGGAATTATATGATTTAAATATGATATATTGATCACAGTGATCTACTTCCATGGGCTCCAGGAAGAATGTGGATTGCTTTTATATTACTAATATCCTGTTTCTCCAACTAAAACTGCTTAAGATAACACAACAGTCTAACTAGAATTGACTTGGTTCTCCAGGTGAGAACTCATTACCTTTTCATTAAATGTGTTGTTTCTAGTAGAAATACATTTTCAGATACATTATAGGATAATTTAGTTTATATTCCTGGTACATTGACAATTCTCTGTAATAAGATACTCCTCTAGGTATTTCCAGCTCTGCTACTACTCTCTAAAGGCATAACTATGCCTCTGTACTGTTAATTTTTATCCCATTTTTCTCTTAAACCATCAGAAACATCTAATTCTTGGAGTATGGTATCTTTATGTTCTTCACCAGAGAAATAATTTTATAGCAAGACTGACTTTGTGTGTGTGTGTTTTATTTTGAAAATCATTCTCATTCTCTTATCTGAATTAAGCTTCATTCTCTTCACCACCATTAAAAAAATTGAATTTAACAGAAAATGTCACCATCCAGCAGTTTTATTTTTCATACCCATCTCAATAAGAAGGAACCTATAGTTCATGGAATCTTTTTTTCATCTTTTTTTATGACAACTAATATCTGTTTTCTAGCAGACACTTTGAGATATTTTGATTCATTTCCAGGCTTTGCCTTTTCCCCAGAATATCTAGCTTATTTCTTCTCTTTTAAGTTTTGTACACTTCCATAAAATTTTACAAGACTTGCTATATAACTGCAGAATTTGACATTCATCATGCAAACTTTGTGTTGAAACATGATTTTAAATTTATCCAGTAGCTACAGGAATTTGAAGTTAAAGTTGTCTCAAAGATATGATGCATAGGCAACTTCTGTCACCCAGCTGCTGGTGGAAATTCCCTAATATATATATTATATATAACTATATATTATATATATTATTATATATAACTGTATATTAATAATAGTGTATAACTGTTTAGGATGAAGACATTTCTTTTAATGTATATACTGCAACTTTGATAAAAGTAACAGAAAGACACTGCTTCTGTTGGTTGTAGTGGTGATGAGTGTCACACTGGAAAGTCTATACATATTTAGTAACATAGAATGAAATCTGACTTCAGTGGGACCTATGATTCACACAAAAAAGAATTAGTCTTTCCACAGATTCTTAGAAGCAACACTTCTCAGTGTATAACACAGCACACTCAAATCTTCTGGTATTTCCAAAGGAGGAAAGAGGGTGGGAAATAACCACATGAAATGAAATAATATTTTCTTTTAAAGACACATGTGTATGCACCCTCTGTTGATAAGAAAAAGCAATTCTGCTTTTAACAAATATTTCAATGATTTTTCCTCATGTTGCACTTTTGCATCATTTCATCCCTAACAAGAATTTATACTGTTTGCTTTGCGCAGCACTTGCTTTTATTACAATTTCAATTTAATCTGATGAGATGATTAAAGAATATAAGGAGAAATGGTCTTAATACATGTGTCGGTTTTTGCTTTTTGAGTTTTATTTGTTGTTTGTTTAATTGTGGTTTTCTTTCCTGTAACAATGTTTTTGGTCAATCTATCATAGCATATAGTGCATGATGCTGCAGTTTAAAGTGCTCACCTTGTCTTCATTATGTGCGCATTATCTTTTTTAAGGATTTTCTCAGAAACCAGACTTCTTGTAATTCCTGTCAAAGTCAACACAAATTCGCTTGTTAACTTCAATAGCTATTAGAATAGATACTTAAAAGTTAGAGATATAGCTTGAGTAAAATATATAGAGCTGTATTCAGAGTTATATATTCTATTATGCGTGTAGATTACCATTATAGTTTTGGGGAGCTACCAATTTCTATTAGATATTTAATTTATTCCAACAATATCCTCTATCATCTCCACTACATTATAAGATAATATGAATGACTAGCCCACGTATAAGCATCTACCTTCAAGATTAATTTGGTGAAATTAATCACGTTCCTCAATATGTAATTTCTGTCTACAAAACTTTAATAAAGTATATACTATAAACAGTATTACGGGGTATGATAGCATATTTCATATTCTTTTACTCCTACAGCTTTCAAAAAAGTGGTAACATTGCTTATTATTTAATGATAGGAGAATAAACAAAATACTAAACGTGATAAAAAGTAAACAAAGTTTTCTAATACATCAATAATTCTTCCTTAGGCAAAAGATACTTTTAGACAAAGCATGGCATATTTAATTAACCATAGCAAATGGGGCAGTTTGAAACATATTTCAGAAACTTTTCTTCCTATTTCATAATAGTATTGTAATAATCAAGCTGTCAGCCCACTAAAATGCCTGTAATCCTGAAAAAATTAATAATTTGTTTAATATTCATATATTTATTCACTCAGGTAAAATGAAAAATATGATCATAACTATACATAATATTGAGTGTAAATTAATAAATATAGAATATCAAGTTATAGTTGTGTCTGGTATAGAAGTGTGGTAGAAGTGTGGTATTTCTAGTGTTTTTGTTATGTTTCTTAAATATAGAATCATAGAATCAAAGAATGGTTTGGGTTGGAAGGGACCTTTAAAGATCATCTACTCCACACCACCTGCAATGGGCACAGGCATCTACCAACAGAGCAGGTTGCTCAAAGCCCCATCCAACCTCACCTTGAACACTTCCTGGGATGGGCCATCCTCCACTTCCCTGAGCAACCTCTGGGGAATCTACTCTAAACCTACACTCTTTCAGTTTAAAACCATTAGCCCTTGCTCTACCACTACAGGCCTTGGTAAAAAAAACTCTCTCCATCTTTCCTACAAACCTCTTTTACATATTGAAAGGCCACAATAAGATTTCCCCAGCACCTTCTCTTCTCCAGGCTGAAGAACCTCAACTGTCCCAGCTTTTCCTCATAGGAGAGCTGCTCTACCCTCTGATCATTTTCATAGCCCTTCAGGTTCCTGTCTGTTTTATGCTGGGGACCCCAGAGCTGGATACATAACACCTGGTGGGACCCCACAATAGCGGATTAGAGGGGGAGAACCATCACCCTTGAGCTACTTGCCATGCATCTTTTTATGCAGCTCTGACATAATTGTCTTTCTGGGCTGCAGGCGCACACTGCCAGCTCATGTCCAATTTTTAATTCACCTGGAGAAGTTTGCGAAGGCCTGTATCCAGTGGGAATGACCCCACACTGGAACAGGGGAAGAGTGTGAAAAAGGAGAGGCAGAGATGAAGTGTTATGAACTGATCACAACCCCCATTCCCCCTCTTCCTGCACCACTCAGGGTGAGGAATTAGAGAAGTCAGGAGTCAAGGTGAGCTCAGGATGAAGCAAGGGATGGGGGGAAAGTCATTTAAGATTTGTTCTTATTTCTCAATATCCTATTCTGATTTGATTGGCAATAAATTAAATTAAATTCCCCAAGTCAAGACTGTTTTGCTTGTGGTGGTAATTGGTGGGGGGTCTCCCCATCCTTATCTTGGCCTATGGGCCTTTTGTTGCATTTTCTTCCCCCTGTCCTGTTTAGGAGGGGAAGTGATAGAGCATTTGGTGGGCACCTGGGCAGCCAGCCAAGGTCAACTCACCATAACTTCCCACATTAGCAAGGAATTTTCATTTATGTGTGCTCTACTCCTATGTCTTGTAACAGGTACCCATTTTAGACATTACTATTTTTTCGCTGATCACAAAAAGAAACCGTATTCAAATAGTTCTGTCAGTGGAAGGTCTGCATTTCCTATTACTTTCTTTTATTTAAGTGGAATAGTGGCAGTGATACCTATGATTCATACAGGTTCTTAGAAACTTTAAATATTATATAACATTTATAACATTTATAGCATTTTATTAGACAGTCAATATTCCTTCACAAAGAGCAAACCATGTCTGACTAATGTAGTGCCTGACTAATCACTATGATGGAGTGACTGGATCAGTGGGCAAGTGAAGAGCTACTGATGTCATTTACCTTGATTTCTGTAAGCCTTTGATATAGTACCCCAGAACATTCTTGCGGCTACATTGGAGAGGTATGGGTTTGAATGATGGTCCTCTGGACTCATTCTAAGTAGGACATCTCTTGTGCTAGATACATAACACCAGGTGTGGTCCCCACAAGAGCGGATTAGAGGGGGAGAACCATCACCCTTGAGCTACTCGCCACACATCTTTTTATGCAGCCTGGACATAATTGTCTTTCTGGGCTGCAAGTGCACACTGCCAGCTCATGTCCAATTTTAATCCATCAGTATGCCCAAGTTCCTTCTCTGCAGGGCTACTTGCATCCACCCATCTGTACCGATACTGGCGATTGTCCAGGTACACCTGAACCAGGTGCAGGACCCTGTACTCGGCCTTGTTGAACTTCATGAGGTTTGCATGGGCCCACTCCTCAAGCCTGTCACAGTCCCTTTGGAGAGCATCTCTGCCTACTAGCAAATCAACTGCACAACTCAGCTTCTATGATTCTGTATTTAAGAAGCATAACAAAAACACTAGAAATACCACACTTTCAGCATTAGCTCAATGGTTACATAATTACCACTCTAAATGCAATGGATTCATTGAATTCATTAAGTTACTAATCATAACTTTTTTTTTTTTCTGTCATAATAAAGGTTTAATTTTCCCCAGGTGAGCATTACAGAGGTTTTTCTCTGACCCTTTCATCCTTTGATCTTGGCAAGGGTTTCAGAGAAGGCTACCCTCAGCTTTTCAGTGCTTGGGTTATGACTAAAATGTTTAAGGAAGGCAATTTTTCATTAAAAGAATGTTCTGTGATGGTACAATGAAAGAAGTGTTATCTAAGTTAACACACTGTGCAAAATATGACTCTACACATCTTTCTGTATTCTCTAGCTACAGAATAAAATCAGGGAAATTCATGGAATACAGTAGAATACGGTAGGTAGGCAAAAATTCTGTGCAAAGGTATGAGTATAACAAAAATACTTGCATACAGCATCCAAAAGAAGCAAAACACATATATTCTATATTGGCAAAATTTAATTTATTTACTTTAGAGAGTACAATTTCTGGAAAATTACTGAAATATTTTGCAATATCAGAACTTAAACAGACCTGCTTAGAAAGCCTACAGAGCTTGCTTTTTTTCCAAAATAGTGGAACTCTTGTGTCTGAATGAGAAGTTTTATGACACAGTCTACTTCTTTTTCTTTCTTCCTTCTATCAAATGGCTCTTTCATTATCAATGTAAAGAAAATGAAATAAGGAGTTACTGAAAAATTGGCCTCAGAATCCTAGGCACACCTATTCATAATGAAGGTCTTTGCTGGATTAGTACTGTCTCTAGCCATCTGTCAACCAGTCAACAGGCCGGTTGCTTATCCTGTGTATGTAGTGCAAACTCTCTACAATTTACATCTGCTGCTTTTGCCAGACTTAGTAAACAGCCCATGACAGCTGCTGCAGAAATCAGCATCTGCTTAGCTTCCCAGAGTTAGTACTCTTTCTCAGCCAAAACAAGGGGGGAGAGATGAGGAAACTTGAATTTGTATGCTTATTGCATGTACATGCTTACCAACAGAAAATCCAAAGGAAAATATTGCTGAGCACTTAATCTTTATTGCGCTTGCTGTTAGCCAATTTCTTTGCCTCTTCTCCATTTTGTGATATGATTTTAATGCTGTAGGTAGTTTTGGTAAGAAAAAGTCTGGATGGGGGACCTGAATAGCATTTCAGGATAGAACTGAGAATATGTTTTAATTATGGAATGTGTTAACAATTAAAAATGGCTGTTAAAACATTGAAACACAAGTATATTTCCACTCTTCTAAGTATTAAGAGAAGTCAGTTCAAACTTGAAAATTGAACCAGACCCTGTTAATTTTAACAAATCAATATGTCCACTTATTCAATTAAATGTGCTCTCTATGCCTATTTCTTAGCATGAGCACTTAGTAAATTGTACACAACTTAATAGAATACTTAAAAGGTGGATATTTCTACACATTTCTAAGATCAGGCTTTTACCTCTGTGAGGAGCTGGGAAGAGAATATTTCTTAGCGTTTCTCTTGCCATATACTATCTATTGTTCCTGTGTCATTAAATCCCCACCCCTCTCCCCCCCAAAAAAAACCCCAAAACAAATAAAAAAACCAAATGCACAATAAAGCAGAGTAGTAGGAGATGAGACCTTGCATTTAGGGGATTTTATTAAAGGTTTTCAACCAATGATTTGTTAATGCTTTGTTAATGTTCTGATACTCAGGGTACCAAGAGTACATAATTTCAACAGGCATTTTGTCATTTTGTCATGTAGTTCTCTGAGTGTAGTTATGAAGGGACACTAGTAAATTAAAAAAAAAATAAAATAAAACCCTCACTGGCAAATTAAAAGTAGGCAAACTCACCTATTTAAGTGTTTCCAGATGGACAATCAGATATATTTGGGATTACTCCATCAACAAAATAATCTCCACTTATTCTTATTGGATAGTCTTCTTGCAGTGGTCCACCAGAGTTTATATAGTATTAAAAAGTCACTTTTCTTCTTTAAAAGTGTTTAGAAAATTGGTAAAACACAAAAATTTCAGGTTAATCTATCTCTTTGGAGGGATGAACTCACCAGCAAAGCCTGAGGAATAGGGTGCGTTAGTCTGATGATCACTGCACAGGGAAACGTATGGATTTTTCAGTTGGATTAAGTTCCACTAGCAGAAAATAAGTTGTTATTTTAGACGCCCCAGAGGATCCAGCTTGGCCTCTGTCTGCCACTCCAGAAAGTCAGGGTCCTTGCATGACATGGAAGTCTCAGATAGTCTAAAGCTGACATGGAAGCTGACATAGAAGTCTCAGATAGTCTAAAGCATCTGAAATAAACCTGGACATCTGTTTGGAGAATTGTATCACTTCCAGAGAGACATGTTTTCCTCTTTGCTTGTTATCAGAAGATGTACTTATTGTCTGAAGAAAACACTCAAACTCCATAACACTTCTGTTATTAATAGAAAAAGATTGCAGTCCCCAAGGTAATTTTAAAGTATTTTTTTTAATAATAATTTATAGAGTGCTGTAGTAATTCTTATATTATAATGATGTTTAATGGGTTATAGTTATAGAAAACCAATTTAATCTGAAATATATTATGCATGTACCCTGAGCAGTTTTTCAGTACCATTATACAACAGATGTCATGATCTTTTCTGTCACTAATTGTTTAAAAGGATTAATATTTCCCGTTTGTTTCCTGTGGCCACAGTATGTGCAAATTGAAACTCTTAGCATGTCTTTAATTGATAAATAGTTACTATTTCCTGAATTATGTATGTACATTCTTCTTACCGATGGAAATTTTAACACAATGTAACAGCCATACTTCTTAGCATCCATGATAAGACCACATATTGTTTATCCTGGCAAAACTCCCTGGAAATGTATTCAGAATTTTAGAGCAATAGATTTTGTGAGTTACATTAGGTTCAGCTCTCAGCCAACACCCTCCAATTACCTCTCATGGATGGTGCTTTTTACCTTCAAATGAACCCTGTGAAGCTACTAGTAAAAAGGCAGTAGAAACTTAAGGCATCAATTATCCAGCACTACAAAGTGCTTAAATGCAACTTTAATACCTAGATAGATAATTTAGAACTGAAATTTAAAGCACAGTGTGCCCAATTTAAGCAAAATGTACTATAGATTGGGAAGAATAGACAGTGCGGATGATATTGAATGGTCAGAGATTTAGATTAGAAATAAAAGACATACTTAACAGATAAAGGACACGACGTTTCTGTGGGTGGAAGTGCCTTTTCAAAGACAAATATTCTGGAAGAAATGAAGACACCTAAAAGCCTTATATGTGGGCAGATATATGGCTACATATGACAAGACTTTAGCAGAATAGAGTAATTGAAAAAGCTGGATTATTCACATCCTCAAACTCATTAGCTCCTCTGGGTACTCAGCAAGCACCAAGAAATATGTGAAAAATCTCCTTAGAACAAGGGCAGAGCTAATCTAAAAGTTCTTCTGCAGCCTCAGGGAAGAAGCAGTCTTGTATCCTCTGCTCTTCTACATTGCTATTATACTCAAGATAGCCCACAAGCATTCTCTAAGTGAACATTTCCCCTTCATCACTGCGCCTGGCTATGCTCAGCAATGTTAGTAAGCTTCCAGCTCTTCAGAGGAAGAGGGAGGATCTAACTCAACCTGAAAGGCTACACTAGACCTTTGTTCCAGTGCCGGCTTGTTCTCTGCTAACTGTAAAATAGCAATTATTCTTGTGGATGTGTTACGTCATATATTCATGTGACTGAAAATCTTGTGTATTTATATCTTTTTGGAAATATTTGGGAGCAAAGTGAGTTAATATGAACAGCAGATACCTGTACTAAGTAAAAGCATTAAAAGAAGAGGAGAAAAGTAAAGCTATTATCTCCATTTGAAGAGAGCCACTTGTGTGTAAAGGAAGAGAAAATTCAAACGTTCTTTTCATGAACCTTGGTTAAAAGCATCTACTATTGATTGAACTCTGCTTCTTTTATGAGGAGTATATTAAACATAATAGAATGCACAGGGCGATGCACTAAAAAACCCTATGTATTTTCTGTCCAGATAGATCTCAGTAGGTCATCACTTCATATTTGCTCTCTTTTCCTCTGCTGCACAAAATTTACTTTTGGACAGAGATCTTCTGCATTGCTCTGAGAGCAATTTATATTTTTTTTTTATCTTCAAAAATACTTCAGATACTGGCACCATCTAAAAGTAGTTCTGGAGAAAAAATCTGTGAACACCTCTGAATACATGTTGTTTATGGTCTAATTTTAGCTTATAAAATAATTACTTAATATATACAGTACACATCTGTGTTGCTGGAAATGAACCACTAGATGACACGCAGAAAAGTACTCCTTTTTTTTACCTATGCATCTGCTTTAACTCTTCACTATGAAGAAAGTTGTCTCTTCAAAGATAGTTTTGTAAAGTGACATACAGATTACTGAAAAAAAGTTTCCTTGTCAGTTTTGGAAATGTACTAACAAATTTGTTTTTTCATAATGTTCAGAAATTCACAGGCCTGCAATACTAAACCGTGAAAGTACTGGGTGAAAGCATTTGAGACATGAAGAAACTAACTGAACATAATTTGACTTCTATCCCATTAATGGCACATTTTGCAATGTTTTCAGGCCTCAAGCTTTCTTCTTTCTCAAGAGGATAAGACTCCAGGCACCGAGCAATATCCTTCTCTCAAACCCTCTCTATTTGGATCCAAAACCTACGGTTAAGAACGAGATACTTGCATTCACAGAGCCTTGCTTTGCAGTTGTCCTGGTTTCAACTGGGATAATTTTCTTTCTAGTAGCTCTTGTGTTTTGGGTCTGGTGTGAGAATGATGCTGATAATGCATATTGTTTCAGTTGTTGCCAGATGATGTTTACATTAATCAAGGACTTTATTCAGGTTCCCCTAGAAGCTGAGAGGAAGCCTAGACAGAACAAAGAAATATTCCATACCATAGACATCATTTTTAGTATATAAACAGGGCTTGGCTGGGGGGCAGGGTTCCATGATCCGTGCTTGGGATGGGATGGGCAACCAATTATGAGAATGATTTTTGTTGTATTAATTTTTTTTTTATATTCTTATGTTATTATTACTGTTGTTATTTTCCTTTTCCATTATTGTTCTATTAAACTGTTTTTACCTCAATCCACGAGGTTTTTTTCCTTTCCCCTCCTTTTCTTCCTCTTTTCCCTATCCTTCTGAGGAGGAGGGGGAAAAGTGAGCGAGTGGCTGTGTGGTCCTATTGCTGGCTGGGATTAAACCATGACAGCAGGAAACCTGATGAAAATTGCTATTTTCCTTCTGTTTTCTCTAATATTAACTACATGTAGTCATATAGTGCATAGCTGGGATATTGAATGGGACTCTCATCTAGCCAAATTTTTTTAATGAAATTTGTAGAAATGTAATAATTTTGGGGACTTCTACATCTCTGTCAAATTCATATGTTATACACAAAGATTAAAAATTACAACTGTACAGCACAGAAATATAAACTGAAATGATCAAAGTTATGTCTGTGCAAAATTTCAAAAGCTATAAACTACATGGATGCACATACAAACAAAGAAGCATAGATTAAATTGCTTCTGCAAGAAACCAAACTAAGAACACACAAATGTGTATGTATTAGTTATATTGGTGGGCCTCATTGAACTTTTTACTAATCTTCTATTAGTTATGAAAAGTTTAACTGAAAACATGAACAATTATTGACTTGAATTAGTTTAAAGACAACATTGTAGCTTACCACAAAAGTAAGTTTCTTTCTTTCTAATATTATATCACATTTATGAAGACCGTCATTTACTCCCAACAGAGAAAATAACTGTAAAAAAGAAAAAAACAGGTGAGGTAGATTACTAGGACAGAAAATGAAGGTCACCGTTCTCTCTGTGTAAACAAGTCTTTAAAACCAGCTGCACCTCACATACAGTGATTTATTTATATATTTATTTTTAATGGGGACTTTTATTAATATTGTTCCTCTGAAGCTTCTGCAGTTCTGATTTATGTGAAACTAGATGGGAAACAACCTTTACAGTGCCATTAGTTTTGACACATACTTATCTGCTTGGCAAGCTTTAATAATTCTTCAGTATCAGAATATATTTGTTGACATCAATGGTGTTTCCAGAAATCAAATAAATAACATACATTCTCTCCAAAGTTAGACCACGCACAAGAATCTAACCTTTTAAATACAATAAAGAAAAATGCATTGTTGCTTGGCAATAAGTCCCAGTAGGGCACAAATGCCAACATTTACAGCTGAATCCAAATGTTCAACAGATCATAAACTGAATAAGGTACACCTGGAACTATCACACTCTGTAGGGAAAAAAGTGCCTGACAGAGCGCACAAACACAAATGCAAAAGAGGATTATTAACAAGATATCTTGGAACAATAGTGAAACAATGTCAGCCTAAATCATACTATTCAGTTTTCCAGCTGCAGAAAATAAAAGGACCACAATGAAATACATTTATCTAAAATTTATGACATGCCCTTGTATATAAATATGGCATTTTACTGCTGGACATACTTTTGTTATTGGTTGTACTGTTATGGTGTAAATTGTTTCAAAATTATTTTTCCATAAATATTTATATCACATTCTTTCACTCATAGTTTAAAAGTTGCAGGATATGAAAAAGTAAAATTTTCTATTCACCTTTTTTAAGATGTAGTAGGTAAAATTAAATTCATCATTAAATATATACATATATATGATTTACAGTAGATGTTACATTTTATCAACAATGAGAAATAATTTGAAGTAATACACAAAACTTAAGCTACCTTGCCCAAGGTTTGTGCTACAGGCCCATATTTCCCTGTGTTTCCATTTGGTCCTAGCAAAAATTTTACATTTTCAGTTGTAAACTCTTACAGGTACTTTAGTAGCCATTAAACGGATACTTTACCCAACTTATTCTTGCAAAAAGTAAGGAATATCTTAAAACAAAACAAACTCATCAACAACAACAACAACAAAAAACCCCTCAATCAAACAAAAAAAAATAAAAAACAAACAAACAAAAAAACCCCACCAAAAAAGAACCCCCAAAAAACCCAGATCCAAAAACAAAACCCCCAACAATTGACAAGAGAAAGAACCAGTAATATGATTTTTTTTTCTTTTTCTTCTGGTTCTATTTTTCTTGCTCTTCCAGAAATCCCAGTATCATGTACTAGCTCTAGCAATCATGCTTAGGAGTTAGAGTGGCTTGTAGGATAGGCTTTAGAATGTCAAACAGCAGCTATTCTCTATGCTGCCTCGTGAAGTGGATTTAAAGGCAGGCTGTAAACTTACTTATATAGTTCCCCATTGCTATAATAAACTACTAAAAAAATGCAAGCTCTGCACAGTTAGAATGCAGATAGCAGTATAACATGGGATCTGGTCATCTTACCAATGAGGAGGAAGGCCTTCAAGGAAGTCTTGCATCTTGTGTGACCTCATCTGAGGCAGGTGGATTTTAGGACTATTTCTCTGGATCTTTCCACTGTAGCATGAAATTTGCCTGACTGCAGATATAGTATGACATAAGTACTTAAATAGCTCATATAAATCAGCATAGTGCACTTGAAGCATGGTTATAATTTATACCCACTGTACATCTAGGCAGCTGGCACAAACTGTCACAATGTGTCATTATGGTTGTTTTTATTGTTATCCAAATGCCAAAAATGTGTTTAGTATTTTGCAAAACAAAAGTACACAGAGCTGTACTTCCACATATGCAACCAAATAGTTGGAAGTGAAAATGTACAGATTAATTTAAAAAGTATGGTTTCAAATTTTTCCAATGTGGCTTGAATCATTAAGTAGTCTACTTTTCTAAAGAGAACAAAGAAATATGTGATTCAATTAGAAATTTTAAAGGTGATATGAAGGATTATGTATTTTGTGGTAAGAAACAGGGAAAGCACAGTAGTGTTGCTTCAAACATTAGCTAATGTTAACATTAATGTGTGATAGGGAGGAGTTGTTTTAATTTTTTTCTTTATTTCTCACCATCCAACTCTATTTTAATTGGCAATAAATAAAATTATTTGTCTTGAAATTTACTCTCTTTTCCCCATAATAATAATTGATAAATGATCTCCTTGTTTTTACCTTGGCCCATGAGCATTTTAATTTTATTTCCCCCCCATGTGCCCCTCCCCCATCCCTGTCCCTGTCTGGTTAAGAATAAGGACTGAGCGAGTGACTGGGTGGTTGTCTAGCAGCTGGCCAAGGTCAACCCATCACAAAGTGAAAATAAAATTCAGTTGCTCATATTATAAATGCCGCTTATGTTATTGCACCCTAAAGAGTGTTATGCAAGATTATCTAAACTCAGTTACAAATTGTTCCTTTTATTCTAGTTATAACTGAAGGGAGCTATATGTTAGCATTCCAAGCTTTTTTTTATCTATGACAATAAATGTTTAAATGAAATACATGAAACACTGCTTAATTATATACCCCTGTCCTAGTTTGGGGTGGAGTAGAGCCCACTTTCTGTTCAGTGGGAGAGTCTCTTGCCTTATTGTTATGGCAGTCACAGTCAGCTGACTTGTTTACCCTGTGGAGGGTTTGAACCTGTGGGAAGGAGTGGACAGGTGACCCAAACTCACCAATAAAGTACTCCATCCCAACTGCCATGCTCAGTATATCAAGGGGCTCCTTGTCAATTGCTCTCTTTCTTTGATGAGTGATGCTAGAGGAAGACCCTGTCAGTATGTCTACCTTTGGTCTCTGTCAGTGAGTTCTGGAATCCAATTCCCATTTGTCACTGAGACCATTCTGGAACTTTCCCAGTGCCTGCTAGTGACATCTTCCTGGGAACTTGATATGGCTTTGTATATATTTATCTATACTGTATCTATTTCATTATTTTTTATTTTATTATTAATATTTCATTAAAGTAGTTTAGTTTTTTCCTAAACTCATAAATCTCTTTCTCTCTCCTCTTCCTCTCCTTGGAGTGAGAAGTGAGGGAGAGGATCTATCATCTTATAATTGGTCAACTTGGCCCAAACCACAACAGTCCTATGCTATTGGCTGTTGCATACTCCAGGATTTTGGAAAGAAGGAATATTGTCAGAGATATTGCCAGATAAAAATCTCAACAAGTCAGAGACTTCCTTTTACTTCTGAACTATCTCTGATGACCAAGAGTAAAGGAGTAATATCTTTTCATATTTTATAATAGGAATATAAATATGCTTTTTATTTTTTAATACAAAACTTCTGTGTCTAAGTATGAAAAGAACCTTATAGATACTAAATGGAATTATGATAATGATTATTTATGAACTGTTAACTCTTAATGCTATGGAAATTATAACAGGCAGTGAGAGTAAAGAGGATCCTTATTGTCTGTTCTGTCCAGTAGATTCTTCTGGAATACCTGTCTCAGAGTCTTTGAGTACTATTCTTCTACACGCATTTACAAGGATCAAGAGGTGACTTCTCTTACTTATCTAATAGCTGTAAACATGGTGGAAGCAGCAGACAATGCAGAAAGACATCATGGTAGTTTCCTTCAGCCTTCAGATGGGAGAGAGAGCAAAGAAGGAATTCACAAAAAAGAAAGGATAGAGAATTAGAGAACAAAATAGAGAATTGCATAAGCAAATAAGTGGAAATTGGGAAGAAAGGGAAAATCAAGGTGAACACAAGTAGTAAGTAAACTATTTGGGACTACTTACTAAAAATATTCTCTGGCACCCAGATACCAAACCTCAGGCTATATTTGATAATGAAAAAAATGCAAAAAATAATTTCTTTTAGTTAATTAAATATGAAATATTCTTGGGAAGTAGAAATCTGTCATTTCATTTTCTTACCCCAGTAGATTTGAACGCAGATGTGCTATAGGACAATCATCCTAATAGGTTTTAAAGTTAATCTTTTTCTTTGTGATCTACACAACAGGGTGTAATTGATATTCAAATTAACTAATACAAGGAGAACAGGTTTATAAGCAGACATTGAAAATATCTTATTCCAGAATACCCAATTGACTGAAATCAAGCATATTCCTCTGGGACATGACTAACATGCATTACCACACTAAATCACATGGAGGATATAATTTAGTTCAGCTAATTTTAGGTTTATATAATGTAAGGTTGTGATTCAGCTGCCTGAACATAGGACTCTAAAAAGATCTCAGTCTGAAGTAGATGTCATTTGGCAATTTGAACAAATCTTTAGACACCACCGATTGTAACAACTAAAACCAACCATTCAGTTGCCCACAATGGGCACCTAGTATTTTTTGAAGCATCATAGGCTTCCTGTCCTGACTCTAGCCCCAGCAGTGTGCTGGGTTACCATCCACTTGGTCACTCCTCTTCCTCACTGGAATGGGGACAGCGGAAAAAAAAATCAGAAAGAACAAGAATGCAAAAGCTCATGGGTCGAGATAAAGAAAGGGAGGTTGCTTGCCAATTACCATGGCAGGTAAAGGGGGCACCTATTCTTTTGGTTGGTTCAGAGGTCCCAACTCAGTTGAGGGACTCAGCCATGCCCTGTGGTGGGTTTGTTGGAGCTGAGTGGAATCAGCTGTGTCTGGCATGGGGCAGTCCTGTCCTCTCCTCACAGAGTTATAAATGCCAGCTCCTTTGGGGTATCTTGGATACTTCAGAACATCCCAATGAGACTAGACACCTATGTAACGGTAACTGAAACAAGCCCTCAGTCTCCTGGAAATTTAATGGCACTGCTTACATGTCAAATTTACATTACAGGTCTCTAACGTTAAGAGAAACAAATCCCATCCAGAAAGTTGCAGCATTTCTCAGTGCCTAATTAGACCATTACATCAAAAAGTAAAGGATGCCACCAACTAACCTTGAAAACAAAATATGGGTGCTGCTAGTCTGCTCACTCACCATTGCTCTGCCCTTCTTTCAGAGAATAGTTACAGTTGTCTACCCAGGGTAGTACAGGGAGTATGTAGCTCAGGGACATCAAGTCTTAAGTTGATAAAAGGCTCTAAGCTCTCCAGAGGAACGCCATTTAGAAAACATTATGGTCACCTAAACATTCTGCTGTTTGAACTATCAACTGGGGATCAGCATTTGCCTCTTGCTTAAATTCTAAGTTCGGAACAAGACTGTGTAGTTAAATTCTAGTTAAATTCACAATATTCACAGAAAGCACCAGAATACTTTAAACGGTGAGAGATTTTTCATTCAAAAAATAGTTGAAGGATTCATTGAAATTATCTTTTCTCTTCAATTCAGTCCTTAAAATCTCTGTCTTTGCCTCTGGTATTAGCTCACCAATCTCTCTCCTCCTTTACACTGAGTCTTGTCATTTGAACTGTAGGCCTTAGGAATAATAAAAAAAGAAAAGATGTAACTGTGAACTGAAAGCAATAATAAATTTCTATTATTTTTGAGGGGGGGAGGAGTACAAAATAATTTTCTGTTAGGAACTATATGCTCAAATCGGCATGAATTTATGTCACTAGTTTTAATTTAATCCCTAAAGAGTCACAGATTTGTTTGGGGTGTTTTTGGGGGTGGGGTATAATAAGGCATAAGATGCAATTTTTAAACACATACTTAGCTGTTCTTACATTGATTGTATGGGATCTAATCACCCTGGATTCCTTCACTAGGCAGAAACACAAACTTGTAGTGATTCAGTATGTCTACAATGTGAATTATTCTTTGGAGAGACCTTTCTTATTTGTCTGACAAAAAAGGGCTCCCTGGCATAAGTAGGTTCAACACAAAGTAAATTAACTAAGGTCAGAATTCATGTCCTTAAGATGAAACACTAAGAGCTTTATCTTAGGAAGAGTTGAGCTCCCTCTTTCTGTCAGGTTACCTATTGCTCTGAAGAAATCAAAACCTCTGAGGACATTTAGTTGAAACATTGGAAATCAAACAGTATCTATACTTGTTTGGGTTCCCCCCCCTTTCTATCTGGGTGAGATAGACCTGGAGTACAACGCATTTCCCAACAAACATGTCAATATCGTAAGATACAGTAAGCTATTCATTAATAGCTTTTAGGAGGCTGGGATATAGTGAGCAGATTGAACACCAGAAACCTAGAAATATTCCCATGGTAAGTACATGAAATAAGGCAAAATGAACCCAAACATTAACATGCAGGCAGTTCAATGCGTGTACTACACCATTGTTGGCACTTGTTTTCTTACCCAGTACAACAGCTGCCAAACTTAGCGCCGTATCACACTGGTGACTTCACTGTACATCACAGTTCACCTTTCTAGCTCTGCTTAAACTAACTCTTTTTCAAACACATTCTACTAAATGTGGGTGCTGTGACAATCTGTCCAATGTGTGAAACAACCAAACTGAAGGCAAAGTATAGCACCCAAACTCATTGACCTGTCTCTGCTGCTCTGGCAAGAATACCAATATGGAGTTATATCCTGGTGTGCTCTTGGAGTGCAGACAAGGCACTTTGCTCATTACGCTGCACTGCGGTATGATGCCAGACTGCTATCTGTCCTTCCTCTATGAAACAGAGGGCTTGACAGGAGGAAGTGAGTTGTTCTGCCACAGTGAGGTGAGCCAAACTCTAAATAGCTCATACATTCAATTCACCTTTTCCTAGATGAAATGCATTTTCTATTTATTTTTTATTTGATGTCTGTCTTCCAATATTTTTTTAAACCTTTCAGATCTATGGTCAGAGCAAGAGAGATTGGCCTATAAGTCTAAGCTACACTTGCATGAAGCCTCATCTGGGTACTGGAAATGACAGAATGATTCAAACCAACATTAATTCCCAGTTTCTTGGACAAATACAAGTGCATCGCTCGTCAGACAATGATTTGCTACTGTTCTATCTAGCTCCACACTTAGAATTCTTAATTTTCCCTTACAGTAAAGTTCCCACAAATCCCAGTTTCTTTTCTTTCTAGCAAATGGAGACAATGCCAAATTCCCCTCAGTCACATACAGAGAAATGAAATGTATACATAAAGCCTGTCCTAGTATATCTAGTGTGGCTTTTTCACAAGAAAGTGTTATTTTTGCTGCTTTTTGTGGTAAGGATTTAAATTATATTCTAGGCACTACAGACAGCAGTTTCCATTTGCAAGTATCTGTATGCTTTATATAGAAAGACAGTAACTTTTCTGTCTTTTACAGATGGGAAGAGTGAGGCACAAAGAGAAGACTGGTTTGGCCAGTGTATTTCGACTTACACCACAGTAGAGGCAG
>JAOXJK010000001.1:170135513-170147708 GCA_025774025.1 Xenus cinereus
CCATACTGCGTGCATTCATGTAGATACACTTTAGCCGGGCTAATTGTCCCACTATTTTTCTGGGAGGGCAAGCACTAGTTCCCACCTGTCCATGTGCAGACTTTTCTTTTTCTTTTCATCATGATGCATAAGATATGTTAAAACAGGATTGAATGTCTAATTGTAATCAGTAGCAGATTTGATAGGAACATACTAAAGAAAACAACTCTGATTTTGTATGCTTTATAAGTACTACCATTCACTTAAACTTAATTGAGTAAAATTTGGGGACTTTATCTTATTTTTTCCTTGTATAAAATTATTGCTACCAAACCAGATCAGATCAGTAAAGTATTTTAAACACTGCACTGCCATAGTATTTCCTTATCCCTGGAGCACCACAAGTATAATATCTCCAAGTAACTCTGAGGCAGGGGCAAAGATACTTGTGATTCTAAAAGTAAATGGATCTAACATCATAACTGATTTCACAGAATTGATGGAAGTGGTGGCCACTGAATATAAATCCTGCTGACACAACTATTGGATTTTAAAAGATTGAGCTCAGAATGTACAAACAGAAGTCACAGCATGTGACTGTTTCTTTACAAATGGTGAAACTCATCCAAGCAAGCTGCATTAGTTATGAAGAGTAGTTTTACAAATGACTGTGCCATGTTATCACAAATCTACTCCCTGAGGTGACAACCAACATGACTTGTAGTTTAAATAGACCTAAGTAAAGACTGAGGCTAAGTGAGTCTGATTTAATCATACTTATCTTTGAAAAATAATAAAATTGGAATAAATGTTCCCTTCTTTTCCCTTGTGTTTGTACATTGGTTCATCTGAATATTTCAGAATGGAAAGAAGTCATGCAAAGGACACTACTACATCATTTTTGGCCCATGTTTCAAGGAATAAAAGAAATGAAAGGCTGTCACATGCCATCAATACTTGTACTTTTCTCCAATGATATTCCTTACCAAAGTCAAAGGCCAAAGAGTGCAAATACATTTTTAATTGAATTTTAAAACTATACAGCCTAATAAAGTCAGTGAAGTGCATACAAATCATATTATCCAATGTTTCTAGAAGCTTTAACTCATTTTGCCTTACAGCCAAAGAAAAATGTGTGCTCATCGTAGGAGTAATAAACATGGGTAATTATGCATAATTATAGAGATTAAGCTCCAATTAAGGTTCAATTTCTGTAATAATCCTATCCAAAAGTCTTTTAAGGTTTTTGGTGGCACTAATGAAGACCAAGGTAACTCAAGGTAGTTAGGATTCTTAGGATTATAAGCAAAAATTATTGTAGATTTGGCTGGTTTGAATGCACTGACGTACTTTAACAGCATTAAATTTTAAAGTGCGTATTTTCTTTAGCTTCAGAACTTTTAATGTTTCCCTATAGCATCATCACACATCAGAAGAATATTTTTTATATCATAGAGAAGCACTCAGATAACCATATTGAAAGAAGGTTTGTTTTTTATTTTGTGTTTAATAGAAGAGAATGATGCATGTTTGCATCTCAGTCATTTGTACCTTTGCCAGTTCTGCTATGCTAAAAAAAAAGATCCAAATCTTTTTCCACCTAAATTCCTTTATGTTGTTGCATATTCATTACTTTAATGAGCTTGAAATATTTAACATCTTATTTTATTAATAAGGAAAATAAGCTTAAATTACAAAAATACAAATTAATATAATTAACATTTCCATGTGATATTCTGCAGAAATAGCTCCATAGTAATAAGAATCTATGGAGAAAATAAATATCACTCAACTTTTCATTTTATAATTTCACATACATTCAACTTTTTCTAATTTTATTTGATAAACAAGAAGCTTATTATAGCAATATGTGCAATGCTTTAACTTAATAGTCTTGTGCAAGACTAAGTAACTGTTTAACTCCAAGTGAAATCTTATCCTAACTTTTACTTTCAGAATTCCTGAAGACAGTACCTCAACTACAGAATACTCTGGCTTCAGGGATAGCTTGTGAGGTAGGCAGGGATGGATGAACTGATAGAACTACATATGATATGGGCAAATAAATGTGCATCCAGGACAGCTGTAGGCAGTAGTTTTGCAGTTTATTAAAAATAAAGAATTAACATGCATTAATATAAAATATTTTTATATATTAAAATGACGTAAATTCAACAATAACCAGAAAATAATTATATATTATGTCTCTTGGTAGGAAGAAGCTTTGGTATCCATGTAAATACGACTCACTTTGTAGACTGTGCTCCTTAAGGCTGCATAGCTAAAAATCAAAAGGAAACTTAAAGCCTTACTGAAGGAGAATTCACCCACTAACAAGAACAAAAGAGTAGGGAACCCAATAATCACTAAGATCACTAATTATTTCCATTTTGAATTTAAAAAAAATGAATTTTCATATAAAGTGGAAATTTCAGGGGAAAAAATATTGTTCAGCATAAACCAAAATATGGTCATGTTTAGATGATTTAACATATTTAATTTTATATCTATGCATATATAAGTACATATCTATATACAACTTTTTAAAGTTTTATATATTTGTAATTTGATACATATAAGTATTTTATACATAATTGTATATATATCGATCAGGGGGCTTTATTTAATCATAACAGTTTTTAATAGCATAAAACCTGATATTTTCTTATGAAATATTTAGATTGGACCATGATAAAAAAAAACGTAATTGTAAAGTTTTTATTTTTCTGTGTTTTCTGGACTAAATTTATCTAGCAGTCTTAGTAGAATTTCTTCAATTATATGAAACAGATACAATCAATATCATAGAGTGTCATATGATGCAGATGGAATTAAAATATTTTACACATACACCTATAACTATAGAAAGGTATTCTGGCTTTGTATCTCTGTGTATTACCTATATTTAGCAGTAAGTTATGACATTACCCTGTTATGTTTGAATCTAAACCTAAAAGGAATTCCAGACATGAACACTTTTGCCACTACAGAACATCAGGGCCATAATATATATGACAATGTAAATAAAGCCATTATTGATACCAACAATAATGAAGAATTAAAAAAAAAAAAAGCAAAAAAAAGCATATTGCTTGCTTATTTACCAGTAATGTTCAGGTTCAGAGGAAAATTTTTTCCCCCACTCATTCCCTTACTGATTTCTCTTGACGCCACATCTATTTTAAAAGATCATCTCCAGGAGATCACGGCTTCTCCCTAACCACTGAAAACCAATAATTCAAAAAGGGTCCCTAGTGGGATGTTGTTGCTCATCCTGAGTAAAACTCAGCCATTGTGTGTTTCAGCAGATGGTTAAGTCAGTGTGCAGTGAATCATGAAATTTCCACGGTGGGTTTTTCTGCTGCTCCCTCTACAGAAATAGGTCAAATTATATCAGAAACAGCAGTCAACCATTCTAGTTACTTACAATAAAAAAGATAATGGTTATGATTGCTAAAAATAAATTCCCTTCATTCAAAGCAGTTATTGTTTGACCTCATCTTTCAGGAATTATTTTTCTACCTATTGACATAGCTGTGTTAATCGTTTCAGGTGTTTACATGTAAATGTGTAACCTATAACATCTTGAAAGTTATTATAAAATAACATAAATTTCGTTAAGTATATTCTGACTATTAGTCAGGTGTAAATGCCACCAAATACACCATTTTTCATTTTGGAAGTAACTATGATAATTACATAAGGAATAGTCATAAAGATAAGAGGAATATTAGATAAACATTGTTTTTCACTAGCAATAAAACATAATGATGTGGTTTGAGATTTTTCCTTTAGCCGTATATAATAGGTCTTGAAAGAGTGAAACATGTAGAAGGCATTTTTCAGACAGACAGATGCAAACTAAACTGAACATAAATTCACTGTTGTTCTTGAGGTATGGTGTTTAATTTCTGTGTTTCCTTTAGCCATTAATTCATAGTGCACTAGCACAAAGAAAAAGGAAATTAACTGGTGAGAAAGACCACAAATGAAGGAAAGTAGGAAACAGTATTGAGATTACATTAATTTATTCATAGTTAATGTAGTGCATTGGATAAATATGCTAGGATCCAATGACTTGTAAGGGAAAGCTGTTTCTTTCGCTATAGAAGTAGTAGTCATTTTTATACAGATGACAGAAATTCTTGTCACCATTATGAGCCTCTCATGACAGAAAATGATTGTGCCATAGTGACACTCAGTGATGTAGAAAAGAAAGTGTGAAGAGGACTGTAGAAGTCTGAGTGCATTCAACATTTTTTTATGAAACACTACGTAGTCCTATGCAGGTCATCTGCTCTGGTGCTACTGTTGCTGGTCTGTCATCTTGTGTATTTTTCAATAAAAGCCAGGGGGCACTCCATTTCTGCTCAAAGTGTCCTAGGACTTTTTATCACCTTGGCATTCCATTGCTGCCTGTTTGTAGCTACGAGCTCAAAGGAGTTGCTTGGTAAATTATACTCAGTCATGCATGTCCTTAGGGTGTCCTTGAAGCACTTCCTTGAGTTATCATGGCTCTTTATACACTCCAGTTAAAAAGTACAGGGTTTTTTTCTTACAGAATGTGTTCTAAACCATCATTTCTATTAGTCACAAGGATAGACAGTGATGAGGGATGATGAGTATAAAAAATTCTTGCACTGTGCCCTGAAATATAACACCCAGTTGTTTTAGATCAGTAACAGATTCAAGATTCCCAGGCCAGAGCTCTGTGTGGGATTCTGTGGGCTACTATAGCCAGCTGTTACAGATAGCTAGGTATAATGTAGAGCAAGATATGATAGTGCTAAAAAGGAACCAAAAACCAGAGTAAAGATGTAGAAAAATTCTACCTCTTCAGCCTGTTATACAGAAGACTCCTGGTGAAAATAGTCTGTAAAGCAGTAAAAGTGAGATCATAATGACTACAGAACTTTTTTTTAGAATTTGTTTATCTTTTCCTGGTAAATGTATTCTGACTCAGAGACTCAGTCAACTCTGTAAAACTTACCTATGTTGATTAATTCATCTTTTTTCCAAGTTGCATTAGTGTTTTTTTAAATACATCTGACATTTTTATAGATCCATTACAAGCTTATTGTAACTGAATCAAATTACCGTATTTAGGATCAACAATGTGGAAAGTCTGTAATACCTTATAGACACTGTACAGTGATGACTGTTGAGTTAACAACTCATTTATTGTTGTGAAGGAACACATGGATAAGTTATGCTCTAGCTTGTGGTGCAATGACTTTTAATTGCACCCAAAGAAAACCAGCCTACTTTTGCTATCAAACACTATCAAATAGCTATTTCTCTATATACTGTACACAATTAAAAAAAGTAGATATAAAATATTGGGAGTAGAGGGAGAGACAGGCTGATGAATATTGCATGAATAAATACAGCATAGATATTGTTTCCTGCAGGATCTCTTGCAGAAGGATAGTCTCTGAGATTTGAAAGATTCCCTAGAATATTAATCTTTTGAATTTGACAATGTTGGAGCCATACTTGGAAATGATCTGCAAATTCTCATGCTCTGAAATCTGTACAAATATAATTATTGTCCTTAATTAGAAAATGCACTGAAAATCAGGGTTAGATTTCTTTCATGTTTGCTTACTACATGAGAGTAATCTTATTGTATAGCATACAGTAGAGGTACCATTCTGATTTTCTGAGCAGAGCTGTGCATTAAACTGCAGTGTCTTTTTCCCACAGAGGAAATGTTATGTTAAGAACTTTGGAGACATTACTTTCTTATACATATCTCACGGTTACGCCCTCAGTTCATTTCTAACAAACTTAAAGTTATCTGCTTAGTGTTCAGAATGACTTGAGTATCTCCAGGCCAGGTAAGATTGGACAGAAACATTAATCTTTTTCTTTTTTTGCCACGTGTCCTTGCTTTCTTGGTTTCTGTGGGTCATGGAGCAAGCTCATGAACTGTAATGCTGATGATCAGTACAGCTTAACTGACATCTTATCTACCGGGCTCTGTTTTGGACCACTCCAAATTGCCATCTTGGAGAGAAATGTGTTCTAGAAAGACTGTCATCAATGTGAATGCAAGCCAGCTGGTACAAAGTGGTCTCAAGACTAGGGTTTGGTCCAAGGTAATACTTTATTTAAAAGTGTAGAAATAGCCTATATAGTTCAGTGAAGAGTATTTACACAGGGAGACTGTCATGGCCTAGAGGGTTACCTGGCCTGCTGGTGAATAAAGATTGTGACTGTGGGCTCTAAGGATTCTGGAATACAGAAGGACATGGAGACTTTATCCTCTAAATGTCTCTATTTTATTACAGATTACCACAAACAGAACACAAATCACCACTAGCAAATATAATACCACAAAAATCACCACTAGCAAGTATACTTGTGGCTAGTAAAGCAAATATATGTATATCTCAAGCTATTACAGTCAGCAATCGATAATATAGCATGAATCATTATTATAGCAACAACCAAGTAGGTATATACTTTTACAAACTATACAAACTTATCATTAGTGAAGCAAATTTAACTATATAACAGCAGGTATATTTATGATACGTTACTTACATGGATGTATAATAGCAGTATCAAGTGAATCAGACAGATTTCAGAAGGCACCAAACCATCTCAGTAAGGAGGACAAACCAACTGCAGAAGGGGATCCAACCATCCTACAAACCCAACTGACTCCAGAAACAGTTCCAGAGGGGGACCAATAATGTAACAGACAGAGTCTCACTTCAAAAATCATCTGACACAAAGTCTGGAATCAGCCCAGCATCCCCAGTGAGAGTCCAAGATTGTGTAGAAAGTTCAGCTAGGGAATTCAACCTGTTTAGGAAAAGGAGAATTGCATGCAGCACAATAAGATCTCAGAGAGGGACGCTAGTGGTAGTGCTACCTGTGGGAGGCCCTTATGGGAGGGGACTATATTGTAGGTTGTATATGAGGTGCGTTTCTCTCCAGAATCTTAACTAGAAGGAAAGCAAGATACCTTATGGCGCCTAAAATTATATAAGATGACTAAGTTTAAGAACTGAATTTTGTGTAGTAACTCAGCAAAAGAGATTGGGTTTTATTTTTAGATTAAGAACCTTGAGATAATATTTACAAGGAGGTGTATGGATATGAGCTAGCTTTCTAAGCCTCCATTACATTCAAATGAGCTCTAAGACTTGATTTGGTTATACACTAATAGTTATTTAGTGTAATTTCACATGCCATAGTGTAATCAGGACATATGTGGAAAGCTGATACACTACTCTGGACTTAGAGTTCTAAGCAGAAAATCTTTCTAGAACAGATGTTAGAGGCCTCAGAGTGATTAATATGATAGCAAACATAAATAGACAGCTGAATCTTACCTTTTATGTCTATTTCAGGCCGAGCTGAATAGTTCTTCAGGCTTTTTGGGCTACTCCTCAGTTTGAGATCCTTCTTCTGAACCTTTCTATAACTTATTTGATAACTATTAAATCTGTACATTTCAAAAGAGTTATTTAAGCAAGATCATAGCCCAAACTTACCCTAGCTAGATGACTGTCTTAGTTATAAGGCCAGGTTCCTTTTGTGTTATCATCTCAGGTAAGATCAATGACTTCTTGCCTTTTTCTGTGGTACTATTTTTATCCATTTTCCCTCCAGAAGGAAGTAATGGCTTTCAAAAACATTTTCACAAAGCATTTTTGAATGAAGTTTTGTGTTCATTGTACTTAAATTCAGTGAATTATTTGTGGATCTCAAGCAGTTGATGGACTGCCTTGTTTGGCAATTAACTATTGAGGAATTAAACAGTCTGTAGAATATTGAATGGTCTGTAGAATACTTTTTATGCATATGCTAAAAGATAGCTAGGAAGACCAAGTAGGGTTTAAGCTAGCAATGAGAGGGTTTCATTCCTCTAAAATGTTGAAATCTCTTGCAGTTAAAGTTAATGCTATTTATATTAAAAAAATATTTCAATTTTCACCAAAACCCACTCCAAATGAGTTCATTTGTTGAATGAAGAAATTTTCTCTAAGCAAATTTCTTTTGTAAAAAGCAAAGATCCTTCAGACCATTCTTCAAATAATCTTCAGATTCTACTAAAGTAAAATAACAGTAATATTTGTATTGTGGCGTGCTTAATATATGCTATATTCACACTGTTTATTGTATTTTTTTCATGGGAGAGACCTGTGACCAGCAGGCAAATTATACTGAGTAGTTCACATATACACTGTTCTGTGATTGCACCTTCTAAAATAGATTGACTAGATTTTCTCCCCACTTCACCTAGCCCAAGATCTTCTCTTGAGTCAACAAAATATTATTATTTTTCTGTATTTTTTGTCTATTTCCTTTAATGCAAAGGATCTGATATGATGTGAAGGCTTTGTTATAGATTTTCAGAAGTGTGTTTTGAAACATGAAAGTGACATTTGGGGTTGCAAAGCAAAAGTGTGCAAAAGCTTCTGGAAAAGCATTGAAGAGCTGAATAGACCAGAATGGGTTGAAATGCTTGCAGTATCATCTATACTACCTAATGTAAATGGAAAACTACACTTTCCAGGAAGTGTACCAGATACCAGGATTTCTATCAAAGTTTTTTTATCAGTATCTAAATATGAATTTTACATAAAAGACGTCTCAAGATTGGAAAAAACATAGTAGGTGATAATTCTTCAGTGACCTAACAGTTTCACTCTGAAAAGCAGAAAATGAATAGACTTTGAAACAATATCTAATGAGAGTTTTCATAACCCCTAGAAAACATAATATGGTAAAAGAAACCAGAAAATATCAAAGAAAAACATGCAAATTTCAAACAATTAGAGTGAATTTTTTATACAGAAGTGATATTATTCTGTATTAAACTGTTCTACAGAGACATGTGAATGAAAACAGAGCTTTGTCTTAGAGCTAAGTCAACAACTTCCTTTAAAGTACAGAAATCAAATGGTTATTTTTAGATCAAAAAATTCCACTTCTGGCTTTACAAAGAAATCTAGTCAGTGTATGAAATACAATTGGAATTTTAAATACTTATAATACTTTAGAAAGAAACAGAGTTGTTACACATGTAAAGCTTTCCTAATAATCATTATGTTTTACCTACAGCTCTCTGTTTTGGATTCGATTGACTATGTCTAATTTGACGTGAAAGTACTTCAATAGATAAAAATGATTTAAAAATTCTCTGTGATTAAGGGGGTACCATTATCTATAGGTAAACATCTAGGAGTCTTGAACAAAGTAATAAAGAAGACTTTATAATTTCCTTTCTGTGGTTTCTTTGTGGTTTTTTTTTTCCCCTTTTAATATTTAATGCAATTCATCAGGGATTAAAAGTCAGACAATACTTCCTAAACAGTCAGCCAAGACACTCATAAAACTCATGAGATTTTTCACTGTCAGAGAACCAAATTTTCTCAGTTCCCCTGTAGTGTTCTGTGCAATGGATTACAATTATTGTTTACATTAAATGTTCCATAAAATTTCCTACGGTGAAATACTTATACAAGATTTTAAAATATTGTATTCCTCTACCAGATGCAGTGGTACTAGACAAACATACAAAACAAAACTATGTTTAGTTTATTTATGAATTTTGGCCAAGGATGTTGTAGACTTAAAATCAAACCAAAACTGCTGAATTGCAGCAAACTCTAATTTGGTGTCTGCTTGTCCTGAATGGAATTTCAGGAGAGACAGACCAAATTAAAGTATAATTACAAAAATGCTATGAAATGGACAGTTTCAAATCCTAATCAAAACCTATTACATGTGAATTTCCTTACGTATAATTATATCTTTGAACTATTAATTATTATCAAGTTAACTGTATTACAAAAAACCCATAATGATTGCCATCTGAGTTACACATTCAGTCATTTAGTTCGAGGCCCTTCCATACTTCGGTATTAAGCTATCAGTTATCTGCCACTTATTATTTACTCTGAACTTTGGATACTAAATTATTATTTAATTTCTATGAAAGGAAACATCCTGGGACAATCAGTGAAAATACATTTTTAATTCCTAGTATGCTCCACAGACATAAAGAGTAGACTAGAAAAGATATAATATCAGGAATTGACAATTTCTTATTAAGACTAAATTACAGTAGAACTGTTTGTCCCCTTTACTCTGTCTTCTTTTTTGGTTTCACTCACAAAGTCCCAAATATTGATGAATTTTCCTGAGAAAAGGAGATTACAGTTACTATTCTTGCATCATGCAAATTAATACGCTTGAAAGTCTTGATGAATTGAAGATTTAGTCACATTAATTCTGTGTGTGAATGATACTATGGCTAGGATTATAATGAGCCTAGTCAAAGAAAGAACTAAGTTCCACTTTCTTTCATATTTAGTGTTACTTCAATTAAAAAACAAAAAAATCAGTACAACTCCATATAATGTACACTGAAATACACATGCAATAACATTTTTGCATATTCTTTTGCATCAAAAAAGAAGTTCCAACATTCTGAAACTACTGCAAATACAAATCACTAATTCTATTAATGGAGTTTAAAAATGTACAGGCATGAATTCCTGTAAACATTATCAACTTTTTGAAGTACATCTGGATCTAAAGGTATTTTCTGGAGATGTACATATAATATATTTTGTTTTGTCATATTACTTTTGGAAGAAGAGCAGGACGCTCATGCTTATATATACAGTGCATATTCACAAAAGCACTGCTTATACTAATAATGTTGTTCTGATTTATGTATGTTAAGAATCTACTTTTTGAGTTTCAATTTCTATTCTAGATCATAATGGGCAAAGAAAAATCAATATTAACACTTAAAATGGAATGTATTTTAAAGTGTTTCTATTATTATTTATCATTAACTTCTTATGACCAGCGACAATAGACATTCCCAGATAGTGGTGTGAACAACATGAAACGTGAAGTTGCTGATACTGAAAATGGAAAGTCTATAGTACACAAATACTAGGGATTCTTCTGGAAAGATAAAAAAATGTATCACAAAAAAAAAGAAGGAAGACAACCGAAGGTATCATCCAATCAGTTTACGCATTAACAGTTATGCAGCATTTACCCAGATTATTACCTTCAATTTCTGCACATGTTGGTATGTACTTGTGATTGTTCTGCTTCCCTTCACAGAACTTGGAGACTTGTGGCTAATTTATAAACTGTTTTTACAAATATTAGAACGTAACCAGGTTTAAGATTCTTCAAGAAAAAATATGAGAGTTTCTAATTTTGGATGTTTATATTTTTTCATCACTTCAAAAGCTAAAGACTGACAGGAGTAGATGGGATCCCAATAAGCAATGGAAGCCCACACTTGTATAAATATACAGTTATAGTTCTAGTAATCAAACTTTTTCTGCACCATGCATTAGTAGAGCAGCATTGTAGTTCATCATAAATATAAGTGTTCCAGATAACTTCAGGCAATTAGAATGTCAGGAAATTTAGAAAAAATAATCTCCTCTGCTGTCCAACAGAAACAGAACAAGAAACTTATAAGTAGCTAAGTTTTCAACAGACTTACAGTGATTTGCCAACTTTTTTCAGTGCATTAGTGAATTACAACTATCTTACGATGTAATGATTTGTAGTATTATCTTGTACTCTGGTGCAAACTTGTCTATGAGATCTCTTTGATCCCAGACTTTTTTATAATCATCCCTAATTCTGTTCTGATTTTCATAAGAAGTTTTCTTCACTCAACCTTTTTCTCCTTTCTGATTTTATTTCTGTTGACATTGTATTACTGAGCCTGGGAGCCTTTTCTGGGTTAATTGGTCCAGGTGGATTAATTTCGCATCTAATTACACAACTGTTTTTTGATACTGCTGTGAGTTTTTCAGGGTCACATTAAGTGAACTGCGTTCGGATGCTTTAAAAAAAATAATCAGGAATACTTTTTCATTATTTATTTTCTTATTCTGATGCTGAGCTCAGTCCAACTTTCGTTGAAATTAGTGGCTAAATTCTCTTGGACTTGATTTGGACTTGACTGGAACTTTATTGACTTGAATCACGACTGAACCACGTATATAGATGTATGTCAACTGACACATTTTAGGCAGTGCATTAAAAAACATATGCTGCCTGTGGGCAGTTTGAAATACTTGCAGACCAGTCACACTTCTTAGTCTCCCTCTTTTTTAAAGCATACATCACAGAATCACAGAATCATCATGGTTGGAAGGGACCTCTGAGATCATCGAGTCCATCCATAAAAAAAAAATCACAAAAAAAACC
>JAOXJK010000001.1:170148415-170173810 GCA_025774025.1 Xenus cinereus
ATGCAATGTCTGCTGAGTAACAGGGTACAAAGTCAACTTGCTCCGCATTTGCAAGTCATAGGGAGGCGGCCGGCGGCGGAGCGGGAGCCGCTGCGACGGGCCGGGGCCGGCGGCGGCTGGGTGCCGTCCCCTCCCGCCGGTCCCCCCTGGGGTTGGGCCGTTCTTTCCACTTCCCGGGGCCGGGGGGGCGAAGGCAGGGCCGCGCTGGGCCCCTGGGGTCTCCTCCTTGACGGGAGAGGGAGGGGAAGGAGGGAGTTTGGGGAGAGATATACCTTTGAGTGACACAGGGCTAGTTTCTCTCCTCGTGCTGGGGAAAAATGCACTTCTAGAAGACTCTTGTGTCTGAATTTGTGAACATTTTTGCTTTACAGCCAGCTATGCTGTGTGGCTTTCGAGGTCTCAGTGCTTTGGAGGTGGCCAGGCGCAGGGATGAGGAACAAGGCCCAGGCACCTGCCCCAGGCTGGCCAACAGGAGAGAGAGACCTCTGAGAGGCATCAAGCAATTCCAGTGTTTTGGTTGTCACTTTTCTCTGTAAAAGTACCTAAAATAGGCCCCTGCATCCCTGCTGATGTGTTGTGCGGCAGTGTGTGCGAGCTCAGTGTTACAGTTTGAGGAACCCACCACAGTTTGTTGTTCTCTACACAACTATTCCATCGCCCAACAGCCCCTCCCCGCCTGGGAAGGGGAATGGGGGAAAAACCAGGAAACCCAAGGGTTGAAACACCAAGTTGGGTGGGACCAACCTGCTGGAGGGTAGAAAGGCCTTGCAGAGGGATCTGGACAGGCTGGATGGATGGGCTTGAGACCAACGGGATGAGGTTCAATAAGGCCAAGTGCCGGGTCCTGCACTTGGGCCACAACAACCCCAGGCAGCGCTACAGGCTTGGGGCAGAGCTGCTGGAGAGCTGCCTGTCAGAAAAGGACCTGGGGGTGTTGGTCGACAGCAGGCTGAACATGAGCCAGCAGCGTGCCCGGGTGGCAAGAAGGCCAATAGCATCCTGGCCTGTATCAGAAACAGCGTGGTGAGTAGGACCCGAGAGGTGATCGTCTCCCTGTACTCGGTGCTGGTGAGGCCTCACCTCAAGTACTGTGTCCAGTTTTGGGCCCCTTACCACAAAACAGACATTGAAGTACTGGAGCAGTTCCAGAGAAGGGCAACGAAGCTGGTGAGGGGTCTAGAGAGTAAGTCTTATAAGGAGAGGCTCAGGGAGCTGAGGTTGTTCAGTCTGAAGAAGACGAGGCTGAGGGGAGACCCTATCATGCTTTATAACTACCTGAAGGGGGGTTGTAGAGAGGTGGGGGTCGGTCTCTTCTCCCAAGTCACAGGAGATAGGGTAAGGGGAAATGGCCTCAAGTTGCGCCAAGGGAGGTTTAGATTGGATATTAGGAAAAATTTCTTCATGGAAACGGTTATCGAACATTGGAACGGGCTGCCCAGGGAAGTGTTTGAGGCACCATCCCTGGAGTTGTTCAAAAGACGGGTTGACATGGTCCTTAGGAATATGGTTTAATGAATTTTATTGCTTTTTTTTTTTTTTCAGAGTTAGGTTGATGGTTGGACTAGATGATCTTTAAGGTCCCTTCCAACCTAGACGATTCTATGATTCTATGACTCTGCGTATAAAGATGTTAAAAATGTAACAGGACACGGCCCTGGGCAACCTGGTCTGGTTGACCCTGCTTGAACTTCCAAGGCCAAGTATTCTGTATTACCTTGATTTTCTGATTCTATGGTTCTTTGACTGCACACACATTTAAATTACCTGGGACAGAAAGTGGGGGTAAGGCTGGGTAATATGTTTCATGCATCCTGAAAGAATTCTTTGATCACTGATGTGTTCCGATCATCTCTTGCTCTGGCTGTAACTACATAATAATAAAGCCCTATCTGTACTAGCATATTCTTTGCAGATGATTTAGCAATGATTCTAAAATGCCTGACCATTGGATCTTGGTTGGGTGACTGTGAGATAAATTCCAACTGTCTCAGCAGAATTAAAATTAAGAGATGTTGGGCCATGAGCTTCAGGTGTCAGGGTAATGCTAAATCCAAACTGGATTATCAAAATTACCAGTAGGTTAAGTAGCAACTTCATAAGACTTTTCAGAATATCAATTTGGATTTAGATTCCTAAATTGTACCAGGAAATTTTGTGGGATTGCAGTTAGAAAAGAATATATATTTATTTATTTTCCATTTTTTCCACAAAATTTCCTACATTATCAATAACTATAGACCATGTCTTCTAAATATTTAAGAACTATTTGAGTCTTGCACAATACAAGTCTGAGTATAAAGGTTAATATGAGTATCTGACCCAAATCTAGAGGCAACTGAGGGCTCTTTTTTTATCACGTTACATTTTTGATTCCTTGCAAGGTTTTTTTCAGGTTAGTAATTAATTTTTTTTATTCTTGAGGTATAACACTTCTCACCGACAAAACACAAGATTTAATTACACTGAATTATTTGTACTTTTATAATACATTTGCAATAAAGTTGTAATAATAAAAATGTAAACAGAAGTGGCACCCAGGTCGAATTCACTCCATTGCCCCAGGGTGGAATATTCATATGTAACACTTCCTAGCAAATGACTGTTTAACCTTTTCTTAAAGTCCTCCAGAGGTGAAGACTCAGTGCACTACCTTGGCAAATTAAATGAATTTGAAACTTTTCTGATGGTTAATCTAAATCTTCTCTGTCATAATAGTGGACATGGAAAACATCTGTCTTCCTCACTGGTGTTGCATTTTATGTATTTAAATCTCCAGTCTTCTTGTCTTTCAACAGATCAATTTTACTTCTTTTCACCTCACCTTGGATGTCATATTTTCTGAAGATATAACCATTTTTGTATACTTCCTCTGCATTTTAACCAACTAATCCATGGTTTTTTTCTGCAATACGGTAAAAATCTTGACATAGTTTCCATGTTAAGGCCTTATTGAGGCTATACAAAACATACAAATTACTTACTGCTTTAGAGACAATAGTCCTACACATAATTTTTTATATTTTAATATAAATTTATGTTAACTATATTTATATATTTATCTACAATGCATATATTTGTTCTAGATACTCTTTGATAAAAGATATTCCTGGGCTGGCAAGTAAATAATTTTAGTCCCATTTTGAAGACTGGTATTCACTGAAAAATTAAATCACTCTTGAAATACAAAATCAGATGAAAAGACGGAGGCAGAATAGCTGTTTTCATAGCTGTTATACTTTTTTTTCTTCTTGAATATAGCAGAAGGATAGAGAACAAAAAAAATTCTACTTCCCATGTTGTTGTTTTTTTTTAATTTTGAAGTATATCACCCTAATACATCACCCATAACAAAAATATTGTACATCTTCCACTTTCCTTTAAAATGCGTGGAGGTATAGTGTAGAACCTATATCACTTAACAAATTGAGTGCAGACAAGATTCAAGGATAAACAAGGTGTAACCTTTCTATCAGGACTAAATTTTGTCCACTGACCAGGGCATATTCTAGTGAAATGGTTCCAAGGAAACATTTTCATCTTTATTAATCTTATTATTGTTGTTATTAAATTCAGTGAGAAAGAACTAGAAATACATTAAAGCATTCCTTGAAGCTCAAGAATATATATGTATATATATATGTAGACTAGAATACCTTCAAAATACGTGAGAATTTGCAAACTGTTTTCACAGGATACAGTGTGAGTACTCCTCTGTAAGAAAAGAAGTCTGATACCAATCTCTCCTTGATTGTCCTACACTTTTTTCCTCTATGTTTCCTGTCAACATTAGCAGTCCCTTGTTCTCAAACAATATCTTTTCCTGCCAAAATCTAGAGCTTACATCTGGGTAATTCAAATTCTGTCATGATTAATCCATTATACTTTACTTAAGTTTCACTTTCATTCTAAATTTATCAGAAAACGACGGTTTTGGTTTTAGTTTAACATGCTTAGTCATAAAATGAGACATATTTTCCTTCTGAATTACATTTTTAGGAGTATGAATATTCTTCCTCATTTCTCATCATCATAAATGCCAAGCTTACTATCCCTCTAGCAAACAGAATATATCAGTTTCTCAATGTTTTTAAAATCTAGAATGTTTTAATGGCAAAATTTTATTACTGAAAAAATTTACAAAATACAAGCTTCGTACTCATGTTACAGTCTCCAGTAACTGAATTTTTGTTTAGTGTTGCTAGTTGTCTTAATAATATTGAAGCCCAAATAAAACTTCCTTTCTTACTTTTAACAAGTAAACCTTCAAAAGTGTCTGCTTAGAAATAATTCTAAATACCAGTGGTATTTTTTTCTTCTTTTTTTTTTAACACCTCCACATTATTACATTGCCAAACTGCAAAATCATGTACTGGTACTTGTACTAGTACATGGTACTAGTACTACAGGAGTTAAATAACAATATTTTTGAATTGTGAACTATTGTTTCTGTTTCTGTCTGTGCATGTACGGTGCAGTGTAAAGAAGGTATAATTACTCTTGTGAGAAGGAATATTGTTTGGGGAAATAAACTCATATGAAGAATACTGTCAAACAATGCCAAAGGCTTAGAAGAGAAAGACGTAAAATAAATACTTCATTAATTAGCCAGGATGCTATAGGGATTGAAGGCAGTTCCAATTTTACTTCCATCTGAATTACAGATTCTTTAAAATTGCTTTAATTCTTTGTGGTTGTGGTTATGTCTTTAGAAAAACATAAATTTCATAAAATAACAAACGCATTGAAAAACGTTCATTATCAATCTTGCAGCCATTTTTGGTAAAGCATGTAAGGAGTTCAATCCCTTTGAGATCCATCATTTTTAACTCTGCTGCAATCAAGCTATAGTTAACTTTGGTTTATTCAAGGTCTTTTAGAATTCTCAGAACTACTGGTAGTTTCTTGATACAAAGTTCCCTGGAGGATATTTTCAGTTTCTGATTTCAAACTTCTGAGTTCTACGAATTTTTCCAGCTTCATGTCTTCCAGTTGTATCTCTTACTCTAGTCTGAGGTACATACATGCAGGATTTGGTTTGAAATGGGGCCTGAGGGTGAATTAACTGTGTTTAAAATGTTCATGCTAATTCAAATGCATATGTCTTACATGGCTGATATGCATGTGTGGAAGAAAGCCTGATGTGTTGGACTTACTACACATATATGAAGGAGTCTGCGTTGCATGCAATATGAAGCACCCAGTCCATGAGCTCATGAAGTTTCCAGTACCGTTTTGGATCTTAAAATAGCCTCTGTCTCAGCCCGTTGTTTGTCAAGACTGATAAACTGACTTAATAAGCTCAGTTATCTAAAGTTATCTCCTGTTATCAACCCTTGGGACTAAATGTTAGGGATCAACAATTGTGACCTTTTAACAGAAAAAGGTTAATTTATTGTTCATAATTAAATGGACCATGTGTAGCAATACTTTTTAGGAGTTAACCTTCCACCTTTTAATTTTCTCCTTTTTTAAGGCAAGGGCATCATGGTGTTTTCCCTCAATTTCATTTGCTCAAAATTACTTTAAAGTGATCACTGCTTCACTCTCCACCAGTAGTTCTTTGTAATGTATTTTTAAGGCTCCATTTTCTAGCTATATTTTTTTTAGATCTGGTTGTTCAAATAAGTTTTACACTATATTTTGTATTCTCTGACTGAACAAAAATACAAGTATTTCAATCAATATTACTTGCCCATGGAACTGAATTTAGTTTCTCTAAGAATTTGTATATGTTAAACTCAATTGCTATGAGCATTAAAAAAATAAAGACAGAAGAGGCATGAAGCTCACCAAGGAAAACGCATTTTAAAAAGAGTGAACAAGCATTCATATTTTTTAAGCTTTATTCTCTCACTGTAACTCTCCAAGAATCCCATATCTTACCAGTGCCTCCACTGATGCTAAATAACATTGTTCAAAGTAATTTCTAACTGCGATGTTCAACCTGGTTCAGTTTACTGAGCCAATAAAAATAATGTGCTAGTATGAGTAAGAAGAAAGCAATTTTCCTATTTTGTGATTGTGGCTAAAAATTCAGCAAAAAGAAACAAACTCACATCTGTCAGCAAATCCTTTGTAATTTATTTTTGGAACCATCATTCTTCTGAATATTTCTTTTGAAAGTGCCAATTTGGAAAAGAAGTAGCAGATTTTTTGTCATTTCAATTTAACAGTCTTTGGAATTCTGTGGATTTGAGATTTTTATTTTTTTTTGTTATCTTTGTTATCTTCTCTTCTGGGTGTGAACTAAGCAGCTCGGTGGGGCTGGTTTTTCTTTGGGTTTTTCTAATACTGATATCATTCAATTAAGTTTAGAACTGTGATACTAGGTATTACAATGTTCTCTTATTTAATCAGTGTTTAGGAAGAGTGGGTTACAATATGTTTGACCATTTGTTATTTTTTGTGAATATTTATTCTAAGAGTAACAGCTAACTGTGATGGAGATTTGCACAATTTAAAGTCTAGAGAAGGAGGATTGTAACAAAAATGTGTTTCTTAAAAGATGAATGCCATATGTTGGTGGAAAAAAAGTCATGTAATAAAGAATCTACTAAATTTGAGGTATGAGTAAGATTGACTACCTGAAGACTTATTTTTTCTCTATTAATGATGAAGATATGAGGTTAGATAATTAGTTTAATATGTTACTAGGTGGATTGCAACCTTTGTTCTACCAATTCTTTATCAGTTGAATCTGCAATAGTGCAGAGCCACTGGGACACAACTTTAAAATGGATAGCCTGGATATCAGCAGCTTTCTAGCAGTGACTTCTTAGAAAGGACTTCAAAATTAAACCAGGAAACAAAGTATATTTGGCATTGTTAAGCTAAGAGGTGTTATGTCATTCTCTGTTGTTATCCAAATAGCTAGATTAAAGATGACCCACTTCCATCTGTATTCTTGTAAACACAGTATAGAAATCCACATAGATTACAATATTCTGAAAAAAAAAAATCAAAAAATACTATCATTCTTTACAGAGAGTAAAATTTCCATAATGTTTCCACAGTATTATTGTAAATTCCCAATATCTTTAGGTTGTTGACCGTATCACTTTGCTCATCTTTATTACTACACTGGATCACTGAATTGGGGGAGCATTTTCAATGGCTAGAGAACATTCCAAATGTTACATTATTTCATAATGTCAGATTATTTCATGTGAAACATACTGAAACTGCTGTCAAACTGACTTTATCTTCTACGAAATTAAGCTGCATTATCTCACACAATGCAGACTTCTTATAAAAGCAGCAAGGCAAATCTAGTGGGTAGTTGTCAGGAGATAATCACCCCCCTTGGGAATTATAAATACTCTGCTAAATCTCATATCTTTTACAGCCTTAGGGATATGATTATATTATGACAAAAATACCCCTGTTGCATTACTTACATTTTTCAGTCAAGGACTACCTGCAACCATCTAGTTGAAATAGTATTGCTCAAGAGAGCATTTCTTTATGCTATTAAATTTCAAGTTTTAAATAACCACATGAGAATATCCACCATTCAGCTACATAATTCTAAAACTTCGTTAAACTTTGTTACTGAGAAGTATAAAAGTAAGAGTTTTCTGTAAGAATATTTATTTTGTGTTAATATTATACAAAGAAATTAAATAAGGCCTATGCATGGCAATGATCATAATCAAGAAAACCATACAAACTGTACTGATAACAACAATAACATCTAAAATAATAAATTAGAAATAGTATTAGAATTAGAAATAGTATTAGAATCAGAAATAGTACTATTTGTTTTCTGTTTTCAAAGCCCTAAGCATACATTAACTAATTCCAGGATCAATGCTAACCTTCTCTCTGAGCTGAGTAGAACACTATGACAAGAAAACTGAATTGTGGCATTCTGGTATCTTTTGACCATGACTACGTAAACAATATCCTTCATCATAGAGTGACTTTATTTAAATTTAACTTTAAGAAATACCCAGCTCTGGATTTGGTTTAGCATTTGATGAATATATTTATGAAAATCCTGGGATAACTTAATGATTGCTCACTTCAGCTGCAGCAAAAAACACCAAGGCAAAAGAGAGAGGCTTTTCCACTTTTTTTTTTTTTTGTGGAAATGAAACCCTGGGGTTTTTGTTTTACTTAATTGCAACATTATTTGAAACTTAAAAAGAATGTTTCTTTGGGGCATCTGTGGAACAACAGGTGAAAGAAGGTCTTCAGAATGAAAGTTGTCAGTGGAGGAATAGCCATCATCCTTTATTCAACAGCGTATGGGGTCAGCCTTCAGCGCCTGACCCCACACTCTCTTTTTCCAAGATTCAAGCTTGAACCTTAATATTACACATTATTGTGGCTTTATAATACAGTGGCTGTATGTCTGACTGTAATGACTGGGCACCAGTTGAAAATATCTAAACTCAATTTTAACAAACTACCTATTGTATCAGAAGTACATAGTACAGCCAAGGCAATTCATCTGCTCAATGAAAACTTTAAGGTAAATTTGGAGTACAGACAGAATAATAAGCCAGAAAAGTTAAGCTAAACTTTGTTAGTTCAGGTATCTCATTGTAGTATTGAATTCTGATTGTTATAGATAAGTCTTTAATGCCAATTAAAAGTTTACATGTATACTTACACAGTGGAGACAGTCCAACAGAAAGAAAATGTATTTACCCTATAGCTTTGAGATTAGGACAGTCTTTCTGAGTTGAAAGTCCAGGTTAGCTTTAAGTGAGAGTAAGCTAAACATTACAGACATTTAGACAAATTGTTTATAACACCATGCAAACTAGATTTCTAGGATCCCAAGACATTTTTAGAAGGCCAGTGGAGAATTAATGCTTCATTCAGTTTACTTGATACTTGGGAGCTTGCTTTTCAGAGGAGGTACCAAGGAGGTCAATTTGTGTCATTCACATTGTGGGAGAATATCTCACAAGAATCTGAAAGGGATCTGAGTGCACTAATGGGCTTTAACAGCTTAGGGCCTCCTCTCACCCTGACCACGACCCAGGATCCCATTTAAATGCCCTGGGGCCATCAGTCTCTGTCCCAAAGACACTGCAGCAGGGTTGGTCTCCAGCTCCCCACAGCCTCTCCTGGGCATGGCCCTTGCCAAGCCAGGTCTACCCACATGGCTACATTCCAACCTGGCCTCTGCTCATCCCCATAGCCCTGCCTGGCCATCCCAGAGATGTGTCTGACCCTGTTTTCCCTCACTAGTCTTGACTCTGACCCATATCTGCAGGTTGGTGTCTTGGCCTGGCCTTGACCTGGTCACATTCCCACATATATGCCTGATGCCCTGGGTTGGGATGTTGTCTAATCCAATGCTCCTGCTCAGAGCAGGGACAGCTATAGCAGATTACTCAGGACTGTATCCAGCCACGTTTTGAATATATTCAAGTATGGAGACCTCACAACAGCTCTGGGCAACCTATTCCAGTGTTTGACCACCCTCAGAGTGATTTTTTTTTTTTTATGTTTCAGTGAAAGTTACGTTTTTTCAATGTGCAGCAATTGGCTCTTGTCCTGTCAGTGGGCAACAGTGAGAAGGGTCTGGCTGGATCTTTTTTAATTGCCCTCGTAAGATTTTTGCATGCATTGATAAGACCTCCCAGGCCCTTCTCTTCTCCAATCTGAATAATGACATCTCTTTCAGCCTTTACTCCAACATCAGATGCTCCAGTTACTTAATCATCCTAATTACACTGAAGTCCAGTTTTAAGGAAAGTGTTTATGTGGTTGTAACAAGTTTCTGAATATTTTCTGAAGTTTAAGTCCAAATTCTAACATGTATATTACAGGTTTCTGGATTAAGTGTATTTTGAATGGCAAGTTTAATTCAGCATTAAGATCCAAAACTTCCTAAAAAACAAGAAGTCCAAATTGTGCAACATGTAAGCAAGTTTTCTTACATTATTACAAGCAGAATCCAAATTTCTTAAGGAACCTACAAATTAAATTGCTATTAAATTGCTGTTGAAGCTTATAAATTTATCAGAATTTTTACACTTCAGTTCTTCTGCTCTCTGTCCATAGATTCCATAAAGTGGTAGATACTAGATTAGCAGTGTTACCTGGTGAAAGACGATCTTGAGTCTTAATAACAAGAAGTGGGGAGCAGGAGAATGAAGCAGCATCAGAAGAAAAAATGAAACTTTTACATTGCACTAATGCAATTCAAGCAATAGCATGAAAAAAAACCCAATCAAACAACCAACCAAAAAAAAAAAGCAAAACAAACAAACAAACAAAAAATCCAACAAAAAAAATCTAATGTCGAACTGGAAACTGCACCAGCCAGCCTATGTAAAGTTAGCCTCTTCAGGAGTTTTTTATGCTAAATAGAAATTTGTCAAGAGATCAAATAAACGCGGATGTTGTCAGCGCTGAAGGTGGCTGTCATCTATTTTACATTAATACAGATTGGGAAAGTGAACTGAGTTCCAAATGACAGATACCACTTTTTAGTTATCTGAATGTAGCATCTAAATGAAAGGCAGTTTGTTTCAGCTGCCAAAAAACATCCAGTCAAAAGTCTAGTAAACTATTCAGCTAACCAAGTACAGAAGTCTAAGTTGTTATTTCAGCTTGTCTATCTTCACTTTCCGTGGTAACACTGAATGTTTAATAACTTTAATTAAAGAACCCTGAAACCTAAATGACGTCACTGAAAAATCATAGTATCACTGGTAAAGATAAAGTGTGTACATGAGTTAATGTAATATACGTGTTGTATGACTTTCTACCTGAAACTTCAAAAGAATAATTTGGGTTTGATATTGGAAAAATTATGTGCACAAATTGATTGACAGGACCACAAACTGTCATTCCTTCCCTGTGGAAGGGACGTGGATGAAAAAATTAGATCTCTTCTCTGTTCTACTGGCTAGGATAATTTTCTTCACAGCAATTCATATGGTGCTGTGTTTTAGATTTTTCACCAAAACACTACTGCTAATACACTGGTGTTCTAGCTTTCGTTAAACAGTGTTTCACAACATCAAGGTCTTCTCTGTTTCTCACTCTGCCCCCTTAGTGAGTAAACTGGGAGGGCCACGGTAGGCTGGGAGAGGACACAATGAGCAGAAGACCTGATGACCTGAACTAACCAAAGAGATATCACATGCTCCTGCATGATTTCTCTTGCTTGGTAACTGGCAGGACATCAGTCTATTTTATCCCTCACCTCTTAAACTTTTTTTTTTAAACTTGCCCTGCAAATTTTCTTGCTTTTATTCTTCCTTTCCTCTTTCCCTATCGTACTCAGGGTGATGGGGGGAAGTGAGTAGCTGTGTGGTGCCTAGCTGCCCATTGGAGTTAGCCCATGACAGCTGTCAACCCAACGACATTCATCTATCACACAAAGATTGAGTAGTTGTTTCTTTCTTGAAAACTATGGGAGTGGCAAGAAATTCAATTTTACAGTTTGTAGTCAGGATTCTATCACACTCTTTCTCCACCAGTGCTATTCTAGTCTATGGTTTAGTGTCCTGTTGTAATAAATCCAGAGATTATAAAACCTTGAGGAGGCACTGATTATACAGCCTGACTTCAGCGTAACACAAGTCACAGGAATTCTTTGAATTAACTTGATTCTGAACTAGAACTTTTCCAGGAAAGCACGTATTTTTAGTGATGGATTCTCCACCACAGCTTGCAAGTACAGCAGATTATTACCATTACAATTAAAATTATATTCCTTATTTCTAATCTAAATGAGTCTATTGTCAGCTTCCAGGCACTGGACCTTATTATGCCTTGGTCTGTTAGTCTGAAATGACAGGATACTTGTTACAGAATATTTTACTCCAGATCAGTGTGGGTCAAGCAGAGTTTCATGTTTAAGATGTGAACAGTTACCATTGTAACTTCTTAACTTTTACTTGTTATTTTCTATTTCTGAATTTTAGAAGTTCATTAGACCATTTGCCACAGAACTCATCAGACTAGATTCCCAGTCTGAATGTATGACTTTATATTTGGCCTCACTAATTGGTATTGATTATTGGTTTAAGAGTTGGACACCCTAATATTAGCAAATAGTCCCATTCCTTATTTGCCTCTCTTTCATTGTTCTTTTCAATTTTGATTGTTAACAATTTTATGCTTGCTTGCATATCACTGAATACTAGCACAAAACTAGAATCAGTACCAGAATCAATCCCTGTTATGCACATGTAATCATTATCTATGGATGATCCATATTTTGACACCAATGGTGAGTCAGTTTTCACTCCATTTAATATTTGTCACACTCATACCATTCTAGTCTCTTTATCCAGTGTTCCAAAACACTAAATTACATACATGCCTTCCAGCATCTACTTATACTGCATCTTCACTATTATTTATATGAAATACTTATAATGCCTCATATAAAAAGATAATAGACAAATCTATTTTTCATACACCCGTCTGAGATGTCATTTTTTGAAGTCATCCTGATTTCTTATTTTGAATTATTATTATTGAAGTCTCTAAAGTTTCCCTATAAGAAACTGATTTTTCTCTGCTTGTGAACAGGGAGGAATTCCAATTGCTTACACTTAACTGTTAATATCAAACTGGATTTAGCTTTCTCACAAACATAATTTTAGGCCTATAAGCAACTTCAGGATCAAAGGGAAGGTACTTTAGCTGTCATCCTCTTATTATGAGGTACTTCAATGAGAACCTTTAGATTTGGTGATTTATTCTTAAGACACTAGAATAGAAGTTACTCGTGTGAGTCCTTCATAAGTCTTTTTGCAATACCAGCTCTTAGGTCAGTCATATCATAAGCACATGATGATATCCATGCCTAAAAGTTAAATGGGAGGCCTAACTTTAAAAGAGTTAGAGCATAGCACCTTTGATTTTTATCATTCTATTGAGATATACGTGGTACATTTAAACTCTCATAGGACAAGGGTCTGATTGTAATCTGTAGTTCTCTTGTTCCATAGCCACATTTCAGTCATGTATATACACAATGGAATTTTCATAGCAGAAGCAAGTTGATCGAAAACAATCTCAGGCTTAACTACATTTGCAAAATGCAATGTGCTATATTTTAAAAGAACAGCACAATCCTTTGCAGAGAAGATGAGGGCAATGGTAAACGTGCTTATGTAGCTTTCTATTCAGAATTACTTTGGAAAATAAATGTAGTAGTCAAGTTTCATGTTCTTTAAATTTATACTGCCTGTGTATCTTTGTTAGTCTTATTTCAACACTCTCTGTGTCAATACAGGACAGGAAGGCTGTTCTATCTCCAGACAAACCATAGTCCAATTTTCCAGCATTATTAATTTATAAAATTCTATAGCTATTAACACCACATATAATTTAATTCAGTTGCTATAGAGATCTCTACAGAGACACAAAAAATAAAAAGAGGCAAAATTAATCTGCCTTATATTCTAGTTGCCTAGAGTGCACCCCCTATAGGGATAGTGCAATAATTAAGTCTTGTTTACTGTGGGTTCCATTAAACCTTTGCTGTTACTGATTATATCATTGTCTGATTGATTTTTCAGGTGTGGAAAACAACAAAAAATTAATTGCCTTAGTCTTCACGAGCAAATGACATGTGCATTGTGAGCTGCAACTCAGAATTCTTCTTGAACAGCTGGAGCTTTTCTACTTGCTTTTCATTTTATTTCCCATTGTATCAGGGAACTCATTTCGAGGTAGGGGAAATCGCTTCTATCCACAGATTTGGATGTTGTATGTGATCAATGTAATACAGAGGATGAAAGGATTTTTTCTTAAATTAATATACTTTCCTGTTACAAAATAACAGCAGGAAAGAAAACGTTTGTCATCATCAAGAAATGTGTTTAAGAAACATGGTAGGACATATTTTACACTATATTAAATTTAAACTGGTGGTAATAAATAACATAAATTTCACAATCTATTTTATTGCTTCATTAGAAGTATTTTACTTACATATTTACTGGAAGAAAGGTATAGATTCTGCACCTCAGATGTGGGTTTTTTTTTTTTTTCATGCTCAACTGTTATTTGCAGTATGAACTTTATTACTGTATAAATGTTTGATTCAGACACTAAGGGTGGATATATTATTAGTTTATTTAAGGACAAGGAATACAGACTTTAGGGCATTTGTACAAGGTATGAATATTGAAAGTACCTGAAATGCAGATTGAAGAAAAGACAATGCTATTTTCTGAAATGTAATTATAATTGGTTTATTGGAGAGAAACAAAGAGCAATGTTTCATTTAACCAACTAAAGTCTGATCTGTTGTGTACTATGTATCCTGAAGGTAATACATTAAGTTTTCTACTCTTCAGTAAACATAGTTATGCCTTTACACTAGATATTAGTCAGGAAAAGCAGTATATGTGTGGTTGTGGGAGAATCAGTTTATCAGATTTTGCTCACCTTCAGATGCTTGATTTCAAACAAGTTCATGTCCTATGTTGCCTGCTGTTGCTACACTGCACTTTAGGATCAAGGATGTGTTCTGGATTTTCACAACAAGATTTTCAAAGTGACAAAAATAAATTCCAGCATTTATAAACACAAAATTGCAACTAGTCACTTGGTCATAGCAAACAAACTACAAGCAGTGGCAACTTAAAGGAAAATGCATGATAAGGTACATCTGTTCTATTACTTCAAAAGGTAGAACTGTGAATTCAAACATCAGTAGAGCTATGCTTTTGTTACACAGGATCTCAATTTAGTAAAGCCAGTATGCTACACTGATACACAAAGAGCTCAATTTCATAAGTAGAGACAGTTTAGAAATATCACTGCTTGTTTTTCAAAAATTATGCTCTTTATACTTGGAGCCTTATAACTGTAATACTGGATTGTTTATGAAGAAGTCATTTGTGTTAATATTTCTTCAGTATAAAAAAATAAATTTATCTCCTAACTTTTCATGGCAAACGTATTATTATATATGTATCTTATTTTCAGGCTTGTTCATTAAACATTGCCTAAATACCATGACTAGATGTCACGGTTTAATCCCAATAGGCAACACAACCCCATGCAGCCACTTGCTCACCCCCACCCAGTGGGATGGGAAAGAGAATTGGAAAGGTAAAAGTGTGAAAACTCTTGGGGTGATATAAAGACAGTTTAATAGGTACAGGAAAAGCTGCAAGCACAAGCAAAGCAAAATAAGGAATTCATTCACTATTTCCCACCGTGTGGCAGGTGTTCAGCCATCTCCAGGAAAGCAGGGGTTCATTGCACTTAAGAGTTACTTGCGAAGACAAATGTCATAACTCCAAATGTCCCCCCTTCCTCCTTCTTGCCTGTAGCTTTTATTATTGAGCATGATGTCATACAGTACGGACTAACCCTTTAGTCAGCTGAAGTCAACTGTTCCTCCAGCCTACTCACTGGTAGACAGTCTGAGAAACAGAAAAAGCTTCGATTGTGTGTAAGCACTGCTCAGCAATAACTAAACCATGCCTGTATTATAAACACTGTTTTCAGCACAAAATCAAAACATAACTCTATACAAGCAACTATGAAGGAAATTAACTCTATGCCAGAAAAACCCGGTACACTAGAAAACCAGAAGATTGATTTTAACATACAATTGTAATGTTTTTAGCTGTTTTGTATCTCAACAAAAGACTGCCCTGCCCCCCAAATAAAGTACAAAAGGAAAGAAGTGCAAGATACATCTTATTTTGTACTGTGTAAGAATTAGCTTAAGTAAAATGCATTTGGCAGTGGAAATTTAGCTTTGCTAAAAAAAAAGACAAAGTAAGATTTCTGATCTGGAGATTTCAAGTAGTAACTTTGCTAGTTACTTCAAACTCTCTTATATCATAGTTTGATGTCCTTTTAATACAAGACTACAGCACAGATCTCAGTCTGAGTAAACAGATTATGGTGAAACCAAACTGAAACAGTAGATAGAACTAGAGGTAGGAGATCTTAGAATCCAGAAGAATTTAAAAAAATTGCTTTTTGCAAGAATGACAAATTTAAAGTTTCCCTATGATCAGTAAGTGGTAACATAACTTCACTTTCTATAGAGTATTCCAGCAAAAGATTATGTTTATGCCAGTGACAGAACCAATAGATGTGGTTTTAATTTTTAAGGAATCATAGAATTGTAGATTCATAAAATAGTTTAGGTTGGAAGGGACCTCTAAAGGTCATCTAGTCCAACCTCCCTGCAATGAGTAGGGATGTCTTCAACTAGATCAGGTTGCTGAGACCCCCATCCAACCTGACCTTGACCAGGAACAGTGCATCTACCACTTTTCCAGACATCTTTCCAACTTTTCATTGTTAAAAATTTCTTCCTCCTATCTAGTCTAAATCTACCCTCTTGTAGTTTAAAACCATTACCCTTTGTCCTATCACAACAGGCCTGCTAAAAAGTCTGTCCCCATCTTTATTATAAGCCCCCTTTATGTACTGAAAGGCTGCAATGAGGTGTCCTTAGAACATTCTCTTCTCCAGGCTGATCCCCTGTTCTCTCAGCCTTTCTTAATAGGAGAGGTGTTCCATCCTTCTGATCATTTTTGTGGCCCTCCTCTGGACCTCTCCGATGGGTCCATGTCTTTCCTTTGCTGAAGACTCCAGAGCTGGATGCAGTACTCTAGGTGGGGTCTTACCAGAGCTAGAAAGCACTAGAAAATTATTTTAAAAATTATGTTTAGGTCAATTCAAAAGGTTCAAAAAGAAAAAAAGAGTGGATAAGACAACAGGTTGAGTTTACAGTTTCCTTTTACATACTATGGGAGCACTAGTCCATTCATTCAGAAGAACAAGTTTTAAGTAATCTGCTACTTGAAGGAATATAAATCCATACTCACAACAAGAATCTCCTGTCCACAGGGTTCCAGGATATCTTGTGCTTGATATTTCCTGTTAACTATTCTACTACTTATAAATATTAAATTTTCCTTATAAGAAGAGCTATGGGACACAAAATCTAATACTGTGTAGATTGAATTCACAGGAAGGACTCCTGGCCACCAGTTGCCTGTCTACTATAAGGGAAACTGTCACTTCAAGAAGGATGGGTTACAAAATTACATTTCTGGATCATTTTCATATGAATCAGATGTTATTTGTTAGAGTGTGTTCAGCTCTGACTGAAAAAGATATGCCTCTCTTCTTTGAAAAGCTTTTCCTTCTTCTCCTTTGACTGTCAGAATCAGATGTGCATTTAAATATGCTCCAAGACCCTCAAGATTCAATAGATCACAGTTGTTATAGCCTTACTTGAGTATGGAGGAAATAAGTGTTTATCAACAGTTTATCAATATATATGAATTAAACAGTTCCAGGTAAAATTCCCAGACATTGTCTGGGGACACGTTTTTTTATACTCTCATACTGTCAGAATGCTCCCTGGACAGTTTGTCCCACAGCAACCACCACACTCCCAAATAACTTTGAGGCACAGTTGATAATTAACGGAGGTAAAAGACCACGTGAACTATGCAGTATGGGCAAGGACATATCTATAAAAATAGTAGATGATATATAAGGTCCTCAAGTGAGGAGTTCTACATCATTAAGATCCAAAATGCAACAAGTCATGGGGGATTCAGTAGGTCAGGCATCAAAGTGTTTTGTAGAAATAGTTAGAGAATAAGTAGAACAATACAGATTCTAAAGATCATATGTTACTTCACAAATCTGTTAGGTGAAGCAAATTCAGAGATCTATGCATATACTGTTTTATCAATTTTTTTGTTAATTTTGGGGAACAGGGATGTTAGGCTGCAATTACCATCTAAGAGAATAAACTATATCCCAAGCTTCATAGGGCAAGCCACTTAAAGTAAGGTTTCAGTCCTACTAAGATAGCCTTACTGAAGCTCCTTGGTCTATTTTTTGTTATCTCCTTTTGGTTAAGGAAAGTGTATCACAGCTCCAACTTGGTCTGGGATAATTTATCACTTATGTACTTTAAATTGAGTTTAATCCCCATTGTTCTCATGCTTTCCACATCTCATGCTTGTGCTCTAAATCCTGAGTTTTTCAACAAAGAGAAAAAAATGCCTCCTCCATGAAAGCCCTAGTTAATTTCATTTGCTTTCCTTACATATATAGTTAATTTTTTTTTAATGAGAAAAATTGAAGAATTTGTAAAATTCAGTAATTCATTATTTTTCTACTTCATTTGATTCATAAAACTCCCATTTAATTTCACAACATACTAAATTGACTCTTGAGCTAAGCAATAATCAGTTATAGACTGCTTAGTGACTGTGACTCAGTTCCAGCACACCACTTGGAAACAACTAGTAATAATGAATTTCAGACATAATGTGTGACATCTAGTTTTCAATAACTGGACTATAGCCAAAAAACTCTATTACCTGTCCCAAGCACACAGGATGGTAAAATGACAGTTGTCAGGTATGTTTTTGGAAGGATGACAGTTCTGCTAAGCACTTCTGGAGTACTTCTGAGAACATTTCAGAAAATTCCTGTATAAGTACTGTACTTCTTAGTGAACAGGTTTCCAGGACTCACATATATCTTAAAGCTCTGCATGAATGCTCAGTGGAGAAAAAAAACATTCTTCCTATTATAAAAAGATAGTTGTTATGCACAAAAATTGCTCAGAGACTCATTCAAAAAGTGAAATGAAGAAAAGACATCACGTTATACTTGTTTAGAGAGAGAAGCCAAATTATATGTCACAGAATTTTTTGCTAAGGGGCAAAAAAAATGAGTATCTGGGGGATGAAGGGGAATAATAATGGGGTGTGTGTATGAATTTTTCTAACCTTTCAGTAGCAGTGAATCCTATCCTATCCTATCCTATCCTATCCTATCCTATCCTATCCTATCCTATCCTATCCTATCCTTCATGTTGTGAAATAATAAGTTAACATTTACACACCATACGTAAAATTCAAATTTTCTTCTTCATCTGCTTTTTGTTTGTTTGCTTGCTTGTTTGTTTTCCTGAAAACCATATAAAATGGGATTTTTCTCATCTAAATCCACAATTGGTCTGGATGTCTGTAACAAAGAGGCCTTGCTCTGTCTCCTCAACTCTCTTATACTTAGGAGTTAGGTGCTTCAAGGTGGGTGTGAGTTTACTTACACATTTTAAAACTTTATACAATTAATTAAATTTTATTTTGATTGCTTGATTTTTCTTTTGTACAGAAAATGCATTCATGGTGGTTTTTTTATGTGTCTACAAAACCATATTTGACATAAGGAATGGCACTAAGTGCACAGTCTACATACCATACTGAATAATAGTAATGATGATAATAATAACAGTAATGGCTAAAAGCAAAATCTGTCAAAGTGAGCCTGACAAGACTCAGTGCAATTTCATTCTTAACTGTAATTTATTATACAAAATAAAACTCACATTCCTCACTAACAATAAAATATGAAGATGCTTTTGCTTAAAAGCTGTTTTGTTTCACATTATTTTCTGTTCTGCAAACACTGGGTTTTTTTGTGCAGTTTAAGTTCTACCATTGACAATTCTGTTGCTTCAAAGAGAACCTTAATTGTGTGATGAGTAATCAGCATGCCTCCACTGTTCTTACCAAGCCTTAAGTATTTTGTTATACTGCTACTGTTCTGATTTTACGGTGTCCTCCAGTCGTGTGCCAACTTCACCAAAATGAATTTTGTTGAAATGTCTTATGGATTTTGAAAGCTATAATTTCAAATATGCATCCCACAATATAGCTAAAACATTGACATTAGATTTTTATTATACTTTTCATGTGACTCAACCTATAGCACAACGGACTAGAGTATATTTCTGTTTTTTCTCTCTAAAAATACATCCCACAAAAGGCACTAGAATAAATTACACATGAACTTTTTACTGTTTGCTCAGACTGATTTTAAAAACATAAGGAAATATGAAAATGCTAATGAAATGAGCTGCTGGGCTCTGATAAGGCACTCAGAGCAACTTCAAATGTTTCTATTAAAGTACAGTACTTCTCACTGTCGACATGTGTTATCTATGCAACCACTACAACATTGTAGCCTTTTTGTTCTGTGACATGTAGTACCAGCCTGTAGAACTTTTTCTAGTAGTACTAATAGAAACCAGGAGCTAAAAGTTGCAGTAGCAGGCAACTGTGTTATCTTCTGACGATGCAGAAGTGGTATACATGCTTTTGTGGCAAAGAGTATTTGGTGTTTTAAAGCAATTAAAATTTTTATTTGCATCATATTATTTTATAATTACTAATTAGAGATTAGTGACTAAAAATGACCAACACAAACCTAGCAGGACAAAAACAGCAGAAAGAAGTCATAAATTAATGTTATAAACTGAAACAGACAACTCTAAAAACAAATTATGAAAATTTAAACACCTTTGAGTGCATTCAGCTAAAATGAAACAAACAAATATATAAAATATGCCCTACATTTCCTCTGTAAAAAAAATCATTGTATTATACTGAATGTTGGAATAATAGCTATTCTGCTGTATAATCCAAATCCACTGACAGATAAGAGAAATGAGCATTATGAATATGGAAGTTCTGCAGAAGCCTCATGCAGTATTACTGGAAAGTCAGCTTATTGAAGGTCTCTTTCTGCATAGTTCAGCTCTTACATTCACAGGGGTTCCTCCATCTGGTTTCTTAAAAGTTTGCTGTCGCTTACTTGACATTTACAGTGTCCACCACATGATTAGTGTGATGTTGAGTTTGAGTGCTATCAAATAGAGATAATATATAAACTCTTAATGAACCACTGGATCCATGCCTTGCTAGGTTTGTGCTTACAAAAATGTAAATTTAATATCTACTTATTTTAAAAGTTTCCTGATTTATATGGAAATGTATTAATCAGCTTCCAAGCTCAACTACTTGCATATACACTGAAGATTAGGATGATAATTTGTCTATTTAAAGACAGCAATATCATCACAGGAAACTGCAATAGATTTGTTAGGCAGAATAGTCAAAGCAATATAAATTACAGGAACCAAACTCAGTAAAGGCTGAATAGGAATATTCATGTGGAGGGGGCTGTTTGGATTTTGTTAAATGACTAGTGGTGAGTTTATTCTCTCCTTCTCACAGGATTAGTTAACCCCAGAGCTTTCAAATGGTGAATCAGAATCAATCCCACTTTTCTAAAAAAAATCAACTCTCGTGTGGAAATACATTTTTGTATTGTGATTACAATGGCCACAATTATTTTCAACCTGAGTTACTTTTTCTTGCAGTTTTCATAGGTACAAAGAAAGTTATCTAGATATTCTGATATGGTCTTGAGTATTTTAACAGCAAACTGAAGTTGGAGGGTAATTCTCAGGCTTCTTTTCATTGTTATGACGTGTAACTACCCGTGCCTTTTCCACATTATATTTTCTTATTTAATCCTAAATTTTCCCTCAAATGGTATACCTTAACTTCCAGCCGGTCAGTGGATGTATTAGTTAATTGCACTTAAATTCTATCTAGATATGTAATTTTTGTGTTTAAACTTACTTCCCTTTCTCTACTTTCTTTTATATCAGAAACAAGCTGGCAAGATCTTATTTTGGTCTCAATAACCAGTATTGATTTTTCTTAATTTTCTTTTAAGAGAGTTTTTTTTCAAATTTGTTTGAGAGGTTGATGTTATAACGCTCATTAAGTGACTCCAGTATATCTGAAAAGTCATGGCAGTGAGGCAAAGACTCCAGAAACTGGAAAAAGAGACAGAAATGTCAGAGGAAGGTTGAGATGTGAAATCATTGAACAAATCAAGATCATACTCAGATCTAGAGCCATATCTGAACTTTTGAAAAATCAAAGTAGATATTAAATTGATAAAGGCATCCAAGAGTATGAGAAGTTTTTGGAGGATGGATTTCCCTAGAAATACAAAGAAGCAGAGGGAAAGAGGAGAAGACTCCTTTGATAAAGCATAATTAATCACAGTGACAGAAGAGACAGGAGGGAGAGAAGACCTGAAGTTGTAAGGAAAAGGTTGGAATAAAGATTAACTATCCAAATAATGCATGAGTTTAAGGAAGAGTTAGACTAGTGAATAAAAGATTGTTAGAGAGACTTATTAGCCATGATCAGTCGAGAGAGGAGAAAACAAATGAAAAAGTATTAAGATGGAGTTGAATAAGAAGAAGTAATTTCAGGTAATAAATAAAAGGCACATACAAATGAACAAAATTACAAGGGATTTTCTAAGGACTGATAGGACTTACCTGTAAAAGACATCTACAGTTTAGTGTTTGCTAATTATCTTCTTAATAGGTTTAGAATGACAAAGACAAGACAAATGATAGATAAGTTTGTACAGCAAATTATTTTGGAATAAGTTTACTTCTGAAAAAAAAAAACTGTACAGTGTTGTTAAAATTTTATAGCTAATATGTTGATTTTTTTAACAGTTAAATAATAAAAAATAAGCACCAAAATTAATATTCGTACTGAAGCAAACATTCTTTGTAATAGGAATAATGACACTTTAAATATATATATATATATAAAAATAAATTGTGATAAAATGGAAATAGTAGATGTTAAACAAAAATTCCACCAAGGACAACATGTTTGTCTAGGCATAATTACTCATTTTCAGAATAAAAAATAGTGCCACTAGAATCCATGTTAAATATTAAATGTTAAATTATATAAAAACACATGTATTTGGAAATTACTATTACCATTATTAAACAAAAAAAAAACCCAACATCAGTAAACACATCAAATAATATTTTTCTTTTGAAATGGTCAGTCCCAGTTTAGAATTTCATTTTGCCAGCCATGATCGTACTGAGGTGAAAAATCTTCTGTCTTTCAGAGACTAGAAAAATTCATTTAATTTTTAATTAAAAAATACAGATGAACAAATTATAAACCAAACTCTCTTTGTCAATTTAAATCTCATGTCCCTGATCACTTTTACTGTCCTTAGTCTCACATACTCCACATATTTCTTGGCTGTGGATACACAGAATTTTGAAAGAAATCTTATTTTTCTTTATATACTGGACCCATATACTGTATAGTTTGCATACTGTACCTCTAGAGCTACCAAAATATATCATTTGATGTAATCCTAAATTTACATTTCCCTCCAGTGGTTTCCCTTATGTTTCTTTGGTGGTTTATCAACATCTGTGATTGCCTAATACACCCAGAAGATAAATAATTACTTTAATAATATTGTTGGTGTGGTTCATTTAACCAACATTTGAGAGAATAATTCCAGTTTCCTAGTAAGAACTAGTTAATATTGTCAATTGGGTCCAAAGCTTGATTCATCTCCTGAACTGACATGAATTTGTCCCTGAAAATATGTATTTATTGAGTACAGAATGAGTCAATATGATAATGCAGATTGTTGTAGTTGACTGTATTGTGTATGTTTGAAATAAGATGGGCTGAATCTCACCTTTTGACATAACATATTTTGTTGCTTAACTAGGTAGCTTGGCACTTCTAAATATTACACCTTTCATTTGGTAGAATTATGTTTTACAGTTATATTGCAAAAGGAGAGACATAGAAATTTGCTATATGCCTTTTTTATTGTCAATCATTTTTCTGCAGCACATCACAGCTGGAACTGGCCAAATTATTTATCTTTCTTTCCAATAAGCATATGAACATAGCAGATATAAAATTAATTAAAACAAATTAAACAAATATGACTTAATTTACTCTATGTTGATGTTGCCTAATTAAGATCCAGGAAGTGCCAACGGCTAATTTTTCTCATTGATCTTTATCGCCTTATACAAATTAAGAGTGTATATTCTTTACATTAGTTCTTAACCAAGATCAAATGTGAACTCCATTCAAATAGATAACAAACTGTGCAGTACTGGCTGTTTTGAACAAGGATGTGAATGCCAATAGTGGCTGTTTTGACTATGCATTTTCAATTCAACTAGAAAATGAAAGAAATAGACAACTTGAAGCTCAAGAAATATTAACATTATTGGTCCTGCTTTCATTTTATGAAACAAGTAATTGCGTTTTCCACCATAAACAGTGATACACAGACTTCTACTTAACCCAAGTTCAACAATGGGGATTTCTTGAATTAATTTGAGGTACTGTAATATTATTATTGTATGTATTTATACATTTAGTAGATATAATATGTCTTCATGTCTAATATGTTGAATATATTCTATACCCTTGGTATAAAATGGTTCACAGCATATTTATGTAACAAGATTATTTTTTTAACTGGAATATAAATATAAATAAATGGAATACCCTGTTGGTCAGTTTTGGGTCACCTGTCCTGTCTGCTCCTCCCTACAGTTGTGACCCCTCTATGCTTTTCCACTTCAAACCCTTCAACGGGGCAAATAACAAATTTACCTGACCTTGGTTGTTATAGCAATAAGTATGAGCAGGGGCCTCTCTGCATACCATTCCTTGGTATAATCAGGTTTTATCATTGTGTGAGTGAACGGTTTCTGAACAATATGCTGTTAATTTCAGAGGTTATTTAGTTAGAAGAGGCCCAGCCGGAAAAGTAAAATTACTGAACAGAAAATTAGTTCTGTTTTACCTCAAACCAGGACATGCCCCCACAGTGGAGTGGGGGAGAGAATTGGGAGGGTAAAAGTGTGAAAACCCATGGGATGATATAAAGATTGTTTAATAGGTGCAGAAAAAGCAGTGTGCACAAGCAAAGCAAAATAAGGAATTCATTCAATACTCCACATCAGCAAGCAGAGGTTTAGCCATTTCCAGGAAAGCAGGGATTCATCACCCATAATGGTTACGTGGGAAGACCAATGTCCTTCCCCTTTCCTCTTTCTTGCTTGTAGCTTTTATTATTGAGCATGATGTCATACAGTATGGAATATCTCTTTGGTCAGTTGAACTGAGCTGTCCTCTCCCAACTTCTTGCAAACACCCAGCCTACTCACTGGCAGGGCAGTCTGAGACAGTAAAGGCCTTGACTCTGTGTAAACACTGCTCAACAATAGCTAAAACATGGGTGTGTGTTCAACACGTTTTTCAGCACAAATCCAAAGCAGCACCATACAAGATACTATGAAGAAATTTGATACTATCCCAGCGAAAAACAGTACACTTAGGAACAAAAAAGGAACTTCAAGTCAGTCATTTGAAAATGAAATACTAAATCCTGGATTATATACCTTCCCTGTATATACAGTCTTAGAAATCAACCAGATGCTTTAAAAAGGGTTCCAAAATAGACAATAAATGGAATCAGTAAATTCATCTAGCTTACAGAACCACATCACCAAGAAGTGATTGTGTGCCTCTTGGAACGTCAGTACATACAACATCCTTTTACTAGAAAAAGCCTGTCAAGCCTACCCTGTGCAGTTCTTGGCACTTATCTTCTTATGGACTGTGACACTCATAGCACTCAGACATAGTTATTGTCTTTTAAAAATTCTTTTCTTGTTCAATTCAAAGTGTTTGAAACAATGTGAAAGCATAAAATGTGTTATTTGCTCTG
>JAOXJK010000001.1:170180983-170215709 GCA_025774025.1 Xenus cinereus
TTATAACAACAATTACCACAGTTGCAACAATCATTTAAACTTTACACTCACTTCGTTCCTCTCCGGCCACACCCCTCGTGGGATAACAGAACCGCAGATCGGAACTCCGCACTCGCTTTGCAGCTATGCTGTGTCTTAGTTACTTAAATCATACATACAAGAGCTAGCTTAACTCATTCACACATCTTTTGTCAAATCCAGATCAGCTTTTCAATACAGTTCCTTTAAACAGTTCCAATTTCAATACCGATAAGTCATTGCGTCCACAAAGTATGTTAATGCAAAAGTACAGGGCTTTATCCGCACCCATACTCGAGGTACTAAAACCAAGTGCATATATTGCACAAGCAAGCAGCACAACATGTGCCTGCACCCACTTACACAGTATGCCCTCAGACACTAGTAGCCTGGCATACAGCGCCCCATGTAGGATGTCTCCTACAGCTTACGGGAACCTTCTTAATGACCGGTCACAATTCCAAAACAAGGCAAAATCTAAAAGAATACCTTTTTATCTTAGATGGTCCTTGTCTGCTCCCGCAGCGAGCCGAATGAGGTGAGGAGTCCCTCCAGGAAATCCTTGGGGGTGCCCCAGGGTATTCTGTTCTCATCGGACCGTGAAGCCGAGCAGAGAGGGTTTGATCTGGGATGCCAGAATTGATGTCATGAAAGGCCGAAATCAGGCCTCAATAGTCGGGATGACTATTAAACAGGTATTCCTTATTGCAGCGCTGGACTTCGCCAGACTGCCACGATTTCTCAAATATGATGGAGAGGGGCTTAGCAACTTCATCTGCCAGCTCCCTCAGGACCCGTGGATGGATTTCATCAGGTCCCATGGACTTATGCACCTTCAGGTTCCTTAAGAGGTCTCAAACCTGATCTTCTTGTACTGTGGGCAGTTCTTCATTTGCAGAGCCCCTGTTTTTGCCTTCTGTGACTTGGATAGTGTGGTTTGAGCCCTTTCCGGTGAAGACTGAGGCAAAGAAATTGTTCAGTAGCTCAGCCTTATCCGTATTCTGGGTGGCCAGGTCAGGTGGATGTTCCTCTGCAGATCCTGTGTATTGTACAAGAGCGGGAGTTAAAATGAAGAGGGAAAGTATGAAATTTTAATGGCAAATAAGAGAAGCCCTGAAGTGCTCACAGTACAGGACACATTCTTTGCCTCTTCCGCATTGGAGATACTTACTAAAGAGAAAAACAGTTATTGTACTGTAAACAGAAGAAAGCTGAGATGTTTTTATAATAATGTTTCACATGTTATTCACATTAGCATGTACCATGTCCTACACAAAGACACAAATCACAGATCTCCTGGGATTTTGTCCATTGTGCTTGTGCTATTGATTTTTGCTTGGCGTAACTGTTATACAATGAAAGTTGACTAACAAGCTAACAAGAAGGTAAAAAACCCAACAACCATGAATGTAGGAAATTATCATTTTGAATGTCTTAGACTTATACAAGTATATATGCACACATACATGTGTATATATGTATGGATATAAAAATATTTATATTTATATTATTCCACATCTAAAGTTAGATGAAAATAACACCGTTTTAGAAGATTAATTTGCTAATTAATATACTGGAATTTATTTTTTTTTCTTACATGGAGTTAAATAGTTTCTTTTATAAAATTTGTAATGTGATATGCTCAACTATTTTATTGAATTAGTTGCATACATTCTTGTTAGTAAGACAATGTTTTTACATTTTTCTTCAAATCACAGGATATCAAAATACACGATGAAATACAAGTTTTCAAAGTATAACATACATATTAGCAACAATATTCTATGCAAAGCACCAACTATTATGTCATTGAAATATCAGCTACAGGAAATGGTGTTCTAAAAATATTCTGAGTTTCTCTGGTATTTAGTTCATATTAAAATTAACAGCAAGGAAAACAGCATAAATCTGATACATAGAAAATAAGATAATTTTGAAACAACATGAAATGCTATAATTATGTTATTTTTTAAAAAATTATTTAAACTCAAAATCAAAATAAAAACAAGTGTTTACTAATCTGATGAGGAGTCTTAGGCTATTAGAAAAATGTGAGTCATTGAAACTGGAAATATATTCATATTTAATATCTGATGTGGTCCCCTGAGTGACTGATCTTAGGAGCATACTGTGCTCTCCTGTCCTATTAATGTTGTTTCACAGAGTTAGAGAGTGGTAGAAGTTGTAAGGGACCCCTGGAGATCATCTAGTCCAACCCTTCTCCTCAAGAGAGGCCACCTACAGCTGGACCGTGTCCAAATGGCTTTTGAATATGTCCAAGGAGGGAGACTCCACAACTTCTCTGGACAACCTGTGCCACTGCTCAGTCAATCTCACAGTGAAAAAGTGTTTTCTGATGTTCATTTGGAACCTTGTGTTTCGGTTTGTGCCCATTGCTTCTTGTCCTGTCACAGGGCACCACTGGAAAGAGCCTGGCTCCATCACCTTTCTATTTTCCCCTCAGGTATTTATACATATTTATAAGATCCCCTCTGAGTTTTCTCTAGGATAAGCAGTCCCAGCCTTTCTTCATAGGAGAGGTGTTCCAGTCCCTTCATCATCTTTGTAGCTCTTCATTGGACACCCTACCTTGTACTGGAGAGGCCAGAATGGGACACAGCACTGCAAATGTAGTTTCATCAGCACTGAGCAGAGGGGAAGGACCACCTCCCTCAATCTGCTGGCAACAATCTGCCAAATGCAGCTGAGGATGCCATTAGCCTTCTTTGTCGCATATTGCTTGTTCATATTCAACTTAGTGCCTGGCAGGATCCCCATGCCCTTTTCTGCATAGCTCTTGTCCAGCTGGACAGCCCTGAGCGTATACTGGCACATGGGACTGTTTCTTTCCCATGCACAGGACTTTGCACTTCCCCTTGCTGAATTTCATGAGGTTCCTGTCAGCCCATTTCTCCAGCCTATCAGCTCTCTCTGGATAACAGCACAACTCTCTGGTGTATCAGTCACTCCTCCCAGTTTTGTGTCATCTGCAAACTTGTTGAGGGTACACACTGCATCATCATCCAGATCTTTAATGAAGGTGTTAAACAGGATTGGGCCCAGTATTAACCCCTAGAGTATACCATTAGTAACTTGCCTCCAAAAGGACTTTGCTCCAGTGATCACCATTGTCTCAGTCCAGCCTTCCAGACAGTTTTTCAAACCAACTTACTGTCTTCTCATCAAGACAACTTCAGTGCCTGTTCCTTTTCTTTCTATTCACTTTTAATTTCAAATTCCAAAAACTTTCTTCCAGTAGGGCCTGTTGAACAGTATTTGAGTCTTAACAATAAAATAAAAACCAGTAATCTAGCAGCTGCAATTAGAATGGAGGTATTGAAGAACTGACAGATTTCCAGGAAAAAGGATATAAATTGAAAAGTTTGGAATTGCATGCAAATAGAAGGATGAAACATAAAGAAATAAGCAAAACTATATGTAGTACAAAATATTTTAAAATATAGGAGAAGATTTACTGGGTTATTTATTGAATCATTATGTTAGATCAAGAACCAGAACAAAAACAATTGGGGTAAAATTTAGATATTGATAGATTTTTTTTAATTATTCCTGGAAACAAACATAGTACTAAAAATGTAATTTTTAGAAATACAGATTAAGTAAGAAATAGTATTAACTATTTTGAAAAGCAGTTTATCCTAGTGTTAAGGGAATTCTCTAAATACTGTATTTAATTTGTTTTTAGTAAAAGAAGACAATATTATAAAATTGTTCATAGAAAACAAAATGTCCTAGACATCTGTGACTTGATTCATACAAAAGGGCAGACATAGCAAATGTAAGGACGCAGCTTCAGTTCTTTACTTTAAAAGAGCAAATTTTCATAAATTATATGTTTTAATAAATAACATGTGCATAATGAAGGTTAACCCATCATGGTCAACCTAGTGTTTTTCTTTGATATCAAACTGGTGGCTTTGTTTTTTGTTTGTGGGGTTTTTTTTGTCTGTTTCCTTCTTTGTGTTTTTTTTGACGGGGTGGCGGGGGGGCTTTCCCTTGATTTTTCCCCTGGTTAAACAAAATTCAGTGGATTTCACAGAATCATAGAGTGGTTATAGTTGGAAGCGACCTTAAAGATTGTCAGATTCCAACCCCCCTGCTATGGGCAGGAACATCTCCCCCTAGACCAGGTTGCTCAAAGCCCCATCCATTCTGGTTTAATCTATTTGAATTTAACCACACAATTTCTGCCTGCACTACATATTATGTACAATAGATATGATAGGAATGAATTTCATAATTGTAGATAGGAAAAGAATGGTTAAAAGAAGAGTGATATTTTTTTAGTGTAAGAAGACAAACAAATATAGAGAGATATTAACAGTGAAATTCATCAAGGATAGTTTTGAAATAATTTTTACAAGCTTTATTAATATTTGTTAATTAACCTGGAAAAAAAAAAGCAGGGTTATACAAATAATTTTTCTGATGACACAAGATTGAAGCCATTTAAAATACAAAGGAGAATAAGAATAATATGGAGAAAGAATTGCTTGACTTTGCAGTACCAAGTTATAGAAATGGATCTAAGACAATATTAAAAAGACAAAGATCATGTGGCAATTGATTAATCCATACATTTTTTTTTCCTGTTTATTGAGGAGGACAGGGAGATATTTGAAAATATGAAAGACAAGATTATGCATTATCATAATGTTTGTTTGGTCTTTTGCATGGGGGAATGAGGAAACTTTGCACTTACTTCAGTCACATCCTAGTACAGGTGCCTAGTAATTCCCAATATGATCCATTAGTAATCAGCAACCACTTTTCTCTCTCAGCTCAGACTGAAGCATGGAATAATGTGTTTCTCCTCACAGCAAGGATTATTAGTTCAGGAAGGACGCCCCTATGGACATAGAAATACTTTTGTTGTTCTTCTTCTTCTTGTTGTTGTTTAGAACTAGGTTATATCTGGTAGAATGACACAGAGTGGGTGTTTTACATCTGTCTTCAAAAGATTGTGGGTTTGGGGTCTTCTGTGAAATAGCTATAAATCCTCAATTTAATGTGGTCATAAGAAGATATATGTAGTTTGTAGTGTATCAATCAACATTTTCAATAGAAGTGAGAAAACGTGAATGACATTACAAAAGGCATTCAAATATTGCATATAATTTTGATTAACCACATTAAAGAAAGAGGGTTTCAAAACAGAACAAGGCTTAGATGATTATCATGGAAATAGAGAAGCTATACTGAAGCTGATCAGCAGATTTTGGGACTTCTCATTTCTTACTGGCTTATACCATACTTAAGACATAAGAGTGCAGGATTTCACATACTGTTGTATTTTCAGGTAATACCAGGTTTTCACCTCTTGTGTTAAACTCACCTTCATAGAGAGCTGCAAAGGCTTCACATATCAATAATGCTCTATATATATATTACGAAAATGGTGGGTATTTAGAGGACAAATTAGCATATTCAAATAAATAGGAATGGATCTTGAAAAGTGATGGTTATTTTCCATGGAGAAGTTTCAAAGGATGTTATAAATAAAAAAAATTGTGAAAAATGTGGGGGGTTTTTAACAAAAATATGTTTTCCATTTTCAGTTAACATGTTTTATTTTAGTTACAGAAGTTTCATAAAATAAAACTTTTGAGACTTGAAATGAGTAGTAATTTCTCTGCTATAAGCATCTACAACAAGCGAAAATGTAGCCTCTCTGTTGCAGACCAAGAAAATCAGGGAATTAGCTTCTCAGTGGAAGATAAAGCTGAAGCACAGCATCAATTGATTCATGAAGCGGAAAATTCAGTGTCTCTTTTAGAAGGGAAGATGTGCAGTAGCAAAGGATGCTAAGACTGGTGTTTCTGCTTGCTGGTAGATACAGACAGCAGGAGAGTTCTCTCTGCTGAGGTGATAAATAATTAAAACATGCTTAGAACCTAGCATATAGAGTGGCAGGATGTATCAGACTAGCTGTTGGAGGCAACAAAAATGGCATCTTATTGGGTATTAATGTGGATACATGAGTAATGTTGACTTTTAAAACAGTACAAGAATGCTGAGAGCACCTAAGTTGAGGATTTTATTTTCTGATGGCTATTAGAACAAAGCTATGCAGGTAGAGTGACATCGCAGTAGCTAGTAAGTTATTTCCTTCCCATCATCACAGTGATTCAGAGTAACTGATGCTACCTTGAGACAGATAGAATAGATTATATCTTGCTGTTTCTTTCAGCATCCTTTTTACTATAATTTGAGATTTTTTCCAGTGAGAATTAAAAGTATAAGATGATAGATGATGTTTTTTTCTACCTTTATATCCATTTTTGATGCACAAGGCTCATTAAATCCTGGTTAAACATACTTATATATTTTTCAGTTAGCACATAGGGAGTTGTAACTATTAAGCAGGATCAATAGCCAAACTTCAGCTAAGTGTATACAGTTGGCATAATCCTCTGGTGAACCAGCAACATACATCCTGCTAAACTCTAAAGTATACAACTGACAGTGTTCAGCTAACATTACATGAAATACATATAAGGAGAACACTGAACTATCATTTAACTTTGTCAGTTAACAAGTTAGGGAAGTATAAAGTTATATTAAACAGGATGTTGGAGGATATGACAGGATACGTAACTGCTTCCAGGAAACCTTTAAAATTCAGCGGTATTAAAACTGAGTATGGCTTGTGTTCTGGAGAACTCCTTTTTCTCAGTTCTCTGGTGCAAAGTGGTCAGATCATAATTAAACAGGTGCTCTTTAAAACTGAGAAAAATTTCGACAATCATTAACCCTGCACTCGTTCCATTATTCCTGTGTTATTGAAAGAATAGTAGTTCCCTGAACTTATATAGGTTTCAGGATTTTCACAATATAAGGGTATAATTTTACAAAAATGGGTGTTGTCTAACAACTTCCAGGTGGAAACACAGATCTGCAGTTTATGAATAAGAAGCCAAAGAGAGCCTCAGTAACATCAAAATGAATACCAATAAAGAAATGTGAACTTCAGAGAAACGATTCCTAGCAAATCCAGTTTTTACTGAACACAAACTGTGGTAATTGTCCATGGGGATTGGCCAGACTAGTGTCCTGACCATCAGCTTGTTTGTACATGACCAGCCTCTTCTTCATTTTGCCACTTGTTATTCCCTAGTCAACTTTGATTCCTCATTTTCCTACATTTTGTGCTTTTCCTAAACATTCCATAGTATGTTTTTTACATGCTACTCACCCCTTAAACCACCTTATTTTATGTTTTACCCAACCCCACAAGATCCCTCAAATATCTCATAAGAAAGCTGCTCCTGTTTATGAGACCCATACTAATCTGGTCTGCCCTCTTCTTACCAGTTACAAAAGAATTCCTTCAGTGGCTCATCAGTCAGTGACCTGAGACTTGTGGTTCTTGTTACTGTCTTTATCCCCTGCTCTTTTTTGGACTTTGTGTATTTAGGTGTTTAACTTATTACTTTACTGTCTTCTAATTATTTGTTATATTTAACAACCTTTACTTAGATTTCCTCCCAAAATGGGTATGATTTACACTCTATTATCTGTAGTCTTAGGACAATGGGTTCCGAGTCAGAGAGGAAGAAATTATTTATTTAAAAATATGAAATTTTAATACAATCTGAGCTTTAAAATAAATAAAAAAAAAATATACCTAACATTCCTGTTTTTAATTTATGACTGTGAAAAACACCGATGAAAGTAAAGTACAAGTTCAAAAATGTTCTTTCAACATGTTTTGCTTCCAAATATATAAACAAAAATAAGGGAAGTGCTAAAGACTGTCAGACAAAAGAAACGCCAAATAGCACTCTTTAGGGAAATTCATTTTTTACTGTACTGGTATGAAGTTTTTAGAGGAAAATTATTTTTAAAAGTTTATTATTTCTTTATGGTTTAAAAAAAGATGTTAATATGATGTGTATTAAAGCATGTAATTCTGCCAGCAGTGACGTCTATAATTCCCATTACTGCTAATAGTAGTTATGCATATAAATCTCTTCTGATCTGAAGGGAGAAAAGATCTTTAGTTTTTGAAAAGGCGTATTACTTAACCACTAGACTATAGCAAGTCTTCAGAAGTCATAGAAGTCCATTGAGTAAATTCCTATTTAAGTATTTCATGGTGGTGAATTTTTAACTTGTCAAGCAAAACCCCTCTTTTTAGTTTATAGTTTTGATTTCAATTTCTCTTCTGAACCATTACAACCATTACTAATCTGGTTCAGGTACGTGATTACATAGTTGTCATGCTAAAACTTTGAATGTCATTTTTTCTAAAACAAAGATAAAGTTGGACAGATTATTGGTAACATTATTTTCTCTCTGTTTGGTGAAATTCACCAAAGTAAAAATATGCTGGGCACAAGACTAATATCTTTTAATCATTTACACCTGGCAGAAAAGCTCATATAACACAGCAACATACTGTGAACCATCTACAGCATTTCAGTTTTTCTTCTTTCGCTTGGTGTTTGCAACTCAGTGGAGTAAAAAAAAAAGGAGAAAGATTTTGTGCAAAGAAAATTACATTGCTGGGTATGTTTTCGGTTGTCTTTTTTCATTTTACTAACCAATTTACAGGTCAAGTATATTTTTTATTTCCAGTAACATCTTTTTACACCTGTCAGAAAGCTTAAAGAAACTAACATTAAGATTCAGTTGTTTTTCCTTCCTAATTTCCTTCTGTCTTGAGTTTGCATGGAAAGGTTTTGGTAGCTGGGGGACTACAACTTCTGTGAGAACTTCCCATGTGTCCCATAGAGCCAATGCCGGCTGGCTCCAAGACAGACCTGCTGCTGGCCAAGGCTGAGCCAGTTGGTGACAGTGGTAGCACCTCTGGGTTAACATTTTTAAGAAGAGGGGAAAAAAACTGCTGGACAACAGAAGCTGTACGAGACGAGTGAGAATATGCGAGAGAAACAACTCTGCAGACACCAAGATCGGTGAAGAAGGAAGGGGAGGAGGTGCTTCAGGCACCAGAGAATCCCCTGCAGCCCATGGTGAGCACCATGGCAAGGCAGATTGTCCCCTGCTGCCCATGGGGGTTAACGGTGGAACAGATCTCTGCCTGCAGCCCATGAAGACCCCACACCAGAGAAGATGGATGCCCGAAGGAGTCTATGACTCTGTGGTAAGCCCAGAATGGAGCAGCGAAAGACTGTGAGGAGTCCTCCCCTTGAGGAAGAAGGAGAGGCAAAGACAATGTGTGATGAACTGATAGCAAGCTCCGTCCCTGTCCTCCTGTGCCACTTGGTGTGGGGAGGAGGTAGAGAAATCAGGAGTGAAGTTGAGCCTGGGAAGAAGGGAGTGGTGAGGAGAAGGTGTTTAAGTTGCCAGAGGGTGTGTGTGTGTTATTTCTTTATTTCTCATTATTCTACTCTGATTTAATTGGTAATAAATTAAATTTTCCCAAGTCAAGTTTGTTTTCCCGTTGACAGTAATTGGTGAGCGGTGTCTCCCTGCCCTTATCTTGACCCATGAGCCTTTCTCCCCTCTGTCCAACTGAGGAGGCAGAGTGATAGATCACCTCAGTGGGCACCTGGTATCCAGCCACTTTCAATCCACCACAACCTCTCTTCCAGATTTACAGCAATAGCTGCCACTGGCATTATTTATATGACTGCAATTAAACAAAACTGCAAAATCAAATCTGACTGCTTTTGTAAAACATGGCTTTCCTATATAGAAGCTTTGCTCAAATAACAATTTCCATTTCTTAATCCTTTTACATTAGCATGTTCCTGATGCATGCTAAGGGACTTGACACAATACTTTTGTGTTGTCCTCCAGGGAATAATTGCATGAAAACCACATTAATAGGCAAAACCTCAGATTCATCTTTTTGTTTGGTACAAACTGATATAACCTAAATGCGGCACATTGATTTGGGAATACATTATCTGATAATATTTTGATCCTAATTTCTATACCTATTTCTCTATTACAAAAAACATCCTAACTGGAGCAGACCCAATAGGGATCTACAATCCCTTCTTTATAGAATCATAGAATAGTTTGTGTTGGAAGGGACCTTTAAAGGTCATCTAGTCCAACCCCCCAGCAATTATCAGGGACATCTTCAACTAGATCAGGTTGCTCAGAGTCCCATCCAGCCTGACCTTGAATGTTTCCAGGGGTGGGGCATCTACCACCTCTCTGGGCAACCTGTTCCAGCATTTCACCACCCTCATCATAAATAACTTCTTCCTTCTATCTAGTCTAAATATACCCTCTTTTAGTTTACCCCTTGTCCTATTGCAACAAGCCCTGCTGAAAAATTTGTTCCCATCTTTCTGTAGGTCCCATTTAAGTACAAAAAGACAGCAATAAGTCCTTGGAGCTTTCTCTTCTCTAGGCTGAACAACCCCAACTCTCTCACCCTGTCCTCATAGGAGAGGTGTTCCATCCCTCTGATCATTTTTACAGTCCTCCTCTGAGGACCCCAGAGCTGGATGCAGTACTTCAGGTGGGGTCTCACCATGGCAGAGTACAAATTCTGAATCACCTCCCTCAACCTTCTGGCCACACTTTTGATGCAGCCCAGGGTACGGCTTTCCAGGCTGCGAGCACACATTGTGCTCATGTCCAGCTTTTCATCCACCAGTACTCCCAAGTCCCCCTCACCAGGGCTGCTCCGAATTCCTTCATCTCCCAGAATGTATTAATACTGGGGATTGCCCAGTATCAATAAATGATATTCATGAGTGATATCTTCCAATTATGAGTGAATAAGGTTTACAAAGAGAGCAGCTGAGGAGTTTCTGAATTAGGATTATTCTTCCATAGAAAGAGACCATAGGTTTGGCTGCCTGAAAATATAAATTTAGTTCCTAAATTTGTTATTTCCAGGTTTCAAGAAACCATTAGAATTTAAGGAAGTAAATAAACTGTTGAAAGGTCAGGGCCTTGAGGCGCAGTTCTCCTGAGACTAAGTTGATCGATTTGAAGACAGACTGTAATAATTGACATATTAGGGGTTATCACATCTTCTCTCTCTCCTCCAGAGGGCAAGGAATATCAATCTCACATTAATGGGAATAAGGGGGACATTTTAGTGATGGAAAGTATAGTGGTGCCACCACAGCTGCATTCAAAATTACCAGCCATTTCTCGACGGCAGATAACCAGATTAATGAAACACAACCAGTGAAACCTTAGATCAACTGCAAAGAAATAATTTCATTTAATGATAATAAGATAATACTTAGATATGTGGCAGTACAGTGTAGGATATCAGAATGACCTGTACTGTACACCTGATTCTGAAGCAGTGGCTACTGTGCAACTAGGCATTTTTGTGGTAGTGTTATAAGTGCTTTAAAGACAGCTCCACTATTCTATCAGTTAAGGTAACTTCATTAGTTTTTTTACAGAAATTATTTCAGAGAATTACAGAATCACAGAATGATATTGGGTTGGAAGGGACCTCTGGAGATCATCTAGTCCAACCCCCCTACCAAAGCAGGTCCACCTAGAGCATGTTGCACAGGAATGTGTCCAGGCAGGTTTTGAATGTCTTCAGAGATGGAGACTCCACCACCTCTCTGGTCAGCCTGTACCAGTGCTCTGCCACCCTCAGTGGCCCTACGTTCTCTGGTATTACCTTGCTCCTGTACTTTCAAGGCTCCTACTGTCATGCACTCATGGGAACACAAGCTACAGTCTAGTGACTGTTTACTCTTACATTCTTATTCTAAAGTCATTGGTAGTTCAGTATGCAAAAAAAAAGTATTTGCAAGAAGAGAGACAAAGTGAGTGCATATACAATAATTTCTCAGCAACTTGTTAGTAGCTAATTACAACAATGTTACTAATATGTGTTAGATTTCTTTTTTTCTTTATTTGGGTTATAATGTTGCTTTTTGTAAATGTCTAAAGATTTGACATAGTAACACTATTTAGTGATGGAACTGATACTGATTTGCATAAGAACAGCAACATAAATTAATTATGAGATTCAGAGGAATTATTTGCCAACAATTAAAATTAGTATGGGAGTACCTACCAGGCGAATCTTCTATTGTAAATCAGTGTGACCTAATAGTTAAGACTTTCTAACTCTTTCATTAACTTATCCTCTTAGGAAAGATCTGAGAACAAAAATGAAAACATTGAAGATAATTTTTATAGAGCCGCTGTGCCTGAAAAAAAACACTGTTTACATCAAATAAAACTATGCTTCATTTAATTAATTTACTGAAGGTATTTAGCAATGGCAGAACTTAAAATCATTCACTACAAAAAATCCTCAGTTTTGTCTTCATGAAATAGTCTTCATACATGTATACATTATATTCTAATCCATGTAACAACAACAACAAAAAAAACAAACCAAAAAACCAAACCCAAAATCTTTTCCCCCAGATCCCCAAACTTTTGAAAGCCTTAGCTGAGGCTTTCTTTACAGATACTTCATTTGTTCCTTTTATTTGTTATCTGAGTAGCAGGAATACAACTTGATTTGTCATTTGTACCATACTGTTGATCAACACTTGACAGTCGCCATTTTGGTTACTTGTGCCTTAACAGACTTCTTCAGAAGATAGCTGTTGATGTTAAATTTTCTAAATTGTTCCTTTACATGTTTTAATTTTATTTTATTCTTTACTGTGATTAGCTCTATTCCACTTCCTTTTTGCTCTAGGCATTGCTCTATTCTTTATAGTTGTCTTAGTAACAGTAGTCTACACAGAAAATCTTCACCAAATCAGGAAGACTCATCCTGATCTGAATGGAGACGGTTCCTGCAGCCATCTGGCCATGATCTCAAACAAATAATGCCTAAATCATGGCACTGTGCTTGAAGCCTGTTTTTCATTTTTTATCATTCCCCTTTCAAGCAAATCTACCAGTAATCTGTCCATTAGCAGAAAAATATTGGCAACATTTAGTATCACAGAATTATTAGAACTGCATTATATTTGAAAAAGGAGAATGTATGTTCACCTTGTGAATTTGAATCAGTTGCTGGAAGACAGATTTTTTTACTACAAAAACACCACTACTACCAGCTTTAATTGTCACTGTTATTGGCAGTTCTAACAGAAAGGATAACAACTGAAAGAATGTAGGATTGCAGCTATTTGAGACAAGGCTTTCAGAAGAAAAAAATGAAGCATATTGGAACAATAGTGTGAAAGAAAACCATTTGTCTTCTCTCACAGATGAATTTATTTCTTCACTTCAAACCACTGGCTTTTAAAGAGCAGAAATTTACCTAATTTCTATATTTCTAGTACCTGACTAAAGATCTCTTATCTAGTATTTAAGAGAATAGAATTACATTACTTTGAAACCCAATTCTAATGTAAAAAACCCATATTCCATCAATAGGAATCAAAAGCAGGTTGTCATGATACTATCTTTGTATTTATTTGATCAAATATGGTGTTTTTCATAAGGTTAAATGAATATTAGAGAATCTTGGAATGTTGTCAAAATCTGATACTTTTATGTGCCTCCAAGGTTCACATCTGCTTTCTGATCCAAGTGGAGAACTGCAGCTTCTTTTCAATTGCATATTTGCAATTATAAAACACTGCTATGAAAGCCCAGATACTGTTAATTCTTTCTTGACATACAATATTCACTAAGACTGAAAGCATTTGAAATGTCTCTGTTAATGGATAAACACTGAGTCTGAAGATTAAAAGTGTGCTTCTAGTGGAAAGTGATGTACACACAAAGAAGCACAAGATGTAGTTATGAAAACAATCCACTCTCAAAGCAATGAAGAGGAAAAAGGTTTAGCATATATGACATTCCACTGGGAAAAAAAAAAAAAAAAGTATTAGTTTTATTCAGAATTGGTCAGCCTTTCCGGAGATGTACGATTTTCAATCAATAAATTAATGACACCTATAATAAAAGCACCTCCAGGGTTATTAAGAACTTATTTAGAATGGAGAGTTAAATCCAGTACTGAAAAATACCAAATTCCACTTTAGGACAGAGCTAGATACAGTTCTGATGTGGATGGGGATCCAACCTAGTTAATAATAAAATATATGGAGGTTGTCGGTGAGCAAAGAGGCACTTGCTTTTATAAAAGCAATTATAAATTATAAAAGCAATCGCTTTTATAATGGTTTATAGTGGTTATACTGTAGTTATAATCACTTGAAACCTAATAGTTATTAAGACTGGTTTCAAAAATTATATTTACCTATCTGTGAGATACATTCTGGCTTCAAGTATCTAGTATTTCCATTTTCATTCGACTCAGGAAATATACCCTTGCATTGTAACTTCAGCTTGTGCTTTCCATTTAGTCCATTGTGCATTTTTACTTTAAACGTTCTTTTTAGAAACATTTCCTTTATTTCAGAATTCACGAAAAATTATTTTTGCACTATAAAGTGATGTGAATATTGGTCACAAACAAATGTCTGTGTAGAGAGACAATAACATATCCAATGTGTCTCTAACAAAACCATAGCTAACACGTCACTAACATATCTAACACTGTAGATCTAATAGTAGAATTCTATTCCATAGGCACACATCATGTGCCAGTTATCCAAATTTAAGAGAGGCCCTTCTTACCAAAACAAAGAGAGTTGTTTGATTTAAATCTTCACGTCTTAGACAGTAATTATGACAATCTTAGTATAACCTTCCCATCTGTATTTGTAGATAAGCACCAGCCGCCATAGTGAATGGTAAGCAGATTACAATGAAGTGAAGAGACAAAAACACTGAAATATAAGTATTTGTGTTATACAGGAAATACAGTCATTGGGAGTTATTTAACATTCTGTAGGATACTACTTTAAAATGAGGGAACACCATGAATACCTTTTATTTGATTTCCTTTTAACTTTCCTCTGTTAACACAAGGCAAAGACATTTCAAAGGCTGAATACGTTTCAAGGGCTGAAGAAAAAACTTAGGAATATGTCACAATTTAATAGCATGTCTCTTCAGCCTCTCAGAACAGAGTATCTGTATACCTGCAGTGGTTGGTCCACGTCCTACCCTTTCTGGATTGTCTCACACACTATTTATTATAGCAGTTTAAGAAAGAAATCTGTATTTCCTTGACTAATCATACTTGAGAACTTCCCTTTCCGGTTCTTCCATTTATACAGAAAGAAGTTGCACTCAGGTCTTTTCACTGTTATAATATATTTTGCATTCCTTAAGTTAAACGCACATTTAAAAACATTCAGCCTTTCTTTACAAGCTATATAATATATTGGAAAATATTTAATCATGCTTTTGGGAAACAGGCTTTTTTTCAAAGGATATCAGATCAACCTATTCATATACAACTTTAAAACACATTCTTTTGGATGCAAAACTAATGGGATGTGATATTTACAGCATCTCTTGTATTCTGTCAGGATAAACAGAAACAACTGTAAATTATCCTTTTCAATGGTAGCTGCATAACTACTGTGATACCAAAAACATTCTATCTGTGTTTCTAGGCTTGAAAATTGAATAGAAATAGCTTTGGCGGGGAGCTCATCAAGTAATGTGAAGACACTATTTTCATAAGGTTTATTTCTTCATTACTTTGGAACACAGTAATTCAGACTTCACAGGATTATTTTCTGTGTAGATTGTTAATGCTTTATTGTTGAGGGAAAGCGACTTTCCTGCTTTAACTTCTTCCAGTTCAGTCATATCAGGATATCTAGGCAGAGATCCTGTCTAGAGACACCTTCCTGTTTTCTTTTGGAGATTTTTTCAAGTGGCTATTTGACAGATGAAGAACAATGCATGGATTAAGGACAAAATTGGCTGAAAGTTGAACTTTATAAGACTGAAAATTCTGAAAACACATGCAAGACATCTCTGAAAAATAAATGTTTCCATGCACTATTTTGTTCAATTGGACGTTAAGTAGCAAAGCCCATTTCTCTGTGTTTTCAGACATTTAGAAAAGAAACAACTTCTACTGTCCCAAGAAAGATTTACTGCGATAAATTTATCTTCACAACAAAAAATCTAAACTATTCCTGATATTTTTTTTTTCTCATATTTTGTTTGTAATCAAGATTCATCAGCATTTTTACACTCTGACAGGGATGGGGAATGGAACATGATTTACTTTGAACTCCATTCAAAATACCTCTTTGTCAGAAAAGGTTACTATTGAAATATATGGTAATGTCAAATTATCTCTAAATATCTATACATTTACACAGTGTTTACACAAATCAGAAAAGAGATTTTCTCTAAAAACCAAAAAATATGTTTCTCCTCTGTGTCCAGATTTTTTACATTTGGACCACTCAGAAGCACTCACAGTAAGATGCTTACTTTATAGAATCATAGAATCATCTAGGTTGGAAGGGACCTTCAAGATCATGTAGTCCAACCATCAACCCAACTCTGACAAAACCAGAGTCATCACTTAGCCATGTTCCCCAGCACCATGTCAACTTCCCTGGGCAGCCCATTCCAATGCTTGATAACCCTTTAAATGAAAAAAATTTTCCTAGTATCCAACCTGAACCTCCCCTGGTGCAACTTGAGGCTGTTTCCTCCAGTCCTGTCGCCTGTGACTTGGGAGAAAAGACCAACCCCCGCCCCTCTGCAACCTCCTTTCAGGTAGTTGTAGAGAGCAATAAGGTCTCCCCTCATCCTCCTCTTCTCCAGGCTGAACAACCCCAGCTCCCTTAACCTCTCCTCATAAGACTTGTGCTCCAGACCCCTCACCAGCTTTGTTGCCCTTCTCTGGACCTGCTCCAGCACCTCAATGTCTTTTTCGTGGTAAGGAGCCCAAAACTGGACACAGTATCCAAGGTGGGACCTCACCAGTGCCAAGTACAGGGTGACGATCACTTCCTTAGTCTTACCCACCACACTGTTCCTGATACTGTTGATGCTGTTGGCCTTCTTGGCCACCTGGGCACACTGCTGGCTCATGTTCAGCCAACAGTCAACCAACACCCCCAGGCCCTTTTCTGCCAGCCAGCTCTCCAGCCACTCTGCCCCAAGCCTTTAGTGCTGCCTGGGGTTGTTGTGACCCAAGTGCAGGGCCCAGCCCTTGGCCTTGTTGAACCTCGTACCATTGGCCTCAGCCCACTGATCCAGCCTGTCCATATCCCTCTGCAACACCTTTCTACCCTCAAGCAGGTCGACACTCCCACCTAATTTGGTGTCATCTGGAAACTCACTGAGGGTGCACTCAATCCTCTTGTCCAGATCATTGATAAAGATATTAAAGAGGACTGGCCCCAATGCTAAGCCTTGGGAAACATCATTCGTGACCAGCCTCCAAGCGGATTTAATTCCAGAATTATGGTCATTGTAGCATCTTGGCTGATGCATCTTCCTCTCTCATCCATGGTTTTGGAACCACTTTTTAAACTGAGCTCTAAACACTGGGCGAACAAGCTTGCAACGTACTGCAAGTTCTTCTGATAGTAGTAACAGAGGACGCCATTAACAAGAATCATATCCCTACAAATCTCCCCCTATGGCATCTTCTGATTCTGTCTGATAGCTGGAAGATCGCAGACTCAAGGCTAAACTCAGCTCAGCTCCACAACAGAAAGCCAAGAACAAAGAAGGAATGCTAGAAATGCTTCACAGAGTATACTCATTAACGTGGGTCTTACTTCTATTTTGAGTTTAGGGCTGGGGGATTGTTTGGTATGAAAGAAAAAGAAATAAAAGAGAAGCAGAGATTAAAAGCAAGCAGATGAGAAAAAGCAGTAAGGTACAAAAAAAGCAAAGGGTAAGGAAAAGGGAAAAGGCAAAAATATGGCACCCTTCATTGTGTCAATCAAGTAATAAAATGTTTGCTCAGTACTATGCCTGAAATCCACCCATCCTTTTCCACCCAATATTCAGATAGTCCCTTCACTCAGAGCACTCAGATTCTTTAGTATAAAAGCTGGTATTACATCTAGCCTAAGAATAAGCTTAACAAGGCAAAAATCAGTCACCGCTGCCCATCAGTCATTTATGACCTACAGATGTCCAGTAATACAGGATTTTAGTACATTTATACATCCTTCATAGCCTTATGTTTCCACAATTTATTCCATCACTGACTTCATGGATCCAGAGTATCCTAGAGTGAGGAATGCCATGGCTGAGGTATGTTTTGAAAAGACAGACTTCCTTTTGTTTTGAGCATCTTCCCACCTAGTTTCCATTGTCATTGTATCATAAGACACAGTGACTAGTCATTCCTTATTTGCTTCCTCTGGATCTCATACAATTCTTTGAATCTCAATTTTCTGTCTTCCCAGTCTTTTTTTATGTGGAGAGGCCTTGCTTAATTTATGTAGTTCACATGGAGAAGTGATTTCATAGAGCTGGTCACCTTGCCACCACTTTTTTGTATCCTTACCACTTCCATTGTGTTCTTTTTGAGACAAGAGGAATCAGAACTGCAAACAGCATTTTAGGCTTAGGCATGTTATGGATTTATATAGCATTAAATCTCATACAGAAGCAATAGGACGTTCTCTTTGTTGCTTTCTATCCTTTTCTACTAATTCCTAACATTCAGTTCTATTTTTGATGACCGCTGAGAGCTGAGCTGATGTTGTCACGAAAGTAGCTATTGTAACTCCAATGTCTTGTTCCTGAATGACAACGGCTCATGCAAAGTTCATCTTGTTTCCTTCTGTGTGCATCCCATTACACTTAAATACATGGAATTTCATCTACCTTCTTATCATCCACTCACACTACATTCTGAGGCCTTTCTGCAGAATTTATAGTTGCTCTTCATCTTTGTTACCCAAAATAACTCCGTATCATCAGCGTGTGCTCAAGTGCCTCTTGCAGTACATGAAGAATAACAGATGAATTTTCATCAGATTTTATTAAACAAATGCTAAAAAATAGTATTGTAAGTACTTGAGCAAAATGCAACAGAATGTAGAGAGTATTCCACCCTGATCTTTGACTGAGTTGGAAAAAAAACCCACAAAAATTGTCAGGATTACCACCTTTACACAGAGGGTTTTATTTCCAAACAATTTTCTGCAGCTTGGATTATTTTTTTGATCAACAGCATCAGAGTCTAAGAGATTATTACCAAATTATTTCAAAATGATCATTTTGAGCCATAACTTTAAGATTCGGTGATCAATACTGAAAAGAAATATTTGAGCTCGATGTGACCAAAAAATACAAGCCAAAATTCCAACTGTCATTCAAATGTTTTAAACAATGGTCAGATAGTGAGTCTAGTTATTTCTAGAGCTCTGCTATGGTTACTTAGGAACTGCAAGTACGATGACAGAACTGCACCAGAGAAAACCATTATGTGTGAATGCACAGCGCCAAACTAGCTCACAGCTCACATCAGTGCAACTTGTTTCAGCATGTAGTTACAGCTATAACTGGCCACAATTTAAAACATACAAGCAACACATGATTAAAACTTTTGGTCAATATCCGCTAAACAGATCCAAATTTCAGACACACTAATCTCCTAGATGATAGGTTGGCCAGTATTTTCACATACTTTTTATTCCTCATTTTAAGCAAGCAAATTTAATTGACATGAAAATACATTTTCCAAAGACCCACCCAGTACTATCTGAGATATATAAGGAAAACTAATCAGAGGGTTTACAATGAAAAAAAAGGTGGATGAAGAAATAACTCTTTTGTGGAAAAGCTTAGTTAGATTCTTCATGTATCTAGAGTCTGAATTCCCTGGAAAAAATCTTTTCAATCAAAAAAAGAAACATAAAAACTTGTAAAAATGAGAAGAAAACAGAATATTGTCAAAAACAAACAAAAACTAGGATTAATATCCTTTCAAGGCACCTGATTCAGTTATGATAATTCCTATTTTCAGGGATACAATTAATGCTGAATATGAAAGCGTGGCTGGGTCATTGCTTCCAGTGCATACAGTTCATAGCTGTCTGCATTTCCTTCCCCTTTATGCAGAGATTTAAGAAAAAAAGCTGAACAGGTACGTACTTGGGAGACAGAAGAGAGGGACTACTGTACCCAAAGACCATGTTTAACAAGTAGCCGCAGGACAGGGCTGGGCTTTTAAGACAAGTTATTTCCTTATATCAGATTAATTCAGTGGGGCCTCCGTAGAAGAGTTTTGGCTGACCAAAACTTCAACTGTAAAGGTTCCACCAATTTACACAGCACTCATAATTTACAAGGCTATTAACACCACTATTTTAAGCTACAGAGGTTTTTCTGCAGAAATATCACTACCACAGAAAATACTCAAGTCACAGTTCTTTAATATTCAAAGAATTTCTATTTCCTGCCTTTGAAATATGGCATTACGACTTTGTATCCTATCCATCAAGTATCCTGTCAATTTTAATACAATCAGGCATTGAATAAATTAAGCAATTCTGTTTAAGAGGAAGGCATCAAACTTTCATATGAAAAGATTACACTTTCAGGCCAAAGAAGAGACAACAACCACATACCTGCAGCTAAGCATTTATAATGAGCTAAACTGGTATCTTAATCATCTAATAAAAATATAACTAGAAATTATTATTACTCTAGTTATAATAATACTAATACTTACAGCACAAAATATACAGAAAAATCTCATTAATAATAATACTCGTAAAACACTGCTATTCAAGAAAACTTACTAAAATCTAGCCCTTTTCCCTGGTGTCATGATCACCCTTCTTGTTTCCCTCTAGCTCCTCAGGCTGATGGCACCAGGCTTCCTTGGGCAAGAAAGAGCATCACAGCCAGTTGTTACCATTCCAGGCTTTCCATCAGGGTTAGGTCAACGCCGGTAAGAGGGAGCACCTTTCCTGGGGTGGCCCTGGGGATATTTGTCTAAGTTTTTCTACCACAGCCTGTTTCCTTCTCCCTGCTTCCCAGGCAAAGTTTGGGAGCTGCATGTTGCCCTCTCCCAGCCCCGTGACCCCAGAGGGGCTGTTTGTCCACCAGTGACTACTTAAGGGTGCCAGCCCTGGGTGCTCCCAGAGCAAAGCCCACACAGGAAGCCACAGGCATGTAGCCACCAGGCAATTGCTGCCACAGCTAAAACCAGTTCTCACCAAGGCAGGGCCAGACACGTCCTGAGACCCCGCACTGCCACCTCTCCACTGAGCCTCTGGCCTGAGTGATGGCAAAAAACAACATTTACTGCTCTACATGTTAATGACTACAAGAGTTTGTATGTATGGCCCAGCCTTTCAAATCATATTAGATATGAAAAACTGCTAAATATCAGGGAAGCCAACAGATATAATATTGGATGCATATGAATATTTTAAAGGGTAGAGAATACATGTCAGGTCTCCCATTTTGAGATTTTTCATGGGTCTTCAAGTCTGCGTAAACTTGTAAAAGAGTGCACGATCATTAGAACCATCTTCCCTGGCAAAGTCAACTGTACCTAGCCTTGGTACCTGCTTTTCTTGGCAGGTGTGTATCTGTCCCTAAAACAATCCAGTGGAGAGGGCTCAACAGCCGCAATGCTTTGCTACCTGTTTTTTTGTGCTTCTTTACCTAAACATCCCTTGTAACAATATAAACCGACCTCTTTTCCTGATTGCAATGGACAGCAGTTGATTTTATTCAGTTTTAACCTACCTGTTATGCTTATGTAGAGAGTAATCACTATTTTTTTTTTATGAAAAAATCCTAATTCCTTCATCATTTCCTCATAAGTTACATTTTCTACACTTCCAATAGTTCTTGTTCTTTTCTTCCTTATTCCCTCCTGGTTTTATGTCACCTACAAACAACCCCCATGATCATCTTTATCTGAAGGATCTCAGACACTGCTTCATTCCAGAACTCCCTTCTCTTACCGAAAATATTACCTTCATTGGGTGAGATCAAAGCATGCCTTGCTGACATGCCCTTGGGAGTGCCTGGCGGCCATCTCGAGTTCAATATAGCTAAAACAGAGCTCTTGGTCTCACCTTCAAGCTGTCTCTTCCCTGCCTCTTCTCCAGATTCTCGAAAGACTCTTCCCATCCTGCCCTTAACCAGGGTGCCAGGTTTAATTTAGACTCTGTGATAGCCACAGAACCATCTCTAAAACTTGGCCTTTTCTGTCCACTCATGCTGTTAAAATTCTCATTAAGGTCACAGTTATTTTACAGCTCGCTCACCATAACATCTTGGCCCTGACAAAGGCATTTTTGTCCCAGGCATATCTATTTATACACTGCTGCCAAGACCCTCTTCAAAACCCACCAGTTCGATTAGCTCATGCAGCTCTTTTCATTTTTGACAGTTCCCCTCACAATAAACAAAAAATTCATTTTTGAAGACATTGACAGCTAATTCTCATTCTATGAATAATTTTTCATTTATTATCCAGGGATGAGGTTCAAGCTTTAATTAGTCCACATATTGCCCATCTGCTTATTTGTTCAAAAATGCTGCCCCTCAAGCCGACACGGAACTCCCCACAGACATGCATAACTTTAGGCTTTTCTCTTCCATGTCCCCCTCGTGCTCACCTCTTCACTGTAGTGCCTAAAAATCCTCCCAACCCCCCATAAAAGCAACTGATAATGATTAATCTGCTCGTGTGTGGAATTCCATGTGATTAGCATTGTCTCATAATCACCCTGTACATACTGGTTTGACTTTCTTTTTTTACCCTTTGTTATGGACAGACAATATCCTCTGTTACCTGTAGCGAGTGCCTGATGTGTGGTTGGGAGTCCTAAGAACAATAATGGTAAAAAAATTAATAGTTATATTGTATCATATGGAAGCTGAACTGATCCTACCCAGCAAGTAAATTCCTCAGCTAGGATCTTGCACAAACATTGTAGTTTAGAAAGTTTAGAAAAGCACAAACGTCTGCCAACATTGCAACATACTTGTTCTCATTAGAGTTGCAGAGGCAGTAGTCCTGCTAAAACTAGTATAATTATATATAAATGATGTTGGCAGACTTCATAAAGTATGTCAGACGGACAGAACCAGATGTTTCCTGGACTGCATATCCTCAGTAGGTTTTATACCATCAATTTGCAAATAAAAGTGAAGTCCTTTTTAGTGAAGTCAGTTTCTCTCCTCTTCCTGGAAAGACCACCTGTTTTCTCATATGGTACAGAGACTTGTACATAAGTTACCAATTAAGTTTTCAATCATTCAGGCCTTCTAGGCAGTTCTGCTAGTCTAACTTTGTCCATTTTCTATGTTAAAAATGCCAGGCTTAGTTTGTATTGAATTCTTCATATTTCCTTAATCTCTGAATTTAGGGTTGACGTTTTAACTCATTTGTGGTTTTAATACTGCCTTCAAAGCTTAAGAGCCTAAGCCTACGTACAAAACCTGTATTCCAGCTTTTACCCCTGAGTGTGACAAGGTGTGACAATCATTTATTGTACAAGAAATTATTAAACAAGTGTATGGCACTGAGTAGGAACTTAAATTTTTTATGTTAATACTCCCAGTTCTCCATAAACTTTCTTTTGCAGGAACTTCAGTAGCCTGGATCTAGTGGGCATCTATTGCAGGTTCAGGCTTTTATTTAAAATGCACCCAGCCCCGGCATCTTACTCATTATCTCTACCATGAAAACCAGTTTTTTCTTTCAGTTTCATATAACTTCCATTACCTATGTTTTTTTTATTATTCCTCAGACTGCAATACTTACTTCTGCACACATACAGACCCCATTCCCGTTGTTCATATAGTGACATAACCCTGAAACCTATTTCTCGGAGGTTAGGATTTCCTAGAAGCAAACACACATCCTTTACTGATAAAAGTAAATGTATATCAGGCACTCTGCATCTCAGAGAGGAGCACTAGTAATTAGGAAAAAAGACAGTAAAAATAAGCTGTTGGAGAGTTAGGAAGCATGGATTTTTCATCAAGTAGCATCACTTAAACACATACATATATCCAGAAACTTTACAGTTAGAGCATTAAGGAAGAATCTATTCATAAGGAGGGAGGTACCAGTCACATTTATACCCCCTGGACTGTTTCTTCTTGATAGCCATTTCCTGATTAAGTGGTCAGTGTCATGGCCTAATTCACACTGCGTGATGAGGCTTTTTCAAGCAATGAGGGCTCAGGTTCATTTCATCTCGAGTTACATACTTCACTCTTGTTTATAGAGGATGAGATGAATTGCAAGAAATCCATTAAGTACAACTGCCTCAGACAAGTGGAAGTTATTAGGATCAACAGAAGAAATTAATGCACAAGACCTCATTCCTGATATTTGCAAGCATTCTGAGATGCTTGCACTCCCTCTGCAGAAACAAAAAAGAAGAAGAAAATCTGAGGTCTTTTTGATGGTGTATAGGTCTTTAACTGGACTTATTCACTGTTGAAACATTGATCCAAGAATAGACCATGAAAAAGAGCATTTGAGACTAGCGAGAGATTGCCTCCTGGAAAAGAAAAAGTATATAAATAATTGCCAGCCATTCGTTGGGAAAACATAGAATGGTCTCTTCCATACTTGTTCCCATAATGACTTAGAGATGTCTCAGAACATCGGGTCAATGGAAACCTTTAAAGGAAGAAGGAACGTCTTCCAGGTTACCCTGATTTCCTTGCCTTCCACAATGTTTATGTATCATGTCCATCTGGGTTCATATAGCAAGGATCATCCAATGGTCCCAGTGAGAAGCCCTCTACATAAACCAGCAACAGAACTTCTGTGAGAAAGTTGCGTCTTTATGAACATCCTTGGTTTGAGCTGAGATAAGAGACATACTGTTTGACATTCCACAGCTTGATATACCAACCTCTGCCAGCTCTGTAATGGAGCAAGGGTGATGTCTGGCTTCAAGCATTGCAGAAGTGCAAGCTGACATGTGGCGTAACAGTCTGAAACAGTCTGAAATCTGTGGCTGACAGATTTATCTTGAAGTTACAGATGACCATCCAGATGGACTGGAAATCTCTCCTCTGGAAGGTATGCAATTGCTATTTGCAGTCAATTTGAGCTCCAGGGAGTGACAATTTGTTTCAATTTCTTATCAGATTCAGCTGTTTGTTATAAAGCTGAAGCTCAAGGACTGTAGTGTTGTCCCGAAAGCTATGGCTTTAAGTAAGTAATTGAACAGACATAACTGCATTAACTCCGTATGCAGAACCAGTTGATGAACACTTTCTGTAAACATCCTTAGCACTGGGGAATTCCTAAATATTACTTTGCTGTGAATCACGGATATTTTATGGGAAAGAAAGAGCACACAGTACAGAAGCACAACCCTGAAAGAAGCTGAAAAGTGTTTAAAACAGAGAGAAAGAAAGTAATGTTACCATCTTGAGTCTGAGGCAGTCCTGTTTTCTCAAGTCAAAGACAGAAAAAATACTTTTATTTTTATTTTGGAGAAATGAATTGTCAGTAGCAGACTTTTCCCCTTGATTTCCAAAGGTGTTTCCTATCAATCAGATATCCAATAAAGCAAGGCTCTATTTTTCTTCACATGCTATTCGTGGAGGACATCCATGAAAAGGATGAGAAAAGCCACAAAAAGAATCTGTGATTGATGAGGATACCCAAAAGAGATTACTTCTAGGGCCTGACTAATGATTATTCTAGCCCAAACCTAACACAAAAGGTAAAGATGATATCTGAAGACAGGGTTTGGGAAGAACTGTTACCTTTCTTCAGCATATCAACGTTAGGATATCTTGGTTATATTACAAATTGGTTGTTTGTAAATAATGGTAGCTTTTTAAAAGGAAAAGAAAATTATTTTCTTAAAGTATAACTGGTTGGTTATCACAGCAAATACGTAAGTATTCTGTAGCTGCCTGGCCCTGCTATTTGAAGGGCTTCCACCAAAAGACCACAATAAATTCGGGCAGATATTCTTTCTAGAACTTTTCACATCATATATTCAGTTGCTTAAGAGGTTTGTGCCTTCAAAGGAGAAAAACCTCCATTGAGTTCTCCTTTCTTCAGAATTTTTCATGAACCCTTCATCATTACAATCATTATAGCAAATTATATGGAAAAATAAGTCATTTTAAGGACGAAACTTCCAGTGTTACTCATAGAAACTTAGATGTCCTTCAGAAAACGTAGCCTTTTATAATTTAGCTTGACACTGAAATTTGTTTACAGAGGCAGATGCTTTGTTCTGTCAGTAAGCAGTGTTTACATAATAATGTTAGTTTGCTAGGCACAGTTGGACTGAAATAGCAGAGTACTTACTTTACTTATTTTAATCTGCTTTTTGGAGTTCTTTATCCCTGGGAACAGCTGCCATTAAAAAAAGCTGTTTAGTTCTTAGCATCTGGAATGATAGTAGCTGGTGTCATTTTTGAATGACTTCAAGATGTCTTCTCTAATAAACATCACTAACTTGTCTCTAGGATCTAAATGGATTGATGATTGATGGCCCTTTACCCCGACCATTGATTTTTCAGTCTTCAGGGTAGTACCAACTATAGATGTCACCTCTTCCAAAGCTTTGAGATCAATTGGGAGCAATGTAAGAGCAGAACAGTGTGTACTGATGTCATGATGATAAAGATGAAGGGTTCTTGGGAGAAGCTGCAGGGTATGACCTCATGATTCAGGCTCTATGTCTTCTTTGTTTATTGGGTGTTCATCGTCTCAGTCACTAAAAACTTACCTGAGAGTTCTTGAAACTGAGGCCACAGGATTATTAGGCTATTTTAATTAGCAGTACCCTACAGATAAAGTGGGAAGTAGATTTGCTTCTGCATCTTAGTAAACTCAAACATAAATTTACTCTGCATACTTCTGCAGAGGAGATGATTTACACCAACAATAAATTAACTACAATCATTTTTAGAATGATGACTGTAGTTTAGGATGATGATCTAGAGATGGTTTCTGTGTTGTCACTGCTATATATGGGGACAAAGAAATCATATTAAATGTGGGGACTAGAATATCCTTAAAAGTTGACCTGGCTGGGGAACAAGTTTCACTGGTGTTCCTACCAAAATGGTATTTTGAGGTCTGTTCTCAATCAGGAAATATAGTCACGCAGAATCTCTTTTTTTTTTTTTTTAACCCCTCTACACTTTATGTCAGTGCAGTAAGCTCAACACTAAGAACCAAGCTGGTCCAGTCCCTTGCTATTATTTGCCTTGTCAACTACACTCTTGCTGACAGCAAGAGACAGATCATAGAAATCAGAGATAGAAAACCTTCGAGTTCTTACTTTTTGTTTTCAGAGAGCAATCTCGTTTTGTTGTGAGCATCTGTATTTCCTTCTCCTGGAAGAGGATGACTGACAGGTGGAGCAACTCAATGTTTTTCTTAAAACAATACAGACGGAAGCTTTGCCCCCTAGGAGGAGGATCAGTCTCTCACATTTTGAATCCTACTTTTGAAATCGCTGTGATGCAAAATAAGCTGAGAAATATTTTGTAAAGAGCTTTTAAATAAAATCAGAATGAAAACTGGCAGATTTTACAAGGAATTAATGCCTACTGGCTTGAGAAGGACAGGTTACAGAATGAACTACAGATTAGCAGACATTCAGAGGTAGTATGAGGGAGTCAGATAACTGCTGTCACTCTTTTTTTTTATGTCCTCATTGGATGAAGGGCTGAAAGAACTTACATTACTGATTATACACTTTGGCCAAACAACAGTACTGCTTGAAGACTTCAGTGTGGTATACAGCAGCCCACATGCAGCTAGAGTGGGTTCCATACAGATGACCACTTAAAGAAGAACCACAGATTCTGAGTCATAAGAAAAAAAGATCAAAAAATGTCCTTCTGCAAAGCTAATAGCATCTGTTCAGAGAACAGAATGTTTAAAGCTCAGATACTTTTTCTGTATCACTTTCAGCACTGACAGTTCAGTTACTGAGCCACTTTTTCTGCTGATACTGACTTGGGGAGTAGAGGTTGCTGGGATTTGGTATAGGGTTTTGTTTTTTGTTTTGTTCTGTGTTTTTTTCTTTAATCTGGACAAATACTTGTTGTTCCAAATGAAAAAGTTTAAGTCCCTGCATTAAGTAGATCTAAGACTCGCTTGTCATTTTTACAGATTTATATAGAAAGATTTTAAAGACAGTCTGGTTTCTGACATATATGCCCTACAGGACATTCAGTAGATAAAAGAGAGCCGAATTATCTTTCTGATTAGTTCAGATTTCACTAGTTATTTCAAAAGGTAAACATAATACATAAATGATCTGGTGCAGTATAGCAGCACACAGAAAGCACTTTCTAGTGATTACACATAACCCCACCTACCGCACAGTTGAAAATACATAGAAAGAACTATTAAACACCATCATAAGCTAGACAGTATAAGAAGCAGGGTCTGAAAAAGGAGTAATGTATAGGAAAATATAAGCCTGTGACACAAGGATGATCTAGTGTAAGCCTAATCTTAGCAGATAGACATCCTCTTCCAATTAGTGGTGCCTGTAGAAGAGGTTATTTTCTCCCAGCCTCTTGTCACCATCACCTACCAAAGTTATGGCCACTTCTCTGCTAGTGGTATAGGTTGTGCACTTTTTAAAAAACTGGCCATGTTACCTTGGACAATTTAAACTATTTACACCAGATTTACAGCAGATTAAAGGAAGTGTTGTGATTATTACAAGACCATGATATAACTGAAAAATATGTTTAACTTCCTTGTCCCTAGTTCTCTAGCTGAAAAGTGATGCTTGGCATGGCCAGAGCACAAACTCGTAATTGTTTGGCCCACTCCACAGTTTCTCATTTGCCTCTCTGTGGATGAGGATGGAGTATCAGATACCCTTATGCCACCTCATTTCACATCCAGGCTATAAGACCAATATCTCTGACAAAGCTACATATAAGTGAGTGGAGGTGTTTGCTCCCAGCAGAGCAACATTCCTTATCCATCTCTCTTACTTGCCAAAACAAGCAATAGCAACCATCTATGCAGACAATAGAGGAATTTCAAACCTCAGTTCATACTGTATCATCGCCTTATATCAGAGAAAGGATTTTTCATAAGCTTGCAGAATTTGCAAGGTTTATGTTTTGTTAATGTAAATATCACACAATAGACTCACAAATGAGGACGTTTAAGTGTTGAGTTATGCTTCTTTGATTCAAGATCACAGGACTGCTTTATTTTGCTGTAAACCTATTGCATATTTCCTTCCTACCCAAGCAGTGGAACAGGCTGCATGCCTTTCCTTTACCAAGGGAAAATACAGTTATTCCTTCGTGTAAATATTTGTGTCCTTTCCCCTGTTCATGTACAATGGAATCAGGTCTGCTAAATTAATTTAAAATTAATCTCCCCTTTTAACCAAGCTTACACAAGCATAACACATGGCTAGCAACTGACTCCACCAACAGGGACTGCTACATGTATACTAGATGGAGGTCAGCATCAGAGCCTGAAATGCCCAAACCATGGTCAGCATCTGCTTGGCACCTTTCAGTAACTGGTCTCAGGTGTCATTTCTGAGGCAGCACTGATGGGAACGTGCCTGTGTCTGCAGCTGCAGCCAGACAGCATGCAGCATGGTTTACCAGCATGCTGCTGACCCTCCATCAGCTACAGATTCTTTCTGTTGTGTAAATGAGACCTTATACAAAGAGAAGTTCCCAAAGAGCTTCAGTGCATTTCATCAGCACCTCACTCCAGGGGAGGAAGTTCCTCTGAGGTAAGCCCTTCTCTTTATAGGAGTTCATACAGTCCAGACAGGTGTTAACAGCCAAATTCCAGAGGGATCATCGCTTCCCCCTCCCTTTCTGTGCTGCCTCAGCAATGCTGGAGAAGGGATTTGTCACTGGGATAATGAGCTGTCTGTCTCAACCCTGTTGCGACTCTTCCCTGATGCTGATCTTGCCACAGCTGCTGCATGACTCTCATACCTTTTTAACAGGACAGACTGCATATTAATCTAGACCTCAAACACAAGGACCCCTTCCCAACTGATGTTCAAAAGAAGCGTTTAATCTCCCTTCACTACAAAGTACAATACTGTGATCCGAGAGGGAAAAGGTGGCATAAGAAAATGCCTGATGTATTGCACTTCAAATGCAAATTGAATTATTTTTTTTTATAAAGGCCAAATCCCACTTTATGCACACACTATTGATTAAGAACTAGCTGACAGAGATCTTTAACAAAGGTATTGGAACAGAATTGTCCTTCACAGAGGAGATTTTCTATAAAGGTTCTCATCTACATTCAAATCTATTCAGCTTCTCCTGGCTAGAAAAGCAGACAAGCAAGCAAGACATGTATTCATCCAGCTTTTCATGCACTATCCAAAGGTGGCAAGCACCACATGGTAAAAATGTCTGTAGGAACTACAGAGAATATCGCTGAAATAAGGATCAACGTGTGCCCTTTTGTCATCCGAACATTCTACTGCTGGTACCCTCGACAGCTGCAGATTGTGAAGCTTGTTCCTGCCAGCCTTTCTGAATGAGCAAGCTACTTGTCTGCTTCAAGTAGGCTATCTTTTGCTCTGATGAGATACTTATCTACATATGAAAATGGACACTTACCAGTAACATAAATTACATATGTCTCATAACACAGAGTAAAGGATGTTATGCAGCCGGTAATTGTTATGGGAACGCTCTTTGTAAACTGCATTGATTTAACATCATGACATTTCACAGCAGGATGAGACAAACACTGCCATCTCACGCACCTGTATAGTTTCAGCACTGATCCTCCTCAAAGCTGCCTGTTGCACATCAAGCAACCAGAAATGCACGCAGGGTATTTCTGAAGCGTTACAGTGCTTGCTACAGTACTCAAAACAGTAATTAGCTACAATTTGAGTAGCGCATACAAGAGGACTTCAAGCTTCCTGTCAGTAAGTTACATTTCTTATCCCGCCCCCTATCTCTGTATCATTTTTATTCATTTCCCAGCAAAATAAAAGAAAGGATCAGAAAACATTAATAGAAAGGGCAACAAATCCATCATTCCACAGTATATAGAGCAAAAATAAACTTCCCCTTTACATTGTTAAAGTCAAAAGAGACAGACAGAATGAGCTACAGTACAATGGGCTACTGAATTGATGGCAGAGCAGGTAAGGAGAGGGCACTGTTGAGTCTTGAAGGACAGAAGTTGGGGGGGGGCGTTTATGAAATATCGCCGTTCCCAAGTCTCATTTTGTAATTTAAGAAGATAACAATTTGGGGAGTGGACATAACTGCCAAGCTGTTCATAACCATAGAACACTGCAAGGCATTTTATTTAGTGCCATGTGACATGCTAATGAAAGGGCCAATGCTACACAGTATCATTTTATGCATACTTTATTGGGCAAAAAAGAGCTTGCTGTGAAACATGGAACAAGAGACAGAGATTTCTAGAAATCTCTGGCAATATCAGGGAACTGACTTTCCCTAAGAGAATTGCCAGAAAAGTGCTGCAAAACTACCTTATTAAACCTCTTACTGATGACTGCTGTGATAAACACAGATGGAACAAAAAATCAACAAAAAGACAAATAACAATAGATACGTTTGCGTGGTATAGGGTAGGAAGGTGGGTGCAAGCACGCTCTGCCATGATTGCCAGTACTTGTGAGGTCCCTTTGCCTAAACTTCACCTAATACAATGTCATATGAACAGAGTAGCAAGCGTTGACTGGATGACAGCTGGCTCGCGGCGTTGGCTAGGAAATGTTGAACACCAAACGAAAAGTGGTTCATCATACAGAGCAAACTGAATCACACGCTCACATCTGAATGAGACATTCAGGCAAGATGCATTTTCGTACTGTCATCTGGCTAACGAGTGACATCAGAGCACTCTTGTGGGAGAGAGCACAAAAAGCTCAGCAATAACTCTCAGCGTCATACTATGCCGAAAGGACAGATAAAGGGGAAAGCAGTGATCAGTTGTAGCAAGCTGAAATTGCTTCTGACTGCAACTTTAGTAAAACTAGCATTCAGATATCACAACCAGTGACAACATTTGTATTTTTAAAAGGGCTTTGAGAATTGAAGATGATCAAGAGCCACAAGAACAGTCTGTAGTGTGGGGGAAAAGGTTCTTAGGTAATTCAAACTGTCACTTCATTACTGGCAAAAAATGAAAGGTGACTTGCTCACAGTACTATTATCTTTATTGTGGAAAAATTAGTGAATACTAATGGAGCCCTGAAACTAAAGGAGAAAAATGGTGCACTAGTGGGCAGAATCTGACATCAGACAAACTCAAAATAGAATTTAGGCACAGCTTTTACCTTTGGAAAAACCTTTACTAGTCAACTGTACGTTTCCTGAGACACAGGTTTTTCAGATCAATAGACGCAGAAGATGGTGAAATAGTTTGGGTGGCAATATGGGGCCATCTTACAGCATGGACTCATCGGGGGTGGGGATTGCACTGCAAAGAATGCTCCAACACTTGATTGCATTAAGTCTCATGAAACTAGTGCACATCACCCCCCCCTGATTTTCATGCAGAAGGTGAGACGAATGAACTGGATTTATTGTGCATGGAAAAGCTTCTGTATCACACACGACACAGACTCACAGCTTTGGGCCGTCTGGATTATTAAGTCAGGTGTAATAGGATATAGAGGGGGTCAACCAGCGTGATCCAATGCTTCCTTCTGTCATTAAACTCTATGAGTCTATGATAGCAGAGCCTAAACAATGGCTAATAGTGCATTTACTACCACAATTGAGATCTATGAACCTATTTAGAGTCAGGTAATCAGAACTCAAATACTTGAAATGCTACTTAGGTTTACCTCCTTAATAAAACCTTTTAAGTCAAAATGTAATTCACTTGGGGCTAGAAGTGATTTGCTGAGTTAGCCAATTTTTTTAGCATGCAGCACTCCAAGGGCCTTGCCCCTACAAAATTTACTCAGTTGCTAGCTTATGCTGCTTAGTTCTATAGTATATATTCTTTGTTCATTTTTGGACATTCTAGGTTGAGCTGTTAACTTTTCCAAACCCAGATCCTCTTTCTTGATTTGGGCAAGTAATCATTCACCTATGTTTTCTTCTGCGCAGAAATATGATTACGCCAAAGAAAATGGGTGCAAGTATCAAAGGATGCTAATAAGGTTTCCTGCTGCAGTTAAGCAATGCAGGCATTTGTACTGATGTTTTATTCCTCTGCAGGTCATTTGGTGCCTTATGTAAAAGATTTTCCCTGTATACATTCCCCACTTTGTGGGAAATTATTTTACGTTCCTCTTGAATACTATGATGAATGTCACACACCCAGATTCTTGCACAGAAAATGAATATAATCTCTGTCTGGTTTTAAGAACACCTCAAATTAAACCCATGCAGTTAGAAATCATTTATCCATCAGCCACTGAATCTTATATTTAGATTCTATGGTGTTCTAGGAAAGAAACATAACCTTAGCTTCCAAATACACAAAGCTTTGAGCCTTTGATCCCACAATCACAATCATTCATGCAGTACTATTGAAAGAGGTAATATAACTTAGAAGTGTAATGTAATTTAACGATCACGCTTTCACACCATGAAAGCCTTGCTGCTTTCTATCCTCATCGTCTGAGTGGAACCACAGTTGGAAGAAACTGAGAAATTGCAGTATTTGTTTGTCTGTCACATTAGAAAAGCATTTAAAAAACTCAAAGTCAATTGAATTACTGAACAAAAGACTCTACATATGAACAACAGTAAGAGAACTATCAACAGACACACCATGGGTACTAACTGTATGAAAAAATCTAACAAAAAGCACATTGTGGGAGCAGAAAATGGGAGTTATGGTCAAAATGAGCTTTCTGCAAACAGCAATTAAAAGCTGTACCTGAATAGTTAGAGATGACCCATCAGAAAGAAATTTATCAGAATTCACACGTACAGTGGTCTATATTCACTTCAGTGTTCAATTTCTGAAGTATTTTTATTCCAACAATATTTTAACACATTTCAGTTATCTGCCACTAATAAGATAGCACCCGTTGGGGTTGGTTACAACAAAGTACCCATATTCCTGCCTGACAGAATGATCTAATCTTCAGTTCAAATACTCTAGTCTATTTTACCAGGTACTATTCTAAACTCTTGAGGTATCGCAGCAGTTTATGTCCCAGGACATACAAACTCTCTGGTGTTTGCCAGATGTAAGTTCTGGTAAGCTGGTGGGCTTTCTAAATGTTATAGCAAGACTTTCAATATATCTCTCCAATAGGCGGATACAACACGTAATGGGGTATATTTAAAATTGATTCAGGAGATGAGAAGTGGTAGGCATTTTCAAAAGGGAAGAACTTTCACGGGTGTCAACCCTAACTGCTCAATGATGAAGACTAAAATTTAGACAGAAAATTACTTTTACACTGAACATTACAGTATCTGGCACGTGGGTGCCTTCCTGTCTAGTGGAACCTGCAGCTATGCTGCAAAAGGGGACTGGACAGAAAAAGGTCCACAGAAAGCAATGTGTGCAGAGACAGTTGAACTAGCAAACGTGAAGCTTGTGCCTTGGCATGCCCTATTTCAGAGACTTTGCTATCTAATTCCTTAAAACAAGAAAGCACCTGCTTTTACAGAAGATTCCTTATTTTTTCAAGAGCTAAGTGCCTAACCATTTCTTACAAAGCACAGAAGGAGGAAACAGTGACTGGTGGTACCACGGCTCCTTGCAAAGCCCAGTGAGGACTACTCTGATCACTAGAAGTCAGTAACCAGAGCACTTACAGAACATGTGGGTTTAAATCTCTACAGGGTATGAAGAGGTTAAAGGAACCAGGATTTCCAACACAGCAGATGACCTCTCCAAATACTGTGTGGACACTCAGAAATAGTTAACAGTAGATATATAAGCATTTTTGATAATGTTTGTAGTGAGACATATGTTCAAATGGTTTTTTTATGGATCTATATTCTCTCGATC
>JAOXJK010000001.1:170232299-170243598 GCA_025774025.1 Xenus cinereus
GTGCCTTCTTTTTTTTGTTTGGTTTTTTTTTTTTTTTGTTTGTTTGTTTGTTTTGTTATTGTTTTTTTGTTTTGTTTTGTTTTGGGGGTTTTTGTGTTTTTTGGTTTGGTTTGGTTTTTGTTTTGTTTTGTAAGCATTTTTTGTTGATTGTTGTTTGGGGTTTTTTGTTTGTTTGTTTTTCCCTGCAAATGCTTTCACCTAAAGGCTAGAATCATAGAATCATGAGTAAGGTCAGTGCAAGATGATGAGGATTTATTATCTGAACACCTTTATAGGCAGCACACTCATTCTCCTGTGACAAGGTGACCCACTTATTGAATGAGGAGAAGGTTACCTAGACTTTAGTAAAGCCTTTGACACTGTTTCCCACACCATTTTCCTGGAGAAACTGGCTGTTCATGATTTGGATTTGGTAAAAAGCTTTCTGGATGGCTGGGCCCAAAGAGTTGTGGTGAATGGAGTTAAATCCAGTCATCGTCCGGTCACAAGTGATTTTCTCCAGGGCTCAGTATTGGGGCCAATTCTGTTTAATATCTTTATCAATGACCTGGATGAGTGCATTCTCAGTAAGTCTGCAGACGACACCAAATCAGGCCGGAGTGTTAGTCTGCTTGAGGGTAGGATGGCTCTACAGAGGGATCTGGACAGGCTGGATCAATGGGCCAAAGGTATGAGGTTCAACAAGGCCTAGTGCTGGGTCTTGCACTTGGGTCACAACCACCCCATGCAACGATGCAGGCTTGGGGAAGAGTGACTGGAAAGATATCTGGTGGAAAAGGACCTGGGGGATATTGGTCAATAGCCACCTGCTTATGTGCCCAGGTAGCCAAGAAGGCCAACAGCATCCTGGCTTGTATTAGAAAAAATGTGGCCAGCAGGACTAGGGAAGTGATTGTCCGCCTGTACTCAGCACTGGTGAGGCTGGTGAGGGCCCTGGAGAACAGTCTTATGAGGAATGACTGAGGGAACTGGGGTTGTTTAACCTGGAGTAAAGGAGGCTGAAGGGAGACCTTATCACTCTCTACAACTACCTGAATGAAGGTTGTAGTGAGGTGGGCGTCAGTCTCTTCTCCCAAGTAGCAATCAATAGGACAAGTTGCACCAGGGGAGGTTTAGGATGGATATTAGGAAAAAGTTCTTCACCAAAAGAGCTGTCAAGCATTGGAACAAGCTGCCCAGGGAAGTGGTTGAGTCACCATCCCTGAAAGTATTTAAAAGATGCTTAGACATGGCACTTAGGGACATGGTTTAGTGGTAGACTTGGCAGTGTTAGGTTTGTGGTTGGACTCAATGATCTTAAAGGTCATTTCCAACCTAAATGAGTCTATGATTCTAATATGAATGGCCCCTCTATTGCTAGTTAACAAGGCCTCAGAAACATAAGGTTTCATGCGAGCTTCCTGCTGAGTATGTCATGGATGTTTCAGTTTCTGAGCAATCCCACTAATAGTTTGGGAAGGGACTGGAAAACACGACCCACTAGCCTGCCAAGGAGCCTTCCAGCACTTCCATAGTATGGAGGATTGAACTCCTGAGTGCTGTTGAATTTTTTGTGTAGCCAGGAAGTCTTTGGTATTTCTGTATTCTGCTATGATTGCTAATATGTTTACCTCTGTGGTCTCCCATTTCCCCACCCAGAAGTTTGGTGGTTTTGTTGGTAGTTTTTGTTGTTGTTGTTGTTGTTTTATTTGTTGAGTCCCTTATCTATCCCCCCAGATAAGGCACATGGGCTATTTTTGCTTCATTTACTGTTTATACTATTCACCTATTTTACTCTCCCTCTTTTAAGTCTTGCTTGCTGTTGGATTGTAGCTACTTGTTCACCTCTTTCTGCTAGAGGAAGACTAAGTAACTAAAGCCACAGTGACTAATATGTTGGATTTATTTTAAGCAATTAACCTTCATCTAAAGAATTAGGCTTATTAGGCTTAAGGCTCTGCAAGCAAAAGGACTAATAGGAACTCTGCCTAATATACTTAATTCCTTCAGTCTGGTGATCATGCAGTCTGTCCGGTGTAGGATAGACATAAGCTGAAGAAGCTAACCGCCTCGAGTAAGAACACAGCTAGGAAAAAACGGTCCTTTGTTATGTGAAATATTTGCATCAGTAAAGTGATTTGGACTACTACAGGACTGAAACCTTCTTTTATTTAGTTATCTAAAGACATAATCTCGAATCCCTGTAGCAAAAATCTGATTGTTCATAGCTCTCATTTATCTTTGGGGATGCAGAGTACTTTGCAAGAAAAACAAAAGAGAGCAAGACATTGAGGTCTTTGGCTATTTGTTCCGTCATTCCTTGTATAATTTTTGTTCTTCACAGTGGCAAGCATAGTTTTCCACACTCAATATTGTCCATGAACAGAACATCAGTATTCTATCAGACAAGCTGTTGCAAAAAGAAAAGTAATACCATGACTTGAACAAACATATACTTATGAGGGGATTTGGTATCACTGCTGGTATAGGCTCTGCAGTATATATATATATTTGTAAGTAGTAAAGATGGTTCATTTGACTTCTTCTATAAGAACTTATACACATACTTGTCCTCAAGTTATTGCAAAGGGGTTGGAAGGGACCATCAGAGATCATCTAGTCCAAGCCCCCTGCCAAAGCTGATTCACCTAGAACAGTACTTGAAAATTTTGACAGTTTTAATTAGTGTGTAGATAATTCCCATTCTTTAAAATAAGCATGGTATAAATAATTTATGAGATATAAATAATTCAGGTAGAAGAGTCATTGGAGGCCTCCTAGATATCATAATCTATCAACAATTGGGAACATTATTATTAGGCATTCCAGCCATCTTTCTAATAAGAGTATTAAATATGCAGCCAGGTCCAAAAGATGAAAGTAGAGATCTGACCTCCATTCAGCAACATAAATAATTAATCTATCTGTCTATCTATCTAGCTATCATCAATCCATTCAACTCAATTCTTCAGCTTATTCTGTAAATTTTGCAGAAAGAGAGAACTTGACTCAGTGAATTAAAGAAGTATGTAACTAGAACCATGCAGCTTGAAAAAACCTTCCTTGATCACACTTGATTTTTTTAGGACAGTCGTAATTTATTTTTTCCTTCATTTCCACTCTTAACTTTAGGCTATTGGGGTTGAAAATTTTGTTTACTCTAATGTTATATAAAAATGTTTTGTTTTGCTTTTGTTGTCTCAATGTTAGAAAGAACATTCAGTGAGAACATCACATTCTGTGTAAGGTGCTTCACAAACATTCACAGACAGGGTTTGTTTAAAGAAGTCCTTATTTATTTGCATCTTTGAATAGGTAATGCTCATGTGAGGAATCAAATCCGTTGAACAGGATGGCTGGTTGCTATTTGGATGGTGATAGGAGTCCCTGTTGCAAGGGTCCCTTTCAACAGTATCTTCACCCGAATCAGCTGAGACTTTCCAAACTGTTCTAATGAATCTAGATGGTTGATGGTCCTATATGACCACTTTAGAAAATGCATGATCATTCTCTGAGTATTATCTTAAATTGTGTACAAAAAAATTCTTGTCTGTCCTCACTATATACAAAAGACTGCTATGTGACCAAACCTGCATAAGCAGGAACAGTTTACGCTATTTCATATTATTTATATATCTTTCGGTCAATTCTACATCAGGAATTGGTAGAGTCTCTGAAACTGCTAGATTTCCCACCTAAGAGAACCAACACAATTAAGTGCACAAATAGCACCTACAAATTGGCCTATGTGCAGCATTGGGGAATGTCTGGGACTGTTCAAAACTCCCACTTTCTGCACCAGTTAATCATCAAATGTTTTGTTTGACAGTGTCTACGAGCTCAGTCAACCATTTTATCTCAAGTCAGTTTGCTGTTTCAAATCGGTTGCATTGTCTCATCTATGCAGAGACTACCTGGGGAGTTTCTAGATAACACAGGGAACTGGTGACTAAGAGCACCATGGCTGCATGCAGGAACGCCCCTCATACCCAGCCAAACAACTGTTACAGTTGTAGGAAAAACTTTAATTTCCTCCTTATTTCACAATTATAACTTAAATTCCATGCTGACACAAGTACATGGATTACTTGGACAGGTAAGTGTGTACACATAGAGGAACTAAAAATAATGTTCAGGGCTACTTGTTGGAAAGGGAAGATGAGTCTTTCAGTGCTGTGCAACCCTCATTCCAGTTTCTGTACTAGATAGAATGAAAATCATAAAGCTAGAAATCACTATCCAACTACATGCATTTATCACTATGCCAGTCCACTTCAGGAATTTATTTATATTTGTGTTTTAAAATGTGAAGGTTTACTTTGGGTTTTTTGACATGTCTTAGTATTTATATATACTCTTAGAGGGCTTCTCAGCTAAGGTCCTGTTCACATTGCAGGTTGCATTAGTACTTCTACTCCCATTATCATGGCCAACTTTGTCTAAATGTGAATAATTTGAAAAACAAAACAAACCCAAAAGAACGGACAGCTTTATATAAATTGTATTAATTATATTCTGTATTCCATTTTTTTATGTGTAATTAAATACACTTGGGAAAAGACTAATTTTTATTGTTCCTACACATGTTTTTTCATGATAATTTTTTCTATTGCAGAACTAATTAAATATCATTCTGAATTTCTCTCCTTTAAATGTAATTACCTTTTAATGAAATGTATACATATTTCTCACTGTTATTGGTTAACATTCAGCTACTTTTTCTATTTCTTTCTCTTCCACTTATTGCTACAATTACACTTTGCACTTACATAATGTTATTAACATGGGAATCTTGGCAGAGGCAAGAAAAGTGCAGTCTGTTTTATACAGACTGGATAATCACAGGGTACTATATCCTATATTTCAAGAAACAGGTCTCAGATTTTTTTTTACCCTGAAATTTTGATGTCTGGCTTAGCCCACTTGACCTTTATTTGCCTGAGTATTTACATGTTCTGCACTTCTCAAATATGAAAACTGGAAATATTAATTCAATAAGCAGAGCAAAGAGATGTTTTCCTTAAAGAGGAGGAATCTAGAAGGATTTTCTAAGGTCAGGAATCTGATTTGGCATCTGACTTCCTTAATGCCCTGGTCCCCGTCACTGCAAAGAAACTTCTAAATTTACCATAACCAAAGCTGGATAGCTAATATCATAAAACAGATTAAATGGATACCTCCTTAAAATGTTTCAGATTGCAGATCTCAATCAATGCTACTCTGAAACAAACTGTCTTAAAATACAGCCCTATGTGGCTTGACATTGGAAGTGAATATGAGACATCAGTTTCCTGACTGCTAGAACTTTCCTTCTGATCGCTCTTGTGAGCACTGTCTCATGTGGTTACAGCTAACCTGTCAAGCCTACAAACGAGGATTATTTCTAGCTGTAATTCATTACAAAAAGTTTGATGGTTTGATCTTTCTACAGTTTCTTCTCTAAACTCTAACAGACTAAGAAGTCAGGGGAGTCAGAACCTACAAAAGCAGGGCAAGTGATAGAGGTAGTTCAAAAAGATAGACAAATATTAGGAGGTGGAAGCAATTAACTGGACAATGATGATGTAAGCCACATCTTCTTAGCTTACTCTTCTAAAAATCTATATCACTCCATGAATCCACTGGATATGTTACATAGCTGACAGGTAAAATTAGGATAGATGTCGTGTGCTCAGCTTCCACCCAAAGCTACTTATGAATAACTTAATCAAATCTACATGTGTGGAAACAAGATAAGGATTGTGTTTCTATTACCTTCTGGGCAATAAATGGGTGCAAATATGTGAGTGAAACATCAATCCAATGTAATAGCATTTTATGTTCATTTTATAGTCCCTTTGTGCAGATACAAGTAGAAAAGTACAGAAGAGATTTCTGAAGTTCTTTCTAAGAAATGGAGTGTTCTCAAATCTGTCTGCCTCTCCTGAAATCATGTCACCCCCAAATCCGTATCTGTAATTGATTTTTGCCAATGCTTTGTGTAGACATGTTAGTTCCTCTTCTGTTTGGATGTTTAATTATTTGTCACTAACAGCATATGGATGTTGGATTGATGTATTGACTTTGTTTACCATACAGTATACACAAATACTGTCCCTTATGGAGGAAGGGTGTGTGAATGGGTTGCAGAGTGAGTGAGAGGTCACATATGCAAAACCCGTTAGGTGAATTAGTAATCTTAAAATGATGTATGGTTGATTATTGTGGATGGGTCCTTCATTATTAATGTGAAAGATGTACATGAAAATAGTCATTGTCATCTAAGCGTCACAGTTTGGCTTTATATATTTAATCAAAAAGATTCTGAATTTTATGCAGAAATGTCGTGTTACTAGAGTTGGCTCCTGCACCCTCTTTTCAAAGACCTTATCTGAAAAGGAGAAGCTCGAATGTTTTTGGTAACCAGCCAGACTTATCTGTCAAATAATGGCTTCATAATAAAGATTTCTCAGTGCAGGTTATGCTGTGTTTGAAAGGGTGTGGGAAGCATGAACTACCTCATTTAATAATAAGATAATAATTATTTCATTAATTTATTAAGATAATGGCACAGATTCATAACTGTTCTTATATGCATGGCTGGAAAGAATGCTCTTTTTGAAAAGTAGTGTAATGGCAAAAAGAAGAAGCATTTCTTCACACTGGGAGTTATTTGGTATAATATAACACAAAATGTTAGAGTGTGCTGTGTAGTTTCCTGCTAGAAACAAATCCTGTATTTCTAATTTTGCTGAATACAACAGAGGAAGAAAAATCTCAGTCTTTTACAGCTGTGATATAGAATTATATTAATTCTTTATGTCTCAGACTGTCAGACTCTTTAAAATTTAATAATCAGAAATGTAGATGAGCACTTGAAGGCTATTATTCCTGAACAGCAATACTGAACAGCCAGTAAAATGTGTTCTAAAGTTACCAAGAGATTATTTTCTGTCTGCTTATGAAAGAAGTATTTGTTATTTCCCAGTCTGTACTGAAAGCAGTTAAAATCTTTAAATCATAATCACAAAAATCTCTAACCAGACTCTTTTCTTGCAGGCCAAAACCAAACTATTGAAGCATTCTATTTTAAAATATTACGCAGAGCAAGGGATGATCACATAAAAAATGCAGAAACCAGTTTTGAAATTGTAAACACTATTCCAGACTAGTTTTCTTAATGTTTTAGAGTAGATTATTCTAAAACTGCATCATTTCTTTTATACATGTATAGTCGTAGAGGTATCAGTGGACTTACAGTTGCCAAGATCTGGAATAATGATGCAGCCAGTTTTCTCCCTTAACAAGTACATTAAATGTGCACAGAGGATCCATAAAAAGCTCTTTGTGGGGTTCTTTTCATTGTAATTCTAATGTGAGCTGAGGACATGGCATGTTACCTTGGCTGAAGCAAGGTGTATCACCAGGCTGTCTATTCATGATGTGGTACACACACCACATCAAGTAAACTAGGGTAGAAAGCTGCAGTTTATGACTCAGCAAGAGCATTTGTGTCTATACACAGAGTAAGTTTAGCAGCTGATTCTCCTGCTAATATGTAACAAGTTACATGGTTACCTTACTAGGAGCTGCAGTGTACACTTAACCAAAAGAGAAATAGTTCCCAGCATTTGGTGAACAATATTTTGTGCAAAGTTTCTTCCTCTTCAAAAGCTCCCCAAGGGAAAAAGATACTGGTAATTTACTTTTATTGAAGCAGACCTCACTTGGAAGTAAACATGTGAGGAGGATGACAGACGATAGATAAGGCAAATTTCCTTTCTATGCCTCCCGTTTTTAAATCCAAAGAAAACATCAATGATGCAACTTTTCATGCTGTGCCTTTCCAATACATTCAGCTGGGTGCATTTAAGGCATATTTTGGTACATTTAGAGAGCTTGATCAAAACAGTAGAAGATGCTGCACTTGTATTGGGCTGTTACACATCATATAGACTAGCATGTGCTGGGGCATTTATCATGAACACACCCTTTGAGAAGAAATTCAGGTGAGAAGGTGAGAAGATCTGGAGAAAAGGAAACTGTGATGTGCATGAAGATCATGTTGCCATGCTCAGTGTTGATACACTGTTGCTTTTTGATCCCAGCTCACTCATTTCCCCCCAAATTTTACTTCAATATGTTTGCAGTCTTTCCTGTTTCGGTGCTCACCGTGCCCTGCTGAATGTAACCATACAGGATAAAAATATGCAAAGCAACCTTCATGTTTCTCATGTTTTAATAACTGATATAAAGAAAGCATCACTGCTACTGAAAATAATGCCATTTTAAAGTAAAAAAAAAATTTCAACCAGCGTAGAATTTACCTCTCCATTACCCATCTCAGAAGCCTGAGACCCTCTCATCCCTGGCATCTCCCCTCAGGCAAATATTCTTTTTCATGCTCCCACTAAGATGCAGGATCAACAAAGTACAACATGCCTCACATCCTTCACACTGATTCAGCCCCAGGAAATACCAGTCATTGGTTTTAACCTTACTTTGACAGCGGCAGTGTAGGTCAACAGTATCCTACTTCATCAGCAATCACAATCAAAAGCTGCCTTGCTAAAGGCCAGCAAGTTCAGCAGTTCACTTCCAAAGCAACACCCACCACTGCTCTAACAGAAGTTTTCCAGATATCAGGTCTATACTAGCTTTTTGATTTCAAGTTGTAAACCCTTTCAGGACCGAGAAAGGCTGTAAAGACTTGTATACATTGAAAACCCTTTTCCTGCAGTTTACAGGCCAATTCTGACACTTGAACCCAGGAATCGCCAGCAGCTTTCCGGATGCTGCCGAACCTTACATTGCTATGCTGGTCTGAAAGGCTCTCCACTCAAGATCCCTGCGGCTGCTTTCCCTCGAAGACCAATCTGTCATAGCAAGGCATGCCTATTGTGTTTCCTAAAATGCCACAGACAGAGGAAAGAAAGTGAGTTATTTTATTAATATATTTATATAATTATTGTTGGAAAAACTTTGAATACAACACATAATTTTTCTACAGTGACTGAATCCACCTGGGAAGGAGCCAATCTATGTTATATATTTAATTTCTCTACACATACAGACTTTTTTTTTCACCAGAATCACTGCAATATTAGAAAAAAGGAAGAGATAGGGCTTTACAAACAGCTGTTTTTCTGCTGGCCTTAAGGAAAAATAACAATATATTTTTTATTAGATATCTGATAGATATAGATATATCTATCTATTATCTATTATCTATATCTAGATAATAGATATAGATATTAGATATCACCAGGATTATGTTCAAGTGAGGAAGTTCATTGTGCCTGTGAATACAAATAGAATTTTAGTTTTTATTAAGTAGAAGAGTTATATTTACACTGTTTGTTAGCCCAAAGCTGAATACTACCTTTTGTTCATTAAGTTAGAACATCAAGACTTCTCATTCAGACCTAAAAAACTTTTGCAACCTCCAGGATCAGTGTGGCATTTTAAGTTTTACTCTAGATTTACATGTAATATATGTGCAACTGTAATATAAAGAGTAGGTAATTTCAAGTATATTTTTTTCTCAGTGATAGCAAGTTTATTTTCAATTTTCTCATATCACTGTTGCCTTTTACAAGTTTTCTAGTGGACAACTATTCTCAGCTTTATTAGTACTTAGCTCCCATTTCACAACCTGTCAAATGGCTATTCAAGCAGAATACCCCATCCCCCTGCAGACCGAAAATTAGTCTACTCATAGTTATGTCTCCCCATGGGAATCACCACTTCAATGATTGCTGAAAAGGCTGCCATCACTGAAATGAGTCACTAGTGGTCACTGAAAAAAATAATATAATGTAATGACAGTAATCTCTGCTTCAAATGAGTTTAATAAATTTTGCCTGTTTCCATACACCCCACTGCTGACTTCACTATACATTTTGTAATCTAGTTGTGAAACCAGTACTCAAGTGCTTGAGCCACATGTTTTGTAGCCACAAGACAAGATTTCTTTCATCTAACTTTAGACATTTACAATGTAAACTTCTACATATGACGTAGTTATCCTAAGCTTCCTTTATACTGGAGTTAACCACTTAGAGATATAATTCATCTGACCTATGTTAGACGTCTGTTTTAGGATAAATCTACAGCTGCTCAGATTAATCCTATCTAATGTGACTTTGTCATAGAGCAGTAAGACTATTAGAGACTTAGGAATAAATGTAAATATTACTAATGATTTTTCTGCAAGCCTCCTTTGATGCAATACAGAAAATTAGAACTTTTAATGTCTTTTCTGACAGAGTATGGTAATACCAGAAAAAGGCACAGATAAAACTCTCTGGGTTACTCAGGGGTCTCCATGCGGTATAGGATCCAGTAACTTATTAAATATTTTTAATTTCTTCTCAACTTAGTCCTAATAATAAATATAAAAATATTATTAAGAAGAATTAGATTTTTTTTTTAAAGGCAGATTCAATACAGATAAGTAGGAACATTCAGTTATGTTTAACCTTCCTTATGAGTGGTTTGACTAGATGATCTGACCTCTTAATCAAGTATGTTATGATTCTGATGAGTTGATGTCTCTGTTTCTTAAATACTCATGTCGACAATTTATAGAACTGAAGGATTTCTTCCACTGATATCTTAAAATGGTAATTTTGATGCTATAAGTATTTTAATATGGTAGCATTATTTCCTTGTTACTTCTCACTAAATCTAAGATTTCTTTTTAGTAAACAAAATGATATCATATATCAACTTCATTTTAAAACAATGGAAGCAAACCATTAAATTGTTATTTAACTAGACAACAACTCAATTTTTCTAGGATTAGGAAACAATAGAAATCTGTTATGATGCAACACATGCACTTTATCCAACCTTTGCTTTCTAACAGTAGTTGCCATAACTACTAAAATACTTCTTGTATATGCTTCCTGATTCAGCTTTATACACAGCAGGCAGAAATATCTGTTACATGTGAAAAAATACGAGCTGCTAAAAATGCTTTAAAAAGCTATGTGATGCTATATTTTGCTCTACCACACGTGATAAAGAAGAGATGAGCATAGGTGAATGAATGCTATCAATTACTTAGGGCTCACATGAACACAGAATTTTATGTAAGCATCCTGTGTATTCTAGTCAATCCATTTTAAAAGTCAGGCCATTGAGTCTACTGTTTATCCTGAGGGTATGATTTTCTAAAGACAATAGTTTTCCTCAACGCTATTGATCTAATGGTCTGTTCCTGTGTCAGTATGTATATGGCTGATCCTGAAAGGCTTTGTGAGGTGATCACTTCAGCCCCTTCTACAACCTTTCCCATAAGTGCTCTAGCTCTCTCATTGTGTGATAATCTTTGAAA
>JAOXJK010000001.1:170243698-170264430 GCA_025774025.1 Xenus cinereus
TTGAAATAACCGAATGCACATTTTCACCAATAAGTTCTAAAATAAAAAGATGTCTGCAGACATCACTGTTACTGTTCTGTCTCCAGCTGGGGCTGAGAGAGACAATTAACCTACATGTTGAACTCTAAAAGAGATATTAAGGATGTGATTCTCAGTTAGAGATGGAATTCCATGTGGAATATAGAGCAAGATGACTGGGAAAAAAGGAGCTCAAGGTATATTTTTCTCCAACATATTTGCTGTTAGGCTGGTTTTTGGTACTTGGTACCCAGAACATTAGATTTTGTACACCCTTTTTTGAATATTTAGCTATTCTGACTACATAGGAAGCCAGAAATTCTGCTTAACCTCCAAGTCTTATTAGATACCTATATGGTATAAACGACATGCCAAATGATGTTGAATTTTTTTAATCTTTTAGTAGACATTGTCGTGCTTAGCTTATCATCTCTTGAAGATTCTTCTGGCTCTGTTCAGTATTCTGTGAAAAGTATAAGGCAAGATCCTGTAGAGGAAGAAAAACTCTCCACATGATTATATTACTAATAACTGTGTATATGAGAGAAGAGAGAAGACAGTGGTGTGTGTGCAGGAAGTCTTAACAGCAGAATTTTCTAACTTGTGTATTTGTCTTTGTAAATATAACAAACCACTGTCTTCCCTTCATTGAACTGCTACTCCTTGATACAACTAAATACATTGTATATGGTGTGTTTTGCGTATGTTACACAATGTTTCGTGTTCTCCTTGCCCTTAAACTGGTTTTCTTCCAGTTATCAAGTCTGCATTTCTTTAGCTATGAATAATTGACCTTTGGCGATCTGTTTATAGTCTTGGAGATAGCAACTTACTTATTACTAGCATCTATTTTAAAATTATAGTTATGCCACCCAATTATACAAATCTAAGCAAAAATATAGCAAATTAAGTAATAACCACGTTTGATATGTTAGTGTTTTGGTGGGGTTTTGGTTTTTTTTTGGTTTTTTGTTGGTTGTTTTTGTTGGGGTTGGTTTGTTTGTTGTTATTACAGCTAAATAAGCCAAATTAAAGCTCCAGAAAAACTAACACATGTTCAGACAAAGGGTGAAAAGTCTTCTCTTCAGAGCTTTGCCAAGTCAATATGGTGACTGTAGCTTGTTACTAGCAGTGGCACTTATTTATGTATTAGTCTGCAGAATAGACTCTGAAATTTTATTTTACGGGTTTGTTGTGGTTTGTTTGTTTGTTTGTAATACAGAAAATTTCTCTTGGAATTTTAATGAAAGGAGGAATAATGGAGAGTCTTTACACAAAGATAATATTGCCCACCACTTGACAACGGCGAGATTCATAAGGAATTGTAACTCACTGGTTACAAAAGTCTATAAACAGGACAACACTTTAAAACAAATCCTCAAAATAATTTGTGATATAGGGTAGAAATACCAGGAAAAGAAAAATTAGCCGCATAAAAATAGAAAAAGATAACAAAAAAGTTTTGAGATGCATTCAGCAGGGCTGTCTTCCCCATTTCTTCTTCACTGCTTACCACTCAGCTTGTTCTTCTGAATCACAAATACACACAGCTTATATATTACTGTTGATTTAGTCAGTTACAAACTGCATAACTTCCCAAGGTCTGCACGTTTATGTAGTTTATGTAGGCACATTCGCTATTTTGGCAGGATGACTTCTGTAGGGGCTTTGCTACCCGTTGGCCAGTAGAGAGTCAAAGGTCTTTGCTTGAAAGCAGTTCTCCCTGAAGGGATTTTGTCTGAGGTATGTGATTTTCTATATGCAAGGAAGAAAATCCCAGCTAAAAAACTGTAAAGGTCACAAGGAACTTAGAGAAATGTAACTTTCAGTTCTTATTTCATGGCAGAGGAGAGAATGTAGCTTTATAAAATTAATCTTTTACTGCTTTTTCCTTCACTGTATACTACAGCTATCAAATTCTGGGATAAAAGGGTTAAAGGATTTTAATTTTTTTTCTTAAAGTGTCAGCATGTTCCATAGTTCTTCCTCCCACGGAAGAGAACAGTTCTCTAGACTGAGTCAAATTTTATTTGAGCATTCAGCAAAGTAAATGATTACTTTGGATAACATTTTAGAGTGATAAGATGGCAGCTAATAGACTTGATTAGAACTGAGTCAGCAAATAGTTTTGCTTTTTTTCTTAACAGGACTTGAGTACATAGAAATGGCTATAAAGTGCTGAGCAGGGATGGCAAAAATGTGTCTATTTTTGTCAATGTGTAAAAATCTGAGTCAGGAAGAAGTCCATCCTGCCTTTTGGGCTGAAGTGTTATAATGGCTTATAACGAGATTAAAAGTTTGTTTCAGAAATAACTTTTGTCTCATAAATACCCAAATTTCAAAATGTGTATGGCTAGTCTCAAACTAACCCTGCTTTCTTCCCACCAAATGAAAAGTATGCAGTATTTGTACATCTGTATGTATTTGAGGTGATTGCATTTGTGTTTGTGAGGTATTAGTAAAATCTGACATTTTTCTTGCTAATGAGAGTCAATCCTTAGAACTTAAAACCACCAATTTCTGTAGCATCTCATCTTTTCTCTATAGACGCATTAGAATCAGTTACAACTGAAATAAAAATTTGAATACTCAGGAAGCCCAAGGTCTTCAGGGAAGAGGAACTTTCCTTTGTTACAGTGGAATAGATCATTGTTCTTTAAGATCCTGATCTTGAATAGACCTCTCTGTACTTGGCTATCCACAAAAGGTTGCAAGGATGTAGTCACTGTCATGCCACTCTGCCTAAGGGATTACACTGCAACAAGGACCAAAATCTGAAATGCAGCAATGGAAGTACACACAAATATGGTATTGTTCTATTAGGTTGACAAAAAAACCACAGAAAGGGGTTAAATTACTAAAGATCAATTTTAAATTACAATAATACATAATACACACATCTTTTGCCACCATTTTCTCATCAACTTTTTCACTCAGTCCTTCGCATGAATGCTTGATGAATTTTTAGGAATGTGAAAGTATGGGAATCGTCTTTCCCAGCAACTGAGTAAAACACTCATCAGTAAAATGAAAGGCTGGAATAAATTACAGTTAAATTAGTTCATAAGTTGATAAAAATGTACTTAGAGAGTAGTTATCAGTAGATCCTTCCCCAGCTCTAGTGAAGTACCACCAGTGCTTGCCTGGGTATTGGTGAGTTCAGTCCGAATTCATTAATGACATGGAACAAAGCACCACACTTTCATTTTAGAGCAATTCAGGTGAGACAGCTTTAAGCTCTTCAGAGAACAAAGACTGGATTCAGAGAGGTCCTAAGCAGTTAGAGCAATGGTCTGAAATGAGCAGGACAGGATTTGGGGGAAGCAAGAGCAAAATGCTGCAGTTAGTACAGCAGTCAGCCAGACCCACACATCACAAGAAACCAGCATGCCAGCAGTTTTAAAGGAAAAAAAAAACAACACAACAGCCAAGGGACATATTAGACAGCAGACATATGTATCAATGATAAAAATTCCCAGAAATAAAACAATTTGAGAAGCAGGCTGAGAAAACTGTCAGGACCTTAATGACCTTGCTCAGTGCTCCCAGCACATACTTCCACCTTGCCCACAGGCCAGGACCCCATGTCAGCCTCCCAAGACCATCAGCCCCTGCCTCAGCGATGCCACAGAATGGCAGGTCTCCGGCTCCCCACAGCCCTGCCCTTCCTGGCCATGGGTCCCACCATGCCAGATCCACCTGAAGACCAATGTCCCAGCGTGGCCTCAGCCCATCCCTGTTCCCCAGGGAGGTTCTCAGTGCTCAGGGCTGGGGCTGTTCTGGTGTCCTCAGCTGCCCTGCTCCTGGCTGAGGGGTGGGAAAAATATTCTGGTTCATACAAAATTTTTCACCTAACTATTCCATTGGGACACGTAACTTCTTTTGCATTTTCTAAAAGAAGAAAAATATGGTTAGTATAGATATATGTCTTGTTTGACATAAGCTAATATCTTAAATTTATGTCCTTCTACAATAATAAATGCAAACTGAAACTTATGACCTATTTTCAGATTCATTTTAATCAGTACTTCAACAAGGAGCAATATCGGATAACATAGTAACAGTAATGTTTGTTTTTTTTTAAATTACATTAAGCAATGTTCACTATAAATTCTCCAAATTTTATGACTAATTTAGCGTGATATCTGTCATATAGGCTGTTTTTGTATGGAATTCTGTAATTCATTATTTATATAGACTAGGAATTGTGCTGTCAATTTTTTGCTAAGCAGAATGGTTTTTGCTAGCAGAATGGTGCCCAAAATAGGGTCTTTATATGAGTTATTTTTGTTTTCAATAACTTTTAAGTTCTTATATTAGTGACTGGACTTATGCCTCAAAAATTCCTTAGAAGATATTCTCTTTCACTACCAGTATCCCACATTCACTTCCAGTATCCTGCATTCCCACCCCGGCTTCGTTATTTATTTATTTATTTTTCTCAAAATGGATATTAAATTGTATTGCACTTTTAAATATTTTTGAAATAATTTTTGCGTGGATTTTCTTTCTCTCCTGTTGCACATCTTTTTGATATTTCCAATGGTTTTGCAATTATATATTTTGTTCCATTCTATTTATTTCAAAATAAATATCCACTGCAGTTCCTAGTGTATTATTTGATTTGTTCTATTGTTCTTATGTAACCCCCTTGTATTTGTAATTACTTTTCTTTCTCTCCACACACTTAGCTTTGCAGTGAAGCAAGAACTGAAAAGAAATGGTGTCTTCTGATCACGCACGTTTTTCTCTCTACTGGACAGAAAGAAAGTAGTATTAAAATTTATTGTGAATGAGTGAAATATTCCATTCTAAATTATGCTATATCCAGAATAAATAGGCTGAGTTTAGATTAGCCGGAACAAAGACTCTGTATGTAGCTTGATAGATTGTTTCATAGCAAGAGGCAAAATTTTTCAAGAGGAACATGCAGAAAAGGAAACTTGGGAGGAAGTAGCAAGGAGTTAGGTTGGTTGCAAATCATTTTTATTTTAGCTGCAACTACAGAATCTCTATATCATACTTCTAATAAGCATACTTTTTTTTAAGAACTATAAGATCTCCACACAATTATAAAAACTTACAAACCCTGTCATTTTTGAGTATAGAATTTAGAGTCAAATCATCCTTGATTAATGATTGCTTTGGTTTCTTCATTTGCATGAAATGGACATGTAACATGATCATTTGAAATCATTTCAACTTATTTTTAAGATGGAATTCTGAAATTCAACCACATATTCTAGAATTATTTCGCTGTTTCAATCTTTTCATAAAAGCAATGGTTAAAATGACAAAAGGAAAACCTCTTCTCTCACAGTAGCCACTGTTTTGTGGGAAAAGTGATTTCATCCATTTTCAGTAATTTCAGCAGATGCTGAAAATAACATTTCAGCAAAGGAATCAAGTTTATTACATCGAAATACAGAGGCTAAACCCCTAACCTCCTAATCTTTAACAGTTTTTTTTTCTTAGATATGTCTTTTTTTCTACATGTTGGTGAAGGTTTTGTAAGTGCTGAAGGAAATCTTCTAAATGGAATAAATTAACTAGTAAGTGATTTGTCTTATTCAAAAACATGGAAATATAACATTATAAATAAAAAAATATTTTGTCTAAGCAATCCTAAGCTGTAAGTACTGTCTAACCTGCTAGAAAGGTCAGAAGTTGCATGGAGTTCATTGTGCTCTTAAGACACACTCCTATAAACAAACAATTCAATTAACACAAACTTTTATTTGATGTTGTTCCAATTCCGGCTCTATATTTTTTTTTTTTTTTTTTTTTTGGCCTACAGGTATTCTAGTAAGCATGCTTGGGAATGCTCCTGGGCAGAGGCTAGTTGGCACATAACAGTCCACATCTAAGGTAATAAACTTTCTCAGCCTTCATACTATAATGGCTGTATGCAAAGCTCTATTGGAGGCGGTTCCTGTACATTTTAATACCAGAGCATGCCTGGGAATTGTTCAGGAGAGTGTTAGTTGGAATAGGATAAATATACCTTAGGTAAGGTTTGAAACATGCCTAGTTATATTTCAGTGCTGGGCAGGATTTACTGTACCAGTACAGTTACAACTTCTGTGCCTCTACAAAGAATTTTTCCAACAAAGCAGTGTTATTTGTGTGTATGAATACACATACAGAATTTTTTTTCATGATCCTAACTGAAGGAAGTGTGCTGGCAGAAAATTTTGACATTTTGAGTTTTTGAGGGTTCTTTTGAATTTGGGGGTTTTTTTGAGGTTTTGGTTTTGGTTTTTTTGAGTTTGTTGCATCTGATGGGAAAGACAGTACATGAAAAACCTACTCTGAAAATAACAAAGCTAAAACACTTGCACTAGAGACATCATAAGTGGTAACGTGCCTTTTCATGGATTTTTTTTTTAGCAATGTTTACTTCTCTCATGTACTATCAGAAGTTTTCAGATGAGCAGCGTGGGAGAAAGCAGTGTGTGGCAGTGCCAGTGATTATAAAAAAACAAAAGTGAACCAAGGGCAGGAACTAGCAGACAGTGTGAGAAATTCCCTGCCAAGCAGAGAATCTTGCAGAGCAAGCTCACAGCTGGCTTCCTAGTTATCTGGCACCAGAGGATATCAATGAGCAGGACTGATGGAAACTTCATGTATAAACATGAGAAACAGAGTTAACGTGACAGTCAGTGCACTGATAAAGCAAAGGGGATCCAGAGGCAGGTGCTGATCACAGGAAAAACCTTCAGTGGTGACTATGCACCAAAAGACATGATCCCCAGGACTTGGTGTAGCCAGATGAAGTCCTTTGATAGCCACTACAAATAAAGGTCTTGTCCTGGTTTGGGGTGGAGCAGAGACAACTTTCTCTTCAGTGGGAGAGACTCTTGCTTATACTTGTTGCAGCGGCAACCAGGGTCAGCTGACTTGGCTGTTTACCCTGTGGAGGGATTGCACCTGTGGGGAATAGTGGGCAGGACAGGTGACCCAAACTGACCAATAAGGTATTCCATTCCATCTGCCATGCCAGTGTAAAAGCTGAGGGTTTAAAGGGTTGGCTCTTCTTCAATGGTTTGGCTTCTTTAATGGTTCTCTGTCTTCAGTAACTGGTATCTGTGGAGGACCCTATCAGTTCATCTACTTTTGTTGCTGATCTGTTGGTTTTTGAAGCATGGTCTGGAATCCAATTCCCATTTGTCACTGACTCCAGTCTTCAGTTTGGAACTTCCCCAGTGCTGTCTGTTGACATCTCCCTGGGAACTTGATATGGTTTTGTATATATTGTATCTATATCAGTATTTCCTTTTTATTTTATTATTAATATTTCATTAAAGTAGATTAGGAGGTTTTTTTAAAACTCATAAATCTCTTTATCTCTCTTCTTCATCTCCTTGGAGCCAGAGGTGGAGGAGAGCACTTGTTGTCTGGTCATTGGCCAACCCAGACCAAACTGTGACAGGTCTTCTGGCGCTGGGTGCCATCATCCAGGTTCACGCTGTAACAAATGCCTGGTGCTCCTCCCTGGGGCTGAACACAACAGTGGCGTTCTCACCTATAAGACATGTCGTCTCGTACGTGGAATCATACAATCGTCTAGGTTGGAAGGTTCCTTTATGATCATCTAGTCCAACTGTTAACATAAAATTGCCTAGTCCACCACTAAACCATTTCATGAAGCACCACATCTACCTGTCTTTTAAATACCTCTAGGGATGGTGACTCAACCAGTTCCATAGGCAGCCTGTTCCGATGATTAATAACCCTTTCAGTAAAGAATTTTTTTTCCTAATATCTATCCTAAACCTCCCTTGGTGGAACTTGAGGCCATTTCCTCTTGTCCTATCACTTGTTACTCAGGACAAGAGACTGATCCCCACCTCGCTACAACCTTCTTTCAGGTAGTTTTAGAGAGCAATAGGGTCTCCCTTCAGCCTCCTTTTCTCCAGACAAAACAATCCCAGTTTCCTCAGCCACTCTTCATAAGACTTGTGCTCTTGACCCCTCACCAGCTTTATTGCCCTTTTCTGGACCCACTCCAGCACCTCAATATCTTTTTTGTGGTAAGGGGTCCAAAACTGGACACAGTATTTGAGGTGGGATTTCACCAGTGCTGAGTACAGCTGGACACAGATGCAGCTCCTTTACCCAGCATTGCATTAGAGAAGAAAGTGAGCAGCATTGATTGCACCTGGTATGACAAACAGGAGATGAAAAAGATAAATAAGAGCCTAAACGCTATACAAGTGACAGGAATGGTATAGCTAATACAAAAAACTTCCTGGAATATGGATAATTATGATTTCTTGTAGCAGAAGAAAGGTTGTCTCCAGATATGAAATGTTTGTTTGCCAAAATTAGATTATGTAATTAAAACTCATCTCAGTAAGCACAAAGGAACACATAGGAAGAACCTGATAAACTAACTGGAGGCACCTGAACACCCTGGCCTGCATCCTCTGAAGGCTGTCACAGGTATCAGCCCATTGTCCAGCTGTAAAAGACATTAACATGTATCAATGAGAGCTGAGGGCTGCTCTCTGGATTGATCTACAGACAGGGAGGTTACTACCTAAAGAGTGTGCACTTCTTATGGGATACTGGGGAAGACAGTCCTGAGATTGTACCAAGACTTACCATGAGGTGTTTAGGGAAAAAGACCCAAAGACCAAAGGAAGGGAATAAAGTAGATCAGGGACGAGCCAGCATGGGAAAGCAGAGGTAAAAGAAGGTAAAAGGGGTCAATCACATGTAAATATCTTGCTGATCAGTATGCTTGTCTGACCCTGCCATAGTATCTCCTTTCCTCTTTCTCCATTTCTACCTATTTTCGTCAGTGAAAGGAAATCTAGAGAGGATATTAAGGCCCTTAGAATTGAGTAGGAATACTGAATTCCATTTAGAGAAGTTTCTTGTATCGGTAATTCAGGTCTTTGGGTGGGAAACAGTACCAAGAAGACCTTAGAAGCGTTAGTGTTTGGTGATTTTGTTCTGAGTGGCACAGAGGCACCTGCTTCCTTGCGTGATCTGTCATTGCAGGGAAGTTTGCCACTTTTCAAAGTCCACATCCATGAACTTGCAGATAGCAAGTTATGAGGATCGTTCAGTCACATCATGATGGTCCAGTTATAAGCCCTATCTGCTCATTCGTGTGGAAACCAGTAACGTACATAGGGAAAAGCCTGAGCAGAGATCTGAGGGCAAGGGTGAGAGCAACAGTTTCCTGAGTGTTTTTCTCTGTAATCCCTCCAATTAAGGAGACCTGAATAGAAACAGACACAGCAGGCAGACTAACACGTAACTGTATCTACTGTCACTAAAAATGTTTTGGCTTCTTTGATAATTGTGCTTCAATTGATGATTAAGGGGTACCACTGGGAAGAGATGGAATGCACCTAATAAAAAGCGGGGAGAACGTATTTGTGTACAAACATGCTAACCCAATGCAAAGGCTTTTAACTGTTCGCTGGGAATGAGGACTACACCCTGAAGTAATGATTAAGACAAAAGAGGTAAGAGGGAGACTTTCAGAATTCCTGTCAGAAAGGGAGGGAGTTCAGAAGCTTTTTTCAAGCTGCCTGCAAAGTTATTATTAAACTAAAGCATAGGAAGGACAGCCAAGGGAAAGAAGAAAGAAATTTAACTTTCTGTAGAAGAGCTCCTTGACTGCACAGAGTTTCACTATGAAACTGCAGACGGATCTGTTGAATATCTAAGATTAGATCTGAGGGAACAGTAAAACTTACAATTTTTGAGCTGTGTTGTATGCCATGGAAGAAAGAGCATGAAATGGATGTGGCTTTCTAGAGATAAACAACAAAAGTCTCCCTGTAAAAGGCGCTCATGGTCATGCCAGATTGTCCAGCTGCTCAGACTTCTGCAGGCAGGGTAGCATGGCATTGTGAAAGCAATTTAGGAAGTTTCCAGATTGCACTGCTAACAATTATCTCAATCAACCAATGAGTGGTTAGTGACGATTAAAGCTCATCTTGAACTTTTGCTCCCAAAGACATAACAAATGTGATCATAGATGGCATTTTCAGTGGTAGTGACTATAACATGACTACGCTCAGGATCTGACAGAAAGTAAGCAATAGTGCTAAGACTCTGGATTTTAGGGGAGCAACAGCTAGGCAGAATCACCCAGCCATGAAAAGGTAGGCAGACCAAAATGTCTGTCCAATTACTAAAGGACTTTTACAGAGATGTCAGGAAGATATAATCTCACTGTACAGGAAGATCAGGATTTTCAGTGGAACACTGGGTTTTTTATGCAAGGAGGTTTTAATGAGTGGAAGGGTTTGGGGAGTTTTGTTTTGTTATTGTGGGTTCTTTTTGTTGTTTTTTTGTTTGTTTGTTTGTTTGTTTGTTTTAAGAGAATATAAGCAGTAGAAACAAGGAGAGGCAACAAAGCAAGGGAATAAAAACATTGCCTTGACACTTAAAATAGAAATTAGGAGGACAAAATGAAGACAAAGGTAAAACTATCAAGGGATATAATGAGTAATAAGAAGGACGTTCTACAAGCATACTAATAGTGAATGGAAGTTCAGAGAAAATGTGCGTCCATTGCTGAATGAAGAAGGCAGTCTAGTGAGAGTTAAGGCAAAGGCACAGGTACTCAACCCCTTTCTTGACTGTAATCTCCAGAAAAACTCAATCCCAGATATTTGTGTTTAAAAAAATATTTTGGGAAGGAGAGAGACAGCCAACAGGGGAGAGCAACAGATTTGGGACTACTTAGGGAAGCTGGTTGGATTCACATTTGTTGGGGAGAGTGGGATTCACCTAAGTGTGTTGAAAGAGCTCCTGATGAAACTGCAGGGCCATTATCATCTGGAAAAAACCATTGTTATCGAGAGAGGTCATAAATAACTAGGAAAATGGCTCATGTTGCATACATGTCTAAGAACGGCAATAATGCAGACCAATAAAACTAAAGGCAGGTCATTTTCACCTCAGCCTTGACAAGATCATGAAGCATGCCCTCTTGAAACCCAAGGTAGATTTCAAATGCATGACAGACAAGAAGGTAATCAAATTTATTAAGGGCAATCTTCCTTGACCAGTATAAATGCTTTCTACAGTTAAAAGACTGACTACAGGGAGAAGGAAACAACAACAGGTGTATCTCAACTTCTGAAAGGCTTTTGAGACCATTTCCCACAACAGCCTCATGTGGAAGCTGAAGAAATCTGGACTAAATGAACAGATTGTTTGAGGACCTGAAATTTGGCTTAACAGCCAGGGTCAAATGATAGCAATCAATATCTCAGCCAGCATCCAGTTTGTGGCCAGGAAAAGCTCTGTACACCAGGTTTCATGCTGAAGCCAATATTATTCATTCTTTTTGTGGATAACTTGGATGAAACGACAGAAGGCACTCTCAAGAAAATCTTGAACAATGCTGCACTGTGGGGTGATGATCGACACACTGAATGTTAGAACCCTGGAGGACTGTGAGATACTTAATTGTTTCACCAACTGAAGCCTCACAAAGTTCAACAAGTATACTGCCAAGCAGTATATCTGAAGCAGTATATCCCCATGCTCCAATACAGGCGAGGAAGTAACTAGCTGAGCAGCAGCCTTGCTTGACAAAGTCTCGATAATTCAACTAAACTGATTTTGAGACAACAGTGTGCTCTCATTGAAAATAATGCACCGGGCAAAATCTGCAATCAAAACATACAACTGTATCCAACAAGTGTGGATAACAAGTACAAGAAGGCTGCTGTTCCAGTTAACTCCCAACTGATGAGACCACCACTGCAGTGCTTTGTGCAGTGGTTTGCTCCCCCATAATCAATTATTTCAAGAAGGACAGTAAGAAGCTGGAGAAGCCCCAGTGCTGGTCTACCAAGATACCTAGGGATTTGGGGGTAAATGTGAAAAAAGCAAGTCTTGTTTGGTGTGGTGAAGAGGAAGATAAAGAGAGTTCCAATAGAAATCCATTTCTTGAAGAGAAGTTACAAATATGATGGAACAAAATTCTGGTTTTGACTAACACGCTGTGAAAAATGAGCCAGTGGTCTCCAGCCACTTGGGAGGTTGACTCTGGACATTAGGACAAATTCCTTCCCCAGGAAGGAGGTGCACTACTAAATCAGATTACCCAGATAACCTCTGTCCTTACAGGTTTCCAAAGCCCTGTCTAACTTAACCTAGCATTGACACTACCCTGTTTGAAGGTGTCAGATTGCAGTAGATAACCTCCCAGAAGATGTCATTTCCAATAGATGATTCAGAAAGAAGGTAAATCAGATGTCTTCAGAAAGAAGGTAAATCTGGTCTCTGGCCTTTAAGTTCTCCAGCTCTCACAGTCTCTCAGTTATCAGTTCATCTTTAGAGAAAAGTGAAAATGACATCATATCTTGAAGATATGTTCTCATGTATATAAGGGTAATTCCAGTGTTTTAGCTAAAATCATTTCCCAAGGAGATGCATCCATAAGCAAACTTTTACAAGACATAATCTCTGTGAAATAAGAGACTAAAATACATTCTTTTGGGATATAAAAAAAAAAAAAAAAAAAAAAAACCAAACCAATCTTCTTCTCATTACCAACCACAATTTTTCTTCTAATTCAACTTAATACAAAAGACTTCAACCACCAAATGCACATTTCCTGCACTCTTCAGGTATTGTCACAAACCTTTATATAAGTAGCCTCTGATTTTAAAGAATTTCCATAAAACACTAGGGATGTAATTACATCCTTATGCTTTATGGAAAGTGTTTGTAGGTGGAAACCTGACAAAGGCAGCAAAATATCAGGGCTACCCAATACTCTAAATATTTGCTAATGCAATCCTTTTCTGAGAGTTAGATATGTGGCCAGGGAAAGGAAATGAACTTGTGCAGTTATAGCTCACAACTATATAGCTCACAGGAAAATAAGGAGATTATTGGTGACAGCCAGCATGACCCTTTTTTCACCAAGGGCAAGTCATGCCTGACAAATTTGGTGGCCTTCTACAATGGCGCTACATCATTGGTAGATAAGGTAGAGCAACAGACGTCATCTAGCTGGACTTAATGCAAAGGATTTGACACTGTCCCACATGATATCCTTGCCTCAAAATTGGAGAATCATGGATTTAATGGATGGACCACTAGGTGGCTCAGGAACTGGCTAGATAACTGCACTCAAAGGGTTACAGTCAATGACTCAATATCCAAGCGGAAATCAGTGATGAGTGGCATTCCTCAGGGGTCGCTACTGGGACAAGGGCTGTTTAACATCTTTGTTGGAGACATGGACAGTGGGATTGAGTGCACCCCCAGCAAGTTTGCTGACAACAGCAAGTTGTGTGGCACCGTCTGCACACTGGAGGGAAGGGATGTCATCCAGAAGAACCCGGACAGGCTTGAGAGGGGGGCCCATGTGAACCTCATGAAGTTCAACCAGACCAAGTGCAAGGTCCTGCACCTGGGTGATGGCAGTCCCAGGCACAAATATAGGCTGTGTAGAGAATACATTGAGAGCAGTCCTGAGGAGAGGCACTTGGGGGTGTGGGTGGATGAGAAGCTTGGCATGAGCTCACAATGTGTGCTGGCAGCCCAGAAAGCCAACTGCATCCTGGGTTTGCAAACCCCTCCATTCCTATGTATAAAGAAGATCAGTATTAGTACTGCAGCAGGACTAGAGTAGTGCAAAGATGTCCTACATTTTCTTTCTTTTCTCAGATACGAGCCAAGGCACAGATTAAGATTTTCATTAAAATGTCTTAATTTTTCTCTCCAAAGGTAATTAAACTCCTGTGTGAAACTTAGGAAATTAATATTTTGCTAACATTGTGTTTCTATAAGTAGGTTAGCAATTTTAAACCATTCATGCTGTTTTTGACTTGATCTTAAAAACAGGGGGGTTACTTTTTTTTTTTTTAGAAGTGCTCACTGCTACAAATGTGCATGAATGTCAAGCCAAAAAAGTACTAGTCTACTTGTTGAGGTAGGAAATAGACAGGGTCATCTTGGACTAGGGCCAGCAACTTCAGTCAATTATCCCTGCTGTTAATGCTAATGTTAGAGTGGTAATTACCATGTAACATCCATTGAAATTATTCCATGAAAACAATTTCATACTAGCTTGATTACCACCTGGATTCTCCTGATTGAAGTTTTTTAAGTGGAAGCAAGGAAAAGAATTAAAAAAAACAACAACCCAAAAACTAAACCTCATAAAATAATCTGCATTTCATTAAGGACTCCTTGAGGAATCAGTCACTGAGTGACTGAAAAACAAAAACAAAGTTATACCTCACATAGGAATAGGTACCTCTGGTGGCTGTTGTGTTATTCTGTGTCTTGTTCAGAACATAATAATAGTCCAGGATAGATGAAGGGTGCAGACTTGACATGATATGAATCCTTTATAGTCTGTCTTCATTATTCACACTGAGCAATTGATTATACTCAGATAATATCATAGTTTTTAGGAGCTTGCTCATTAGTCAAAATGTGAATTTTATTACAGGTATGTAGAGCATAGGGCAGAAAACAAGAGCCAGCAGTAATCAATCTTGCTTCAGGACTGAAAGTATTATTACCTTGCTAATGTAGCAGGCTACCTGAACAAGCAAACACTGGTAGAAAACCTGCATAGCAAGGCTTTTCAGCAGAGAACATAATCATACTACAGACATGCTAGTTAAGACCAAACTAGTATTCTTATGTGAAGTTCAGTGACAACTGGTGAGTCTACCATGCTCAGACGGTGTTATTTCAAGTATTTCTACATAAGGCTCATTTGCATGCTGAAGACCCAAGCAAACGGAACATTTTAAATTACGGCTAAAGTTAATGATCAAAGGATTTGAAGCTAGTGGGTCTGTATGTATAAGCAAATGTTTCTGAATCTGTTCCTTCTTCAGATCATCACATCTGTAGTTTAATCAAGGTTATAAAAGGTAATTCAGAAGGAGTTAATGAGTGCTCAGAGCCTTGTTCAGTAGCTCATGAAATTTTCAGTAGCTTTGGTGTTGCTGTTTGTACAAATATAGAGGGTAATTTTCCATTACTTCAAACAATTCACTGTATATTTTTACACATCTGTTTTGTGATGCAATGAGCTGTCCATTGATGATATGACAGCCTAGCTCAACTGCAGATGGCTGTAGTATGGACGTGAATATTTGGTAACTGTTCCATCCCCTTGTACTTATTGACTGCTGTATAGATTCCAAGATACAGAGAATTAATGGTTTAGGATGAAAAAGTCATACATATGATAATAAAACAAGCAAACACCTTATCCCTCATTCCAGATCTAAATAAGATACAGAAAAATCAGGAGGATTTAAAAAATATCATGTACACCCCCAAAGTAAGCATTTCCTTGACATATATTGCTAATCAAAAAGCAGGCAGATGAGAAAGAAAAAGGTGGAAAACATAACTAAGGATAGAATGACAGAATCATAGAATCATCTAGGTTGGAAGGGACCTTTAAGATCATCTAGTCCAACCATCAACCTATCTCTGAAAAAAACAAACAAACAAACAAACCCCCCCACACCCCAAAAGAAAACCATACATAAGGACACCCCACATTACTAAACTATGTCTCTAAGCACTACGTCAACCCATCTTTTGAAAAACTCCAGTTTCAAATGTCTGCCCATTACAATGCTTAATAACTCTTTCAGTATAAAAATTCTTCCTAGTATCCAATCTGAACCTCCCCTGGTGTAGCTTGAGGCCATTTCCTCTTGTCCTATCACCTGAGACTTGGAAGAAGAGACCAATCCCCGCCCCTCTACAACCTCCTTTTAGGTAGTTGTAGAGAGTGATAAGGTCTCCCCTCAGCCTCCTTTTCTCTAGGCTAAACAACCCCAGCTCCCTCAGTCTTTCCTCATAAGGTTTACTCTTCAGACCCCTCACCAGCTTCGTTGCCCTTCTCTGGACGCGCTCCAGCACCTCAATGTCTTTTTTGTGGTAAAGGGCCCAAAACTGGACACAGTGAGGCCTCACCAGTGTTGGATTATACAACTCAATTTTATGCACTCACAAGGAAAACTGTATTCATTTCTGGCTGGCATATTTCAGAAAGATGTGGGACAACACCTAGAATTCAAAGTGGATGAGAAATGCAATTGGCAATATTAAATTATATTTGTGGTAAACAAAACTATGAGAAAAAACTACTTCACAGTGAGGGTGACAGAGCCCTGGAACAGGCTGCCCAGGGAGGTCGTGGAGTCCCCTTCTTTGGAGATTTTCAAGACCTGCCTGGATGCAGTCCTGAGTAATGTGCTCTAGTCAATCCTGCTTCAGCAGGGGAGTTGGACTAGATGATCTGTATGATCCCTTCCATCTCTAAAAATTCAGTGAAATTCAGTGAAATTCAGTGAAATTCAGTGAAACTAAAAAGGCTGGGTTTTAAGGGAGTTTAAAGAGAAGATGAATAACAGAGGATGTGACAAGGCATATAAAAAATAAAGTGTAGAGAAGACAATTCTAATACTTCAATATATCTTTTTTTCTTTCTACAAGAAGACAAATGAAAAAAATTAAAAAAGAGTATGTAAAAGCTGGATAATAGCAAACTGTTTTCATAAACAGTAAAAAAAGCAGCTTTCTTTACAATATTCTGTTCTGTAAAATCCAGACTGCAAACCAAGAAAAGTGTAGTTAATGTACATACACATGCAACCGTCCCCTTTTACATGGCAACAGCCCCTAGGAAATTTCTACATATACTGAAATTGTGCAAGAGAGAGCTGCATGCTGTGGTGAAAAGAAGTCAGACTGAAACATCTATTAATTGTGATATGAGATCAGCTGTGGACCCTTTGCCTTTTGAGCCATGTCCAGTTCCTTCCCATTAATGAGATAGAAAGAAAACGATGTGAGATAGAAAGAAAACAATGTTTACCTAAATAGATCTAGTACAGATATTTTGAAAGCTCTGACTGCTTCATTGATAATGGTATGTAGGAAGACTCTCTTGACATGCTTATTGTTACAAGGAAACTGATACACAAGAGCAAGCAGGAGATTTAGTAAATATGTAAATGTCTGAAGAGTGCTAATACTGCCCTGGGGCTCCACTTCATTCCACCTATCTTAAGGCAGATACTTGAAGGAATCAGGAATGTAAGTATCCTAAACTCTTGTGTAATCAATGTTAAGACATAGGTTCATAAAATATGCTGCTACTAACTTCTATTAAGACCTCCATTAGGTGTCTAAGGTATATGGACACGTTTTCAGTAAGCATTATAAAATTGTGTTTGTGGATGTGGATAGGCCCTTGAACACAATTTTATTTAATGGTTAAGAAAAAAATGTATCTGTATTTTCATTATTAATATTGTAAAACAACACTTTGCATGTATGTTTGTTTAATGTCATACAAATGTTTTGCTCATTTGAAATTACCAGTAACCTGTGTTTGAGAAAAGAGTAACAGTGAAGATCTATGTATGATTCTTATGTCAACTTCCACTGTCTTGCATACTTGGTGTATTATAGCAATTGCATTTTGAATTGCTTATGGTTGTACTGGCTGACACAAGAAACAGAGATGAAAGTTATGGTGTTTGTCATCAAGTATCAAGAACTATTCATAGGTAGTTGCAAAAATTTGAAGCGTGTCTGTAAAGACTAAGGAGTTTTCTTCCTCTTCTTTTTATGTCTGATTACTACTAAGGCATATAACCTGGAAATATTTCTGTTCTTTCTTTCTCAGTAGACCATTTATTTTTCATAGCTATTAACATATTTGCTACTTTGCTTTATCATCTATTCATAAACCTGTCAATGGTAGCAGGTCAAACACTTATTGACTAACCAAAGTCTCACACTAAATCATTATTTCAGTTAGCTAGAGCCCTTGAAACTTGGTTTGACTAGCCATGATCTATCCAGTTTCATTCTCACCAGCCATTTCATCTGCTGAGCACTTAATTGCCACATTAATATACCTCTCACTTCTATTCCCCCATGTGTCACCTCTCACTGTTGCTTTCCTCACAGCAAGCCCCCAGATATGTAATTTATTTTTGGTTGTAAAATATTCGGAAGTCCTCACTTCTCTGCTCTCTAAGCTTTAATTTTCACTGAGCAAAAAGCCACTTAGAATAGATCCTCTTTATAGCAATTCGTCCATTCAGACATTTCACTTTTAGAATTTACACTGTTTGATTTACACACAAGAATGAGATTATTTTTTTTTTTTAATTCTTTACCCAATTACATGAAAACAAGAAAAGGTATTTCCTGATCCTTCTTCAGTACAATCTTTTTGGTTGATAAACATTCCGCAGGTACCATTCTAACAAATTAAATACTTCCCATTGCATTCCACAATATACAGTGGTTGACATACTGTTGCAGTGTCCAAGATTATTTAAATAAGAGGAAAGGAGAGGGAAGGGGAGGGGAACTACAATCCATATTCTCTTGGTTTGTTATTCCATGCTTCTTACAGTAATAATTTGTTTCGTAGAGAAGAGGATGAGATGTGGATGATCAGGATTTTGGCTTCAGATTGATGCCAAAGATAGTAGGAGCAGGGATACATCAATGATTGCAGCAGTAAGACTAACAAATTCTGCCTTCACATGCAGCTGGTGATTGAAAATGTTGCTGAGTCACCGGACAGTCCTTTGCTTAGTCTTTCAACAGCTCATTTATCATAATCCTACAGAGACATAACCTGAAGTACTCAAAAGCTTCAGACTATATCTTGTGTCTGGCAGTTTGATGTTTGATCATTAACACTTGGAACATGGAGTCAAGGAGAACTGTGACGATCATCGAACATTAGCTGAATATCATAGGCATTCCCTCCTTGTAAAATGACAAAACCAAAACAAACAGAAAACCAAATCAAACAGAGAAATAAAAAAACACAATCCAGAACAAAACCCTTGCCTTAAAGCTATATAGAACTTGTGTAAAATTTCCCAAACCTGATCAGCCTGCTTCCTGAACTTTAAAGTAATATAAATTCATTTGTATAAACTCTCTAGAGTTTTCAATCCTTTCTGTAAACTGGATTCTATGCATTCTGATTTGAGCATCCGAAATAATTATCCGCAAAGCTAGTGAATGCTTCTGAAGAGACTGGTGTTCACACTGGTCTTGGTCATGACCCACTGTACTGTCTCATGGTTTGGAACATCCCTATCAGAGTGCCTTGGTGAAGGTCACACAGAAACCAGCAACCAAGTATGGAAATAATAAAACCCAGAGTCTGAATTCCCATATCTATTGTTCTGCTGATAGCTATGTAAGTATTGGTAATATCACTTGTAATTTCACAGGCATAAAAATAAATTAACAAATGTGTTTCCAGATAGAGAATTTTCCCCTATGGAGAGTCTTAGTAAAATCCTGGTGCAAACACAGCCACTTCTATCTTCTTTTTGTTGTCTGCAGTAAAGGCCAATGGATTTCAGTCCTTTTAAAACAGGTCTTCTCTTTTTCTATGATCAAACATTACATTGTGGCTTTTATTTAATATATATGAATTAGCAAAAAAAACCCAACATGTAGAAAGTGGCAGGCCCCTATATAGGCAGAGAGGTTACTGTCTTTAAAAAGAGAATAATTTGATTTGAGTATGGAGCACTCGAACAGTGAAGTCTCTACATCCATAGTTTACCATAGTTTGGGTGTCCCATCTGTTAATTTTTTAAAACAGATGAATAATAGAAGAATGAATAATTTTGTCCTATATAATTCTTATATACTTAAAGAACGAATTAATACAAAAACCCAATACATTAATTCTCAGTGCTAATGGAGCACATTTATTTATTTAGCCTATCACTTTCAAACAAACTGAACTGAGAGACATCCTGAATTCAGAATTGAATTATAGCTTTCATCTTTCAGCCTTGCTAAAGTTCTTTGCAACCTGCATTCTCACACAACAAAAAGAAAAAAAAAATATTTCGATCCTCACATCTCAGAAATCATAACTTTTAATCTTCTGTTGTTACAGTAATTATGACCAAAAATGGTCATAACAAGCAAGAACATGGGAATAGCTTAGGAGATAGCTATGTCTAAAATGCAATACTGAACACCAAAAACTAAATCATGTTTTCATATATATGAACGATATATGCTTCTCAGGGGAAATCACAACAATGAAATTTAACATTGCTCTATCTTTGTAAACTCTTTTCTCAGTCCTATGTACTTTGTCTCAGCCTTAAGTTTGATATTAAGAAAAGGTTTTGGTTTTTTTGTTGAGTATTTTTCTTTTTCTGTTTAACGTAGAACAGTTTCATTTTCTTTTTAAATGTACTTAGGACCTATGACTTCCCCATGAGGTAGTGAAAACTGTTTAATATTTTGTGCTCCCAAAGTACTAAAGCACATACATTCCTAGTAAGATCGAAATTGTGATATTCAGTTTAGTGCTGTGTTTTAACTGCTATAGGTTTGCCTCATCATGTTTAAGATTATGGCAGTGTTGTTACAGGTGTTCAGTATGAATTACAAAAAATATTCTAGCTTACCAAAAATTAAAAGTTTCGTTTCATTTTATATTTTGTTGAAAACATTTTTTTTTTATTATTTCAATGTAAACATTTATTGTTGAAAGCTTTTATTGACAGTCTTCATGTTTCTTCAACTACCAGAATATTCGAAGTACATTAATTTACAAAATTTTCATTATACTTCATTATAAATAATGAGATAAATTACTTATTTTTCAACCACATCTAGAAGTCACCAGAAAAGTTTTCTATCAGAGATTAAGAAAAATGGAAAATACCTGT
>JAOXJK010000001.1:170281841-170292762 GCA_025774025.1 Xenus cinereus
TGCCCCACAGCGACCCACAATCCTCTCCATCAGCGCCACCAGCTCCTCCTCCTCCCGGCGCCGCTGCTCGAAATGGGGGATGTGCTCAATGTTATTTTTCATCCAATGTGACAGAAAATTTTCTTTATGTTAACATTTCTTCCTGCAAGAGTGTGAGCACCACCTGTTATACACGACTTGCAGAAATACTTGCAGAGTTACTTTGGCTCTGACATGCACCAGCCTTCCAAACTCATAAAAAAAAGGGTCAAAAGAACATCAGCAGCAGCTGAGGCAAAAGATGAGAAGAGATCAGTAACATTATGCTAAACCTTTCATCTGCAGGTCACTAGTTCAAATTCAGCAGAGGTTTGTACCAGCTAAAAGTAATTAGGATGACAGCTGGTCTATATGAAATGTTATTGACTTCTAAATCACAAAAGTGATCCACACTACCAGTTTTTTTTTGTTAAGTTTCTTTTCTTAGGGGTTAAAGGGGCCACAGGTATGGCATGTCAGAGTTGAGACCTATGGGCAGGTATGGCATGGTAGAGTTGAGACCTATGGGCAGAAAATGTGGAAAACATGCATCATTTTCACTGGGCTGCTTATGTGGATAAAAGGAAATGCTGGTCTCCAGAGGTCTTAAGAGCACCTTTCATAAACACGATATCAATCAAAATAATATCATGTAGTTTATCTTCCATACAGACATACACAACATGCCATTTAATGGGTTTTGTTTGTTTCACCTCAAAGGGATAATTTTCAGGTTTCAAAGAGGAAGACTTTGATACAGCTTTTGGGTTTCCTTCCTTCCTTTCCTTCTTTTTCTTTCTTTCTTTCTTTTTCTTTCTGTGTTTCTTTCTTTCTTTCTTTCTTTCTTTCTTTCTTTCTTTCTTTCTTTCTTTCAAAGTCAAATATTGCTTGGTTTGGTCTACAAAATCAAACTTTTGGGCTTTGGGGGGGACTGGGATTTCCTTTTTGGCTGTTAAAATGCTTTAGAATATGTGGAGATCAAAGACTGCAAGGACGCTGAAATCTAGTTTGTTTAGCCACATTATGGTTTCCACATCAGAAAGTACAGCTTATTAGGAAACATCTCTTTTTTCTTTTCTCTTTTGTTGAAGTGGAAGATATACATGAGAATCAGAATTACTTCCTCCCTTCCACAGAGGCTCCTGCTGTTTTAGGTAGAGGTATCATTAGAATGTGGCAAAAAAGTTCTACATGGGTCACTAGGTTCAACCTGTAAGTATAGATATCTAAGTCAAAAGTCTCAGATAATGAGATGATGTAAACTAGTGACAATTCTAGTACATGTGTCAACCCTCTGAAATTACTCAGTGGGAGTTAGAAGTTTCCAGGATTTTGAACTATAGCTTTCTGGGATGACTCTTCATGCAGCCATTAGGCTCCAAGCAACATCCATACTGTCACTTAATAAATACTATATAACCCATAAGAAAATATTTTTTTTCAAAAAACATGAATGGCCACTACCTCTACTGGCCTGTACATGGATGTTACTGTTTTAAGCTGTTCTTATCTCTTACAGAATGAAGCAAAATCAAATAAAAGATAGGATGTAGGGGTGTGTGTTTCTTCTAAAGGCAATGGAAGAAAAGTAAATTAGCAGTGTCTAAAGGGTAAGGCTCCAGGAACACATTTCATCTTCTTGACCTGGGCACATTAGTATGAGAGGAGGTGCACACTCTCTTCCTCTGTTTGCTTCATGGATGCCATTGCATGAAGGGACAAAGACAACACTCACCTGCTCTCATGATGGGAGCACGCAGCAGCCTGCTCCAAAAGATCAGCTGCTCTGAATGGTATCAACAAACATACTCTACTCGCCAGACAACGTGTCTGCCCTACAGTTCAGATGCAACTATTTCCTATTAAAACAAATCCTGACAAGAAAACCTATGTGAAGAAATGAAGTAGATAAGAAAAATATCTTCATTTAACCCAATGATTTCATAAAAAATTACAAAAATCTATAATATTATTCCTCACCTAAGAACTTCACCTGATAAAGAAAATGCATAATGGATTAAAGCAAAAAGGATACAACTCAGTGCCTTTACAATCAAGAAACAGAAGAGAATAAACTTTATGTGGGAGAGTTAATTACAGAATAAAGCAATAAATAGAGAAGCTTCTGAAACTGTCTAAAAATTAATTTTTCCTGAACAGTAATATCTAAAAAGTACAAGTTTATGATTCATAAAAGCTTCCTAGAAGATGCTAATAACATATTTACAAACATGTCTGTGTTTCATGGAGTGACTATTTTAAATTACCATGGGAAATTAGAAGAAACTAATGTTACTTGGAACACAAAAATAACAGAGCAGAAAAAGACAACTTGAGATAAAATGAGAATCCAGTATCAAAACATAGTTTTGTGACAGATTCAAAAGACTTTCAAATTCAAATATATTTTGAAATAATCTAATCATTTTGATAATTTCAAAATGAAAAATTACAATTTCTCTGTTCCAAAAAATAGTGAGGGTGAAATTCAGCTCCAGGTTTTAGGCACTTAGTGTGGAATTTTTTTACCTAAATATAAATGTCTACTTTTGGGCTTCTAATGATTCTTCATAGTGTTGGCAAACACGACAGGGCCTAGGGAACATCTCTGCCCTTCTGAAACAGCAGCTGGAAGCCAGGTGAAATCTACTAAGAAATCTCAAATGCCACTAGACACCATCTGTACTCAACTTAATTGAGGCTCTGAATTGAATGTATATGCATAAAAATAATTAAATTAATCTAAATTTATATGCTGGTTAGTGGAGATCTAGGAATTAATTTGTCCAAACATAATTGCTAATGGAATTTCACGTCAAACACTATTGAAGACATCTGTGCAGAGTTGGTACATGTGACAGAAGCAGTAGAAAAGTCCTTCTGTAACAGTGGATGAAACTACACAAGATAGTCTAGGATATCTCAATGCCACTAGACATCCAGGTGTCAGCAAATGAATCATACCACAAGGCAGAGGAAATTGAAGAGATAGCCAACTAACCGGTGTCTGCATCAGGATAAACTGACTGCTATCACCATGATATAGACTAGGGCTTGCACCATTTGCAAAGCATCTGAGAGAGCCAAGGGAGAGTTTTTTTCTATTAGGATTAGCAGCTAGAGCATTGTAAATGCAGCTAGTCACATGAGATGTTAAGGTAAATTAATTTTGGCTACAGTGAATAATACAAGCTAACACTGAACAATAGTTTTATCACTTGTTACAATGGAAATATTTAATAATAAGGCAAGGAACATTAGGTGTTAGAGAAACAGTTTACAGTGAAGAAAAGCAAGAACTCCAAGAATTACAATAGGAATAAGAAAATATAACTATCATCTTGGGTAGCTCAATACTTCCTGCACATAAGCTTGATGTTTTTAATGTTGCCTAATTTATGCTTGTTTTTACCTCATAATATTAAATGCTGATTGTGCAGGGTACATGCATGTGGCTAATTTTGAACCATGATATGTAGTGCAGAAGGTTACTATTCAAACCAACTGCAAATAATTTTTCATGCAAGATTTTTTGAGTTATGGAGTAATTCAGTGGGGATTTTAGGTATTGCATGTATTATGCTTAGTTTCTTAACTAGACAGAAAATGAAGGGGATTAAGACTGTATTGCAAGACAAAGATGTTAATTAAGTAATTGAGAAAACTAATACTAATGAGAGAAGTAAGAGTTATTCCCCATTGCATCTGAAAATATTGTTGAAACTGTCCTCCAAAATAACCCACAAACTATTATTGTATAGATCAAAAGAATAAATTAATTAATAAATGCAGTAGTCAGAATATACTGTGGACAGAATGAAGAGTAAATAAATGGGAAGTCCATTGCTACCAGGAGATCAGCAAGATGGTAAGTGCCTGTCACATTGGGAAAAGAAAAAAAGATGCAACAGTGCATTCTGATGTGATGGTTTTTGACCTGTGTAAGTATGTAGCAGGACCCAACCCTTACAAACTTGATAGGGTTGGGTTTTTTTCCTACGTAAAAGAATCAGCAACTTTTCTTAGGAGGAAAAAAAGCAAGACCAGCATTTTCAAAAATGAAATGCTACTTCTGGGCAAGGTGGACAATCTTCTTTATGGATTAAATTGTATGTCTGAATGTTCTAGGGAAGTATTCTCTGAAGAAATGTACTTCAATATTTGTGAAGAGTGATAAAGAATAAAGAAAAAATGAAACTGTCTAACTGGGGAAATCTGAGGCATATTTGTAAGCTAGCAATCTTGTCTAAATTCTCATAACGGCAACTATCACCAAAATATATGAGTGAATTGCAAGAGATAATAACTAGTTGCAGAAGGTGTAGTGGAAGTAGTATATTCGGTTACTGTTAAATGTTTATTTAGGCTTCAGTGCCATAAATACCTTAAGAAGAAATGGGGAACTATAGACAAGAAGCCCTGATAACCACTGTCTAAAAGCCATTGAATTTAGGAGGTAAATGTAAGTCCTCTAGAGTAGAAGGCTTAGAGCAGCAGTGATGAAGAAATTTAATTTGTTTTCTGTAGTGTCAGTGAGAAGCTAAATCAGGAAGAACTTATTTGCATTCTCTTCCACTATAAACTGCAAGCATTTGTAATAAGTGATACAAATAACTCTCAGCCCGACCTCACACTCTGATTTCATTTTTCATCCCGAAGTGTTTTCTTATCTGCCAGTTACTTTGGATCAAGTAACACTGACATCGTAATTTTAGGCAGTTCTTCTATGTGTTTGCAATAAAGAAGTTATCAACTTCTTCCTACCATTTGTTTTTCTCCCTATTCTGTGCATTCTGAAATACCCATAAATACTTGCATTTAAATGCAATTTGGGGAGACAAAAAAAAAAAACAAAACAAAATAACCAATTTAACATCGTAGTTTATTCACTTAAAGACTGCAAATATTTACTAACAGCCAAAAGCTTTTGAAAATGCAGATTCCTTGATGCATCCTTGATGAAATAGTCATTTCATGGAAGAGAAACTATACTAAGGAACTACTGATCCATTCTAGACTTAAACTTCATGAAATTATCCCAGATATATCTCTATATAAAATTCTACAAGAAAAATGACACAAGAATACTTAAATATGGTGGTATTTTACTGATGACAGTAGAAAGTTACTTAGTGAAATATGGTCGAAGACGTATTAAAAGATAAACAGTGGAAATGGACCAACTATAAAATGTATTTTAAAATGTAGAGGCATCTTTATGACCCTTGCTGTATACCTTCTGCTATGCTTGTCCAAGCCTTCACTTTACTAAATTCTCCCCACATTCCTATTTCTATTTCTTATCCTCCCCCCACTTTTTTAATGTATTTTCCATTCACCTACTGGGCTTTCAGAAATAGCTACATATGTTACTAAAGAGAAGGGACAGAGTGGGATTCTCCCAATAAGGCCAGGGAGAGGTAGATAGAAATGTTACAATTCTTGTGAGGACAACCTTGTTGACCTGCTTGGACAAGATAAAGATTAGGATGGGGAGGTGTATGTTTATGGAAATAGGAATAATCCAGTGAATCAACTTTAATACAGTTTTCCTTTCAACTGCTTGACAGCTCCATTTTCTTTGATTTTTGGAATATTTTATTCTATTCTTTCATATAAATTTTAGAGTTTTTCTACATCAGTTGGAGAGAAAGAGAAGCTGAGACTGCATCTTTGTTGCTCGTAAGCAGCTTGAACTATTGAGAAATAACTGTACAGTGATTATGCAAATCAGATAAGCTCAACCAACCAGTGTGCAGAGAAACGCATAGCTAAGGAAAAATCTATACAGGTATGCATCAATAGCTGTTCAGTTACTCTGTCCTCTGACTGGTTAGAGCAACTCTATTTCTATGTGTTATTCTTGCATTGGTGAAAAACTAAGAGACATACAGGACTGATTCTTAAAATGTTTGGGAAATTATCTTGATTGCCTAAAGAATTTGGCTGTTTAAATGCACATGAGATAAATTTAGCAACCAAATTTAACCTTTTTCATGGACTAGAGTAATGCTTTTTCATTTATTACCGCTTAGAGCTGCAGTTCAGTTGAGGAGGTGCAGAATTAATAGCATAAAATATATTTGGAATCATTATCCCAATTCAAAAAGAAAGATATTGTCCAGAACTACACCGTAAAGTTTACAAATTTATTATTTAAATATTTTGAATATTCTGTAAGGTTAAATTTTCATTGATGGACTTCTGTTGGATATGCGTTGTACTTCATTTTAATATCTTACATTGTTCATTTTATATTCTAACTGGTCCAGAATAAGATTGAGGTTATCTAAAGAACTCGTATACCAAACACTTCTGAAATCCAGTATCTTCAAAAAGAATCTTTGGAATATTTTTCCAATGCCAGAAGTTCCCAAAACCTGCAGCAACACAGTAAAACTAAATTTTTGTTAGAAGCAGCAGTAAACTTGATGTAGTTCTAGAGAAGCACTTCTTTGCTATTTTCCTCTACTTCACATATTTGCAGGCCTAAGACTTCCAGTTCTGAATTCTAGGTCTTCAGTTAACGAAGTGACATGTAATGAATTTACCAGCCATAAACTTTGTGCTGATTTGATACAATAAAAAATAGTTCACATTTTTAACCAAATAATAAGTATATACTTTGACTGGGTCAGCTCTTTTGGGTCAAGAAGGGAGTTCCACCACTGATAGCAATAGCCTCAGGAATATTTTTAAAATCTCATTATTTTCATTACTAGTCTCATTATTATTTATATTGTCAATTACTTAATGTGGGACTAAGTATCCTTTTCCTGTGCCTCTATGCAGAGGGATTGTATATGCAGTGGGAGAATGAGAGTAGATGGGCAGAATAGAACAGTCAATGCTATTGTAAATACTAATATGATTTACTTCTGTAAGGAAAATATTTATCTCTGTCTATTAACTGACTTGGTAAGTATGCTTTTTATTGATGTGTTTCCACACCAAGACAATTAGTACTTGGAGATGAAGGAAGGAATATGGCTCCGTTTTAGATAAAAAGCAGGAGTCATACTAGAGGTTAATGACTTACAGGGCTCTGAGAAACCTGATCTAGTTGAAGATGTCCCTGATCTTGCAGGGGAGGTGGACTAGATGACCAGTAAAGGTCCCTTCCAACCCAAATTATTCTATGATTCTATTTTATGATTTTATGACTTAGTTTGAAAGAACATCAGAAAACTCGTTTTTATATGTACACACATGAAATAAAAGATTTTTTATTAAAAGTATTAGTAAAAATGGCAGAAATCCCTTCTGAATCCTGGAAAGACAGTGAAAATGTGATTTTCCCTACTAATTCTGTGAAAACAAAATACATTTTCAGCTGCAGTATTTTAGCTTTTGATGTTCATTCAATCAAAAAAAAGTTTTAAAATGGTGGGTAATTTTGGTTGCCACTAATCAGTAAGACTGTGTCACACCTCATCTTATATTCTTTAGCCTGCTCAGAACTTAAGACTCGATAATTCTCGTACCACAGAGAACTTGTATTTTACCAGACTTCAGTGGAAGTAGAACTGTGTCTTTATACAACAAGCAACATGATGATGTCTTCTGTATTATATGCCCATAAGAACTCTGTAAATAAATGCTTGTTAATGCTGGAAAACACTAGAAAAAGCAGTAGTTGACTACATATTGATGACAGGAGCTGAGATTGCAAGCAAAAGAAGTACAAGCTATTCAGGAATGAGGTTTCACTGTTTTTATTGAAACTAAACAGAATGCATCTTATGACTGGAATATTGAAACAAAACAAACAAACAAAAAAGATACCGGCATGTGTTTATTGTGTTTACATCTGTTCTAGTAAATTAAATAAAATAAAGTTCATTCTTTGAGCTTGAGGAAAAATGTTTGTATACATATAAAAAGGTGGTCACCCTCCACAAAGTAGGGTGTCCTTTTCAACACTGTCTACTGACAACAGATATTGGACTTTGCTTTCCCTTATACTGGGCTGAGGGACTGTCTAGGAGGGTATTAACTGCTGCAGCAAAAAAATTCAAAATCCTTATCCTGAAACATGATATCAGTTAAAAATTGAACATGTCAGTATTGAGCACACTTCCAAAAAAACATTCTTAGATTCTCACAAGACTGTACAAGGACCTGTGCTTGTCAGTATATCTGCAATTGGTCTAGAACATAGGCTGAATAGACAAGAGAAAATGCTGACCAATACCAAAGTCAGTAAAAAATTAAGCAATCTGTCACGACCTTCATAAAAATCTCATGAGAGCGAATGACCAGAAGATAAAATCACATATAAATTGCAATATACTGATACATGCAAGTAAAAAGATCATCTATTTGGGATTTAAATAATGCCCCTGTACTAATCCATTGTATGCCAACATCTTAAATATTTTTATATTCTCAACTCAGATCAGCTCATGTCTAAAAAGTGTTCAGTATTTAGAAAAGGGGCAAAGGTGTCTAACTGATCAAAGAACATGGGAAATGAAAGAACTTGTGTAAAATGGAACAGTTATACATGACACAATTTAGGAAACAGATGACTAGACATAAATGCAATATTGTTGATCTCTATAAAATGATAAACGGCATGGATAAGGTTAATAAAAAATGATGATTCAGTTTCTCATAGTAGAAGGCTAGGAAAAAATAAATCAGCACACAGTTTGTTTTTTATTAAAAAAGAAAGGAAATATTTTTTCACTTAGAGGATAATTAAATTGTGGCACCCATTGATTTGGGATAATTTAGATACCAAAAGTATAGCTGTGTTATAAATAGATTGGACAAATTTCAGAAGCTATTAGGCAAGATGATCTGAATGTAATCTGCAGTCCAAGAAATTTCTAAAGTACAAACTAAGAGAACGTGAGCTCTATTACACAACATAGGAATATTTCCTCAAAATATTATTCAATAGTGTTGTGTTTCTTGTATGTTTTCTGTAAGCACCAGCTATGCCCACTGTCAAAGACAGGGTACTGATTCTTCTTTTGTAAGTCTTTGTATGTGATCCTGCTTTGCAGCACTAAGATGAACTCAGTGATTCTGTATTATTATTTGTATGACTTCTGTTATGTTCCTGTTAGTTCTATGATTTTTGAACAACACAAAATGAAAAACATCAAAATGAAATTGGAAAAAAAAAAGTAAAATACTATGTAAAGTGCATAGAACTAATAGAAACGTAACAGAAGCCATATTATAAACTTATACGTAATTAATTATACTGAAATTACCTACATTTCTTTTTAGTTGTTTGTGTTTTGTTTTGTGTTTTTTTTTTAAATAAACAAGGTACTGTATTTATCTCATAATCCTATGTTGGAATAGAAAGTTTAACATCTGTAACAGTGGTAAGTATAGAAGTGTCTGCTAAAATTAAACTCATAAATGTGTTCTACAATCCCTTCTTTAATACTTACCAAGCTTTGGAAAAATACAAATAAATAATAATAAAAAATTTAGTATTTTAAATATGCCAGGAACTATCACTGCTTGGGAAATAACTAGGTGAACATTACATCAACAAATAATTAGAGGATAAAGCTATAATAAGTGTTACTTCTCATGGGGTCAAGAAAAATATTATTGGCCAAAAACGTAACAATATTATTGTCATTTATTCAATTTAGGATATTTCTGTCTGGTCAAGAGCACTGTGTTGGCACTGTGTATTTTGACTTCTTGGACATTCAAGACTGTCTGTGTACCATTTGATTTAATCACAGTCACTATTACAAAATAACATGCCTTAAGAATTTTGTAAATATTAGTGGTGGGAGAGACAGGGGATACTGAGACGCAGGCGGAATCTCCTTCCTAGCCCACCTGATCAGAGTCTGTGTCAACTTGCAGCACCAAGGGAGTCCTCCCATCCAAGTTGGGTGAAAGGGAGGCTGCTGTGGTTCCTTGTCCTCAGGTAGAGCCAGTATCCAGGTTGAATGTATTTTCTCACAGGGACATACCTGCTACAAGCAAGGCCAGACATCCACACCAGCACACAGAGCAGTGCCTGTGTTGGTACCTACAAGAACATGAACAGTGCAGCCCAGTTCTTTTCCCCCCTCACTGCCTGATCAGGATGGGAGTTTGACAATGGAGTATATATACATCCCTGGAAAAAATACGCTCTCTCCAATAGATGATTTTAAGCCCTCGGTTTACCCAATATTTGGCCCCCAGACCCTGATCTCCTCCAGCTGATGACACCTGGACTGATGGGTCCTTCAGACCTATGGTCTCTCCCTGCAGTCTCTAACCCTCTGACCCCTTATCATGTTTGCAAGCTCATCTAACACAAACTTTCCTGGCACTCACATGAACATTCTTATGATCTAGATTTCATACAGAGAGAATATAGGATAAACTGCAATGGTCAAGCACAGTGCTCAGTCAGGCCAACGTATAAACTAACACTTACTCAACTATGATCAATACTTTTGTATACATTTTACCCTCTACTTCCCTGCACTTACTAATCTTAATTCACCTTGACACCTCCCTTTCCCCCACTTTGGTCTTTCCCCTGAAAATCCCATGATAAGTTTTACATGGTCCTAGAATTCTCTCTGCTCTGTTTCCAAATTCCCTTCCTCTGCTATCCCATAGTTAGTCCTGTACCCCTTTAGTTTGCATGGCATTCTGGGGAGAATCTCTTTCATTGAATCAATTTAGTGGGTTCTCCTGTGATAATCTTAGGAGTAACCAATTCAGTACACCCTGTTTCCACAGGCTAGGTTACTAGGATTCCTCCAGATGCCATTTTTCCTCTGATTCTCCTGGTGGAGTTTTTGTATTTAATTTGCTTAGTGTTTAGTAAAATAATCTAATAGTAATGTCGCGGACCGAGTGATCAGCTTCACTAGTTAGAGTGAAATAGTGAAATATTTATTAAGGTGGAACAGTAATTTGA
>JAOXJK010000001.1:170304736-170321231 GCA_025774025.1 Xenus cinereus
CCCCTCCCCCCCCGAAAAAGAACCCCAAACAACTTTTATTGAATTTAATTCAGTTTGTACTGTGTGGCTACATAGCAAATCTTTCTCTCTGTGTGTGTGTGTGTGTGTGTGTGTTCAAGAAGCAGGGGAGGTGTTTAGTGTCTGTGGACTAGAGAATGGAACATTTAAATGATTGTATCAGTGTATGCAAACACTAAGCTAAGGGGATAGGATGAATAAGGGACCTGTGAACAGAAGTAGAAGGAACAACAGAGAAGAGAAAGAACAACTGAAAATGAGTGTTGAGATGAAAGAAGAACATCACATAGCACATTGAAGCAAATAAATAGTTGGATACCAAGATGCTAAATGCAAAAGAGATGTTGCTAAACTGAAAGAGTAGGACAAAGATACTGAAAGAGTAGGACAAAGATAAAGAAAGATGGTGAAAAATTGCACTCTTACAACAACTTACAATGAAAACAAGGAGGAAGAAAAGATTGAAGACCATGTCAGGAAAAAAAAAAAAAAAAGAAAAAAAAGGAAAAAAACTTCAAAGAGCATGCACTAGTTTTAATAGGTTGGAAAAAAATTCAGAAATAAAGTCAAAATATAAAATTAAATGAGACAGCTAAAAATGTGGGATGCTAAAGATTGCCTAAAGCAGCAGGGTGCCTAAAGCCAGCTTTGACTACAAAGTTTCAAAATCATTGCAATCTGATTTTTGCAAATGATTTAAGTACACTAAGCTTGCAGCACTTGTTACTTCCAATTTCTGTGACATAGCATGTCTCTTACAGACAGCAGGCTAATCCTTTGCTGGTTTATCAGGAGCTACATTTTTTCAGCAGGTTTGTAGGAAAGTACATTTTTAGAACCTCAGTTTTTCTTCAGTGTACACAATTTCTGAGTACAAAATATATACAATGTTATTTTCTACTGGCAGTAGTTACAGGATGTTTCAGAAAACTTAGAACTGTACATCTCTGTATTCCATTAACCCGAGCGACATAGAATTTGTTCCTAAATGATCCGATTACAGAAAGTGAAAGTGGGGACTTGAACTGTCCCTTTTTTTTTTTCATACAAAACAAAAAAAAGGTGAATATTGTGCTTGGTAGAAAATGAATCCCTAACTCTTTTGAAAATGTACAGCTTAAGGGTTATTTATATTTGCCTAATGACAGATCAAAATTGTAAAAGTCTACATTTGAGTTAGTCTCTCATCTAACTGCAGAGAAACAGGCTGCTCTAGGACACAATTCATGTCATCATAAAGTAGCTGGCTAAAACAGATCAATTGTATTATATTTATTTTATATAATTCCTATTTTATTTTCACAGGGCCTGGGGTGAAGAGTTCAGATGTTTGTTTGAAATAAATCCCACTCAGCCTGTCTGGCACAGGACATTCCTACTAGATGCCTGATAAAATAGTAGGGAAGAACAAATGTCTCTGTCCTCCTTTAATCAAGGACAAATACTGATAAGACTCCTTTATCACATGCTGCCTCACGTCTTGACAGGAGATATTTGCAAGACGTAGCTGCTCACCCTAAGCCAAAGCATCTTTTTCTCATCAGGGAAAATGATGAGACCAGGTGAAAATGAAAACAGATGCCACAACTGTCAGCTTTTTACAGATTCTGCCTTTCCACCTGACACATCTATCACATCTATTAATTGATTAATTATTTTATCAGCTCCAATGATAACATCATATGTGTGGTTCGTGTACTTGCCACGTACCTTGGAAGGCTGTATCTAGATGATTCCCAGAATGCATGCCCTCATGTTAGATTCAGAGTCTGTTTCAGTCTCTTAAGTTTATCCTTTTCTCTGTACTAAGCAGTTAACAACATGTACAACTTGGTGCCTTTTCCAGCTAACGTGTCAACTCCTAGTCAATTATGAGTTCCACCACCATTAGATCACAGCTGATATAGATAAGCAGGTCATTCATGCACCACTCTAAATGACAGTCTTGCTTTCTATGGTTTTGCTTTATATTTCCTTTAGAATGCAGCTGAAAGTCATACCTTTAGTGAAATAAAACATATCTGAAAATTTGATGTACAATGGGATAGGTTGCTTTTTTCAGTACTATAGGACAGTTTAAAGTCAAGTAAATCCTCAAGAAGAATCATGTCACTATGAATGCTTTTCCTAACTGTCAGAGAGCATATAAGTGCGCTTGCATTTTCATAAATACATTATGGGAGAAAGAGCAGCAAAGGAAGGGCTTACATCCCTCTTGTATCTCTGTGAGCGCAGAGATTATCTAATGTAAATTCTGCTAGAGTTCATCAAAAAGTCTGAAGAGACCAATAAAGCTACCACAGCATATCTGTAAGGAATGCCTCTTATTTTCCACATTGTCACTACAGGGGACCAGTTTCATTTGTTTTGTTGTACTGCTTGCTTGTTTGTATTGTTTTTCTGGGCTGCCAGAAAGACATTCTTCTTCTGATGTAGAAGCTTCACTGACTGCACTAATATTTTTTCCTTTGAGTACCTCATCTTTTTACTTCCCAGAATCTTCTGTTACTACCTGACAGATGTATTTCTTTATGCTCCTTGGAACATACTGTGTTACCTATTTGTGTTGGAACAGATTAAAATACCTGCTTCCAAGTTCTTGTCACATGCTGTATACTAGAATACCTCCTGCAGGTTGTATGTGTGTTTTGGCTGCTCCATACTAAGTCTGAAGTAAACAGGATTGCTGATTACTTTTATACCTCAGTGGACAATAATGTTCCACTCGCGGTCATATATCCTACTATGTTTTTTAATCCTCCACTAGAAGATCCATTTACAGACCTTCCTGGTGGCAAACAGAACCTAATGCATTAACCTACTAATTACTTCCAAAATTATTTGCAAAATTTTCAAATAGTCACCCAGAGACTAAAAATATTCCAGAAGTTTAAGAGGACTTCTTCCCCTGTGATCAATCGATTTGACATATGAAGACGATCCCTGCTGTTTCCTGGATGGGGCAGTAAGACCACACAGTATATTTGTGTTTTCCTGACTTGAATGGTTAGAAAAATTGTTGTTCTAATATGTTGTAAAAGACACCTAAAGAGATAGCAAAAATTTTTTTGATCATACACTCCATTTTATTTAGTTTCTTCTCCTGCCATTTTAGGAGATACTTTGCATTTCATGTATTAAAAACAGTGATGAATTCAGATGATACAATACTTAAAGTTTACCTTTACATTCATCACAGTGGTAATTTCTTCTACTGTCACAAATTATATTCCATCTTATAAGTGGATCTCCTTTTGCAAGCAAATTATCCTCTATAGTATTTTGGTGCTGCATGACTTTATTTGATTTATTGATACGGTCTACATAATAGGAAGTTTTTCAGGCCATTCTATGGTTGTAGATTTGTTCTGAATTTTTGTTCAGTGCTGTTTCATATTCATTATTTTACATACTATTTGCTACCTCATTTATTTCAAAAAGTGCTTTCATACTGAACTACAATGTTTGTCACAATTCATAGCTGTCTTCTCTACCTATATGCTTCTCAGTTGTTCTATGACAGTATAGTAGGACAAACCCTTAATGAACCTTTATCAATTTTATGTTGTTATGAGACACTTTTGAATTTTTATACTGCTGCAATCATACTCTTGGTGGAGCTTTTGTTTTATTTATCAGGTCTTGCTATGTATATGCACAGTTTCTATTATCTGTATTTTAAACACATATAAAGCATTGTCAGCAGAGGAAAAATGATCTAATAAATCTTATTGTTTTTCAAAGAGCAGAAATGTGTCATACACAATATCATAAATATAAAACCATTTGTTTCCACAGCCAAAAATGCATTTTTACAGTTATGTCAGTGCTGGATTGGATTATGGCTATCAGTTCCACTTTTAATAACTGAGAAGCAGGAGTTGATTAGAAAAATAAAAATTAGGCATATATTTCTGAAAGTGCATAAATTACTAGATCCACAAAAATGAATTTTGGTTTTTATTGTCCACCTATCTACTGAAAGTCATGACATTAGAAGAAAATACTGAAAATACTTGAAGAAAACTAGATACCTAAACCTGTGAGCTACAAAATATTAACTATATACATAAAATGCCACCTAATGTTGTTAATATGTGTACTAAGGAGCATAGATCTTTATTCGTCATTCTCATAGGTTTTCCTGCTTTGATATATGCTGGAAGGATCTTTTTTATACCCATTAGTAAAAGAGACTTCTAGTTAGGGTGTAAGTAGTCAATGAATCAAAAGGCCACCCTGCTTCCATGTATTTGGAAAGATGCCTTAACTACAAGTTATGCAGTAATGTGAGGTAGAGGAACTCTCAGAGTCTTCTATAGAAATTGTTCAATTTTTTTCATTAAACAATCAAGTTTTGCTGAGCCACTAAGAACATGACTGGATATCCAAAAGATTTACATGCTTAACTACAAATTGGTAAACCAGGCATTTAATGCCTCTGCATTGAGTGTTCTTGGTGTTTTTCATTTGAAGTATTTACTGGAGCATGTAGGTGAGTAACCTAACCACCAGGCTGAGCAATTATGATCCATTTCTTCCTTATTCTCACTGTAGCCCAGTGAATGTTTAATATGTAATGAAAGTGGAGCAGCTTCAACAGAAGGGAATGAGATCACCTAACAGACACCACCAGTGCAAAATGCTTTCCCTATCCTAGTGCTCTTCGCACTCACCTGGGAAAGAAATTAAATAGCTTTAAATTTCCTTAGGCAGTGAAAGCAGACCTGGGTCAAGGACAGACCAATTGTATGTTTCTTTGCACAGCAATAAGCAAGTGTGCTAGATAACCCCGAAGTATGAATAATTGGATTGATTTTAGAATGAGACACTTCATATTTTAAAAGAAACAAAATGACAGAAAAGAATTACCTTTATTCAGCTTGGTCTTAAATTTTATATTGAAATCCTTGAATAACTTTTAATTTTTCTATTTTTTTAATCAAAAAGAACAAACAAATGATAAATTTTACCAGGATTTAAAAACTATTTACATGAGATTATGTAGGATCTCTTTGGGACCAGTTTTTACTTTCATAAACTGATTGAAAACAACAGAAATTGATACAAATTCATTGCAGTGTGAGTGTACTGAAGTGTGAGCAGAAAAGTACCTAATTAAATATTCATTTTTAATTTTCACTTCATGAGTTACTACACAAAGTAGTTAAATCTAAATAGGTTAAAGGGGAGCTTTACATGGTGACTTTTAAAACTGCTACACTATTTTCTCACAGAAGCATGTACATAACTGATAATATTTGTAAAAAGGGACTGTTAGAGGAAACTTATGACTCAAAGAAAAAAAAAAAAAGTATGATGACAAGGGGGAGGAAGAGAAGTCCAAGAAAGCATTTGCAACATCTCAGTCTGAAAATTATGATTTTACGAGATAAAGAAATCATCTACTCTGAAGAGCCACCATCTACTCTGACCACCCACAAACCAAATATAAGAAAAAAAAGCTTGAATGAGGAACTCAGTTTTACATTTTAGGAGGGAGGTGTAGGAGCGTCCATGCTGTTTCTGCTCATGTGTCACCTGGTGGACAAGTTCAATCTTCAGAGTAAACCCAATTCTTTATACCCACCCTGCACTTTTCTTTTTCCATCCCAAGAGATGAAAGGATTCTTGTTGCAGGTAAACAAAGGTAAACAATGGATTAGGACATTGGAGGATATAATGCTGGGTCAGCAGCTTAGCAAAAGGAAAGCCAAAAGTTCTGGAGAAATATAATAAAGAATCCACTAACTGACTTAGAAATGTGAATATGAAGGCAGCTCTGACAGAGCTAATCCATCCCCTGTACCTGATGTAACTCTGCACGGCCTACTTTCTTCTTTAAAGATTTTTTTAAAAGCATTGAAATACAGCAGGAAATTCATTAAAAAAAATAAAAAGGCTGACCACCAATAAGTAAGTTGGGGTGCTTTATTTATTTATTTACACATTTTTCATCTTCTTTCTTCAGCTCATCTAAACTCTATAGGTAATGGTCTTTGTGGTTCTGCCCATCAGACAGTTATTTACAATGGTTAAAAGCTGTTAGACATTTTCATTTAGCTATTTTGGTCACAGGTTCTGTCTGCTTATTACTAGTGCACTAGAGAAACAGGCTAATGATAAAAGCCCTTGTGACCAAGGAAATAGTCAGAAGTTCTCAGAAAATTCAAGAACATTTTGTGAATGCTCATATGTGTCTAAAGCCTAAGAAGGTGGAGCAATATATACTAGGCATGGCTGTATAGTGAATGATTTATTACCACTTAAAACCACAAAATGTTAATTCCTAGTTTTTCTGAGAGGCACCAACTGCCATTTTAAAGCTCTGCTGCAGGTTGGCAATTAATAACAAGCAGTGGGTTGATGTGCTGAACTCTGCATGTGACCATTGCAGTGGCATGAAAACAATTAAAATCTTGTTTCCCCTGATATGTTTTTAAATGCATCTCTGAGATAGTAAAAGCCAACTGCCATTTTTTTTTCTAAATGACAGGAAGTTAGGGAAGGAAATATATGACTACCTTTACCACTAAAAATCTTTGGTATTTTTATTTAATAACTTCTAATTCAAAGAAACATAAAAAACAGTTGTTGAAATTATAAGGCATATTCTTATGTAGGTAATAGAAAGAAAAGTGTCAGCTGAGAAAATTAATATTAATTAAAGTGGATACACTACATGTTATAAAAATCCACCTGCTGTTAGTATAAATAAAATTAATTTTAAAATAAAAAGTATGTTATTTTTTCCTGCAGTTGCTCAAATTATTTGCTGTGTTAATACAACACAGAGCATTTATCTTGATCCCATTAATCTTGTCAGTCTAATTTGTTATGCTTGTATTTTACTGGAAACCTATATGACAAGGCAGTGAGCCGTTACTTCATATTTCTGATTCACCCACATTGTCCCGTTGAAGTAAATGGAATTTGCAGTTATTCAAGCAATGTGCTAAGGAAAAGAAAAGCAAGTAAAGATGATTTAGTAATTAAATACATGTATTACTATAAATGCTCAACATCATTTTGGACTTAAATTCAAAAGCCAAAACTTCCTTAATGTAACACAATGGCAAAAATTGTGCTTTGGACTGAGGAACCTCAAAACCACTACGAGGAGAGTAATCCCTTCAGCTTCTGTAAATCTTTTCTACCCAGTATGGTGAATAACAGCCAGAATACAATGGTAAATTATTTACCTGTCCACAGTATTCATACTCTGGCTATCCATTGCACTTCCAACTACAACATGTAACAGGATATGTGTATAGGACTCCATATTTAGCAATGTGTTGGGGATAAGAACTTTGAAAGTAAAATTAACAATACGTTTAATGTAATGGGTACAGTTTACAGGAAAGTTACAGTTAAAGGAAATAATTTACACCATTTTGTTTATATGAATGGGAAAGAATAAATATGTTAATAAAAGAAAACTTGTGATAGTCAGTCTCAGCTTTCAGTCAAGATAAAATTAAAAGTGGGATTCGGAGTCCTCCACACAGGAAGGACATGGACCTCTTGGAGCGGGTCGAGGTGAGGGCCGCAAAAATGATCAGAGGGCTGGAGCACCTCTTTTATGAGGACAGGCTGAGGGAGTTGGGGTTCTTCAGTTTGGAGAAGAGAAGGCTCCAGGGAGACCTCATAGAAACCTTCCAGCACCTCAAGGGGACCTACAGGAGAGAGGGGGCTGGACTCTTTACAAGAGAGTGTAGCAATAGGGCAAGGGGTAATGGTTTTAAACTGAAAGAGGGGAAATTTAGATTAGATCTTAGGAAGAAATTCTTTACTGTGAGGATGGTGAGGCACTGGAACAGGTTGCCCAGAGAAGTTGTGTATGGCCCGTCCCTTGGAGGTGTTCAGGACTTGGTTTGACAGGGCTTTAAGCAACCTGGTCTAGTGGGAGGTGTCCCTGCCCATGGCAGGGGGCTTGGAGCTTGATGATCTTTAAGGTCCCTTCTGAACCATTCTATGATTCTATAAATTTACTATAAATTAGATATTTAAAAATTAGGTGACTAAAACTGATCTAATCATTGTAGGCTTCTTTTACAGTTAAGGGAGACACTTCTAAAGAACAATTCAACCTATTCTGAAGTGGAAGTCTTCAATGAAAGCAAATCATACTGCAAAATTCCCTTTTGCTTTTTGTTGACTCTACATGGAGCCACATGTTCAGACACATATAACTTTTACAGAAATGTCACCTATATTTGCTTTTGATAATGGACTTTGTACCTCAAATAAATCTGAAAGATAGAAAGAAGCAAATAATCTCTTCAGTCAACTACTGAAATAAACCCTAAAATTCAGACATACTTTTCAAGTATATAAACCACAAAAATTAGGTTGTTTGATAAAGAATTCACTGAATTCACTGTCTTGTTTTCCAAGTCTGCAAATTTTATAAATAGGTGCTGTGATACATTGTCATTTTCATTTGCACCACAGTGCTGCTGCAAAATAAACTTTTAATTGCACCTTCCCAATAAGCCTATAAGGAATATGTGAATATATAGTCCTCCCACATCTGAAGTATATTAGATTCAACAGATTACAAAGAGAAAGAAAGAAAATGAAAATACAAGGTTGGATGTCTCCTATTACCTGTGGTTTTCTGCAGTGGAGAAGCTGCCATGGAAAGTAGTCATATTAAGTTACCTTTCTATTTGATGCAAAAGAGTTGGTGTGTTATGGCAAATTTTAACTTCATGTTTGGGTAAGCTAAACTGCATTCTAGATGAGCCTGCATCTCTCCACTGGCTCTAAAAGAGTTACTCAAATGTGGGTTTCTATTCTTGAGCCATATACGTCCATCTGAATCACAGAGTGGCTGAAGTTGGAAGGGACCCCTGCAGGTCATCCGGTCCAACTCCCCTGCTAAAGCATGGCTTGCTACAGCCAGTTGCCCAGGATCTTGTCTAGACAGGTTTCGAATATCTCTAAGGAGGGAGACTCCACAACCTCTCTGGGAAACCTATGCCAGTACTCACTCATCCTCACACCAAAAACATGTTTCCTGATATTCAGATGGAACCTCCTGTGTTCCAGTTCATGCCCATTATTACCTGTACTGTCGCTGGACATCACTCAGAAGAGCCTGGCTCTGTCTTCTTTACACACTCCCTTCTTACACTTTTATGAGATATCCCCTGAGCTTCATCTTCTCCAGCCTAAACAGTCTGAACACCCTCAGCCTTTCCTTACATAGCAGTGGTCCAGTCCCTTCATCCTCTTTGGGATCCTGTGCTGGTCTCTCTTGAGAGAAGGACTCTCACGAGGGTCTAATAAACAGAATGGAATATTTTCAGATGTGCTAAGAGAGCCTGTTGATTCAAAGATGACATCTTCTTGAACACTACAACCAGAAAGGGTCTATACTGCAGATACTTCAAAGTTGGTAGTCTTTCTGGATCTAAGCAATTTTATTTTCTTTTCCCCTTCTCTCTGTCCCCCCAAGAGCTTTTACCCTTTTTATACAGCCTTTTGGAACAGGTGCAGTTTTAAATTTATCTTTCATAGTTGGTTCATTGACTTACCTACTGATTTAGACTTACCTTTCAATTTTCCTTTTAATAACGTTATTATAGTGTGTTCCTACACTTTCTGAATCATTCTCTCTTTGTGCTCATTTTTTGCTTTATAATTTTAAAAGATGCAAGTCTTTGGTCCAAAGAGCATTATAGTATTGATGCAGAGAATAAAACATTCCAATTACACCTTTAAAATGTTTACTGGACTTACCTGAAAAGCCACATTTTCTATGGCTACGTTCTTTCATATATATGTATGGTGACAGTATCACTTATGGTAGATGTGAGGATCATTGAGCTGCTACACCACCGCCTTACTCATTGTCTTTGGACATTAGTGGTGTTAGGGCAGAATTGATGCATTGGGTCTGGCCGGAATGGAGTTAATTCACTTTATAGCAGTCTGTATGTTGCTGTGGTTTGGATCTGTGATTAAACTAGTGTTGATAACACAGCAGTGTTTCGCCTGCTGCTGAGCAGTGTTTGTACAGCACTGAGATTTTCTTCCTCCCCCTCTGTCCCTGCAGCCAGTAGCCTGAGGGTAGATAAGAAAATGGGAGAAGACACAGCTGGGGCAGCTGACCCAAATTGGCCAAAGGGATAATCTATATCATAGGACACCATGCTCAGCAGTAAAATTTCAGGGAAAGGACATTCATGGCTATGGCTTTTGTCTTTCCAAGTAACTGCATTCTTTCAAGGCTAAAGTGTATAAATATTTACCTTACCGGTAGGAAGTAGTGCGTAAATTCATTTTTAAAATTTTCTTGTGCATGCGTGTCTGTTTCACTTATAGAACTGTCTTTATTTTGACTCACCAGTTTCCAACTTTTGCTCTTCCAATTCTGCTCCCCCCCATATGCCCCCTCACCCCAACCCTCATCCCACTGAGTGAGCAAGCAACAGTGCTTAGCTCCTGGCTGGGGTCAACGCACGACAGCTGAGAAGAACTAGTTTCCCCATACACATCTCCAGTACCCTTCTAGAGGCCTCCTACATTTTATAAACATCTCAAGAGCCATTTTCTGAAGGTGTATCTGAAGGAAACAACAAGGTGAAGATAGGTGAACCAAAATCAAAGTTCCAAATAAACCAAACTTTGAATTCTGGAGCATTCAGTGCCCCTATACAAACCAAATTGTGAACCTTTTCACTCTAAAGTGCAGAAAATATTTATTTATTGTTCCAGATATGTTACTAAATAAAACTTTCTGGAATTTAACAACCACTCTACATACATAGGAAAAAGTATCCCTGGTAGAAACTGCAGCAAAAAACCTCATATATAATTACAAAATAATTTTAAAACAATGGAGTACAAAATATAAATTTTAACATCTTTCTTTTCACATAGTAAAATGTTATTGGGCCAGTTACAATAGTTCAACAACAGCAGCAAACACCACCAAGAAACCAAAAAGCAACCTCCAAAAAATCCAGAGCTGGTAAAAGAAAAACAAAACAAAACAAAGATAAATATGCAAACCTTCATTTGTTATATCATCCTACATATTTGAGCACTAAACTTCACACAAACATTTCAAGATTTTTTTGGTTGTCTTGCAAATAAAACAATAGACTTTACTCAGAAGTATTTTTAGCACTATTGCTTCACTGCTGTAGGAATATTTAAATATAAAACTTTATGTTTTGATGTTATTTCTACTTATTTTTTGCAAACAAAGCAGATTTTAGAAACTGCAAACAGTGATCAACTTGAGATATGTTTTAATTATCAAGGATTTTATTTTTATTTAAAGCCTTTTTTCATCTTCTGTTTCAAAATTAATATTCTGACAGGAAACATTCTCAGTGTCAAATGTTTACATCTCATGAGTCAGGCCTCAACAAATACAGGATTTATAATTGTGATAAAAACTGGTGGAGGTCTCATGGAAACTTTGCCTTAGTATCAACCTTGATAACAAGTGCCATAGATTTTTCTAAGCCTAAGGTTTGTAGCAAACAATTGGGAAATTATTGGTTTCTCTGAAGCCTTGATACGACTGGGATGGTAGATTTAAGTTGGAGGTGAAACCATGCTGAATCAACAACAGCAGATTCTTAAAACATTGAAGCTAGGGACCACATTAAAAAAAAATGCATCTCAGTATCTCTATACCTAGCGTTAAAAAGTAATTATTTGTTTGAAGTTTTAAAATAGTTTCTGCCCTACTAAGAAGTCTTCTTCAGCATGCATCACTGATAAATGCCCTTAGGAGATTGTTCTGTGTATTAAGTTATATCCTACCAAAAATAGTATGCAATGTGGTATGGGATCTAGCTGGCCTATATTTAGGTATCTGTATGTGACCTGGATGCCAAGGCAACCACTTGTGTCACTGGAGAACTAGTCAATACATTCACTGGAGTCTGGGAACTGTTCAGTTTACCCTAAAGTAGACACCCCACCCCCATGTCATCTCTAGACTCCATCAATTGTGTGATCTAGGCCTCCACTGGACATAGTAGATGCTTATAGATTTAACTTACATGTAGACGCTTCCATTTTGAATGTCTGAAGTTAGGGATATCTGAATCCCACCTAAAATAGGGTTGTTAGTAATTCCCTATTTTTTTAGATCTCAACTTATGAACATAGCATGTTATTACATATTTTAAACATGTTATTTTGAAATAAAGGAGGGGAGCAGGGTGAAACCAGGTAGAACTGAATTGCTGCTAGTTTCATCACTGGAAAGGAGTGGTATGTCTAGCACCATGGCACAGACCTCTACCCCTGGAACAAGAACAAACCATTTTGTATATATTAGACCTAGAAATACTGGCTGGTTTCTGGGTCTCAATACACATTCTGCTGCCTAAAGAGTACTGCAAGCAAGTTCTATAACTATTTGCTGGGTACCTAAGATTAAGTTAGGACTCTTGGCTTCAGGCCCACAAAGAATAGGTAGGGCTTTTTTTCTCCAACAGCCTGTCCTGTCCTTTTGACCTCAGTGTCTCTGTTTTACCTTCAGTGTCTCTGATACCGTGTCTAGGCACTGTATCATTTGCATTTTTTCCAATTCTGCTCTAACCATTCCCTTTTTCCTTTCTATTTTGCTCCTACCCTGGGATCATCCATCCTGTATTCTGCTTATTTGGGTACTCTGCTTTTTCCCTGAACATGTTTTTATTAATCTTCTTCAACTTCTACCTTGTTCTAGTCAAGCAATGAGTCTTCCTGCTTATCCACTATATTGGTGCAGTAAAAAGTGACACTATGGTTAAATATTAAGTAACATCATTAAATCCTTCAATTTGTGAAGTTTGTATCAACACATATGAGGACAAAACAAATGTGTCCTCTTATATTTTTAAAGAATGTAGACTTATTACAGCAGCGACTCTTCAAAAACAACATGAGCCAAACTTGAAAACAACTTGTGAATACAAATAGCTTATTCTTTCCCAAATTATGAATAACTGGAAATTTTGTTTCACTGTGGAAAATTAAGAGCTGAGTAATTTTTTCCTATGATTAGTACTTGTCGTGAAAAGTTGGTTGTAGAAGAAACAAAATGGACCCCTTAATAGGTAAGAGATTCTACCATGAAGTCTTGCTCTTCACAGATGGAATTGGCATCAAAAGTATGATATTGGAGTGGACAGCTCTCTGACTATGTTTGTATTTACCATTAGAGAACTGGAATATGAGGATAGACTTCAGATGTTTCAGGATCAAGGATGGGTTCTTGCACATACATCTGTTTATATCAGCTGTTGCCATATAACTCTTATGATACCAAGGCTGAGAATAAAACTTTGACCATATCATTTATATAGACAGAATGTTGGCAATGTCAAAGAAAAATATGAAGTCCTGGCTTTTTCATTGATATGAACACAGACTTTTTATGAAGGACAGTGGGACAGAGCACTGGAGAAGAAGCCAGAGCTCAGTCTCTTACAGTTGTTTCCATGGAACCCAGAAATGTAAGAGATGTTGATGAAGCCCTGGCGATGCCAAAGATGTGGACAGAGCTTTGGCAGTGTCAAATGGTTGCTATGGAACACTGGTTCTATCAGAGATGAGGCTAGAGCTCTGGCTGTGTCAGAAATAAGGATGGCACTCTGAGTATATCAACGTTTACCTCTGATATTTGGTTATAGTAAAGATAGCCAGGAATGGACACCTGGCTTTTTCAAAGCTGGGAATAGAGCCCTGGATATGTCAATATTCATTATAGAGTTATTATTTTATTATATAGTAGGATGAAATTTCCAATATATCTGTGATTTACCATGTATGTCAGATGAAAGGATAGATTTTTTAAGAGATTGATCTTTAACCCTATCAGAGACTGACAATCACCTCTATCTGGGATCAACATTGATATGTGTCTTCACATCAGAAACATAAGTATAGCTATATCCATACAAGAATCCTTGATAGGAGCTACTGTTACTCTGACTATTACTCTAATATATTCATAGAAATAATATATAAATAGGAGGAAAGTACATGTTTGGGGTTTTTTTTTGTGGATATTTAAAACAGTATGCTGACCACAGCAGACATATGAATGAATAATTATAAATAATAAGATTTATCCTTTTTATTTGTCCAAGTCATACACATGAACCAAGTTACGTTAGGTAACAAAAAATCTGATTATATTAGCGGTCATTGAGTGCTTGGTTTTGTAAAAGATGATAATGGTTATATATGTGAATGTGAGAATGTACTCCTATCTTTGTCAGATGTGCATTTGAAAAAATTTTCTCTGCTGGAGTGCTTGTTCCCAGAGAGCAGCAGGTTACTCATAAAATGCATTGATTTTGTCCTGCTACTACACTAAAAATGCATTTATTAATGAAAAAGTCTTATTAGTGTTTCAGATTTTGTTCTGAAAATCTCTGTACCTGTATATGTAGTGGATGTCTGCATATGCCAAAAAAATCAGAACAGCCTTGTTAAACTTACCCAAGGTTCTGATCTGATCAAGATGGCAAAGTAATTCTAGGTATTTTGCATATGAAATAACATCTGTGCCAAACTACTGTTGGGGAAGCCAGATTATGAAATTTATACTAAAGAAAAGCTGAAATAAAATTCTTTGTTAGTCAATGGTAGTTTGTAAATTAGTGAGGAAGAAAGATATCAGAATAAAGCTAAATATCTTCTTATATGGGAGATGAATGAGTCTTTCTAGATAAAAAAAATAGAGTAGTTAAGTTCTGTTACTTTTTGTTGTAGTTCTTGTCATAGAATATGATCACCAACTCTCAATACTCATGTTACATCCAAGTGGCTTTTGCAAAAGTTAGTGATCACTTTTTTCAGTTGCAAATAATTGTGATCATAGTTAAAAGTTACAGCAGAAGATATGGTTGTGTCTTCATCACTTGAGCTTAGTCACTAATTTTGCCCGAGAGTCTGTGCAAGAGATAATTATGCGGCCCATCACTGCAAGCCCTTGATCTGTTACACCTGTAAACAGCCCTCCTCACTACTTGTATCAGTCAGCGTTGGGCTGGCTAAAGCTCTAAGGCAGACAGTACTGGGAAGAAAATAGTCTGTCTAGCTGAAGCTGGAGAAAAGGTAATTTTCCCTAATGGAGGGGACGAAGATCAAATTAAAGCTTTCTTGTTATTGGGCAATATCTGTTCCTCCTTTTAATTGTTATTAAAGAAATTGACATCGTGTATGTAATTAACTGAATTTTAAATGGTTGTGGTCAGATCTGTGTCGGATGATATTGTATTGTATTACATACACTCAACCAGACAACATTTTAAATTGTAAAGAAAGCTGGATCTGATGTACAAGACGTGCCCTTTTAAAAGGCATGCTTTGTACTTTATTAATTAATACTCTGAGGTTGTTTATATTTAGACATCAGCTCCATCTGGGCCAGCAGCAAGATACCTCATGAAGGCGTGGATAATGAGCTGTTATACTTTCATACAAATGCCTTCTGTTTTGTTATCAAAGTCTGTTTGTAAGTCTGTTCAGACTTTCAGTTAAAGTGTGATACAGAAAAGCAAATATGGAAACAAGTGAAATTTTTCCTTCCTTTGATAAGGAAGCAATGGGGTGAAGTTGGAGGCACTGTTACCTAAAAGTCTCTGTTGAATTTCTTCCTTAGCAGCTCTGCATTTCTGAAGGGATAAAGCTTTAGCATTCTGCAGCACACAGCTTAAAAGCTTGTTGAAGGACTTTGTTAGCCTTCTCCTGCCTTAAATGCAAACCCTCCACCTGTTTTTTGCCTGGAGGTCTGTACTCTGATTCTCTATCACCTTTGGAAACTATGGACAGAGTCTTTGCAAGCTTCTGGAAAAAAAAAAAAAGTATTTTCAAAGAATTTTGCATGATCATTAAAAATCTGACTGTACTTTGCCTTTAATGTGGATTCATGACTAAGCAGCATGATTTGGGCTAGTTTTTCAAGATACACAGATTTTATTCCCTGAGCTTAGTACTCAAAGAAATTGAGCATAAAGTCTTTCCTTTCTGCACGATAGGATGTTAAAAATATGTAAATAAAACCAGTTTACACTGAGCCATGATGACCTCTATGGTCTTTGCTTTACAATACTTATCAAAAATAAAATTGCATATTATGTTCAGCTGTATACTCTATTAAGAAGATACTCAAGTGTTTGCAATGACAATTCCCATTTATCAAACAGCCTGTGCTTTGTTTATATGGCTGCAATAAAAATTTGGAAAGGAATAGAAAAAGATGAGTTGGAGAGGAAGTTATAGTTCTGATACTAGTTGATAGGAGTTTATTTTGTAAGCATTAGAAATCAAAGATCACACACACACACAAACACAAAAGTATGGCTTGCCTGTTAAGGAGACAGCTCAACTGGCAAGAAAAAGGAAAACCAATTGTCAGATGGATATTTTTTTTTTTATTCACGGATTTGACAGAGTTGGAAGGGACCTCTAGAGATCATCTAGTCCAACTCCCCTGCTAAGCAGGATTGCC
>JAOXJK010000001.1:170361987-170380339 GCA_025774025.1 Xenus cinereus
CTTCTGCAAAATGGTTTCTTTCTTATTCTCAAGGACAGGACGTCCTTGCCAGGCTTGCAGAATTTTCTTGTCAGCATAACTCGGTATATCTCTGAGGCCTACTCTGGCTACCTCATGTCAATTGGGCCTCACATAAGTTTTCCAGGGAGTCATGCCTAAGATCCTGCAACCATTCCCCAACAGGTCCCCTTTCAAAGAAGCTCATTTTAGAGAGGAATCTGTGGCCTTTGTAGCCCTCAATGAATATTCACACCAGAGGAAAACCAATAGGTAAGCTTTTCCCTTCCTTCTCGACTTCTGCAGGATTTCTTCTCCCCAGCAATGAAAACTACAGCTGCTGAGGGTCCCTCATGACTTTGTATAAAGTCCCCTTTCTCCCTCCATCAGCAAGCACAAATTATTTCCAACCAACTCCTTTTACCCTCCTCACCACTTCCTTAATCTTTTGGTATTTTTGAACAAAAGTAATATGGAAAGTCGCAACTGACATACACAGAAGACCAGACTCATATAGTGCCCGTCCTTCTCCAGCAGTTGAAAGCCCACTGGTCTTTCTGAGGGGGCTTCTGGCTAGCCAGTATTCTCAGAATGTGCAGGGTTGCTTTTCTGTCAGCTCACAAGGAAACATTATAGCTGAGACTATTGCTTTAAGTCATGAAATGCACACAAGAAGATTTAGATGGGTATTCAAGCAAAGTGATTTGTGGCCGACCTGAAGTGCCTAAACAGAAGCACAGGCTAAAGCTATAGATGATGAAGAAAAGGAGCTGTCTCCAGCAGATCGAGCAAAAGGATGTAAATTATGAGCTATTTGGCCTCTGGAGATATTTACTCTTCTCCCTGATAAATTTGGAGCTCATCAACTCTGTAAGACATGTAAAAGACACGTGCAATAGCGGCAATCCATGCAGTGTGCTTTCTGTATCATGGGATGTGCTTGCAGCTGCACTGGTTTGCAGTTTGCACTGGTTGTGCAGTTCCCCAGAGAGATGCGAGTTGGGTCTGTGCACGGTAATAACAGTGTTTCCCCTGCAACGTGGACTGTCGGAGTGATTACACACCAGGAAGCCCTAGGAAGGCAGAACTCCAAGATGAACTCCATTACTAGGATTTCCAATGTTTAACTTAAACTTTTAGATTAATTTACTTCAAGTGTATACGCAGTCTCGAGGGCTGACATAAGTACAGGAAATACTTTAAATTACTAACTGACACGACTAAAAGTCAAATGAAATACATAGCAGTTCAATACATCTGGACAGTTTTTCTCTTCAGGGTCTTGGTGATACTATATCACCAAGAATCTTTCACATGAATCTTTCTCCTATTCAAACCAGATCCTCCACATACCACACAAGATCATTTCAAAAATTTATAGTAGCCCCACACACACGGATCCTAGCAGCCAGAGAATGAACCGAACATGGCTTTCAGGCTGATTCTTGTGGTCCACCTGTTTGTTTTTTTTTTTTTTAAAGTGTGATTTAGTTTTAACTTTAATTAAGAAAAAAACCTTCTATTTCTACTAGCATCATCAGCCAACACTTATTTTGAATTAAAAATCAATTGGTCCCTCTTATTTTATGTTTTACTTACTTATATAGAAGAAAGTGAAGTGGAGCTGACAACACATTGTACAGAATCTGGATTTTTTTCCAGTTGAGAGTTATACAGATTGCTCATATTCTTTGTTGTTTTAAGACTATAGTGCATATGCTACATTTAAAGTTTATGACAGGACTGGTTAGGTGGAGAATATCTAATGAAGAGTTTAACAATTAGAACTTAGTCCTATTTTTTCTATCAATCAGGAGCTGAACGTGACTATTCTGTTTATAACTACTCAGTGAATCAGCTCCAGCAATAAATTCTAGATTATGAATGAAAGTCACACACTATTTACAATTAAACACTGTGAAACAAGTCATCATTTAGCTCACATGCTACTGTGTCTATTTGCTGACTGAACTATCAATACTTGCAAACAGTAGGACCACTTGATGATATTACTTAGGCCTCAAAGTAGTTTGTAGAGATCAATGTTTTAAAGAAAGAGACAGTAAAATGAATTGTTTTACATGAGACAGTACACTACATGTTCCTTACAAAGGAACAAGAATGAAATACAGAGTCAAAGCAGTGGTAACAGGTACTTTCTAGAGCTATACATCTGTTTGCAGAAGTCCCTTTTAAATTCAGTATCTCAGATTATTCAGTTTGCCCAATCAGTTCACAAAACAGATTTATTTGTCTTTATTTTATATTGCTTTAGCTACAAGTACTCATTACTGCAAAGTACTTAAATGCATAAACTAGCTGGTGGTCCACTGCTGCTTTCAGTGTTTGATACCTGCATTTTTCATTATGTCCATTACCTGAAATATTATACTTAAACAAGTTATAAGAATAAGAAAGAGGAATCTGTGAAGTAGAAAAAAAAAATGTGAATTTTTAAGAAATGCAGTTGAAAAGCTATTTCTTTCTCAAGGTACTTTGGTTTTGTCCCTAGCTGAGTTCCTTTTTTACTCTGGATCTACAGGCACATTCTGAAGCACGCTGATTTTTAGAAATTGGGACTGACTATTAATCCTTTAAAGTGTTAAAAACTGAAACATAAAGTGCAAAGCAAAGCACTATCAATAGTATATTCAGTTTCTCATCCTCCTTTTTCCCTGTTAAAACAACCAAAATTAAAATCAGGCTGTTCCTTTGTTTCTTCAAAAGCTAGATGTTCCTACACAAAACTTCTGGATAGGTGAAATAATGCTATAAGCCTGAAGTTAGGCCCATTCTTGAATTGTGAGCATACTATTTCATATGAATGTGCAATCACAACCATAATTAATAGATTATAGCATTCCACAAATACTTAAGACACAAATGCTTATGTTGACTATACAAAATGTAGGAACTATATGAGCATTTATAATAGTTGTTAACAAAAATTATTTACAAGCAGTTAACTCAACTTAAAAGAACCTAGAACAAATCAGAAAAAGCGTATTCAAAACCATATTAGACGCATTACGTTTTATTAGACTAGTAAACCTGGAGATTTCCCTTGAGTAAAGACTGAATGTATGTATTCAGATAAAAGCTTATGAGGTTATCATGAGCTCTTTACAAGGACAGCAACATCTACAGCATGCAACAGGTCCTTTGGGTTTCACTAGTTTTATTTCTTATAAGTAACCTTCTTACAACTCCATGAAAGTTCATCCTGACCCTTTCAACATGCTATAACACATATGAAAAGGCAGCGGCATGGTAACTTCCTGTAATATAAGATGCAGGCGTTTAAATTCACACCCGCAGTAACTTACTGGCTATCTTAGCAGCAGGACAGTGTCATGTTAATTGGCATGACTGCAGCTCCAGAACAACTGAAAAGTCACTCTTGAAACCCCAGTGTGCAAGGGGACGGCAATTTTTGTAGCTTTTGCTACTAATAATTTGTTTAATCTTCAAGATGACAGAAGCTTAATCTCCTTCCTTTAGGACAAAAGCAGAGCAAAAGATGCTTTCTTTTGTCAACTCCCTTTTACAGTTTTGACTGTCATTGGGATGTCTTGCATGTGGGAACAGGATCGCTGACATTGGCAGTGGCATCCTCTCCCTGGCTCAATCTTTAGTATTACACAACAGTAATATAGTAAATTGAACAGGTGTAACATGTAGGCTTGGACCCAGGAAAAAAATACATGGAAATTATACAGAAATGAGCTTCTTTAAAAAGAAAAAAGATGCTGGAAGAAACCAGCATTCTTTTCATTGGCTTCCAATTTGTTTCTGATGCCAACTCAAGGTCATTAGACAACAAAAATGAGAATAAAAGTTCTACAAAATCAGTGGAGTGAGCAAATTAATGAAACAGGGTTGGCAAACAGACTCTTGCTTTCATCTTTAAGGGAAAGACAACGTACATAATTTTTCTCTCGTCTACTGGCTTGTGAAATCACTATTTCTTATTTGTAATAATTCACTTGTTTTCTATTAATTTCTTTGAAGGTTAAGTAAAAATGGAGTTGTAATACCAAGGATAGTGACAGTGACGGGCAATACAGACCACTATAATAGGTACTGAGTTTCTTAGCAATAAAAGAAAGACAAAAAATAAAGGATGGAAGAAGGAGATTATGTTCTCAAAAGACAAAGTTTTTGATTTCTTTAACTGATTTTGTAGCAGTTGCATTTAAAAAACCCAACGCCTAAGGGTAGGGCTTCTCTCATCCTCTCACCCAACACTGAAGCTATAAATGGAAAAAACGGTTTTTGCTTCCCAATCTCATAGTTTCAAAAAAGGACTTAGATCAAAGATGAAAGGCTGAAACTTGTCTTTTGCTAAACAGTTTGACTTTACGTAGTTGTTAGAAAAGTAAACTAAAGATATGCTTGTATTTGGTCCCCTGTTTGCTGCAACATACACAAATCTGTGTTTATATCATAGATTCTTACTACAATGAGTTTAAAAACTATTTTATACCAATATCGATCAAGCAATGTTGAATAACTCTACTACCAGGATAACATTGAAATACTGAAATTGACTTCAAAGTAAAAAAAAAAAAAAAAGCATTTTATATGTTTATACTTTTTCTATGTATACACACTTTTTTTTTTTTCTAAACAGCTTCCATCAATTAAAATCATGTAAAGTATTGGACACCAGCTGTTCTCATTTGTTATGCTTCAGTAGACAGGGACTCTGTGATTAACAGTCCTTGTTTTTCTGCAATCTGTAGTCTCTCTTCTCTTCCTGCTCATGTACTGTTTAATGAGATAATCTCAATACTGACATTACTAGCTCTATTTCTGATTTACTGGAATAATGCCCAGAGTTTATTGTGACAGAAGGAAAAGTATCCTAAATCATCGCATTGGATTCTGCTTGAAGCTGACATGTGCCTGAGCAGGAAAGGGGCGTTGTGGTTTCCAAGAAGCAAATGACTTAGTGCAGCAGAATGGGTGCATGTTCTTCACGGCTTTAATATATGACTGGAAAGCTAATGTAACAAAGGTCAAAGGATAGATCTGAACAGGATTATGAAAGAAGTCTCAAAACTCAAATTTGAAAACTTCAAAAAATAAAAGCACAGAATTCCTGTAACTATACTGTAGCAAGTTGAGAATTCCAACTAATAATGTAGACTCTTTGTGATGTTTAAATTTTAAAAGACATCTTTTTTTTACTCTTGTCTAATATGACTAAGATATAAAGTAGATGATGTGTTTTTGTATTACAGAATTGGATTTCTCATTTGTTATGATTACGGCCATGAACCATGGCTGTTCAATGTACGGCTGTGTATATATTTAAAATTTTGCTATCCAAACCCGGCCTTAGAGCAATTTGGCAACACAGCTGCTATGTGAAAACAACATAACATGTTACACTGTGTTTTCTCAAAAAAGCAGAAATCTACTGACAAACATGCTTTCTTTTCTACAAAGCATAAGAAACAACAAGCACACTGCTCAGCATACAATCTAAAGTTTTGCAGCACATGGCAACATTATGTCTGCTGTTAAGAGCTAAAGGATTTTTTTTTCTGAGGAAAGAAACCAACACACAAATTTCTCAAGCAATCAGAGGTGACCAGGTGACATAAAAATTAATAATTCAGAACATGTTTTTCTTCCTTATTGAAGTAAAAACAAAATTTCACAAGGACGTTTTTCAAAATGGAATTTTGAAGAGATACCTGTTTTCTCATAGAAATAATAAAAGGAACTACTGCCAGAGTGACACAGAGGAAGAGGTAAACTGGAAAAGAGGGTTTGTCAGGCCAGAGGGCCCTCTAGTCCCTGTACTGTTGTTAAGTCCTCAAGTAATTGTGCTAGCTACGCATTGTTCTCTAGCACCGTGATGATGATTTCATGATGAATTCATGTATGTGTGTGTGTATGCACACGTACACACACATATATATGTGCATTCACATACATGCATATACATATAGCAAATCTATAAAGTTATTTCATTAACTGTTATAAGTAAATTTCATTTTTCAAACATTTTAATTATGCTGTATTTATAGCCAGAACATTTGACCTACTACCAGCTAGAAACAGTGATTTTGATGTTTCAGAGTTGAGGAAATTCTTGTTAGAAACCTTCACTTGATATGCTTTCTGCAGGCTCAGATGAAATTGCAAGTCCCTTATATATTTGCCAAAATATTTTATGTAAAAAGCTTTAAATAAAGCAGTAAGCCAAATGAACAGCTCAGGGGTGGATTGGGGGAAGTGGGGGCTGTCTCCACTTCAGTTGGTACAGTTTTAGCAATAGGGGAAAGTAATAGTTTGTAAGTCATCTTTCATGGTTTTTTGGTGCTTGTGCTATTAAATACAGCGGTTATCTCTAAGAGTAATTAATAAATAGTGTTTCACCCATTTTCTGTTAACCTGTGTTTAATGCACCGATGTGAGGAAAATGTGAATTCATTTGCAAATGATTGATAACCATGAAATGGAAAAACATTTGCCAAATTATTCATCGTGCTTTGTCATGTGTTTTCTTAAGTCCTGGATACATGCTTCTAAAATGAAGACATATTTGTAACCAATGTACCACAGCAACTGCTTTTGCTGTTTTGAGACTTTTCTGAGAAGTTATCAAAAGTCAAATTACTATATTTGAAAGGACAAGTTATCAGGGAGTGTAGTGATAGGATGAGGGGTAATAGTTTTAAGCTGAAAGAAGGTAGATTTAGATTAAATATTAAGAAGAAATTCTTTCCTGTGAGGGTGGTGAGGCACTGGAACAGGTTGCCCAGGGAAGTTGTGGATGCCCCATCCCTGGCAGTGTTCAAGGCCAGGCTGGATGGGGCTTTGAGCAACCTGCTCTAATGGGAGGTGTCCCTGCCCATGGCAGGGGTGTTGGAACTTGATGATCTTGAAGGTCCCTTCCAACCCAAACCATTCGATGATTCTATGAATATTTTTCTGGATATTGCAGTCTGAGCATTTGGGATTTCTGCAGCTTGAGGATCTATATTTCGTGTTTCTTTGCTTGAAAATATTGCAATGAACTTGCCCCTACAGTAATGACTAATGCACTAAAGATTCAAGAAATTTAAAGAGATAAAGATTCCTTTGAATTTGGGTTTTGAGAATTAGGAGTGACTGATACAGAATAAAAGTGTGAGAAAAATATATTATTGTGAGATTATATATGTTCTTAAAGTTTTGTTGTTTTTATTTGTATTCTTACACTGTCACACTGTTACTCTCAAATAGTCACTTCTATTTCAGAGCCTTTTAAAGATCTTGGAAACCTGAAATCAGGACGACATTCCTTACGAGCACACAAGAATTACCTAATAAACACTATATTAAGTTAAGCTTTAATATGATTGCCATCCCTGGTGCAGTTATCAGCAAATCTCAGCTGACTGTGCTGAAACATTGCTACTTAGTATGAATTCGGTGATGTCACTTCTAAATTCTTTTTTCCTAATTCCTTGTCTTGTTTTGTTTTGTACCTTTATGCTGCCTTGATTACAGAATAAAATAATAGGAGTGGCTAGGGCTCATTAAATTCTTGCAGTAAAACAGGGCGCTATGTCACAATGGCTATTACGGTATTGTTAGTGTTATGAACAGTAATTATTTCTCTGTTAGAAAATGTTTACAGAAGCACAAGATTTTATAGTATCACCTGAAGAGAGAGGGAAACAAAATTTTTAGAAGTTGAATAGTAAAGGTCATAATAAGTGTATCCCTATTGAAGATTTAAAATTAGGCGGGACTGCTGTTAGAAATCAGCCAGCCAACTGCAGCTTTTAGCATTAAAAATTGGATATTTGAACTTTAACACCTAAATGCATTATACCTTAAAGAAAAGAATAGGTAATATTTCTAGAAAAGCCAGTAGCTGTTCCACAGTATTGTCCATATGGATTCTTGCATTTCAGGATTTTCTGACTGGACACAGCTGACCTATGACCCTGAAGCCCGGCAGTTCAGAGAACAGCTTACCAGGAGCCAAGTTTCAATAAAACAGGAATTGCAACTTCTAGTCATATTTTAGTTTCTCAAATGTCCTATGTACTGGGAGCTCTGAATGATCTACCTTAATTCAGTGTGACATGACACGAAAATGTTAATACCCATTTTACAGGCAAACACGCAAGCAGATCTGTGCTTAGGTGCTTCAAAAACTGTAAACATTGACATGCTAGCTTTAAGGAATGCAAACTATTCTTACAAGACATCTATGGAAATAATAAGAAAGCTATGGATTCCCTTGGAAATTTATCTCAGATACAGTAAAGCTCAGCAAAGCAAATAACGTCCAGGTGAAAACTTTGCAGGTTGATAAGCTAGAATGTTCAAGCAGATCAAAGTTTTGACGTGAATTTTCTAATTGGCTCAGTTTAGGAGAAATTATAGATAGGAATACTGTGCCTTTCCCTGGTAGAAAATAAACTCTTTATGTTTAACCATCCAGAACCAAGGCTTGCTAAAATCATCCTGAATCTTTTGTATAAATTGAAATGGGTATTGAATCAGGTCAAAGTTGACGGATAACACTCAAGCAGAGCTGAGTGTGAAGAGAGCTGAACACATATATTTGTAAGAAAAGGTCAGGAGGCATGGAGTGTGAAGTTGGACAAGGTGAGTTAATCACACTAAAGAACAAAAATGTGGACTACGTCTGTCCTAATGTGGGCATCAGTGATTTAGAAGTCTGCATCTAACCAAATCGCTGTGGTCCTCACTTATAATCCTGATGTTTTAGACACTTCTCAGAAAGCAATTTCTATTAACCGAATTCAAGTGAATCCCACAGAAATCCAAAAACAAAACAAAACAAAAAAACCCAAAACCCAACCAACCAACAACAAAAAACCCCAAATCCAAGCTCCCTGAGGAGAGCATTTTTTGTACTGTTTTATTTGAGTTTTGATCAGCAGAGTCTGTCTCTTCAGTTGAACATGTATTTTCATGTTGATTTTGACCCTATTTCTATTGGACACCTCTCTGTTCACATTACAAAAGCCTAATTGTTCTTATTATCACCCAATGGACAATGCCATAAGTTATAGGTCAAATGATTGTTGAATATGACCTACAATTTGTCAGAAAAAGGTAACGGAAAGAGGAATACAACAGCAGGGATATGCCAGAAGCCAAATATAAGCTGTAAGGTGACTTACAATCTTTTTAGTTCCTTTTAAAAGCTAGTTAACCCTACAGTTACATATAGAAGCCCACAAGAAACTAAATTTGAGTTTATGGCCATTCAGGTTTTTGTTTATATATCTATAATTTCAAATTACTCATCTGCGCATATGAGCCACTTTAAGTTCAAAAAATATCACTAAGAATTTCTCTTCATTTATGATCATATGACATCAGACCTAAAATCTTTAAAAAATGTATGTTATGCTTAGATGATAAATTTACTGCTGTATAATTTAAAAAGTCCATTTCTGATATTATTGTTTTGCTCTTTAATATTCCTTCAAAACCCTTTTTGCTAAGATCCTGCCTTGTCAATCTTCAATAGCAATGGACAAAGTACTTGGCATAAAATTTATAGATACAAAAAAATAACTCTAAATAAGCCTTAATTTTTTGTCATTTCTGCTGTATACCATTCATGCAAAGCCACTGATTGTTCTATGCAGTATACTTCTTTTCTGCAGACTTTTATTACAACATGAAAAGATAATGAATTTTTTCTTAGCTTCAGTACTGATGTTTGCTTCCTGAGAAATAGGATTAAGGGTTTTCACTGCTTTGCAAAAGTGCTTCTTGTTGTTGGGGTACTTTTTGTTTGGTTTTGGTTTTTTTTAGTTTTGATGATGTAAAAGTATTAGATATGTCAAATAATAGTTTAGAAATAAACTAATGGCAACAAACAGAGCTGGTCTTCAACTAACACATTTATTCACAGAAATCAATTATCATTCCTGACGTTAAAATGCATCTATCCCTTGCATTATTCCTGTTTATCCAGAAGATTTTTTTTTTCATTTGTTTTTCCCCCTCTAGCCATTTCACATGTAAATATTTCTGTTTCTTCTGTTCACTGTTATCAGGGTGGTCTTATGGTCATCTCTACATTTTTCTAATTCTTCTTATAAAAATGGATACAAAAAGAAAACTTTATCTTCCAGGTTATGTTTTTGTCATCAAGTATCAGCTATCCTCCTGTTCATGTCTCTTTATTTCTTCCAACCTACAATATATTATATTTCTCAGCTGTAATGAAGCCAGAGAGAAAATAAAAGACGGAATTTTGATATCACTGAAACACTCTGACTGAAATGTCAGAGTAAATGTCCTTTGTCTTGCATGAGAAGGCAAGCTAAGTTAATATAAAAAAAATATTTTCAAGTAAATAAAAGTGTTAAGTACAAACTTATCATGTAGGATGTTTACATTGTTGTATACCCTTCCTACTAACTTGGCAAAGGTAAGAAATGAGGTGGTTTAATTAGCAAAAACAAGAGCTAAGCATATTTGGGTTGATCAGGTCTCAAGGATATAGTGAAGAACTTCAAAAGGACTTTGGTCAATAGACAGCATAATTCTGGCTAAAATAACTTTCATTGAAGGCAAAGAGGTGCACGTTGGAGAGAATAGTATGACTCACTTGTGTATGTCTGGATTCTAAATGATCTGTAACACAAATGAGAAAAAAAAAGGCAACAACAGAGGCTCTCTAGCACTTTTCTAATAGTATCATGTTATTTCCTTTCATGAAATTTCAAATTAATGACTGATTTCATTTTTACTTTACGGTGCATCAGAATAACTATTGGTAGGTTTCGTAGCCATCCATAGCCCATGTTTCTATTATAAGCATTTATTAGCATTTCATGTCACTACATAGAAGTAGTGGACCTTACCATCTCAATACTGATAGCAATAAAATGTCTTAAAATGCAACTGTATGACTGTTTCATGTATTGAACTGTTTTATGATAGCACTTATTTTCTGAATAAATACACTTTTCACCATGGAAGTGTCTACCTGTCACCATTCATCATGATTGTTTTAATAGTATCTCCTGTTGACCTGATCATCTGGACTGTCTACTGCAAACCCTTTACTATTTTGCAGCCCATTAATTTTACAAATTTTAATTATGTATAGTTTTGACAGCTTTAATTTTCCTGATATCCTAGAGAGATGTTATCAAAAGATGGCAAATTATTTAAATTAATGGTGCAATTGGTGCATTACCTAGGTCTGCAGAGATGGGGAGAGAGGGAGAAGAGAAAAAAGAAAAGGTTAAGAAGGTATTATCCAAATCTAAATGCAAGCTTAGGGTTAAATGGTGACATTAAGCACAGCCTTCAGAAAGAGATAGCCAGTAATTGGTATTAGCCTCCACTATATTGCAAACATATCTTTTCAGATACAGTTCCTCTGGGGCAATTTCTCTCCTGACATGTTGTGGATGAAGTAATTTACTATACCTACAGCATACGGTTAGTTCAACTAAGCCAGAAAAAAGTAAGCAAAGTTTGATACCTGTATTTTTCTCTTGTTCCAAGTCACTACCTATTTCATTAACAGCATCCATGAGGTTCATCAGACCTTTTCACTTGAAACAGTTGTAGTCCAAGTCATCATCATCCCTTCTGGGTGCAGTTGAAGACACCTAAATTTAGGCAATACATTAATATTTTTCTTGAAGCAGCTTTCAAACTGAAAGGAAAAATATATTAAGTTTCTTGAGGAAAGGAAGTGAGCACTATTAAAATCAGGTTAAATGTATGTGTTTGGAGCATTAATCTCTTAAAAGCCAGACTGGCTCACATCCAGCTGCTCCCATACCATTTTGTACAGGTGACATACTTCATTCTCCCACATCACAGAGGTAAATCAAAGCCAAAACTATACTTACTGAAGGATTTTGTTTCTGCCTTGTCGTGTTCTTTTAATTCCTTTGTCATTGGAAAGCTTTGTCCTAATCTTTCTTGAGAGCCTATAACCTCCTTTTTCCTTTTTTGACATCACAGCTATTTTTCTGCCAGTGCAGTTTAGTGCCCACGGCTACTGGAGCTTCAAACTTGTCTGCTGACAAGCTGGTGTTTGAGATATGTATGTTAACTGCAAGGAGGGAGAAAAGCTTGTAGTCCAAAGGAACCAGAAAATAAATGTATTGTTAATCAAGAATGGTTTAAAAAGCAACCTCTGTGTATTCAAAATAATAGAATCATCCCATTATAGATGAAACCATTTCAGTCCAGAGTGCTTTTATTTGTTTTTATTAAAAAAAATCCCTGGGGGTATTTAAAAAATGTGTGGTGCCGAGGGATATGGTTTAGTGGTAACTTGGTAGTGTTAACTGTTGGACTTGATGATCCTAAAGTTCTTTTCCAACCAAAATGATTCTATGATTCTATACATGCACTTTGTCTCCTTGATTAGTAACTATAATGCTATAAAACAAGCAAACAAAAAGCCCCAACCTAGTTTCACATCCTCTTATTTGAAATTAAAGACAGTTTTTAATGGACTATTTAGAAATGTGTGTTGAAGGTGAGGTGAGGTGAAGGTGAGGGCTTCCACTTGCATTGATGCTTAATTACATTTTAAGGCATGAAAAAGCATTAAAATGGTAGAACTAATACACTCAAAAGAAAGTGCACAAGCATTCTCTAAAAATGGCGATGGTTGCTTGTGTAAAACACAAGAAACGCTTTTCACTGAACAAGCTGGCAATATCCTGTGATTCAAGACTGAAAGTTCATCAGAGAATTATGCCCTCCTATTTCGTGTGCACTGCTTGTGTTCCTGCTGCACACCTCTTCACACCACAATGCTGGTCTTAAACACATGGCAGCAATTCTCTATTAGGGAATATCATGTAAGAGGAAGTCACATTCTCTTTCTACAAGCAGAATTTCTTTGTGGAAATAAAATTCCTTAAAACAGAATATGCAGACATTTGGTCTTCTTGATAGTAATGTAGAACTAAGGGTATTTGATCTATTCTTCCTCACAAAAAAACCAAAGAGGAATGTTGAGTGACTATAAAATGGTGAGTTATTTGATTAACGGTATTTGATTAATAGATCCTTTGGAGGACTTGGAGGACTAGGGTACTCTGTTCAAACTTCAAATTCCCCTCAATCTTTCTCCTCCTTGGCAGGCTTGCCAAACTCCAGAGACTCCCTTAACATTATGACTGACACTTCTTTTTCTCCTCTTCTTTTCTTTTTTTTTTTTTTTAAAGTGAGATTGAGTAGTATTAAACTCCTGTGTCTCTCATAAAACAGGTAAGCATCCCAATTCTGGAAATAAACAAGAATCATTATTCCTTTTCTGGAATACCTGCAAATGTCATGCAAATTTGCAAGACTGTTTTCAATCAAAATCATTACATGAATTTCCTCTATACTCATAATCATTTTGTGACAATAAAATGTGTATTTTTCCATGAACAAATATTTCACTAGAAGAAGAAAAAAAACCCATAACTTCATGAATGCAGCCAACTTCCAGATGGCTGCATTTATGGGAAAGGGGAAAGGAGATTGTCAATCTGAAATAATGCTACCATAATTCATAAACAAAACTCGATGGGTTAATGTCATAAGGCCACTGATTAGATTTTCCAGTGCATATTGTGTATAGATTAAGCAAGGATATCAGACAGAGGTCTAACTGATACAGATTCTTTGATATTTTAAATTTTTACTAAGGAAATTAGTGTGTTGTTAATATCTCTACTGACGTTAAGATTGGTATCTTCCACTTAAATTATTTTATCGTATTTATTTAAAAGTTACTAGGATGTGCTCTGGGTTTGGATTTTTGTGGGGTTTTGTTTGTTTGTTTGTTTGTTTCTTCATTTTTAATGTGCTAGAGTTCTGGAAACTTGAGGAAAGTTTCAGAAAAAGAACAGAACCGGGAAAACTGTCATTTTGGGGTCATAGCCTTCTCTTATTACTCTGTTTTTTCTTGTCCTGTGACAGATAAAAATATTTTGTCTGTGTTTCTTTACCATTTCTGGATGATAGAAACAGGTTAATAGTGTAAATATCAGTGTCACAGAAATATTTTTGACAACTACAAAACTAGTTATACTTTAATAATATTAAGGGACTTTATTCATGCTTTTATCCAAATTGTTCTTTATTTGAGTAAGCCTTAAAAATACTAATGGAATTTGTAAAAGCAGAGTATAAATAGTCATCTAAATAATTTAAATATCATGGCAACATTCCAGTTAGATAGACCAACTCTACAGTACATACCTATCTGAAATATATGAGTAGCTAGATACACATACGGACCTGCTAACACAGATTTTTTGCCCATGGAAAATTCCAGTGGTTCCAGAAATACAGCTTTCTATACTACAACAGCCTCTCTATCAGTGTGGACTCAGTTTGTCTCAGAAACATTTATTCCTTTTGTTTAGCTTGGTTCAGGACCTGAGGTTGTGCTCACTTGCAGACCATCAATAGTCACTTATTTCTTGATATCTTTGCTTGAGCATTCTTCCCTTTCCTCCTATGATGATCCTTCTCATCACCTGCTGTTTTTTCCTTTTACTGCTATTGGGTATCCTTCACCATTTTTTCCTTTCAGGTCATATATCCTGTAGGCATCTGAACATGAAAGGTTCTTTTGCCAGAATCTTCTTTTTAGCCAATAGCTTTTGTCTCTGGTCCCTTTCTTTTCTGCTTAATCTCCCACAATATCTTGTCTAGATTCTTATCTATCTATCAGAGTCATGGCTGTTAAGTCCTGCAATATATTCAAAATGTAGATGCAAATAATATCTGTTTGTTCCTTTCATCTCACTTGTATGTGAGATGAGTCTCGTCACTGGAATTTCCTGTTCACTCACATATATTCAAGAGGCTTCCTCAGACCTCCAATACTGTTCAAAATTCTACTTGTCCTAGCTTTCCAAGCTCTTGTCTTGTACCACACTACTGCTGTACCAAGGATGACAAGTTTCATCAGTCTTATTACATCTGTGCCGCAAAAGTTACTGTGCTTCTTGCTGTGCTTCATTTTGTTTACCCCAGTTCATTCAGACTCTATGACTTCTAGAATTTCCTTCTTTCAGAATCCTTTCTCTGCTGTAGCACCTAAAAGACATAAATTGATAAGAATTATTGGCTTGTAACAGGAAAAGCAGAAATAGTAACATAGTTAAACAAAATGTCGTTTGCAGACGACACCAAGCTGTGTGGCCTTGTCGATACACCAGAGGGATGGGATGTCATCCAGAGGGACCTGGACAGGCTGGACAGGTGGGCCCAGGTGAACCTCATGAGGTTCAACAAAAGCAAGTACAGGGTTCTGCACCTGGGCCGGAACAATCCTCGGTATCAATACAGACTAGGGGATGAGGTATTAGAAAGCAGCCCTGAGGAAAGGGACTTGGAGGTGCTGATGAATGAGAAGCTGGACATGAGCAGGCAGTGTGCACTTGCAGCCCAGAAGGCCAGTCACATCCTGGGATGCCTCAAAAGAAGTGTTGCCAGCAGATCCAGAGAGGTGATTCTGCCACTTTAAACTGCTCTGGTGAGACCTCACCTGGAGTACTGTGTGCAGCTCTGGAGCCCTCAATATAAGAAGGACATGGACCTGACGGAGCGGGTCCAGAGGAGGGCCACTAAAATGATCAAAGGTTTGGAGCACCTCTGCTATGAGGACAGGCTGAGGGAGCCGGGGTTGTTCAGCCTGGAGAAGAGGAGGCTCCAGGGAGACCTAATAGCGGCCTTCCAGTACCTGAGGGGGGCCTGCAGGAAGGCTGGGGAGAGTCTGTTTACAAAGGTCTGCAGTGACAGGATGAGGGGGAATGGCTTTAAGTCGGGAAAGGGCAGATTTAGATTGGATATTAGGAAAAAGTTCTTTACTATGAGGGTGGTGGAACACTGGAATAGGTTGCCCAGGGAGGTAGTTGAGGCCCCTTTCCTGGAGATATTCAAGGTGAGGCTCGACGAGGCCCTGAGCAACCTCATCTAGTTGGGGGTGTCCCTGCTGACTGTGGGGAGGCCGAACTAGATGACCTTTGGAGGTCCCTTCCGGCCTGGATCATTCTATGATTCTACAATTTATCATCAGAAAACACAGACACCTGAAATGACTCCTAGTCTTACACGCTGAAGCTTGGTTTTTTGAGTATTTTGAATATTGAATTTGTAGTTTTCTGTTTAGTGGCACTTGAGTTCTCAGCAGATGTCTTCTGTTAACGTGTCTTCGCGGTTTTCCAGTTTTACTTAGCAAAATGGTATTTTCTTAAAGTGAATCATTATTATTCTCTTCTAAAATATATGACAATTGCTTAGTGATATGGTTTAGTGATGGTTTTGTCAGTGTTGGGTTGATGGTTGTACTAAATGATCTGAAAGATCCCTTCCGACCTAGGCAATTCTATGATTCTGTGACTCTATGACTTGAGCTGTAAGAAAATGGAATTTAATACTTGATGATCCATTGAATGTGCTTGTTATTGTTTTCTTCTACATAATGAAATGCTTATTCTTGTCTCTTAACCCTGATAACATTCAGTTTTCAACTCTCAGGGTGTATATTTTCTATGTTATGGAATATGACATTTTTCCTAAGTAAAATGACATTACCTTAGAATTGTCAATAAAATTTTGTGTTGCAGTGTGGAATAGCCTTTCTTTTCACTGTAGGCCCATCTCATTGCTCAGAAGTGGTTCTCCAGTCTTTCTGAGCTGTGGGATCAGCTGTGGTCTGATCTCTGGGAGCTATAGAAAAGCTTCTTTTGCTTTCAAAAGCATGTTTTTACTTGCTTTTTTAAAAAGTGTAAAATGCATTTTTTTAATTCCCAATGTAAACTTGGTTTAATTCAGTTTAAGAATCTGTCTGTTTCTCAAAATTGTCTCAGGAAAAGGCTATACTGCTTAACAGTATTATTTTTGCTTAATATGCATCTTGGAGAGGGCATTTAAAATATATTTAATGGTCAAGTTGCTACCACCTTCTACTCGGTTTCCTTCTACTCAGTATTCTCAATGTATTTCTGTTTCTACTGAGCATAACAGGAGGCTCTCTATGTGTAATTTTCTGAAGAGAATGCTCTGTTACAGCACTCACTAGAGTCATGTTTTCTGTGTAATAAAGTCTCAGTAATGGAATCGGAATTTACTTTGCATATGAAAATTTTTAGCTAAAAACCAAGAAGTACCATGCAGGAAAATGTTTTATTTTTTAAAAATTAGTCATCCAAATAAAGGTCTGTTATTTTGAGTTGTTAACATTTTATGTTAAATAATGTAATAGCGTAAATGTTTCTAAAGGGAAAGAGAAAATCTCAGCAGGGCTTATTATCTCATCTGCAGGCTCCATCCAGTTAGACAGAGATGAAACCTCCTCTTGTAAATCAGGATGCCTGTGGTCGCTTTGCCTCCTGACTCTTGTCCCAGCTTGAACTCCTTGTGTACTCAGAACTGTACAAAGCATTTCACTGGCAGTTCCATGAGAGCCTTGTGCAATGACTGTTCTTCTTCCCTATTCCTACTCTGAATATTGTGTTTGTTTTCATTCCTTTGTCTCTCCCTCTGAGCTGACCAAAGGAAATGTTCCTTGCGACTTCAGTCATTGGGAACGAAATGACAATATCTTTGTAGGTCTCTTTTGTAGATCTGTTTTCCTGAATTCAGACTTGAAGTCTTTGAAGACCACCTCTGACAGTATGAAACTTTTCATAAGGGGAAATTTTTGTCCTTTTATTTTACTGTGATTTTTGTGCTCACAGCATTTTAATTACAGTCTTGTTATTACTGCTTTTCCTGTTGTTCCCCAAAATGAAATCTGTGGGAGCCAAAAATAATTGGAAGCATGATAAATCTCAAAAGAAACTGAAACTGAGGCTATGATCTTTTGTTTGTTTCTTTCTGTAGACTCTTAAATCTGATAGATGGCACCTTCAGACATTAGCATCTGACTAGTCTGAATACTCCTGACATTTGAAGACATCATAAAGAACCATTTAACATAATAGACCTTAGAGATTTGAACAATTCCTGAATAAAAATGTGTATGTGTCAAAACTGAATCTAATGGTTTCACTTGTTTGCTCAGGCTTATTCCAAAGTGTACTTTCAATTTCAACTTCAGACTTAAAGACGGGTATTATGTATTACGAAAAAAAATAGTAAAGACAATTTTTTGGAGAAAGAAAGAAGTTTGCCATTGAAGTGGAAGTGACAGAGGAATGAGTTGAACTTTTTCACCCTATGTAAGGTCCGATACTTCAGAAATAGTTGGGATGCCTGGAAAGCTTGTGCTACACTGTGTTTTCTTTAATTTATTGTAGTATACAGTGAACAGGGGTTTTTTTCAGTTAGTTAATATTTGTATTATTCACAATTTTGAAGTCTGAAAATGGTG
>JAOXJK010000001.1:170380439-170419249 GCA_025774025.1 Xenus cinereus
ATGAGTTCTCTGCTTAGCTCAGTTGGTAGAACTTGGAGCTGAATAATTCTGTTTAATATATAGTTGAATTGTATTACTTCCAGATGATTTGGTATACATGTTATAGTGGAAAGATTTATACACGTTCTCTCCTGGCCTATCGTGTTGTTTTGGTTGCAAATGTGTATGCCTTATTACTTCTACTCGTTTATCTTTGATTTTTCTCTGTGCTGATGTAACATATAAAGCTCCTTGGTAAGTAACTCCCACAGAGTGTGTGGTGGGCGGCCAATTATCCAGCCAGGGCACGTGTTCGTATCTGGTGCACATATGCTTGATTTCTTAACTTCTGCCAGAATTTTTGGGTTGCAGTCATGGCAAAGGAAGAGAGAGTACGGTAAGATGTAAACAAGTGCTCTCCTGCCTGAATCAGGTCAGTGGGATTTTTGTTTTGTTATTCTCCCCTGAAGTGGAAGATGGATGACCCCAGTCAGACTGGCTCAAACGCCCCGATAGCACTGTGCCCACACAGAACCCTTTGAAAGTCTGCTGAGCCTTGTTAGCTTTCACTGGCTCCATTGGGTTGTTTAGTGGTGGGAGTGGAGCCCTCACTACCATCAAGTGGCATTTTCTGCCTTGTCAGGTCTCCTTTCCGCAGACAGCCACTGCCCAGCAAGACTTTGCATCACTGCATGTTGCAGTGTGAAGGACCTGCTAACTTAGGATAAAACATGGGCAGCTTGTGGCTGCTTAATAAACAAGCACACACGGTCTTTGTAAAGCAAGGATTACCTGTGCTATTTTTAATTGACTCAAAATATCTTATGAATATGCAAATGTATGAAGTCTGTTATCTTATTAGTTATGAAATGTTTCTCTATTCTTAATCGTGCTGAAATGGCAAGTAATGGTAAAGATGCAGTTACCTGTATTACCTTTCTTTGTGACTTTTGGCAGATTTTAATAGCTAAAAGGCATAAGACATTTTTTAAGAATATGCTATGTAAAGTGCAGAAAAGCGCAGATATTTTCTGCAAGGACCCTCCTACTGTTTAAACTGGCCATTCGCAGCCTCGAGTCCTTCACAGAGCAGTTCAGCGTTCCAGGGCTAGGCAGAAGCAGATTATGCACATGAAAAACCTATGATGATTATGCATGTTTCTTTTTTTCCAGGTGCTAAATTGTGTTTTAAAAAATAGACTAAAAATACACTTTGGATGCTAATTTCAGGGACACTGGAGCCAGTGGAGGCAGATAGAGTCCTCAGCAGAGCATGCCAGAAAAGCCCTACCTAGATGCATCTCTTTTGCTGTTCCAGTAATTTGGTCACCAGTAGGGCAGATACGGGACAGTGTATTTATAAAAGGGAAAAGATTGATCTAAAAACAATACAATTATTAAAATGTTGTCCACTCTGAAAAAGTTCAGAGCTATTCTCCTGAAAGAATGATGGGTAAAAGTCAGTTTGCAGTGGGAGAACTCAGCTTTGCCTACTTCATTTGAGAATAACAGTAAGTGACTAAATGAAGGTCTTAACTTTGTTTTAAGTTACATGTGTATCACTTGGACACAGCATCTCCCGTCTACGCTGACACTTCCGTTGTCTGTACAGGATGGACACTAACACCACTTCAGATTTCAGTCTGGTGAATCAGGCTGTGGTAAGATCTGAGTTGCTGTGTGTAAAGATTAAAAAAATGTATGAACTGAATATGCCGGTTGTGTCTTTTTAGGCTCTGAGGAGTTAGGAAGTGGAAGCTATGGGCATCGGTATATCACAGACACAGTGACTGGTGATGATGATGGATTTGATATTGATGACTCAGACTACGACATTTACATAGAAGAGGTAAATTTCAAGATTCCACTTTGGCATTTCTGTCTCTTTATAGTCTCAATACTTTAAAGTGTCTGATCTTGTCAGGAAGTTTAACATCTGATACTATGTGCCCAGATAGAGTAATGTGGTTATTTCTTTTTCTTCAACGAGGATGAATGTGTTACCTCAGATCTGTGTCTTGGAAGATATTAATTTCATTTCCCCATAGCATTTTAGGTTTTACTGAATTTGTGTTTCGCTATTTCCTTTCAGCTCAGACCGCTTCCTGCTATCAAAGGAGGCAACCGAAAATTTCTGGTCGAAACTAAGGTCACGCCAGGGTCTAGTTCCAGGCTGCTGTCTCGGGTCCTTACAACCACTTCTGAACCTACTACTTCCATTCCCGCCACCACGCAGCCTTCAACCACAGTGAGGGCGACTACGGCTCGGGGAGCGAGGAGGGGCAGCATGTCTTCTGCAACGCGCCTCTTTGATCTCTCCTGCGATGAGGCCATCTGTTCTGCAGACAGCTTCTGCGTCAACGACTACGACCGGGGTGGCTCGCGCTGCCACTGCAACTTGGGAAAAGGAGGAGAGACGTGTGCGGAAGGTAGGTTTCTGTGTGCCTGCTGCTGCTGGCTTCTCTTTGTCTGAGTGGTTTCATGATGAGCCAGCCAAAGTGTGCATTGGGAACAGCTGGCTGAGCTTAATGGATCCCTAAGGACAGGTTGCCCAGGGAGGCAGTTGAGGCCCCTTCCCTGGAGATATTCAAGGTGAGGCTCGACGAGGCCCTGGGCAACCTGGTCTAGTTGGGGGTGTCCCTGCTGACTGTGGGGGGGGTCGGACTAGATGACCTTTGAATGTCCCTTCCTGCCCAGATGATTCTATGATTCTGTGGAAAAGCTGCACTAAGCTAAACCAATAATTAACTTGCATATTCATAGGCTCTTATTAGCATTGGTGTCCTGTACATGATCTTGGGAATGCAGCACTGCGCTGGAAATCAGAAAACATCAGTTCTGGCTGTGGCAGGATATGTTCCACGAGCTGCGATTTAAAGTAGGCATATATTGTTCCATGGGATCACCTTTCTTCTTGTAACAGACTTCATCATTTACAGGTAACCCTGATGTACATAACTACCTGTGAAGGTTTTAGAGGACTATTTACCTTACATCTCATTTATTGTACACCAAGGACCACATAGGGTTTTCAACCTCAAATATGTATTAAGATTAATCAAAATCTACCAGGGGAAGAAAGAAAGAACACCTTCAGCACCAGCAGACTTGTAAAAATAGCAGACATTAAAAGTAAAGTTTATAAATAATCATAGAAATTCGGACAGTTCTCACATTAGAATGAACTAAAAATTTGATGTGAAATGTAAATTCCCTCTCAATTCAAAATAGGATGACCATTCTAACTCTGAGGTTAGGAGCAGGATGTTTCAAGTGTTGAATTTCTACTGATGAGCAATAGTACAGATAATACTATTTTCAGCCTTCCAGTTGTTTGCAACATCTCATTGACAACTTAGAATAATAATTCTGATACAAATGTAACTTTTGTTTGTTTATACTGTGCTGAAATCAATGATGCTCTGATTAAAATATTTCAAATTATATATTAATCATTTATCTCAATTAAACCTTGTCATTTTAGAATTTGTTGTGAAGTTTTCAAATATGGGAACGAATGCAAAATCTTTATTTAAAAATAGTAAAAGGTAAAGAAAAGAAATAGAAAGCTCCAACAGTCCAGAAGCATATATATATTTAACAAAAAAGCTACAACAGCAAAACCTGGCAAGATATAATACTGAATATAATTACTGATAATGCTAAAATTGTTCATAATAAAAAGATATAACTCTGAAAAACACAAAATTCTGTTAGCGCATTTCTATCAATGGAACATCCTAGAATTATTTGAAAGAAATGAAAAAAATAAGGAACAAAAAAGTATCAGGATATATTCACCACTGTGACCTTCAAATTATTTGACTAGACTGTGCAGTTCCAGAGAAACAATGCTTTTCTTCTTCAATGACTAAAGTACCTAACGTAACTCTGGATCAATGTTTGTCCTTGTAAATAGTTGCTGACAGACAACACATATATTTGGTTTCATATAAAGCAAAAGGAATGATTTTTTGTTGATAACCAAGAAAATATTGATATAATTTTAAAAATAAGAATGGAAATGTAATTCATAATGACACTATTTCTGAAAAAAAAAAAAAGAACTCACTAGAGAGACATATTAGAGTGTGGTAAAAACTCTGTGGTCCTCAGACTTTGCTAAGACAGCTAAGCTTAACAATCTTGCTGGGAAGCTGATATATGTGCTGTTGAAAAAGCATCCACAACAGATTGAAAATGGTATCTGGATCATGCATCAAAGCTTTATGTAGCACATTTTCCCACTCTTCATATTCTGGCTAAACAGAGGTGGCACAGCTGTACTTTGATCCTTTTACCCAGGATCAGGATGAAGTATGCAGACTTCATACTATGGTCTACCATCAGCCATTGTTTTGATGGTCCAAAATACTTAAAAGTCACTTTGGGTGACAGTGTACACTGAAAGACAGGGGAAACAGCAATGAAAAACCCACCAACACCAACGTAAGGCAGGTATCAGCAGCTCTCTGCTTACAAAATATATAGAGATAAAACAATAGAAGATTCTTTCTTAACCAGTGATAAAACAGATTGCCCTGCCATATTTTCTTTAATTTAAACAGATATTTCTTATTTTAAATCAAAATATTTTGCTTGAATTGTCTATTTAGGTGCTGTTCAGAATGCCAAGTAAAATGGTACAGAATGGGTACATATTATTAGAATATTATCTTCAGTGCTCTTTCAAAGAGTTTTAAAATTGAATAGCTTGAAACGTTATTAAAATTAAGGGGTTTTTTAATATTTTAATGACAGATGTCATTATATCAAAACCATGAAGACATTAATTTATGCCAATATATGTATTGTTGCTGTTCTTTGGCAGATGGAGATAAAAGTTTTATTTAAAAATACTAGAATTCTGCTTAAATCTTGCAATAACAAAGAAAGTGATTAGGCTTAGTCTAAAAATCTCATTAATCTGTAATGGCATGTGTCATCTGTTAAATTACATTATGTTGCATCTTCTGTAATCAGCTACATTAGAAGTTTTTTCTCTCTCATTACCTGCCTACAGAAAATATTCGACACAAGAATAGCTGAAAACAGTCATTATGTTTTAAACTAAAATGCAATAATAGTGACTATACATTTAAAGACACAGCTTTCCTAATGAAACCTTGTTACTATTTAATAGCTGATCTAAATTTGTCCCTTAACAATATTTCTATTATTGTAGTACTGCAGCAGGGTGGGGTGTGGGGGAGAATGGGATACATTTTTTGTCATTTCAATTGAAATGGTCAGGAGTATTAAAATATTAGTGCTCAGGAGAAGTAAACTACAGGGAAGGTTGCACTATAGGAATCTACAACTCTTTCTCCTTAAGACAGATTATTCCTAAAAGCCTTTTTTTTCCTGTTTTCTTTTTCTGTTGTTTTTTAATTTTACTGGAGTAACTATTTTTTCCGGTTTTATGTTAGTAACTGTTTCATGTTGGTAACTAGTCTAGGTCAGATTATGGACCTAGATCCTGTTGTATTAAATTCTGTATGAAAGCAGAAAAAAAAATGTCTCTATGTCAGCCAATTTACAATTTAAGAGTACGATTAATTTCAGTTACCTTGAGATGTCTAAAGTTAAACTTCTGGGTTAAGCTTTGCTCTGTATGCCAAGCTAGATTCTCTCTATGAACTCTGATTCAACACTACCACCTTAATCACTTCTCTCTCTACTGCAACTAGAAAGGGAGCAAAAATAACGTGCTTAGGATAGGTGTCTACCTAATTTTCAGACAGATAATCTTAGATAACTCTTTCCCTAAGTATGATATAAGACAGAGCAAGTAGACACAGATAAAAACCTGTCAGACTATAAGGAAACAGTGAAGCAATGTTAGCTGTAGAGATCTGCAGTGATCTCAAAACATCTTCGGCTTAATTGTTACTTTTTCCTAAGCATCACAGCAAAAGAGAAATATCAATGAGAACAATGAGTAAGTGTTTTGTACATGCTTCTGTGAAAAAGCAGTGATGAAGAGGAGTGTCAAGGGAGCAATCATAAAGAATCACTTATCCACTTGTTAGATTTCTAACGCAGGACTGGACCTATGATCAGAATAAGGAGACAGCCTCTCAATACTGAACAAAAGAAGAAAGCGAAAGTCTGTCAAAGACCTTGAAAGAGAAAACATATCATTTATGTTTGGCTCCATATAGAGGATACCAGTGAAGGAATGTAGAAGAGTGCTGTAGTCAGAGGTCAAGATGAGAAAATGTTATTTGCAACAGCATTCTTAATGGATAAAAGTAAATCAAGATGCTTTTGTCAAGCCAAAGAAAAAGAGAATTGAATAATCAAAGAAGATGCTGAACTAGATTTTAGGCATGTGGTTTCTCCTCGGACATGCTGGACAGTAAGAATCTGTAAGTATAAAATGTAACCGGTATGATGACCTAGAGAGCTTGAATTAACTAGAAAATTAGAGATTTCAGTGACATTCAGGATGGAAGTCAGTTTACCTGACTGTAAACTTTATAAACACTTTTGTATGGATGGGTTTCCTTTTTTTGGCAACAGACAGTAACAGGCACTCTTAGAACATAAGAGTGTTCTCTCACCTTAGAAGGAAATAACTGAGGCAGCTTAAGGAGAAGGCTAAGAACTCTGACTCTGAGCTGACAGCTAACTGTTAGTATGAAATGTCAAGACACAGGCTAAAAATTTTAAAAGCCAATAACTCTGGGCTAGAAAGGCAAGCCAGTGTAAACAAATCAGAGGCACCTTTTAGAATATTTCTTTTGAATTTATTATGAGGCAAAGAAAGCTTTCTCCTACATGTCAGTTTTGTTCCACCAATTGAACCTCAGGCTATACAGCCCGTGCAGCTCTACTGTCATCTCCACCTCTCCTCATCACAGTATGTGCCTGCATACAGAGCAGTTCTACAGAGCTTTTATTTCAAACAGCAAAGCAAGGTGACTATCATTTCTACTTCCCTTAAACATGCTATGCAAAGAGGTAGATGGCCCTTCCTGTTCTTTGCAAAGCACTAGACAGAAACCAGGCTATAGTGTTTAAATGATTTCCTTGCATGGTGATAGAAAAATCTTAGTCTGAGCTATCAGCAGTTTCAGACTATGGTCTCCTGAAAGTAATTTACTGCCTTATAGATCAAAGAAAGTTTGGGGAACAGAGGATAGTTCATATTTAAAAATATGCAACTGATCTCTAAGAATTCTAAGATATGTTCTAAAGAATGTTTATTGGAGGGCTAAACTCACATCTTTTGATTATATATGCAATATATTTTGGATGTATAAAGTCAAATACACAGATGGCATTCAAATACACAGATGATGTAAATCAACACAATGCTAGAAAAATAACCAATATTACTTCATTTTAAAACAGCTGCAGATTTGCCCCTTAGCTAAATTATCCTCTAAATATGGCATTTTTTGAGCCAAATTAGTTTTTCTTTAGCAAAATTATCCTTCATAATATAAAAATACTATGCATATACTAAGACTAAATCTAAACAGGTTTTGAAACAAAGTTTAATGGTTAACTATGCAAGAAACTGATTTTCAAAAGTAACAAGAAATATAGCATGACTGTGTGGTAGTCAATACACAATGTCCATTTAGTGTCTCAACAGTAAAGAAATAAGTGTAATGGAAGTCTAATCCAAAAGAGGAGAAAGGTAAGAAGCTTAACCTTACTGGAGGTTACACTGCTGTGATAAATACAAGGGAAACCGAGTCTCCTCTGCACTTTTTCCAGCTGGGCTCATGGTACCAGAAAGGAATGCTGCATTCCTTTACACTTGAAAATATTTTTATTTTCTCTCTAGTCTTTTTAATAATTAAAAAATAAGTCTATTTTATTTTAGATTTACTTCCTGATAGCCTGATTAAGAATTTAGCTATGATTAGTCTCAGTGAATTTAATTTTTCCTTCTTTCTCTCTAATCACTAAAACAAAAAGTAGTGATGTTAATATCAGTATAATTCAGTAGTTTCTTACTACTTAAAATCAATATATATTAGTAGTTTCTATTTCTTTTTCTCTCTCTTTTGGAAAATACATAAAGCAGTAAACATGTTTAAGAGTTTAATGTTCACCTAAAATCACCTCAACTCAGCTCTAAATTTGTAGCTGTTTAGTTGGAACACAGCATTTTCCAATTTATAACATTTGACCTGAAAACTTCTGAACATGCCACAACTTCTTTGTGACTAGGAGTGAACAAAAGACAAGAAACAATGTGGATAAAAAGCTTAGAGGAGATAACAGAACAGGAATAATGAAGGAGAACATAACAGTGGGTGGAGTGTGACCGAACACCGAGACAGAGTGCGCTGCTCTTGCCTGTAATGGGAGATAGATAGATCATTATTTTAAAAAGAGGGTGAAAAAGGAGGCAAAAGAAAGACCTAGAGTGGAAACAAAATGAAAAAAAATTAAAAAATAAGTACAAAGAGTGGGAGGGACTCAAAGCAAGAAAAGCTGTTAAAGGCCTAATTTTCTCTTCATAATAAGTAAATTAACAAAGGTTGCTGAATTTACCAGTACAGTTTAAAACTCACATATACATCTGTGTTAGTAAACTAAATATCCCTGGAATTGTTCACTAACATTCAGGCTATGTGATATGGATTGGCTCATATCCAGACTGTGATGTTCCCTTACCTTCCAAAAGAGTGTGGCAACAACCAAATTGCCTATTAGGAATGTTTCCTTACTCATGCTACCTCCTTAATGGTGCCTGAAAATAACCAGGAGTGTTTATATGAGCTAAAATGATTCTACAGAATTTCTAATAATTTAGCAATAAAGATGATAGCATCCTCATGGCCACTAATGTTCCTTCGTATTGTTTAATTTACTGGCTCAAATTCAACTAGTAAATCTATGAGATTCTCTCCATGATGAGTCTACCATGAGGTAGATAAAGACATTCAGCCATGATATAGTGACCATTTACACATCTGTGATTTTCCTCTACAGATAAAGCAGGTAGGTCCTGTGGTATTGTTAATCTCAGTTATGGTATGAACAGGTTAATAGGATGAAGTTTTTAAAAATTAGGCTTACATTCTACCCTCAATAGCAAAGTTCATACAATGAATATTTTTCTGAATATATTCAGAGAAATGGAAAATAACAATTTATTTTCCATATATTGAAATAAATTTATCTTAGGAACAAAAATACAGTGACTATCAAAAACAAAACAAAAAATCCCAGACCTTATTGTGAGGAAATATACAATTTTTCATATTCTATCATGATAGTGAAAAGTAAATCTCCTAAACATGGAGAAGGCGGCAAGTTGTGGAAAATTTTAATAAAATATATGACAAAATGAAGCCACTGTTTCCATCCCTGCATTAAATTAAACCAAATTCACTTCATCTATGGCTCATCAAAATAGACGATGACTTAAGTGACATTAGCTAACTGTCTATTAAGTCCCTGCATTACACAGCTTGAGAAGTTCTAAGCAACAATCATCTCCATTGTCTGGGCAGACACTTCATTGATTTCCCTGGAGCACTGTGGTAGTGTGCCTTGAAAACTATGTCCCTATACAACTGTATTACAGGATCAAGACCTATCTCAATGCTACTTGTCTTCGGGCTCTAAAGATAATAGCCATTTCTCCATTTTTTAAATTATCTCCTCCAATGGTTTCCTCCAATAGTACAAAACTTCAGCCAGACTGCATTGTAGATAATTTGGGTACAAATGAGTAAATATTTCAGAAGCAGAAACTGAATTAATTTTATCTTTCAGGGACTGAGTTATTTGAAAAGGTGGCAATTCATCAGATTAATTAACAATATATTTTCTAATTTAAAAACTGAAACAGGTAATAACCAACACAATTATGCAAAACTTAAAGGAAGCAGAACACATGTTTTAAGAATCCTGCCTGTGAAAGAAGAAAATGTAACATTCCAAACGACAGAAACCAAGTGAATAAGGTTAAGTCCCTACCTTTATCATTTCCATTTCAGACACCTTTTCATGTTAGATATTTTCCAGTCGCTTGCATTCTGGAATTTATTCTTGCGTATATAGAAACTGGATGCATATTTTTATTTGAGTCTGATTTTTACACTTCTGGGCGATTGCACATTAGAATTTTTCATGCCTTTCTACAGCCATCATCAGATACACGAGAAATGATTAAGTAAAGTCAAGTTGAAGACTTGGATTTAAATTCTCCAAAGGGTTAAAAAATGTGTTCTTATCACCCAGGTTTAGACAGATAGCTTTGACAGCACCAAAACCTGCATAAGGGAACTCTTCAGTGTAAACTCATCTGTCGCTACCTTTCAGCCACTTCTGTGCAATTGTAAACTTTCACTTTCTATTAGATATCTAAACTGGCAGATGAAAAAAAACCTCTGATTCAGATTTTGCAATAAAATAATGAAAGTTCAAAACACAGCACAACCAGTTTAGTTTCAGATGACAGCCTCTACTGTGAGAGCTACATGAAACAAATTTGTACACAGAATAAAAAAGTAGAAGATAAATCTCTTGTAAATTCTGATTTGTCCACTGCCCCCATACCTCTTCCCCCCAGGACTGCTTCTGCTAAGCACAGCTTAAGGAGATTGATATGCATATTGCAGCCTGATGAGATAGGATGTGACCATTTCCATAGAAGTAGTTCACATCAAAAACAAATAGCAGCCAAAAGTTTTTGATATACGTAGGCCGTGAAGGCAAAACCCAATACAATTTACCATTCAACAGCTGGTGTAAGTTGGGAATTCCATTAGTAAGCTGAAGAGAGAGACCTAGTTTCAACAAGTCTCACTGCTGATATGGGAAATCAACTGTGCAGACACAAATTAAGGATACATGTACACTTATGCTGCTGTAATGACCGTATTGCAATGTAGTGTGGTGCTAATACTAACACATGTTAATATAGATACCCATGACAGTTCACCACCATAGCACACAACTCTGCTTTTACAAACCATGAGGGTCTCTATACCATAGGTAGAAAAGGAAGAAGTCTTGCACGTTTTTTGTCTATATGAGTTAACTAATAATTAAAGACTATATCTTTCCACAGCTTACCAGCCAGCACTTTTAACAGAGAAAAGATGAGGTCATAAAAATTATAGGCATCTGGTTTCCAGAAAAGAGGACACAGACAGTTATTTCTGGGAGAAAACTGCTATAAACCATAAGTGGTTGCAACTCTGATGGATTTAAAATTATTCTAACATATCAATAATTATTTTTTTAATTTTGTTATTACTGAAAAAATTACTGTAGATTTGCAAAAACCTCACAAAAATGCAATGACTTCTAGAAATACCTGCATATTTTCAATTTCAGAGCTATCATTAATTGACATCACTTAGGTGAAGAGTGATGAAATCAGCAGATCTATTCCAGTTAGTTAGCTCTCAAGATTTGCAAAGCCACCCACAAAGTTGAATATCAATTCACAAGGCATGTATACACTTTCCTTCAGAAGCTAGTCAACATTTTAATCAGACACAAATCTGTTCTAACATACCCTGATAATAAACTTATGAAAAGAATATGAATGTTAATGTCTTTCTTTCGAAATATTTATATAGGTGTTTTCAGTAATACATAAAAAATACATAGCAAACAACACCAAAATTGCTTTCAAAAAAAAAGTAAAAAAAAAAAAAGTGAAAAAAAAATGGACGATAAGATTAAAATCAGAACAGATAAGTAGAAAATAAAGTAACAGGTACCTGAAAAAAAAGCAGAAAACATAGCATGGCAATACTGTGGAATAGATTTGATACATGGAACAGTCTTCCCTATATACAAACAGGAGAGTTTGTTATTTTGAAACTGACCATTGATAATTTAATGCAGTAAGAAAAATTGAAAGGCATACTATCAGACAATAATCAGATACAAAATACCCAACAAGTGTTATCCTTTCCTACTGTTTAAGAATATTGAAAATCCTTCACTCCTTATGAAGGAAATAACTATCCTTCATACTAAGCTTCAATACAGAAAATCAGTTTAGTTACTTCAACAAGGACATAGCTTCACTATCCACAATTAGGCCAGTTTATGCATTTTCCATTTCTTTGCATGAATGTCAATTCAAGCTCTGCACATAGCTGATAAATCTCACAGTAGCCTACCTTTCCTTGTAATGATGCCTTAGGCAAGGCCTGTGTGGACATGAAGGAAGGTTTAAAATACTTAATACAATTTCCCAAGTTTTCTTATCTTTTCCCTTAATAAGCTACTGTGCCTTCAGACTTTCAAAGCCCACGTGGTTTTTCAGTCCTCCTTGTGAACATATAGGTTATGCTTAACCGAACAATACTGAAAGGTGTATCTGAGCAACTAACAAAGCTGCAATTTGCAGTATCAGGCTTTAAATACTAGAAGTTTCTACTCAGAATATACAACAAACAAAAAGCTTCTCTTATTACTAAAATACTTTTTGGTATATTTGAATAATAATAAACTTCTGAAGATGTTACACTCTTCTCAGACTTTAATTTTATTTTTGATCAAAGCAAGAGAAAATATGCTTTGAATATATTTTCTGTTAGTTTGGATTTTAAACTGGATTGTGCAACATGATCTACCAATTCTTAGGATCAATATGATACATTTGTCACTTTTGAAATTTATGCTTATCATCCCATAGTACTTATTAAAAAATAGAGGAAGGAGAAAATTAAAGAGCAAGAACAAAGTAATTACTCAGTAGTTCCAGTTTTATGTATAAAGAAAACCAAAATCTTTTCCTCCTCCTCCAAGCCTTTTTATTTCTCTCACCAAGGCAGAAATCTATCTGTTCTACACTGTTCTTTTAAATTAACATATGTTGCAATATTTGAGTAAATGTTTCAATTTTTCCTAGTTAATAGTTCAACTTATAATCAAACATCCATCACCACAGCAATTTAGTGTGAATTCCCATATCAACAACACATTTTAAGGGCACATATAGTTCACAGTTCTCTGAATACCTCTTGAGTACTTTTATATCTTATTTAAAGGGAAGTAGGAGTTGGGATGACATTTAATCAGCAGATGATGTATGCAGCAGTCTGCAATATGTGTTTGAGAAGTACAAAGATTCTTGGAATAAACACTGTAACTTTTATTTTTAAACAGTCTCATATTTTCCAATTGAAAACAGAATTCCATCAGAGGAGATTCAAGACAGGAATATTATTACCAGTCGAACTACAGATTTTGGTTGAAATGTTAATTCATTGTGAGATTATCTGCAGGAGTCAGTGGGGATAGCCAGATATTACAAAATCTCTGTGGACCTATTGTTGATTTCTCCCACATGTTCAGTCCCTCTTCTTCCACATAGGAGTTAACATATACTCCACAACCATAAGCAGTATTTTTCACAGGTGACTGCAAATCTCTGTTCTCTTAGGGGTAAAAAGTTCTTCATTTGTGGTCATAGGAACAGCAATTGTGCTTTTGGGAATTTCCTAACACTAAGAGCACATCTTTTGTGAAGAGATCTTGAGGCATCAGAGTTCAACAAGAATTCTGCTATTTTCTTGAATGGAAGCTTTACTGTACAGTTGTGTAGAAAGGCACTTGCATTTTGGTAAGACAGAGTGCCTAGTGGCTATTTAGGGGTTGAATAGAGCACAAAACCTCATCATTTTAGAAGAACAAAAAGAAAAAATGAAAAAGAAGGATGACAGATGTCTTGCACGGGGAAAGATTCAGGTGTTATAGATAATGAAGGTGATAAAATAGCAATTTAATTTAGGAGCTTGTGTCATATGCCTTGGTGTTTACTAGGAAGATTTCCCAGCAATTGGCATTAGCAAAATCCGGGTAAAGAATGTGCCGAAGCCTATGATGTCTTGAATGCAGGTAGGTGCCTATTTTTACAAATGTAGTGAATGATTCTTTACTGCAGAAAACTAATTTTAACTAATTTTGCAGGTCTCTCTGCCTGCTAAATTAACCAGTCATCATCTTAGTAAAAGATGAAATGGATGCTGCTTTCCAATATATTGAATTAAAGTGCTACTTTAAAAAATAAAGTAGTTGAGAGTCATGTTATATAAGATTCTCCTCAGCTTACAGCAAAACTGAAAAAATAAAATGAGGAGCAGTGATGCATAAGCTCAATATATTCTTACAAACTAGGGATATGTTAGCTTTGCCTTGTTAAATATTTCTTAAGCAATTTTTAATTGACAACATATGTTGAACATCACATAGCAATGTGTGCAAAGCACTTTACATCTGTCATAGCCTCCTAAGCTAATCCCTCTTTAATGTGCTAGCTTTCTTTGTATTGCTGCAGGCTTTGTTTCTGTTTACTGTCTTACAAAAGGAAGGGGAAAAAAACAAGTTAGCTGTCAGTGAGAACAGGCTTATTTTACAAAGATTTTAATTCTATTAATCTTTTGACTGGCTATCTGCTAGGAAATCATTATTACCAGAGACAATGACTTACATAGAAGGAAAAAGTCAAATTCCATTTCTTTCAAGGTGAATTGTATACTTTGACTGAGCTTCCAGAAGTATGATGCCATGCCTCACAGGAATTTCATCTTTCTTTTGATTTTGCTTCACTGAAAAACAGAAAAAAACCAACAACAACAAAACGTTGGAAAATGAACAATTTGATCTGTTGGGGTTTTTTCTGTTGTACTTACCTTTTCTGTTGGATATGAAATTTAGCTACCTACTATTTTTGTGGCTTTACAGTAGCTACATTTCTGTAGTATGCTACACAGAGATAGGCTTTGGACTCTGTTCAACTTTATAATAATCTGCAACTTTATAATGTTCTATAACCTTAGTCAAGTCACTTATCCATATCACCACTTCCTTATTTGAAAAAAAAAAAAAACCCAACAATTATTATTCTCCTATATACATAACTTTTGAGATGTATGCATAGAAAACAATGTAAAGAATAAAGTTTATTATAGGAAACATTTTCCGTATTTCTAATTTATATCTGACTTTTGTTTATAGAAATCATCACAGGATATGGGCTGTATCTTTTTTTAAGAAATTAAGGAATAAAAGCAATATGCTTACAAAAGCCACCATGTGAAGGAAAGCTCAAACAGAAAATAGTTATATTACAGCAGTTTAAGGTAAAAGTAAAATATGACAGTAGAAAGATCAGTCTAATTATTACCCTTTTCTTTTGGGATGTGTGTGCAGGGAATGAGATTTCAAAATTTCTAGGAGAGTAAGACTCTAAACTGGGGGGGACAGGAGGCCTTTAAATAGACCCAGTCATACAGAAATCTTACATCCAACATTGCATCATGGAACTGGCTGCTTGCAATGCAAAGTATCCAAAAAATTTGAAAATTTCACAAGTCCTGTATCACACCATCCTTCTTGGGAAGCAGCTAGACTCTAAGCTTGGAAGTCCTTCTGTCTCAGACAGACTCCAAGATGGTCAGGTAGGCAGGCTGCCAAGAAGTCAGGGAAATGAGGTTAGCTTTCATTATCAGACAGGATTCGCTGAAATCAACCAGCAATGTGACTTCAACAAACTGACATCTTCTGACAGGCAAAACTCCATTGAAAATCTCCTGATCAGACAGAGAACAACACCACAAAAAAATTCTGACCAGTTCTGAAACATAGGTATAAAAGTCCTATAAATTGCAATTTATGTGCAGTACGTAGATATTTCATAATGTAATGTCGCAGGCTGGTACTTCAGTTGGACAATGAACTGAAATTCTGGGAATGGAAAAGAAAAGCAGGACGAACACCACTTTGAAGAACTCTTATTACACCTGGAAATTTTTCAGATACCATAATGATCAGACACAACAAACTGAAAATAAATTAAAACAAAAAAAAAAACCAAAACAAAACAAATTTAAGATATTCTGGTTTATACCTACCTTAATTTATTTTGGCACTGGGCAGTCAATTTTTTCCTTATGTGAATTATGAGACATTGAAAACCCCATATGGATATTTCATATCCTGTGCAGCAGATCGGAATTGTTTTTCCTGTTAGCACCACTCCCAGAAGAACTACTGAAGCTGCCTGTACCACTAACTGTACATGCTGCTGACTGCATAGCAGATTTTGAATATAATATGAATCTTAGTTACAATGATTCAGACATAAAGATAGAGACAAGATAAAATGGAAAAAAAAAAACACCACCCTGATAATATAACTCTGGGTGCTCACAGTGTGAAAAAAGGCTTGGTTTTTATTACTTTGTTACCATTGCAATGGAGACATACAGGCTCTTTAGGAAAGGCAGGAAGGGAAGATGAGGAACGGGAGTTGGCCTTTATGTGAGAGAGCAGTTGGAGTGCGACGAGCTCTGCCTGGGGATGGATGAGGAGCCAACTGGGAATTTACTAGTCAGGATAAAAGGTAAAGGTGACATTATAGGAGGTATCTACTACGGGCCCCCAACCAGGACGAATCAGTGAATCATGCCCTCTACAGACAGATAGGAGCAGTCTCAGGTTTGCAGGCTCTGGTCCTCATGGGGGACTTCAACCACCCCCATGGAGGATTTTTGGAACAACACATGAGGACATAAGTGGTCTTGGAGGTTTCTGGAGTGCATTGATAATAACATCCTCCTCCATGTGACAGACGCTCCAAAAAAGAGAGGAGTTCTGCTCTGCTGGCCCTTGTTCTCTCTAACAAGGAGAGGCTCGATGGGAATGTGAAGGTCAAAGGCAACCTTGGCTGCAGTGGTCATGACATGGTGGAATTCAGGATCCTGAGGACAGGGGGGACAATGAAAATCATGCTTACAACCCTGGGCCTCAAGAGAACAGAATTTAGCTTTTTCAATTATCTGCTTGAAAGCATACCATGAGATAAGGCCCTCAAGGGAAAAGAAACCCAAGAAAGTTGGTTAATATTCAAGGACCACCTCCTCCAAGCTCAAGAGTTCAATCTCCTTGAGTATGAAGTCAGACAAAAATGCCAGGAGGTCTGTGTGGATGAACAAGGCGCTCCTGGCCAAACTCAAACTAAAAGAAAGCACGCAGAGGATGGAATCAAGGACAGACAGCCTGGGAGGGATACAGAAACATTGTCCAACCATCCAGACAAACAGAATTGAATCTAGCCAAAGACAAAAAGAAGGGTTTCTATAAGTATGTAGGCGATGCAGGCTAGGGAAAATGAGGGCCCATTGGTTAGTGAGATGGGGGACCTGGTTACAGACAACATGGAAAAGATAGAAGTGCTGAATGCCTTCTTTGCCTTAGTCTTTATTAGCAAGATCATCCTTCGGGAATTCCAGGTCCCAGAGACATGAGAAGAAGACTGGAACAAGGAAGATGTACCCTTGGTGGAAGAGGATCAGATCAGGGAATAGATCAGTAAACTGGAAATACATGGGTCCATGATCCCTAATGGGATGCACACACAAGCGTTAAGGGAGCTTGCAGATGTCATTTTGAGGTAATTTTTGATAATCTTTGGTTGATCATGGTGACTGGGAGAAGTGTCTGCAAACTGGAGGAGAGAAAATGTCACTGCTATCTTCAAGAAGGGCAAGAAGGAGGACACAGTTAATTACAGGCTGGTCAGCCTCACCTTGATCCCTGGGAATGTGATGGAGCACCTAATCCTGGGAACCATTTCCAGGCACATAAAAGAAATAAAAAAAAACCACTAGAAGCAGTCAGCATGGCTTCACCAAGGAGAAATCTTAACTTTTACAGTTAAATGACTGTCCTGGTAGATGAGGGTAGAGCACTGGATATTATTTACCTGGACTATAGTAAGGTCTTTGACATTGCCTCCTGTAAGATCCTCACAGGGAAGCAGTTGAAGTATGGACTGGATGAGCAGGTAGTGAGACGGATTAAAAACTACCTGAACAGCCTTCCTCAGAGAGTGGTGATCATCAATGCAAAGTCTAGTTTGAGGCCATTAACTAGTGGTGTACCCCAGGGGTCAGTACCAGGTTCAGTCATGTTTAAGATCTTCATTAATGATTTGCAACACAAAATGCTAATGTTATAGTCAACTGCATTGGGAAAACTACTGCCAGCCAGTTGAGGGTGGTAATCCTTCCCCTCTATTCAGCACTAGTGAGGCCACACGTGGAGTGCTGTGTCCAGTTCTGGGCTCCTCAGTCTCAGAGAGACATGGATGTGCTGCAGAGAGTCCTACAAAGGTTCACAAAGATATTGTTTTAATTTACTGTCTTTCAGTCTACTGTTTCAGTTCATCAGCAATCTGTTTCTTTTGAAGTAAAAGAAAGGTTGTTAATTTCAATAGAAGCAGGAGTGACTGCACGGACAGTGTGAGAATACATTTGTCTTCATTATGCCTGCCTTAGTTTCCCTTTCTCTCTACATCTGAAATAAAGGAAAGAATGTGTTAAAAATCTTATACTGTGATGGGAGGTTGCAGGTGTTTATGGTGGTGTATGCAGGGCTATTGGGAATTGAATGAGGCCCTCCTACCTGAGAAATTACACTTTGCTGAAGAGAATGGAATTTTCAACTACCAGATATTTGCTTTAAACAGTGAATACCCCCTGAAGGGAGGAACAGAAGAACAATGTGAATAGAAGTTGTATTAAAGAAGAGAGCAGGTGGGAGACTACGGGTGTAGTTCCACATGTATTTTCTTTGGAAGTGAAGCTAATTTAAGGGGTCCTCACTCCCTACACAAATGCACGCACCTTGACCCCCCACTGCTTGTTCTCATTCACCACCCTCTCTTTTGTGCTGCTGAAAACATTTGTAAGGCCATAATGTAGAATACATCTTTGAAATGAACTGAATTAATAAGAGTCTCCAAGGTTTTTTATTCATGTCAGTGATTCAGTTTACAGCGCAGCATTACAAATAGTTGCACTGCTACATTGAAGAAGTGGTGAATTCTAGCATAGGGGCAGGATTGAGCAAGTGATGTTAGAAAAGCAATCTCTTAAACCAGCTTTGCCACTGAAGAGCACGAGAAACTGCACTCTGGAAGCCATGGGGAAAGAGAGGGTTCGCAGGTGTCCTATGCTGCTTTGCATAACAAAGGCTTTCCTCAGTGCAGTCTCGGCATTCTGACTTCAGGACTTTGGCTTAAGATGGATGCCTAATAAATGCTAACTTGTTTTATTATCACTATTAAATCATGCTAAATTGTCTTTAAGAGTGTTCAGTTCTTAACTGGAACAGTTAGGTCTCTCTGGTGAGACACCAAACAAATCAAGGTGTTGTGTTTCATTCTATTTATAAAAGAATGAACCTATTTAGTCTGACCCTTATAAACAACTGTATAGAGCATTCAATCCAGGGGAAGGTTAAGAGGAGCTGCATAAATGTCTGATCCTTGCATAAAATTAAAGAAAAAAAACCATTTCAATTATGTCTAAAGCGCAAGAAACATAGATGTTCCCAACCCCCAAAAGAACTTGAATTTAAATATAAAGTATAAGTCACCAGTTTATCCTTTTCTTGTTTTATCTTGCAGACATATTTGGCATCAATAGACCAGAGTCAGATATGAATAGTTCAGTATGCCATAAGTAATGCTAGTAGTACTATAAAATGTGGTCATTTTGTTCTTGCTAGAATGTAGTAAAATTACTACTTCTATTTTCAAATATTAACAAAACCTGAAAAATACAGATTTATTTCACATCATCACTATGTACATATATTAATAAAACAGATGAAATCTCAAATCTGGATGTAATAGTAAGGATATATAGCAAGTATATTTGCTGATAGTATTTTTGTACAGGCATGTAAGCAGAAGAGATATCCAAGCAAGGAAAAGGCAATATTTTACAGTCCTTTTAAAGTTAATTTGGACTAAAAAAAAGACTTCATATGTGTACAAAATATTACTCAACATGAGCAAAAGCTCTTCTGCCGTTAAATAAAATCTTTTCCACCCATTTTCATATAACTTCCTTTCCACTCTCCACTGAGTTAAGGTCACACAGTAAAGCCTAGGGATTCTGATTTCAATTCACTTCCCAACAAGGGAGGAGTGCAGTTTTTGTCTTCATATTTTAACAAATTATATTTCTAAGATGATTATTAGTAACAGGTTCTTGTATGACTTCAATGTGAAGTGTCATGATTTACCTGAATGTAAATTACATTAATCCTTTCTGCATCACATGACTAAAAAACAGTAATATAAACAGATATATTAAAATTACACATACAATTAACTTCCTCAAAAACATTTTACACAAAATGTTAGCTAAAATGCCTTAATATATGAAATAAATAAGAAATCCAACATAATTTGGTTTCTTATTTAATTCATATATCAACATATATCAAGATATTTTCATATTGAAAAATCTCAACAAGTTGCTGCCTTTACTTGTTACCTCTGAAAAACAACAAAGATTTGCTTTATTTCCATCAAATAAGAGACTCTGAAATAACAGGATACAAAGATGTTAAAGATGGAGTACAGTCATGCAAACAGAAAAGCAGCGTTACCATGACCCTGTCTTTTTCTATTGTCTTAACTTTTTTGAGTTAAAAGTTCCAACAGCATGCAGTCTTATTAGACATTATCATTACTGATTTTCTCAGAAACATCAACACACTGGCAAAAAGACCTTAACTCACGTTGTTTTTCAATGTATCTTAGCTTTCTTGTAAAATAAACTCTTTAGGGATTCAAAATAAGTTTAAATTATAATAGTTTGACTGCTGAGTATTACTGAAACAACTTTAAAAATAGTGTATGTTGCTATAAATCTTCTGTTCAGATTTACAGCAAAGTGAAAATTACACCCTGAAAATTAAATCTGTTATTTTGATATAATCCGGGTCACATATAGAACAAACATTCATCTTTTTGCTCCCTCTCTTAATTGAAAAAAAAAAAAAAGAGATTAAAAAAAAAAAGAAAAAGAAAACAGAGAAGACCCTACAGAAAACACAGAGAATTAGAAATGGTAATGTAAAATTAAAATAAAATAATAAGACAAATTATCTCAATCACCCAAACATTTAATAACTCTGGTCAGCTCACATCTGGTTTACCAAGAAACTTTTCAAATTACATAATGCTAACAAAACGCAGAATCAAGTCCCAGTGACATGTTAGAAGACAATCATAGAATGGTTAGAGTTATAAGGGACCTTAAAGATCATCTAATTCTAACACTTTCCACTAGACTAGGTTTCTCAAAGCCCCATCCAACCTGTCATTGAGCACTTCCAGGGATGGGAATAGCAATCATGTTACAGCACAGACAGCAAAATCCAACATCCTCATTTCCCAGCTTTGCTTATCTTGAGAAGTATCACTAAGTGAAAAATTATCTTATTTAAATCAGTGGGAATGCAGTATTTAGTCTACACCAATTCTTCAATAGAGTAATTTTCTTCCTGGGATCTCTTTGTGTTGCAGGTGTAGAGGGAGAGAAAACAAACGTACCCAAATATGGCACCAGGTTTGCTCAAGGTTCTCTTAATGTCAAATATATGCAATGAGTTTTGAGTCACTTCTATTTTTCATAGCTCTCCTACCACTGACAGCTGATATTTTGTACAGGTAGATATACTCTTTTTCCATGGCTAAATTTAGGGATGCTTATGGTTTTTCTTTGTCTTAGGTAAGCTGTATTCTCCTTCTCTTCCCAGCCCTCCTCGGTTTTCAGGAAAACGAGCTTGCCACCAGACAAGACAAATGTTTTGTATATTTTACTATCATCATGCTGAGTTCTGTGAGAAATGTTTTTGTCAGATTATTTTTTGAATTTGAGAAAAAACCTTTCCCTGAAATGCTGAACATTTCCCTGAAACACTGTGATCCTGTGCTCCATTATACAATACAATGTAAGTTTGTACCTAGATCTTCCCCAGAAAATGCAAATAGTTGTTTTGGTAAATACTCTTGGAGATACAAAAGCCATGAGACATATCAACACCCGGCACTGGAGAAAAAGGCAAAGTGGGTCAGAAACTACATTTCTGATAGGCATAACGTTTCACAGGAAGAAAAACAATGCAGAACTGGAAGGTTTTTTTCCATTCAAATCTTACAATTTTTTTTATAAGTTTAAAAATCACAAAAATAAGGGAAAATATCCTTCTGAAAATAATTTTGTTCAAGTTTGAAATATCTTTAGAAAACATAGTTTTCTAGTTGGTTATATATTTTTTGGTTGGTTGGGGGTTTTTTCAGCTTCTCAGTTGTTTTTTAAGTCATTTATGACACCAATAATTTTTGAGACAGTTGCATCTAGATGAGGGTAGAGTGCTCATTTAAGTCACTATTGAATGGAAGAAATGGCTACAATACTGAATTGGAGTCCTTTGAGTATAATCAGAAAGGATTTACTGTCATTTTGGAAAGCTCCTCCTTAAATGAATATGCCTTAGGGCAGTTATCTTTGAGTGCTACTGGACAGCAAGACAAAACTGATATATCTGTTCAAATTATGAAGAAAATGACCAAAACAGGTCATGTCAAAAGACGTGTAAACATTTACATTTTGTTGGATAGGTGTTTTAGTTTTGGTGGGGGTTTTTGTGTGGGTTTTTTGCTGGCTAATGTGCTAAATCTTGGGAGGAAAACAATGAATTATACAGCTTTCTCACAGAACAATTAGGTGGAAAATGGTTTCTCTTGAAATTCAGCTTTTATTGTTTGGCCTTTTTCAAGATTAATCAGACCAAAAAAAAAAAAAAAAAAAAAAAAAAAAGCTTGGGAATGGCTAATTAATTGAGTATTGGAGCCAGAGATATTGGAGAGAGGTAAGGGGGGTATTGGGAAGAGATTGTCTTTCCTAACAGTGATGTTCAAGTTCAGGAACTTTCTTTATTCTCAATTTCACAGGAAGAAGTAGCAAATAATTCTGAAAGCATAGATTGCAGTTACACTTGTTTGATTTTTCCTTTCACCACAAAGGCCTTTTACAGGACTCAGTTTCAAATGTTTGTGTGCTTGAATCTTTAATATCCTGAGAACAGTGACTAAGATTGTGGCTTCATATCATGGCCACACAGAAGGGGAGTCCTCCTGTCCCATGCCACCTTTCCCTCCCTCTTGCAATACCCTTGTGTTACCTCTGGTGCTCGTTGGTAACATATTGTTGCTGATTTTCATTTAGTACTGTAGCTTATTGAAGGTCTAAACATGCAGTAGGGATGAAATAATGGAGGAGCTGTACAGGACTGTGACGCTAAGAGCAGAAGGGTGAATTGGATACTTTTTTCAATGTAATTAGATCAGCTCAACTGTCTTGCCCAACCTCACATTAAACTTATAGACCACTTGCTAGATAACTCTGCAGTAAATAATTGATTGTGAAGGTTTCCCCATATCACAAGATCTGTATACTCTCAGTCCCTAGCAAACCTTATTTAAATGTTCATAATGGCTAGTGACCAATAAAACACACTGATGTGTTTTCATTTTCGTTGAGTGGGACAAATGGGAAAATGCAAACGCTTATAGATTTGGAAACAGCTTTTATAAAGACTTATTATCCTGATTAACCAGATAGCAACCTCATTAAAATCAATCTACTAGAAGTAAAGTGCTAATGTGCTAATCATGTGCAATGTTAATAGAATTTAGTACCAGATTAATAAATTGCAAGGCTTCATATGTACCTGCTCCAGCTAGTTCTGTGTTTCCTGACACAAAAAAATAAGAATATCAAATACTAATTGCAGGTCTATTTGTAACTATCAAATTAAATTACCCTGACTTTTTAGGACATAAATCCCTGTTACCAACTAGGCCTAGTTTGTAACACTACTTATTAATTACCTTTTTTTTTTTTTTTACTAGCTAAATTGACTTGTTTAATAATCTGGTCCAAGTCTTCAGGATTTATTAAATAATTATAATGAAAGCTACATAATTTGAATGAAGTGACAGTTTTTCATGTTTTTGGCTTCATATTGGCATTACAGAATGTATTTGGCTGATTTTCAGAAGTCTTGATATGTTGGAATATTCTCCCTTATATTTCAGTGTGCTTGACTGGAACAGAATAAATACAGTCACATCAACGCTGTCAACTCAGGTGAGTATGACATAAAAAGAAGTCATAAAAGCAGCTTGGAAAATAGTTAGTTTAGCTTCCAATTCTGTTGTCTCCAATGATAATTAGGTAACGCTTTGTTTAGGGTATTGTAACACCTGTTTTTTTGTTTCATCTTTAGCAATTGATTTGTTTTTTTTTTCTCCACCTCCCTAACTAAACTTATCTTTCATTTTCATCTTTGAAAGCTTCTCTATTTGTACCCAAATGAAACAGTTTCCTCACTGTGTGTAGGAGATGATGATGATGTGATTTTGTGATGATGTGATTTTTGGCCACATGCCATAAGAAAAGGAAATGTTTATCCAAAGCATAAAATATCCATTTATCACCGATATACGACTAACTGGACTTCCTATTTATAGGTGATTTAATGTTTAGATTCCATTTAGATTCCATTTTATGGAATCAAGGAATTTTTATATTCAGTTATTTTGTAGAGCAGAAGAGGACTGAGGAAGTTTTCCTCAAGGTGGATCAAGGTACACCTTCTAAAGAGAAAAAGGTTAACTCTATTTCTCCTAAAGTGCTCTCCAAACAATTATTTTCTATTTTAGACAGGTTGTATATATTACTTTGCAGCCTGCAGAAATAAATCAAGAAGGTGAGATTTGAAAAGTTCATAATAATACTGAATGTATTAACACTTACAAAGCATTACTGAGATGAACCAATGAGGCCTATAATAATTATATTGATAAAGAGAAAAAAATAACATAAGAACCATACCTTTTTACAGTAAGTTTCTAACTTTTAATATACATGGTAAATTTCCTGTTAACTTGCTTTATCTTTATTTTTTACTTCATTTAGAAGGGGAAAAGAACAACCTGAAGCAGGAAATGCATATCTATTCCTAACTCATAATTCTATTATCCATTTAACAGGCATTGTTGCACATCATGCTTTTAGTTTTCAAGAGGGAACACGAGCTTCATGACATCATGTTTCATCTACAAATTTTAAATCTGCACCTGAATGATAACTGAGCAGAATAATTTATGTTGTTTTTAAAGAATGCTGGAAACTCATGTACTGTACAATGGCATATATTGTTAATCATAGATTTCTTGAGGAAAAAAGAAGAAATAACAAACCTTATTGGTTTTACATACAGACAGTGTATTTATCTATCGGTACTAGAACTCAAATAGGTATTTTTAAATCTGTGTTCAAAGAAAAATACCTGGTCAGACAAATTTAATTGCAAGGTTTAATATTTATTTAAGCTAACATAAATCAAAACAAGAAACAGTATTTTCATAATTGGTGAAGTTATAAAGCAGGGAAAGCGTTATGTCCTACACATTTATTTGTCTGTGTCAACATTTTTAGGACAGTAGAGAGTTGCTGGAGTTAAAAATTAACAGTCTCAGCTGTGTGACCCCTGAAAATTATCAGTCTGCAAACTACAATATTGCTCTCCCAACTATTTTTTTTCTTTCCTTAAAAATTTCTCCTTTCTATCTATTATAGAATGCATTTGATAACATAAGATCGTTACGAATTATTTGATAACATAAGTCTGATTTCAGGCTGTCCTGGATTGGAGAGCCCTAAAAATCAAATATTTAGAAAATGTATACCAAAGTTTACACTTTTAAGTGGCTACTTTTTTCTAATTTGCACTGTAAAGTTGTTCACTTTCCTCCTCTTTCCTAAAAGTACAGGATTCCTGTGTAGGACTACATAGGCTAAAGGAGTGTTATTGCCACTGGTTAATGTCAGTGGTCTGTGGGCAAGAGCCAGTAAAGAATTTAGATACCTGAAGTAAGGTTTCTGGTATATTGTAAAAGCATTTCAAAAAACCTTTCATAGGCACCACATGATGTGCCCTATCTTCTTATTTCATCTTTTCATATCCTTTGAACTGTATATCTTCACTCGTGTAAAAGTACTTCAGCATTTTTTGCAGTTTTGTCTTTATAAGCAAAGTGAGCTGGAAGACGGGGATGGAGAGAGAATGAGCCCCCCATATTCCAAGGGGAAATGGTTAGTGACCTGCTACGCCACTTAAACACACAGAAGTCTATGGAGTCGGTTGTGTTCCACCCAACGGTACTGAGCTGGTGAGAATGCTCACCAACCCACTTTCTATCATTTACCAGCAGCCTTGGCTAACCAGGAAGGTCCCAGATGACTGCAGGTTAGCAAATGTGATGTCCATCCACAAGAAAGACCACAAGGAGGATCCAGGGAATTACAGGCCTATCGGTCTGACCTCGGTGCTGGGGAAGGTTATGGACCAGATTATCTTGAATGTCATCACACAGCATGTACAGGACAACCAGGCCATCAGGCCAAGTCAGCATGCTTTATGAAAAGCAGGTCCTGCTTGACCAACCTGATCTCCTTCTATGACAAGGTAACCTGCTTAGTGGATGAGGGAAAAGCTGTGTATGTCATTTACCTGGAATTTAGTAAAGCCTTTGACACTGTTTCCACAGCATTCTCCTGAGAAACTGGTGCTCATGTCTTGGACAGGCGTACTCTTCCCTGAGTAGCAAACTGGCTGGATGCTTGGGCCCAAAGTATTGCAAATGGAGCTAAATCCAGTTGTTAGCCGGTCACAAGTGGTGTTCCCCAGAACTCAGTACTCAGTTCTGTTTAATATATTTACCAATGATCCGGATGAGGGGACTGAGTGCATCCTTGGTAAGTTTGCAGATGACACCAAGTTGGGCAGGAGAGTTGATCTGCTCTACAGATCTGTCCAGGCTAGATTGATGGGCTGAGCCAATGGTGTGAGATTCAACAAGGCCAAGTTCTGGGTGCTGCACTTGGGTTACAACAGCCTCATGCAGTGCTACAGGCTTAGGGAAGAGTGGCTGGAAAATTGCCTGACAGAAAAGGACCTGGGGGTTGATAACTGGCTGAATATGAGCTGGAAGTTTACCCAGGTGGCCAAGGTGGCCAACAGCATCCTGGTTTGTATCTACACCTTGAATACTGTGTTCAGTTTTGGGCTCCTCACTACACGAAAGATACTGAGATGCTGGAGCATGTCCAAAGAAGAGGAATGAAGGTATGATAGCTGGTAAAGGGTATAGAGAATAAGTCTTAGGAGGAATTGCAGAGGGAATTGGGGTTGTTTAGTCTGAAGAAAAGGAGGCTGAGGGGATACCTTATCACTCTCTCCAGAACTACCTGAAAGGAGGTTGTAGTGAGGTGGGGGTTGGTCTCTTCTCCCAAGTAACAGGTGATTCGACAAGAGGAAATGGCCTCAAGTTGCACTGGGGGAGGTTTAGACTGGATTAGGACAAATTTCCTCACCAAAAGGGTTACCAAGCAGTGAAACAGGCTGCCCAGGGAAGTGGTTGAGTCATCATCCCTGAAGGTACTAAATGATACAAAGATGTGGTGCTCAGGGACATGGTTTATTGGTCCAATTGGCAGTGTTAGGTTTATGGTTGACTCAATGATCTTAAGCTTTTTTTCCAACCTTTCTATTATTCTATGTTTCTATGCATAAAAAATTGTGTAAGAAGAAGCATAACAGAACTTTCTCCAAAAAAATTGATTGTTAGGTGAAGCTGTGTATTTCAATAATTCTGAATTTATTGCTATCAATTCAAGGAGGTTTGGATTTTAATTCTAAGCACAGATGAAGTTTTATTCTGTATAATTCATGTTGGATGACATGTTATACAAAAGAATGTAGCAAATTCAGAATAATGGATTCTACTTCAAAAGCTTAAACAACCAAATGTGTGGTACTCCATTAACTTAATTTTGATAAAGTGATTTCTTAAAGGTTGCCTTGCTGACATTAGATAACTAGCTAAAATGCAGCATCGTTATGCCAAATGGAAGCCGGCCTACATATAAGATCTTTCAACAAAGGTGAAAGAGTTTCATTTAACAAAATAAACACCAAACAGTCATGGGTTTAGAGCAGGGAAGGTTTAATTTTTTATTATCTTTTTCTTTCTCAATAAAATATTCAAGGCTGTACATCAGCTTTGGCTGAACATAAAGCTGACTATTAATTGGCCCACATAGGGCTTCTTTGTTGGAGTGGTATGAAATTTAAACACTGGTCCTGCAAGGATTTACACAAGTGCTTAATTTCAGGTACACCTCCATGGCCCAATGCTATCTGAATGAAACATGATGCTCTGTTGAGGTTATATTTCAGCAGGGCTAATTAGTTCAAACCAAAGCAGCAGTCCTCTGCTGCTTCTGGTATTTAAGCTATCTCATTCTGAAGTATCTCATTCTGAGTATAGCCATGTGGCCCTCATTTGCTCCATGTAGACATGACCTTCACACGTTGTGAATAGAAGGAAGGTTCTGGTAGAAGCATAGTGAGACAAATCTTGAAGACTTTTGAATATTCCCATGTTTGGTAGGTACAATATAGGATGTCAAAGTTTAATACAAGACTAGTCCTTTAGACAATAAACATGTTGGGTGATATGTCTTAGTTTGTTATGTAGAGATTAATTTAAGTTTGCAAAAAATTAGGAACTAGGTCTTTTGTACTTGTGATATGCTTTTGAGTACTAGAACAAGCAACTCTTAAAAGTAAGTGCTATGGCTTCTGTACTGTAACTGGAGTAGTAATAGTGTGATTTTGTCGCATATGTAGGATGCCAAGTGAATCAGTGGTCCTTAGGTATCCTTAGGGGAAAAAATGGAACGTGAACAGGGAAAAATTGTCCTTTTTGATTTTTAAGTACAACTGATCTCAATTAGGATCCCTCATGTTATTTCTCAGTGTCAAGTTTTGCGACTTCCACACTTCATTTACTCCCTTCTTCCCTACGTAATGAATATGTTTGGTAGGACTGGAAATATTAACATAGATCAAAGATAGGTTGTTTATTTGCTTTATTTTAACATGTATTGGGTGTATATTCAAGGTTTTGGTAGTAGGAAGTGGCTGTGAGGGCATCTCTGTGGGGAGAGGCCGTGGCTGCCCTGTGCTGGACACAGCTGGTTCCAGCCGGCTCCAACCAACCCACCACTGGGCACGGTTGAGCCCCGCAGCCAAGGTGGTGGTGTCTCTGGGGAAGCATACTTAAGAAAGGGCAAAATGCTGCATGTCAGTGAGGAGTGAAGAAAAAAGAACATGAGAAAAAGCCCTGCAAACACAGAGGTCAGTGCAGGAGTGGGAAGAGGTGCTCCAGGTACTGGCACAAGGATTCCCCTGCAGCCTGTAAGGAATTCTACGCCATAAAAAATATCTACACTATGAAGGAGACCAAACTGGAGGAATTCTTGAAGGTATTGCTCCCTGTGGAGAGCCCATGCTGGAGAAGGTTTTCCATGCTAGGTAGAAGAGGAGTCAGGATTGAAGAAATAAAGTTGAACCTGGAGAGAGTGGTGGGGGGGAAGGTGTTGGTTTAATTTTGTCTTTGTTTCTCACTATCCAAATCTATTTTAATTGATAACAAATTAAATTCATCTTCTCTAATTCAAGTGTGGTTTTCCCATGGCAGCAATTGGTGAGTGATTTCCCTGTCTTTAAATTGACCCATGAGCTTTTTCGTCTTATTTTCTCCTCTGTCCTGTTAAGGAGGGAAAGTGAGAGAGTAGCTTGGTGGGTGTCTGGCAGCTAGCCACAGCCAATGCACCACATAACAATACTATGATGAACAATATAAATTTTAAGGCAACACAGAACAAAGGTTTTGATTCTGTACCAGAGTACACAAGCAAGCACATATCACATTTTTTAAAAAGTGAGAAAGAAAACTTGAGGATTCTAAGAAACAGACTCCATTTACTACAGAAAGTCTAACAACTACTCTGAAGAGAGACAGAATCATTGAAGCTGCCAACTCTTCAGGGATGACTTAGTTAAAAAGGCATGCTGAATGTTTAGATGATCACCCAACAGAGCAGGAATCAGAAGAAATCTCGGTACAGCATAACGTGATGACTTAAGATGTAGTGTTCTAGATGCATTTCCAGAATGGGTACTGCCACATTCTGAAGTGTTTTTATGAAAATATGGATATGGAAACTGACCTTCGAGAAGAAAATAATTTTGTGAGATCCAATTCTCAAACTCAAAACAATGAGAAAACATAGATTTAAACACTTTTAATGAAATTATTAAGGAACTCAGTTAAAAAAGTAGCATTTATACATACTTTCCAAAAATTCAAACTCATGTTACCATTTTTAAGTGAGGTTTTTTTAGCTGATTAAAACTCAAGGTTATGTCTGGATCAAACCCTGGTAGCACTTTCCAAATCCTGTGTTTTCTAACTCTGTTCTGACATGACTACACAGCAACAGTGTTTTGTTCTCTGGTTTCTTCTCCCTACAATGTCTGGATTTTCCAAAAAAAAGGAAGCCCAATGTTAGAGAGCTGAGAGCTTTGAATACCCCAACAGACATGTAAGACAGCTGAAGAGAGCAAAATTTGTCTCTTGTCAGTTAAAGCAATACGAAATGTTAAAGTTGATAGGTGCTTTTGAACTCAGTAACAATTGGTTTTACATAAGAATGACATTGTTATTTGTTAAATAAGTCCTAAAATACAATCAGTGTAATTGGTTAAATTTTATAGTAATGTTTGGGTTGTTATAGTGGTTTCATGCCGGTGGGAAGTGATTCTTGACACGAAGCTCAGTAAATAAAGGATAGAACCTGTTTGCCTAGAGACGACTCATCACTTTTCACTCACAAATGGCAGAATGAAAGTGAGGCAATGAAAGAGCAAACTGACACCAAAAGAATGTAAACACATTGAAAATTACAAGGAAAGTCACTCTAAACCAAAATTTTATGTGAAATTACTGCAGGCAATAGGAGAGAGCATTGGCACCGGTGGTTATTAAATGCTTGCATTGCAGTGGCTCACAGAACTTCTCTAGAAGACAGAAAGCGGTAATGCACTAGGCACTCCACACACTTCTGGAGTTCAGATCTTCATCTCTGAAGTGCGTATACTGTAAATAGTGTAGTCAAAAAGTGGAAGAAAAAGGGAACGTGTAAGTAAACCTCGGATGGTGATGTTCTAAGTCTCACTGAACTACTGAGTCACCAAATTCACCTCCCATGTCCCCCATTCCACACACAGACAAAAATAAAAAGGTTTTGAAGAAACAATGCAGAAAATGGAAGAATTAGGATAATATGATCCTGGACCCATGCCAGAACAGGGACACTGCTGAGGTATTGCAGGCTGTGGGCAATCCATGTTGGGGCAGAACATTTAAATTAATTACATAAAAATTTCCTGAGTTAAGACTGTTTTGTTAGTAACGTGCAAGGGTGATATTTTCTCTAAAAGAGGTACCTTACCTGGTGAAGACAGGAAAATTATTCTAAATATCTGTATTATTTTGGGGCTGTTTTATTTTGTTATATGTGTCAAAATAATGTTTTGAACTTTCAGACCTACCAATTGTGACACAAGCAAGCAATCAAATGACAAAAAAAAGTTGAATATCTACGTTAAATTACGTCACACTGTATTTGACCAATCAGAGTATTCTGAAATATAAAACCTATTAGAGAGGTTCTCTGAGTATGCTCGGGAAAATTTAAGTGAAAAAAAATACAGTCAAATGCCACTAAAAGCATTTCTATAGCTTCTTCACAGAAGTTGAATTTGGAATCTGGCACATCATTTCCTCAACATTTCATGTAAGGTAGATAATAGCATAATGCTGAGATCAATAGTCTGGGCTCTTGTGCCTAATCTGGGAAAAGGCTACTGCCCTTGTGATCATAGCAGTCAAATAAATGCATCTGTTCAGCGTGTTCATGCTCAAAGGCAATGTATATTATATATATGACTTGAAATGGTTACATTTGAGATGACTGGAGTGTCAAGGCTCATCTTTGTATTTTATATTGAATAATTGAGAAATTCCCATTTAATCACACACATTAAAGAAGAGCAAAGCTGTTGCAATGACCGTTTATAGCCAAAAAGGGATAGGCAAATGCCTAAGATTAATTTAAAGGTGTCTAGTTCTAAACACACTAATAGCCAAAACCAACACTTAATCAAGTAGACTATGCCTGATCTGCAGTCCCTTGCCCAAGTCCAAGTGGTGCAAATTGACTCATTTCCATAGTGCTTGGAACTAACCCTCTCTATAGTAGGTAAGACTTGGAAAGGCTAAGGTCCAGCAGTTCAAAAAAATACAGAGGCAATGAGTAATCTAACAAATGTCCAGTGCTTGCACAAATTCTTCTTTTATCTCCCAAAGCCACAAACACCTCACCAATCATTAAAAATCAACACTTCTCCCAATTATTCTACTTTTTCCAGACTGCTCAGTCCTGTGCTAGTCTCCCATTACAAGACTGTTGTTTTCAGTGGTACTTAAATTTGAAAACTCTTCAGAAATTTTATTATCCTTGGTGGTTGGTATTAAGAGTGTAGAGTATAAAGAACTATTTTAAAATGTGGGTATTTTATATCTATTTTAGAGATTGAATGAATATCACTCCTCCAAAAAATTTCTCTTCTATTAAAAATTGAAGTCTTCATAACAAGACATTTTTAAAATATATATATCCCTCCATATATATGTGTACAGGAGAGAGACAGAGAGAGAGATGCACATATAATCACCAGCCTAACCTTGATGTTTAACATAGGAAAAAAGTTACACTTAGGTACAAGGCAAAAAAATATATTATTTTGCCGCTTTCCAAAAACATATAATACACCTCAGCAGCTATGTTCCAGTTTCAGGATTTATGCTAGCATTCCATTAAAGCTCTTTATCTACCAATAAAAATAGCTGTAAATTTAGGGCATCATTCAGCAAGGCACACTAATCCTATAGATTTAAATATGCACTGTACTATCTTGCTGAATTGGGCTAATTAATCCTTGGGTTGCCTGAAAAAAACGAGCTATGATTTAAAATAGAAGTTAGTATTTTTCTCAAGAAATATCTGTTCTGTCCAGCAGAACTGTGGACAGAATTCTGCACTGCCTGACATATGCAATCAGGATTTTATGAAGTGTTTTGAGTCTCTGAAATGTCACATACTAGAAGAAGAAACCAGATAGATAGTATGTCAACTTTTGTCTTTATATCAGCAGTAACACTTTCACTATTAAATCATGGAAACCTCAATTTCCTGGACATTAAAAATATAGTCTGATGAGAACTACTTAATTTTCTTCTTTTTCTAAAATCAGAATTCTTGTTCTCTGCAGTCTGAGATAAAATGATTCATTTTGTAAATGCAGCTTCAAAAAGAAATCATGCCGTGTTCCTCCGTTATAAGCAGGATTAAAACCTACAAAAGTGAACTAGTCCACTAAGTGTACCACTGATCTCCTAACTGCTAGCTGGGAAATACATCCATTGTTACCCTCTCATCCTTAGTTCTGAGTGTACAAAAGTCTTTAGCATAAGTAATATGTATTAAAATGTCAATAAACTGTCTGTGGTATTTGAGACCTAGTTAGCATTTTTATTGAGCTCTTGTGTTAGCATTTTCAGAAATGGACTTTTATTAATTACCAATTTAAATCCATACTTTGATACCACAGGCCACTATTAAATGGGTCATTTCAACATTAATAGCTCTTACCAAGCGCAATACTTCAATTTCAGCAGATTTCACTGTTAGTAATTAAAATGTGCATGTACCCCAATGTATTTATCATGGTAACTAGACAGCTTAAGACATTTACAAGATACTGCTCTTGATAAAAGACAGTATTCTACTCCATTGCTGCTTCCAATAGCACTTTCATTTCCCATAATCTAGTCTAAATAAAAGACATTGGTTATTTACCTGTCAGAGAAAAAAATTTAATTTTATATCTAAAATACAACCTAGGGAAATATAATTGCTAAATTCTCAACTTGCTTTCTTTGGTGGTTTTATGTCAAAATTATTGATATTGTTCAATTATTAGGGTAGTGCATTATTCAATTATTAGGGTAGTGCATTATATGTCTACTATAGTTAAAGGTTTCTGAGCTTTTCTGCTAGAATTCTCACCATTAAGATGTTATAATTGAGCCTGACCAAGTTTATCTCAGGCTAATGCTAAACCAAAATTTTTCCAGACATCAGTTTTTAACCAAAACAACAACAAAGCACAGTGTAAATGCAGAAGAACTTTGATCAGCAATAGGATATGCAAAGTCAAAACTCTTGAAGATGTTAAAAAGAATGTGAAAATTAATAATTCTGAATTTTATATGAAAAAAATTAAACACTGTAAACTGATGTTGATTTATATAAATGGCATTTTTTGATGGCAAGAAACTATTGTTCCATCTGAGAAGTAGCAAGCATTCACTTCTAAAAAGTACAAAGCTTTATATTTCATTCCTGAGAAAAACAGTTCTTAATACTTTACGGCTCCTAGATCTGTACCCATTTTTATTAACTAAACTGTAGCAAGAAAGTGCACGCAAATTGAAGTCTTAGTATCCATGCATGAAAATTTATTTGGTGTTTAGTGTTTAAAGAATATCTAACTGAATTGTCTTTGAAGCTCTTAAATCTCATAGTTATCTGCAAAACAAGCTAAGACTTAGCAGATGTTGTAGAGTTCTGTATCTGTGTTTGGAATAGCTGGGGTTTTTAGGTGTATATAATTTCACACAGAACCAATACTAGGTGAATTAATTCTGATAAAATATTTTGAGAAAATAACTGAAACACATCTCAGGGTTAAAGCTTACAGAAATATCACTTCCAAGGAATAAAAAAATGGATGTGATGTGAAAATTTACTTCTATTATAAGACAAAAAAACATTGGTAATAGTGTTTCCAAGATGAAAGTAACTTCATATATATATATACAGCATATATTTGATATTTATCAAATTGATAACATATATATATATCTTCTTGATATTCACAGTACTTTTTGACTATACGATAAAATCTAATTGATTATAATGTGAATTCTTATTCTTTTTTGTTCGACAGATACTTTTTTCCACCCTTATCTTGCTTTTTTGTCTGTCTTAGATATTTGTTCCCTTGGCAATCTAAAAACGTTTAGCTAAGTAAGTTATGGATAGAATCTCTTAGTCTTTTTTAAGTCATCCCCCACCCCCTACTTTTTTTTTTTCCTTTCCTTTTTCCTTTTCTTTCTCTTCTTTGACTCGACCTACTAATGTTTCAGGATACTGCCATAATAAATGGTCCTATGTTTCTGGTTGTTTTGAACCTAGTCCAATATTACTGGCTCAATATTAGAAACAGGTTGAAGAACAAATTCCATTTGTCTCAGAGATAAAATTGAAAAACTACAAAGCCTCTACAAATTCCCCTGTCTTTGCCTTATGGGACAGCAACCCCAACCTACATTCTTCTGTTTACAAGGAAATAAGAAAACTCCAGATACTGTCTTTATACGAAAGATGAGATATCACTCCTTTCACAGCTGCCCTTTCTCTTTAAACTAAGTCTTTAGAAAGTCAAATCATCAACAGACAAATTTTCACTCCTGAGTGGAAATTCAGTTCTAGTCCCTTGTTTCTCTTTGACTGTCATGATTCCAGAAATCATTAATGCCAGAAAGATCCCAGAAAATATCTTTTTTCAGCTGTTTCCTTCCAAACCTTTCGGTTCTCATAAAGATAGAAATATTACAGGTAACAGTTGATATCCCTTAGACGATAAAAAGCAAGGTCAGTATTTCTACATTAACATGTACTTAGGTTTGACTTTTCACCAAACTATTTATCAAAATTATGGCATTAATAGATGTACTGAATGAAGTGTAATGGAGAAGCATTAAGACTATTTTTGCAGGGGGAATGAATATTTCATAGACTGTTAGGGCTTTTTTTACACCATCTTTGTAAATAAGATCTTTCTTTTTATGTGTTAATAACTAGCTATCTAATATGAAAAGAGGAATAGAGACAAGTTGTTGATTTTAAGAGTAACATGCGATGGTATCACAAGAGCTGTGCCAGTATTTGTGCAGTTCAGGTTATCTATGAAAAACCTAGAACAGAAAGATGACTAGTGGCATGCCAAAGACGGTTGATGGTTAATGATACTAAATTATTCGGAATAGTCAGAAATAAAACAGACTGAAAGAGCTGAAAGAGAAATCCTGTCCAAAAATGCTAGAAAAAAAATCAGTGTTTAAAATTGCAATGTAAGGTACATGGGGAACTACAATTCTAACTGTACGTGCTTTTTGATGGGCTTAAATTTTACTTTTAGTCAGCCGGGTGAGAGATCTGGATCTGAACTTAGGAAAAGTCAGCTGAGTATTCACCTGAGGTCAAAAGGCAAATTGGACATCAGGAATTATTAAGAGAGACAAGAACAGACGATATTGCTGTCACTGATACCTCTGTGGTATTCCTTTGTCTCAAATATTGCATACAGTTCTGGTCACTTGCTGTCAAGAAGGAAATAATTGATACAAAAAAGGATGTTAAGACATATAAAATGACTTCTTCAGAAAGAGAAATTAAATAGAACATGACTCGTCGGCTTCAGAGAACAGGCGGTGGGGTATGATAAAAGTATATAAAATAATGAATGGCATGGAACAGATGAATAAGAAACTATTATTCACTATATCTCATAACACATAAAATAGGGGCAGCAAATGAGATTACAAGGCAGCTGGTTTAAAACAAATTGAGGGAAGTAGTTTTTCACAGAACGTGTAATTAAATTCTGGCACTCGTTACCACAGGATATTTTGGATGCCAAAAGTACAAATGGGATCAAAAGTAGATTAGAGAAATGCATAGGAGAAATGTCCAGCAAGATCTATTAAACACTGTGATGCGAAAGTAAAGTCTTCACTATGGAAGGTTTTAAGTAGGAGCTTGCCAAAGCTGGTAGTACGCTGCTGGAAATAATATTCTGAACTTCCATAAGAATCTAGCCAAGGACAGGGAGCTATTAAGTAGACCTCTAGCTTAGCCCACTGTAATCCAGTTTATGTTTTTTCATTGTTCTAAGAAGCATGCATTTGTTTGGGGGAAAAAAAAAAAAGTAATTTGCTCTAGATTTCTTATTTTTGGTTTGCACAGGGTGGGAATGAAGCTGTTAAATATTTTCTAGCCTTTTCCAGCTACATTAGGAAAAGCTGAATTATTTTATCAGACCTAAGGATGGATGAACCAGTTCTTGAAAAATAAGTGACCTAAACTTTCATACAGAAGTTCCAGTGAACTGAACAGCTATTTGAGTTCCAACACGTTCAGTTAATGAATTTCTATGACTCGGCACACTCTAGTTCAAGGCATGAGTGGAAATGGAACAGCAAAAAGACCGTGTTCATATTTTTTTCCTAGATAAAACTAGAAAATAATAGAAACTTCATATATCACCATAATACCCCACATTTCCCAATTTTATTTCCAGATCAATGAGCTTTGATTGTCTTTGTTACATGTTGAGGTGGGAGTGGATAGCAAAGAAAGGAAGGAGAATTGCATTGTTGAACTGAACTGAATCTATAAACCATAAATGTCTATTTTGGTTAATCTTGCTTCTATGTAGAAGTTCCGTACAAAAAGTCCATACCTACAAGAAGAAGGTACTAGTTACTGGCCGTTAGGTTACACCGTCTCTGATCCTTGATCAGGTCTCGCAGAATTTTCCTATGGCAGCCTTTACTGAAAAGGGAATTCCCCCTATGAATAATTTAGTAAGGGTTAATACACAAAGGACTAATTCTCTAGAATCCAAGAGATCTCTATGTTACTCATTTATATGGCTAATTATCATCTATCATCTTCTCCTTGTGTATAAAAAGCATTATAATTACATAATACATAATATCTATATATTTTAATATATAAAGGATAATAAATTTCTATACTTAGGATTTTTGTGTAATATTCATCTTTTCCTTAGAACACAGGCCTTATATCTTTATTCCTATTTTTAGTCTCACTATAGTTTTCACTCTGCCTCTTCTTTTCTTTTTTTTTTTTAATTTTGTATTTATTTACATTTTCTTTACCTTTTTCCCAATTTGGTATTTATCTTTCTGTGGATATCACTAACTCAATGTTTGAGTCAGAGTTTTAAGTGGATCTTATTCAAATAGGTCCCAAATTGAACTGAAAAATGCCATCATATCCAAAATAGTGATACCTTGGCAAAACTGGATACTTCAAGCATTTTACTCATCCATGGCAAGTTTTTATCATGTCAAATGTTAGTCAACAAAGTAGAGGATTTTAATCTTTAGTTTTATACTTCTGTTCCTGACATTTTATTAGGTTGTCTTTATGTTAATATTCAGTATACAAGAAATTTTCGTTGGGCTCAAATCCAGTCAGAGCTTTCAGCCCCTCCCAGGAAGTGATCTGCATCTTCCAAGATTGAGCTCAAGTTTCACATGGGCTTCATTTGTTGTTTTTTTTCCTGACAAGTCCAACATGAGGTAAATTTTATTACAAAAATTTAGCACTTCACTGCAAAGTACTTGTTTTTACAATGTGTAGTTCATAGTGATTATTACAGTTACGCACTCCCATGTCTGGGTTCTGAGGCACCTTTTCTAGGGATAGAAACCTTGGGATGAAGCACGGCAAAATGGTTCAAATTATTCTTTACGTAAATAACATCCCTCTTTTACTTAGAAACTTCTTGTTCCTATTTTCTGTTTTTTAAAAAGAGAAGCACATTTCCAATGCCACTGAAATTACAAGTGAATGGCTGCAGCAAGAAGATTAGTAATTTAGAAACTAGTCTTATTTAACAAAATTTTTGCTCTTCATTTAGCCTGACAGACAGCTTAGCCTGATGTCACTTAAAGTAGACTATACTGCATTGTATTCCAGTGAGCTGAAGATGAATTTCTTTTACTAAAACCATGGGATTTTTCAGAACTAACTATTTCTATGCCAACTTCAAGGTTTGCAGCTTTTTCTTTTTCTTTTTTTTTTTTTTTAAACAGATCTGTTTTGTAG
>JAOXJK010000001.1:170419349-170446899 GCA_025774025.1 Xenus cinereus
GGCTTTTTCTTTTTCTTTTTTTTTTTTTTAAATTAGTTCTGCTGCATGCTGAAATCACGCTTCTTTTTATGTTCAAATCCAAGCACAGCATTAAACTGCTCTAGAATAGCAATATAAATCAGTCTTTCATGGTCACCAAGTTTATGAAACGAAATTTCAGGGGAAAAGAGTGTTTCTTTTCTATAGAGCAAATTGTGACCTTTATCTCAAAGAAGCACCAACTTCAGGCAGATATGATTCATCTTTTTTGTGCAACAAACTAGGAAAGGGAAAAGTGGTTCCACAAACTCCATCCTTCTCATAAAGAAACATAAAGAAGATAAATGTTAGAAAATGAGAACAAAAAACAACAAAATAAAAATTGTGAAGCGAAGAACATGCACACTTAATTTCACCATCTAATCATTTTGAGCCAGACACCTGCCTTATTAAAACACAAGGCAATATAAAAAAATGCCTAGAGTTGAGTTCCTAAAACCTTGTATGTGTGCATCCCCAAACTTCTAAGTGCAGTCAAGAACCATGAGATATTTTTTTTTATCAAATGGAGAATGTTACCTCATCTCCACTCCACTCTCTATACTGATAAGGAATGAAGCAAGTCTGCAGACCAATTTTCTACCCTTTATTTTGCATAGTGTTGGTACTATTTAAGTACTGAAACAACAAACAGGGGGAAGGGAACATTTTACACCGGTTTCTGTGAATCAGATAAGTTCTACCTGGACATAAGAGCACTTTGCGCTATGGAGAAAAATTTGACAGTCACTTCCTATTGGAACAATAAGAAGAAAGAAGAGGATTTATTTAATCTTTTGGAAGGCAATAGTAACACAGAATAATGAGATAAAAAATTCTGAGAGAAAAAAATTTGGACTGAAATCTGGGGAGATGATGAAGGGAGGGAGGTTTACTAGTAGCAAAGTCTTTTAATGCCTTCCAGCACTTCTGGCAAAGTCTCAGAAGTGCAGGCACCTGAAACTAAATTGGAAAGTAGTTGAAAGGACATATATTGGCCTACACTATATAGAATAAGGTCAACTATGCTGTTTCATCATTGAAATGACTCCCCACTTTCTGGTTGCTTGGGTTGTGTGTGGATCCCACAGTCAGTCACAAGGTTCTATTACAGCCCCAAGACTATTCGGCACTACACATATGCCCTTGACAGGCAGTAGTAATTCTTCTGTAGTGTCTCTGGAGTCATACCTGTGTAGTGTGATTCCATCAGGATAGAAGATGTAAATTTGCATTACAGCTAAATGGTGACTGAAGAACTCTCCTTTATGTCTTCTTTATATATACAGACCTATATAGAGGGGCAAATACAACCAACCATAATCAGCCTTAAATGATACAGCTCTAGGACTGAAATATTAAACTGAACTTAGTGAGTCTGAATGAACTGGACCCTTCTCTGAAATTCTTCTACAGAAAGAAAGAACTCTTTTGGACTTATGCTTACAAGCCAACCAAGCACTCTGTCTTCTGAAGCACCAAATACATAAAATTCCTCTACACAGAATATGTGTGGCAGGTTGGCCCCAGTGGGCAGCCAGGCAGTTCTGATATATATACATTTTAGACTTTGACTGTCAGATAGCAAACAATGCCACCTACCGTCTCCAGTCAAACCTTTTGGATTCTACCCTGTGACAAAAAGACACAGAAATGTGGGGGCTTTTTTTGCTCCCATTAACTATCTTGCTCCTTTTCTTGCCGAATAAATACAGTATAGGATTTTTTAGGACTACACAAGCTTGAAGAATGATCTAGTTGTAAGTAAAGGAAGAATTTTTCTCTTTAAAATCAGTTTGGTAGAGGCCAAAAGTATTATCACATACTGCTCACAGTATTTGAGAGGTAGATTTCAATAAAATTACCATAGGATTTAGGAATGAATAGCAAACATTCCTTGAGGTTTTCATTTGTCACAAATCTACTGCCTGCACATAGTGTTCTACAGAACAGTACCATACTGTCAAAAAAACAAGATAAATTCCATGCTAATTTCACAAAATGTAACTTTCCGGTTGAAAAAAATCTATATTGCACTTATTATTTTTTTTAAATGAACAGAATCGTTAGAGATTAAAAAGAAGAGCTTATGTTCTCCAGGCTCAGAGAGATTATTCTTCCTAGCTCAGTGCTTGGATCATTCATTAAAGCCACAATTTTTTCTTAAAAGTGTTGTAAATAATTTGTAAATAAAATAAGTTTTTAAAATAAAAATTATATTATTCTAGGTTAGAATATTTTACAATCAATTTGTCTCTAATATGGTAAGGTAGTTTTTGAAAGACTATATAAAGAGAAATATATACCTTTCTTATGTTTCATTTCCTAAATAACAGTTCGCGTTAACTTTGCATCAGTAAATTAATGTGCATATGCACAAACATGCAGAGAAAGCTATCAAATTTGCTTTAAGATAAAACTCATATATATATAATCACCTTACAAAATGTGTTTGGGGCCTGGTCCTTCATTAAGCAACACATAATACACAGCATTTGATAAGGTCAGATTATAGGGTTTATTAGATAATGTCAGTTTTGAAAAAGTATTGTTATTAGAGCACAAAAGAGTCCCAGCTGTGGATAATGAAATTTTGCCCACATCCATAACTAATCAATGTTTCAACCTTGCATTATATTCTGAAGTATAAAACAATTAAAAAATAATGTATTCAAAGACCCTTATCTCTTATGTGGTCTTCCAGAAATGTATTGACTTTTCCCAAAGGTTGATTAGAAATAATTTTCATCTAAATAGCACTTCACGAATTAATTCTGAATCAAACATTTCTTTTAGGAATAATAAAAAAAAATATCCTGAAATCTCCTAGGTTTTATGGAAATATCTCCCTGTTCTCTTTGCTTTTGACTTTTCTCTGTTATTTGTTCCTGTCCTTGCCACCTTCTGCTTCAGTAAAAACCAGTACAAGTTGTGTTTCATCAGTTACAGGCTGATTCCTAACCAAGTGTTTTTAGCACTAATCTCAGGTGTAAGTTTCTTCTTGTTCCTCCTCTCTGCTCTCCTCTGTCCTCTGTGCTAGGAATGGGAACTTCTGTCTGGTAAGAGATGGGGGGGTGCAGATACTTCATGTGCATCCTGAGCCCTGAAAGTAATTCTGCATTCCTCCAGCACTCCCAGATGTTGTAGCTGTACCTCCCCAGGTGTTGATGAGCTTGAAGCAGGACGGGGAGAGAAAGGTATGTGAAAGAAGTGAACAGCAATACTGACAGAAACCAGAAGCAAACCTGAGAACCACTGTCAGTAAAAGGCAGAATACTATTCAGTATACACCCCATAGTATTGTAAACAAATTGTAAACAAGCAAAATTGTTAAAAAAAAAAAAAAAGGTTATTTGTTAAAGAATGGTCTATAGCATGGCAAGAGCTATAGGACTTGAATTATCACTATAAAAATATGTTCTGTGGAATAGTTGGGGCTGTTCTGTAGTATATCAGGGCTGTGGCTGTCTGCACAGAGATTGTACCTCAGTTATTAATTCTTGGGTGGTCCACGAACTCCCTTGGTAGTCATATGTATGTAGATGAGATGATGGATTGGCTTAAGATAATGGACTGGCTTGAAAGTAGATCAACTGAACCTTTAGAATCAGTTATTGACTGATTACTAGAGGAGTACTCCTGGTAAGAATTTTGGACAGGTGTAGAAATAGTCCGAGGCAATTCCTGTGCAATTCCCAGTACAATTTGTATACTTAGAAATGTTGATTAACACCGCAGGTGGTGTGTCCCAAAGACTTCCAGAGGTGATTCCTGCTATAGAAGTAATTAAATCATAGGTAGGTGTTTGTAAGCAATAAAAGCTATTCCTGAAGACATGGCCAGGCGGATCAGTCTTTCATATGCAGTTAATTTATTTAAAGGATATCCTGTAGATTCTTAAGATATATAAAGACCAAGTAATTATGCATGTGCTGGGGCCAGCTGGATTGTAAGAACTATGCAACAGTGATTTGAGCTGAAGATGCCTTGTCATCAAGACCCTTGTCCTCACAGTGGTCTCAGTTCAAATGCAGAACTTCCATCATCACCAAAGAGTGATGACCCATGCTGTTCTGGAGACTCAATTCCCCATGCAAGCAGTACCTCTGCCAAGATCCCAATAAATTTTCTTATTTTTAACGGACACTGTCATGACTGCCTGTGAAATGGAAAGAATACACATTGTGTATGGTTTTGATTTACTCAAAATTGTAAATGTCTCTTGTAAACTACTGTGTTATTTCTAACCTACCAATAAGTAAATGTAAGGTTTTTGCTTATATTTTCTTGATCTGCAGCCAGGAGAGACTGTATCAGCACCGTAAGGTCTATTTTTTAATGAATCAGCAATATAATTGTTTACAAAAACCATACAACATATGGAGTATGCAATAAACAAATGTAAATGTCTGAACATTCATTAAAAAACCATAATTTTAAACATTCTATGGAAAACATCATAAGAGGCAATTATACCTGTGATATATAATATAGTGTCTAGTATTCATACATAACTGCTGTAGGATCAACATGCTGTAAAGAAACTACAAGAATTTTTTTCAGTGAGCTATTTGAACAGGTGTAAGAATAGTGCTTTCTCATCTCCTATCAGAAAAGCTCAGTCATATCTTGTCTCAGATAAAATATTGCAGTACAACATCCCTATTAGTCCATATTTAGTAGAAAAATATGTGAAACAATTTTTCTAAAATATATGAAGTAAATTTAGAATTATTAATATACATTACATTTCCTTTTCATAAACTAGAGGGACCAAAAGTCTTTCTCGGGGTGAGTAGCTCATGAAATCATTTACATCTCTAAGTCTGTAATATTTCTCTTTGTGATCTTAAAACCCTTGCTATTTCAATACCTGAGGCTTTTTCAAAGAAGAACCATATCACACAGCCTGGCAAAATGCGTTATAGCTTTGTAGAGTGGAGAAATAAGAATTAATGTGGGATACCAAATTCCTCACTGTAGGTAAAAAAATAATAATAGTTTTATAAAGAAAAGAGCTCCTACACTACTTGTCTTCTTGCACCATGAAATGTCTTTGCATCATGAAAGTTTTCAATTACATAATATTCATTATTTCACAAAGGAGTCTAGGTGTTTCTCTCTTCTTGTAGTAGCCTTTGAGGAAATAAGTGTCTTCCTCTACAACAGAAATAATAAATGCAAACATAATTAAGTTTCAATTCACAAAATTCACATCACTTTTGCACTACTTCTTTTGAGGTTTTAGCCAGTTTTGTTCACAGTTGTGCCCAAGTAACTTCCAATGTTAGAACTACCAGCAAAGAGTTTTTAAAACTATAAACTGGAACAGAGAGTCTGGATTGCCATCCAGAGTCTAGATTTACACTTTAAAATGGATACCTTCATATGAATATTCTCCAGTTATATGGTTCTATGATGCTTTCACTGTCATTCTTTTCATAAGGCCTATGACTGAGTTTGGCCTAATGAAAGATGATGCACTAAAAGTAATAATTAGTTTTGAAAGAAATCCCTAGCAACTCATGCTCCCCTTGAAATTCCCCTCCCTTGAACTCAGCTTTGATGTAACAGAGAGTTTAGGTCTTTTTTCTGATCATTGAATTATTTTGGGGGAGAAAAAAAGAATTAGCAGTTTTGTGGGTTTTTTTCAGCAAACCGGTGATTTAATTGTCCTCAAATAATCTTCTAAAGGAGAATTATTTAGCTGTAACTAAAATTCACTGAGTCTGGGATAATATTTTATTTTACTGTTAAGGAGGTTGCATGTGAATATGGTAAGGAATTTGCTTAGCATCTGATTTTTTTATTTATTTTTTTTTAAAATGCTCTTTAGGGGGGAAAGGGAAAAAAACCTCTTCACTGTCCAAGAAGTCAAAGTGAAAATGCATTTCTACAGGAGAAAGCCGCATCACCTTTGTGCAAGCTACCAAACCAGGACCAGAAGCACATACAAGCCTATAGGAATCAAACAAACCTTCAAAGAGAATAAGAACATAAAATCTGGGTGCTACAGTGCTCCCCTGGAAGATACAGAGAATCCCAGGCTGCTGCTTCATACTAGAGATTCCACAGATCTCAGTGGCAACTGGAAATACCTCCCTTCTTGTTAAAAGCTCAGGCCCTCTTAGAAGTTCTTGCTCCTGCCAGATGAAGATTCACTACACAGAATATTGTCTTATCTCTGAGGTGTTTTATTTCATGATCCCCATTAGTCTGTATAAGGTAGAAATAACCACAGACTACTTAAATAATACCTAGCAAATGTGATAATGTTCACAATACCCGAATTTCAAAAATTATTGTTAAGGAATGTAAAAAGCTATGTTTTCAATAGTATCTGTGGTCTAGGAAGCAAGTTACTGTTATTGACAAATGAAGTAAGAAAATCCATTCTGAAGAGACTTTAAACTATATTTAGAAAGAAAACATGTTTACAAATTTAAAACTTGTGATGCATACGCTCCATAAGCTGCAGACATATATTTTGTATCCCCAGAATATTGCTGATTGTAATACTTATCAATTTATATATTCTCCAACATGTGCATGCAGCAAGCATAAAAGGACAAATAAAAATATTAGACTGGTGATAAGCATGGCATTTTCATTTTATTCAGATTCTTTCTTTGTTAACATGCAAAAAAGATTACTATATTAAAGTTTCAGAGAAGTTTGTGCCCTGTGGATGTTTGCCTGGCTCTCATCTACACTAAGACATTCTCTTCTGTTATTATAGACATATGCAGATCTACTATAGTTTTATTATTAATGGTTAAGATGGAAAAAATAAGAAAATAAACTAATTTCCTTCTGCCAATTATCTTGAAAAAATATTCCACAAGATATTCCAGGTTGCATAGATCTGAGAGGATAAGATTTTAATGCAGATTCGGTAAAGGTTTATTGGTTTGGGGAAAAATTCTTTACTTTCACTACAGTAAACAGGGAATTGTCATCTTTGTGTGGCAGATGTTAGTTTGACATCATTTAGGAAGTGGATGCAGTTACTCACAGTTTCGTTTTATTCCGCTGGGTTTCTTTCAGACCAATTTTGAAAAAAGCTCATGTGGACTGTAAAGTTAAAACCTTTGTTTTATAAATTTGTAATTTTACTACCATATACAGAGTGGAACTTGGAAAGCTATACAGAGAAAAAGAAATTATTTTATTACTTTATCAGCTGCAATGGTCTTCATATTTAAAATTTCATGTCCAATTAGAACAAGATGAAACAGTAGGCAAACATAAATTTGTGTGGACTTTGGAATGAAGACAAGAAAAAGATTGTGGCAGCATTCCCTCGCATGCCCGTGCAGAATCAAGGACTAAGTAACAAAGCCTGAAAAACAAAATGTGTCATTTGATAGGTCAGCATGTTTATAGGTGGGTGTGAAGTAGTTAAGATATTTGAGAAACTTCTAATTATTTACAATACAGTAGCATTAGTGATGGCGAATCTTGCACTAACATACGGCAAATGAAGTCATACTCAGGGTAGGGCTGGTCATAAACTCACGTATAGCATTTCTTCAGCAATGGACCTTTAACCAAATAAAATTTTCACAGAACTTTCCTAGAAAGTTGCTAATACTACTGTTGAGAGTACTCCTTACCTTGTTGTTCTGATAACAGGTAGGACTCAAGTTCAGCTACAGTGAAAAAACAGGATGGATCTTAGGAAGTACAACTAACACAAAAATTCAGAGTGATCAGAAAATGTAACGTTGAACTGGAAATATACACAAATTTTATTGACAGTAGTGATGATTATAAAAGTAGATGTCTATCTAAATTCCTGAATAATTTATTTCTAATTTTTACATCACATAAGAAATTTTTAAGTTTTGTCCTTTCCCAGCTTTGCTTGAAATGGAAATACAGGTGTAGATGTGCCAGTTTCATAGCTGTAGATGTGCCAGTTTTATAACTGAAAGAAACTCCATATTTTGCATCTTCTCTTGTGGGAAAAAATCAGGCAGCTGTGTTCTTAGAACTCTCTAGTTCAAATGCATACATCCATGTGGGTCCATTTCCCATACAGATGAACACAAAATGCCTCTTTAATTTTACTAAGTGTGGACATGAAGGATCTGGCTTTTATACTTGAGCATAGAAATTTAAGGAATCAGATCCTTTGATGGCATATGTCCACGGTGGTATTCATAAAAGGAATAAGAAGAGAAAAGTTTCTATTTCTCCCTTAGTCAATCTGTGCCTATATGCATAAATGTCTCAATAACTCCAAATCCTGTATAAGCAGGGATGACACTGCTACTGTCTTGGAAAAAAAATCAATCTCCTTCAGCCCAGAGCAGTATATCAGAGGGATTCGAGGTAACTAAATTTTTCCACTGACTGCTTTTCAGGAAAGAGAGTAGGATTATAATAAAGGTATAATGTTTAGCTTAATCAAGAATATACAGAGTAGAGGTAGATAAATATAATATTTTCCATCTGTCTGCTACTGTTCTATGTATCCGTTTTTACATAAGGTACATTGAGACAAATTTAAAAGCAGTAAAAAAGAAATGCCATTTTATAGGACGTGTAACTAATTGGTGGAACTTTGGGCTGTGAGACAAGGATACAAATTTTCAGAGCATTTAAATTTATATTCATGATCCAGAAAAAATATTTTTTTGTTTGCTTTTAAACACTATTGTGAAGCTCTTTCTGCTCACAACATACAGAATACCTAACCAACAGATTAAAATATTTACCTTTATAGGTTGCTTTTCTCTGAAAGAGGAAATATACATTGTTTTCAAACGAAGAACCAGGCCCTCATTGCTCCAAAAGACAGAATAATCTCTGAAGTGCTGTTGCACTTGAAAGAGTAGATCCTGCATTTAAAATATACTGTATACTCAAAATGTCAAGGAAGTCAATCTATTGAGATAGAGTATTACCTCGTGATCTTTCTGCCAACCACAGTTTTCTTTATTCCTGTGGAACTGCATTATGTTTAAACTATACATCTTAAGAAAAATGGGAAATAATTTCCCATAGGAAGCCTATCATTGTAAAAACATATGAGCAACAATTAATTCTGTCCCAGAGGAGAAAAGAGGTTAACGACCATGGGTTACCCTCAATTTTGAGCTATACTAACTAGTGTATTACTTTACAAAAGTATTTCTTCTATAGTCTATTGTTTGAGATCTTGTATATGAAAATGTTCTCACAGACTCCTCCACACATACAAACCATAGAATTATACTACAGAGGTGTAAAGAAATTTCTGTACATATACTTGTGCATGAAAAAGAAAGAAAATGATTTCACAGTCCTGCTACTGTAGGTACAACAGTATTCTGCAGTTGCATGTCTTATTTTCCATCTTAAAAAACAAAGGTAGGGAGCAGCCATAGGTAAACTGAAATGCAACCTTTTCTTTTATCATTTCCCTTTATATAGTTTGTAATTATAAATATTCATAGCAATTGATTAAATATTTAATTTTTTATTTGATTTTTTTTCAAGAAATAAATGAAAGCAGGAGACATTTTTTTTCAGTTCACATCCATCTTGCATAGTATTTTGACTACAAGTTCTAGACACTTCAGTTCTGGATTGCAATAATGAAATTAGTAGATTAACTTCCTTACATTATTCAAGATTTTCATATCCTGTCTATGCATTTAGTGCTGTAAACATTAAAAAGTATGCCTTCTTTGCTTCAGTCTTTACCGCTAAAGCCAGCCTTCAGGAGTCCCAGATCCTAGAGGTAAGAGAGAGAGTCTGGAGAAACAAAGACTTTCCCTTGTTAAGGACAATCAGGTTAGAGAACAATTAGACAAATTCAACTCCCACAAATCCATGGGCCCTGGTGGGATGCACCCATAAGTGCTGAGGACGCAGGCAGAAGTCATTGCTGGGCCACTCTCCATCATTTTTGAAAGGTCGTAGAGAACAGTGCGAAGACTGGAGGAAAGCCAATGTCACTCCAGTCTTCAAAAAGGGCAAGAAGGACGATGCTTGAAACTACAGGCCCGTCAGACTCACCTCCATCCCTGGAAAGGTGTTGGAACAGTTCATTCTCGGTGTCATCTCTAAGCATCTCTAAGAGGAAAAGAAGGTTATTGGGAGTGGTCAACATGGATTCACCAAGGGGAAATTCACGCTTGACTAATATGATAGCCTTCTATGATGGTATGACTGGGTAGTGAGGGGAGGGCAGAGGATGTTGTCTACCAGTCTTGTTCAACATACTTATTCATCAATGACCTGGATCAGGGGACAGCGTACCCTCAGCCAGCCCCATGAGGACACAAAATTGGGAGGAGTGGTTGACACACCAGAAGGCTGTGCTGCCATAAAGCAGACCTGGATGGAGAGCTGGGCAGAGAAGAACCTAATGAAATTCAACAAGGGCAAATGCAGGGTCCTGCACCTAGGGAGGATTAACCTCATACACTAATACACCTGTTTTGTATGTTAGGTGTTGACCTGTTGGAAAGTAGCTCTTCAGAGAGGGACCTGGGAATCCTGGTGGACAAGAAGTTAACCATGAGCCAGCAATGTGCCCTTGTGGCTAAGAAGGCCAATGGTCTCCCGGAGACCCTTAAAAAGAGTGTGGCCAGCAGGCCACACTCCCTCTACTCTGCCCTGTTGAGGCCTCATCTGGAGTACTGTGTCCAGTTCTGGGTCCCCCAGTTCAAGAACGACGAGGAACTACTGGAGACAGTCCAGCAGAGGGCTACAAAGATGATCAAGGGAATGGAGCACCTCTCTTATGAGGAAAGACTGAGAGACCTGGGTCTCTTTAACCTGGACAATAGAAGCCTGAGGGGATCTCATCAGTGCTTATAAATTGATGTAGGTGTCAAAAGGATGGGGCCAGACTCTTTTCAGTGGTGCTGAGTGACAGGACAAGGGGCAATGAGCACAAGCTGGAATACAGGAAATTCCATCTGAACATGCAGAAGAACTTCTTTACTTTCAGAGTAACAGAGCACTGGAACAGGCTGCCCGGAGAGGTTGTGGAATCTCCTTCTCTGGAGATATTCAAAACCCACATGGAAAAGTTTCTGTCCAGCCTGCTCTAGGTGAACCTGCTTTGGCAGGGGGATTAGACTAGATGATCTCTGAAGGTCCCTTCCAACCCCTACCATTCTGTGATTCCCTTAGACACACAAAATTAGCTTTTGTGACTATAGGAAATACAAATGAATGAGAATGTAAGTGGAAAAAAATACTTGATTAAGTGTTAAGTTACAAAACTGAAGCCACAAAGTGTAATAAAATATCTTGATTATGCATTGTTACTTTGTCATGCAATCATGTAATTTTTCAAATCAGGTGACTCAAAATATCACATATACATCAATACATAATTAAATCTTCCACATGCATGAAATTAATTAATAAGAGATTTATATTGGTTTATAATATGAATGAATTCTTACAGAGTTATAGTGAGTACATCTCTAAGGAAAAAGAGTAAAGTTCTGGTGGTGTAAAGCCTTATCTGTAGGGAATAATGTTCTGGGTATATTCTGGTTTATTTAAATCTATGGTTTGTTTCATCATCTAGATGATCAAATGTAGATACCCATTTCTGGGTGAAATGAATAGCTCTCTAGACTCCATTGATTGCAATGACGAGTTGTCCACTGAATATAATGAGAGCTTAGCCCCATTGTTCGTTAGGATAACTATATTTAGACAGTTCAAGTAAGAGGTCAATACTCTGGATCTGAATCCCACTTGAGGGTAATTAATTTACCTAGATGCCTTGTCTCTTTGAAAAACCTAGAATATCTGAGTCATCTTCACAGAGGCAGCAGATAGGAGATGCTGGTTGACAGCAGACTCAATATGAGTCAGCAGTGTTTCCTGGAAACCAAGACGCAAAACACATCCTGGGGTGTGTTTAATATTGTATAACCAGCCAGTCAAAAGAGGTGATCCACCTTTTGTATTCAGCATTGGTTCAGCCTCACCTCGAGTACTGCGTGCCATTCTGGGCCCCACAATTTAAGAAGGATGTGAAGGTACACAAATGCTTCCAGAGGAGGGTAACAGAGCTGAAAGGACTGGAAGGAATGTCCTGTGAGGAGCAGCTAAGGACTTTGCATTTGTCCAGTTTGAAGAAAAGGAGGCTTGGGGGTGACATCATTGCTCTCTACGCTTCCTGAGGAAGGAAAGTGGAGAGGGAGGTGCTGATCTCTTCTCCCTGGTATCCAGAGTTGGGAAGTGTGGGAATACTTCAAAATTGCATCAGGGGAGGTTTAGACTTGACATGAGGAAGTGTTTCTTTACAGAAAGGGTGATCAAACCCTGGAAGAGGCATCCTAGAGAGGTGGTCGATGCCCCATGCCTGTCAGTGTTTAAGAGACATTTGAACAATGCCCTTAATAATATGCTTTAGCTTTTGGTCAGCCCTGAAGTGGTCAGGCAGTTGGACTAGATGACCGTTGTAGGTCCCTTCCAACAGAAATTCAATTCTATTCTATTCTATTCTATTCTATTCTATTCTAGTCTATTCTATTCTATTCCATATTATGCAGTATTAAGTCACTTGCACCTTCTTAGATTAATAGCTGGAGGACATCTGAGATAGTACTAGATGCCTATGTTTAGGCAACTGAATACTCTAGCTGTCTAAAGCCAGGCCTCTATTTTAGGATATTTAATCAAAATTCCATTATAAGCAATCAAAATAAGCATATTTGCCAATATAGGCATAATGCCGAATATAGGCGTATCTTCAGGGGGAATACGCTCACCCTCATGAAATTAGATGTCCCCAGTCACTGCTAAGTAACATACATTTGAAGTGAGCTCAAGTCCATTACTCTTCTCAAAATTTATTGTGTTGATTGCTCAGTTTTTATACTGTAAATTGGGCTGAGACACTTGCACACTTCCCCCATGCTGGTCTGGTTAGCTTGGGAAGACATTTACACTTCTTGATTATCTCAGGATAAGCCATTTAAAAAAACAGTTCCTCCACTCAACTGACATAGCCCTTTATATAAAACAAAAGTCTCCCTATGGTTCCTTCCTGTTGAGATAAGTTTAGCTTTCTATATAACAGATGTGATTACTCCTGAGCTTCATGAGCACATTGCCTGTGCCCATCTCCTCCGAGTCTGAGAACTGAGATGAGATTTTCCTTTAACTAACTGTACAGTGAATACTGTTCATTTTTGTTCAGTTGATAACATTGAGTTTAAGTTGGATTCCTAAAAAAATCACATTTCTATCCCCTTTTGTCCCTGTAGCAATTTACTTAAAAAGTAAATTTAATTTACATTCATATTGGTAAAAACATATTCCTTTCATATAAGATTCTTGGATATGATTTAACTATGAGGAAATTATGAAATACTAAAACCGCATTTGATTTTCCCTTGTGATGTACAATACTATTTTCTTCGTGTTGTATATAAGTTTACCACCACTACTTCATTTTTCATTTTACTCAGTCTGGGACTTCATTTAATCTACTGAACACTAAAGACAAGGCAGCTCCCCAGTGTATCAGTTTTTCTGTGCATTATGTATGTAGAAAGAAAACTAACATAATGAAATTGTTGAAGCATACAAGCTAAGGCAGGGTACTGGCTGAAATCTTGAGAGTTTTAGGTCATCCAGGACTTAGTTAAAGCTGATGGATTAGTAGTGAAGTATTGATAAGATAAGTACTATTTGTCACTGTTGTTTATATATAATGTTGGAGAGTCTGTTGACAAAAGTGATTTCCTATAATTGTTAGACCATGCCATAGTTCTGTGCTACAATAAGACAGTCAGTTTCTTCAACTTTTAGCAGTTTATAACATTTCAAATGCACATAAAACATAAAATTGCATTAAATGAGTACTTCCTCAGATAATGAGTAAAGCAACACCAGTGCATAATACAAAATGCAGATATAATGCAAGAATAAAATGAAAATAATTTAAGCAGTTGAATTATTTAAGCTTAAGGCTACTGCTACCATCAGGTAAACTGGAATCATCTGTGTTTGTATCTAATCAAACAACAGTGCAATGCCGCCTTAACATATTCAGCTACCATCTGTTGAACAGGTTTGTCTCAGTGCTAGCACGCAGATGTGGAAGTGGAGATCAAAAAGTAGCATGTCCATCCTAAGTTAATAAGAATGTGCTGTTAGCACACTGATGTGCTTAAGCTAATACACATCACACTGGTCAGCCAGGTGTCTATGTTGAGAAAAAATTTCTTAGCAGTTCTAACTCCAGCTTTTTGGGGAATATGTATGTATTCTCTCTGCAGAATATCTATGTATTCTCTCTGCAGGGGACTGTGTATTGCCATGCAGATGTGTGTTCAAACATTGATTTTGTAACCATTACTTACGTTGCTGGGTATTTTGTGTCTTCCTTAAAGTTTGTGAGGTTAGGTGTTTTGTCAGGGAAAGGCAAACATTTATTTTTGTTTTATATCTCTCACTTCTAAAATTTCACAAACTCAGAAAAATGATGGGAAGACAAGTTATGGAGAGATGTCACGCACTCATAGGTGATGTTGGTCTTTATGCTTAGTTCACAACTTCATTGTTTGTTTGTTTGTGTGTTTTTCCTAATTACTGTCTCCTGCTGTTATCAGGGCTAATGTATTAGTATCTCTGGAAGGAGACAGAACATTTTTCATGAAACTAAAAGATTATCAGCAGGGAGAAGGTAAGAATAAACAAGGAGTCTCAGATGTAATGGTAAATAATTCTTTCCCTGGAGAGTCACAGAGCACTGGCTGGATTTTTTGAGGCCCCAGAAACTGTTGCATTCCTGTACTGAGAGCAAATCTGAAGGAAAGGATTTGACATGTAAGGTTAGGTTTGTCTAAAACCTCCTATATTTCTGTTTTGTCTCATTCTACTTTAAAAAAACATAAATCTTTGTTTGAATATTTACTAGTTCTTAGTTTATGGAATCCATGTTTTGGGAAAGTATAGTTCTAAAGTTACAAAAGCCTTTTCATGATTTTTAAGCTCACCATTTCAAAGTTGCAAACAGGCTCTCCTCAAAGCACTGACCAACTTGGAAATCTGACAAAAGAGACGTTCAGCGACGTTTGACCTCTCAGGAAACTACCCAACAGGAAACATATATTTATAGATGGGCTATAAATAGGATTCATACTATCCAAAAGTGATGTCTTATTGAAGAGTATAAGATTTCAGCCAGTTTCAGAAAAAAAACCCCAAACTGATATGTAAGTATTCCAGCCAGTCATGTACTATATTCAGTGCTTCGAAAACCTGGTGAAAATTGTGGAGGTATGCACTGTGCCCTAGTAGTGAGATTTTTGTACTCACTTATAGCTAAAATTCAAGTGGAGTATATTTGAAATCCTTCAAAAATGAAACATATGCATGGCTTTCACATGAATGATGGGTTAGGCTGGAAAAAGAAGCCTTTATACCAGTAGAAGTATTGGAGGGGCAGACAACAAACACTGGGAAAATTATTTAGAGTTTCACTTTATGATTGAGTCCAGATGAAACAAGAAAACAGGACTAAAAGGGAAATAATAAGGCCTGATTATGGAGAGAAAAAGATGACAATCAAATACATTATTGCCCTGGAATTAATTTGGACTGAAAGTGATTGAAATCTCCTCACCTATGATAGCCAAGAATAAATTCTGAGAAAAACAGCACAAAGTGCATGATAAAGTGCAATTCATCATTAGTACAACATGGACTGGATGACCTCCTCATTTTTTTTCATCCCGAGTGACTTTGGTCTCATGATACAGGGGTTAAAATGTACAAAGCGTTGGTTAACTTCTGGCTTGAGATCAAATCACTGAAAAAATGTTGATACCTGGTTAAAGCTCATTAATGAGAAACTATACAACAGAGTGGCGATCAATAATTTTACAAAGGCGTAATGACAGCATAATTCAGAACGAAATAATGAAGCAATTTATTACAAATATTTGGATTAAAGTTCCATTTCATATTTAATAAAACATCATTACTGAATTGAAATTTATATTAATTATTATATTAAGGAATACAAAAGATATTTACAGTTTTGTAATATGCAAGAATACATTAAAACATTTGAAGGAAGTCACCTACCTTTTGGATAATAAACAGGATTTTCCTTTTTTTCCTCCAAGTTTTGAGGATTCTTCAGTTGCATGACTTGGGTACCAAAACCTTACAGAAAATTTCTTTGTATAGTTCCTGGTGTCTAGACAGTAAGCCTTTCTGGCTGTTTTACACAGCCATCTCTCCAATGACACAAAGACATATTTACATTAACATAATGTGTAAATAGAGTGCATTCAGAAAAGTGTTGGAAATTAATGGGGAGGTTAAATACCTGCTCTATTTCCACACTTCCCATCTGTGTTACAATCACTCAGTGAATTTGGGATGATTAAAGTTTAAGGAGGTTTAGGCAGTTCTACCATTTTGTAAGCAAGACTCTATATAACTTTCTTTCCAAACTGCTCCTTTCTTCAAGGTGCAGTCAAAACATGTAGGAGGAAAGGTGTCAGCAACCTATCTAGGGGACATTGGGAGTGGTGGTCATTGGAACAGAACCACACTGCTCACTGAATACAATCTAAATTTATTTGCTTAACAGCATGGGTTAAGTGGGTGGATAGCAATCGCTTTCGTCCAAAACACAAATGTCTACACAAACCAGAGCTTCAGCACCACCAGTCCATTTAGACCAGCAGAAGTTGGACCCAGAAGAATATGACACTTTTTCCTCTCAGTTGATGTGTCTGATCCATGGCTGAGAAAGCAATTCTTCTTTGGGGTCTAGTTTCCACTTGTTGGATTTCCACCTGTGGTGTCTCCCTAAAAGGCTATTGTTCAAAAATGTATTGCATTAGCTTGCCAGCATTAGCTGCCAACTGCTTTGCTAAACACCTAGCACCGAGTAATCAGCAGTGGCCTGTGTTTTTCACCATGCCTACCCACCACACGATGAAAACCTGAAAAAACTCTCAGTTATAATTTTTAATTTAGATAATTGAAGTTAGCCATATAAAAGAAAGTTGCCAGATTTTCAGAGGTTTTCTGGGCTTTTAGGTCTCATTAACATTAATAGGGTCGGAAGTGCTCAGTACTCGTGAAAAAGTCAGACTGCACAGTGAGATGACAGAATATGGCTTCAGGTTCCTAATTTTAGACATTGCAATTTGGCAAATGCTGCCTGTAAATATTTATGATCATGTGAAGTTGCAATCCATAGAGTATTTCTGCAATCCTATGATCACCATGCAGTATAACGCATTTAAGATTATCTGGATTATTCATTCCATTAGTGTCTTGGAGTATTAATCCTGGTCAATGCTAGATAACTACTTAGGAGATCAGAACTGTAGTGCTGCCAGTTGATAAAGGTTAGAAACATTAGAGCTGATTTTTCCTGTAGGACACAGCATGCTAGAATTTAATTGTAATCTTGCTTCATTACCCATCACATTCCCTATTAAATAGCAAAATGATTGTCTTTATGTCTTTATTTCTCACTTCCTAAATTATTGCCATTTGGGAACATAAAACAGCATTCTTAAATATTTGAATGCATTACTTTATACTGAAAATTATTTTCTCTCTAATTATTTAGGAATTTGTAGTTCAGATTCCCCAGTGAAGGACTTTCAACTTTACTTCTGGGATTTTTATAGCAATTTAGGTAGATTTAACTGTATATTATCTTCTACCCCCCAAAAAGGAACAGCTGGCCTATTTATGTACATCAGCAAATGTCAGTTCCTTTAGAAAAAGAAGGGCTTACTGCATAGTTATCATCACTAAAATAAATAGAGACAGAATTTCATGTTTCTCATGGCTCTCAGGAATTCTTTTTTGCATCATCATTATTACATTATTATTATTAATAATAGTAATAATAAAGACTATGCAGTAGATCAGCAAGGACCTGTCTTAGATCACTGGAATGAGTGTCAGGCTAAACCTCGTCTCTAAATCCTAATAACATCTGCCAAGGTAAGTCCACCTTGTCTGAAAAGGAGCATGTTTGCTTCCTCAAGAATTATTTTGTTGCCAAAGGTGCTAATTAATTTAATTGCTCACTGTTTAAGACAATTAACTTTGGAATTTTTTGAGGGCAGAAAGAGTACATAGGTGACTCCAGTTAAAATTCTTTGCAACACAGAATTACACTGGAAATATTGTAAGTATTTTTTACTATATTGCTAAATATATGATCCAGAAATGGACAACATAATATGGTTTTACATCCATGTTATGCAGTTTCACACAAAAATTCAAATCAACTGGTGTCCCCTGCTTATGAACTATGTGATTAGATAGCTTTCTTACAGTTTCACTTTAGACCTGAAAGAATTGTTATTTTTAATAGGTTGATTCAATGAAAAGTGTATGTGCATTAATACCTTAAATGTAGCTTTTGTTTATAAACTAGAACACTGTTTTTTGAAAAAAAAACAAACTGAAGACTACTTGCACATACAATCTGTGAATGACAATAACAAAATGCAATTTAGTATGAAATTTGTAATTTGTAAACACAAGTATTTTGTTATTTAAAATACTGAGCAGTCATAAGAATTTGGTATTTAGCTATGAACTCCTATATATTGCTTAGCAACACAACCAATATGTTGCCTTATCGTTAAAAGAAGATTGGATTTTGAGTGAATTCACATAGTATTCTGATCAAAGGTATGCTCTCAGATAAAATCAGATGACATATTGACATTGTTCTAATAACACTTTAATACTTGCTCCTAATTTTTCTCTTCTATTCATACACTCTATTTCTTAAAGCATAGCAAGATATTTATTGCGATCTTTTTTTCTCAGTTATTCTAATAACCATGATAATGAAATGTCAGCCTAATTATTTTTATGTAGGCACAAAAACATAAATGTACCCATCAGTCTTCCACTGCCTGTTAAAATTAACATTTAAAAATCAGAAGTAATATATGTCTTTATAATAATTTCACTACAAGTGCCTTAGTTTTATAAATCATATTCACCTGTGATTATAGCTAGCAGCCTTATGTTAAATTAATTTAACAAAACCAGGAAATAAGTATTTGAATGGCAGTCAAGTCCCAACCCAGTGAAAGCAGGATCAGGTGTATTATCTTAAGTGATGCTGCCTGTCTCCACAGTGCTGGAAAGCCTACACTAAAGTGTCTGGTTGTTTGATTTTTTCTTCTTTTTTTCTTTTCTTATTCCCCCCCACTATTTTATAGATATAGAAAATGAGAAGGAGCTGTTATCTTTGGGAGAGTTATTACAAGCAGTCTAGTGGATTGAGGGGTTGAAGGTGATTGGCACCTTACACTGAGCACTTCAGAGAATCAAGCTTCCAGTTTATGACACTGTGACTAAATGACACACAGGATGATGACTATGTGAGATGCAGTAGAATACTAAGATAGTCGTGGTCCCTTTGCAGTATTGCAGCGTAATAAAAGCACAGGAATTTAACGACAACTGCCTCTAACCTGAATGATTTTTACAGCTTTCCATTTAGTACCTTACTAACAAAGTTGGTCTTTTATTTACAATGATCCAGCATTCAGGATTTCTGAACAGGAAGGTCACCCATTTCTGGATAAAACTGACATCCCTGGAAGTGTTTAAGGCCAGGCTGGATGGGGGTTTGGAACCCCCATGGCAGGGGGGTTGGAACTTGATGATCTTTAAGATCCCTTCCAACTCTGACCATTCTATGATTCTATGACACTCCATCCCAAAAACAAAAAAGAAAACAAACCAAAACAGTTGAACAGTTTGTCATAAACCATCAAAACCCCTCCAACTATTTAAGTCTTTTCCCCACATGCCTGCATTTTATCCCTTTGTTTTGCATCTTTCCTAAAGTGTCAAGCCGGTCTATTTCCTCACACTATTCCTAAACTTTATACTTTTTTATATAATTTATGCAAACTAAGTAAGTGTGAGGACCAAGTACTAATCTGAGATCACTGATCTTTGTTGTACTATCAACAGCTTTGTTTTAGGCTGCACCATCTAGCATATTCCTACACAATGTTTTGAAACAGCTGAAGGACAGATTGCACCAGAGACCACCCCCAGTAAGCAGTTTTGATGTGGACAGCTTACTTTGGAGCGTAAGAGAAGGTAGCCATTTGGACACCAGCTATGTCATGCCACTTGGTCTCAGAATGAGAGAACAGTTCCTGGACCATTTTATTTTTTAGGAGAGCTTTTGCCTCAAAGAAAGGCTTTGAGCTTTTTATGCATGGATTTCCTCACTCAGCACCTAACTGCTGCTCCACAAAGACACTGAGGGCACCGTGCCCATCCACCTTGCCAAGAGCAGTGGGATGGTGTTCAGAGCCTAGAGGAAGAGAGGGATGAAGGAAACAAAGTCTGTGTGGGAGGTAGGGTTGACATATAAATACACTCCCCTCAGTCAAAGCATAGCCCTGTCCATTTATCTACCAAGCCACCTGCTGTACCCAAAGAGATGAAGTGGTGCAATGGGATACAACTGAGGACAAGTATACTTTCTGTGCCTACTGGAACAACAGATGGACCTAACTTCATTGTTACTCTGTTTCCCACTACACTGCTATTTACCTTTGTCTCCATCTGTTCTGCCTTGTCATGAGCTTATGTTGTGAATGCTCTGGATCAGTGACTGCACCTTGCCAAGCTCAGTGGGGTCCTGATTGCTGCCTGGAGACAGGCTGTTAGGCTATACATTCACAACAGAAATTTATGCCACAGCTACTTCATGAAATTCATACTATGCAGTGCAGACAGATACGTAGTTTGTGCTTTATTTGGGTAGAACTTGGTGTTAAAGAATAGAATATAAAAAGGTCAACACAAAAAGATGGCAGTAAGTTAGACAGTAAGACTAACTGTAGGGAAAAATGGGAGCTAAGGATGTAGTCCTTAGCTAACTCCCAGCTGTAGAGAACATTTAAATCCACATAAGATTCATATCTGTGTGTCTCTGAAGAGATTAGGGACCAGAATATGATCAGAGACCTAATATATTTCTAAATAAGGCTGGAAGAAAGGAATGAGCTACTGATACTACTCCTTTTCTCCGATAATTCAGTAATAGAGCACTTCACTTGTGATACAGGACAGCTAATTTCAAATTCGTTTTTCTGCCTGGGTAGATATGAACACCTATCTCCAACTCTAATCACTAGGCAGCTGGGTATGCAGGGATGAGATTTGGTCTCACACACCAGTTGAGTACTCAGTGCAAAGACAAAATTTTCTGGCCCAAAGACAGCAAATACCAGTGAGAGTCTATAACTTCTTGCTATGGCAATCTGTTTGAAGCTCACAGATCTGAGATCCCACCTTCACTGTTCAATTTTATGTTGGATCGCACTGCATTTATCCTACACAATAAGTGGATCAGGAACCAACACTCCTAAAGCATGTTAGGGAAAGTGCCCTAACAAAGAGGTTATAGACAGCCCCTATTTGAGTATTTTTAACAATGTAACAGTATCCCTTTTCTTAAATCATTATAAATAACAAATCATAGTAAAAAAAGTTAAAATTGTAGGCTTGAACACTTGTAGATTTAAAAATTATTTAATTATTAATTAAAATTAATCATCCCTTTTTTCCACCCATGCGAAGCTGCCCTGAACAGGCAGGGGAAAATTCTGAGGGGAGAAATCAGACTTTGCTATTAAAAAATAATTTGTCTGAAAAGCTCCCATGCTTCACTTGTTGAAGAAACTTCAACATACAAAGTGAGAAAAAGAGAAGAGCTTTTGAGGAGAAAAGGTAGTTTTATGGTTAATGCTCTGCCTGCTACACATAGAATTCTAGCCTCCCTTCTTTCACCATAGTCTTAGTCATATCACTTAAACCAACTCCTACACATGCAGATGATGAACACAGTGACTTATATTTTCTAGATATCTACCATAAAAAAAATAATTTAAAGAATTAGCAAGAACTCATGACTGCAGCAAAAGCTGTTTGAAGATGCCCTTTCAGCTGCTATCGTTCTTTACAGTGATAGGTCTCTGAAGATATGAAATGCTAAGGAGTTTCAAATCAATCAAAAAGTACAATCTCATTGCAATTTCTCCTTCATGTCCCCATGCCTTGCGTATCAGAAGTGATTAAAGAAGAGAAAAATATGTACTGATTCAATTAACTTTGTAGTGGAAGTAATCCGAGATATTAAATATCCTTTACACTGTAATTCCAAACATTTCCCTGCTTGACCGGCAGATAGATCTCCTTTCCTGACTGGTTCCATAGTCCATCTTTCTTCTTTACTGTGACTGCAGTTCTAGTTGCCTCTCCTCGACTCTACACTTCTTGGTCTTGTGGTCTTTTTTGTCCGTCTGTCTCCACCTGTGCTTATATCCCTGTTCTGTAATCCTCTTTCCTTTCTCAGCCTCTTCTTTCCAGTTAGGTACAGTTCTTGTTTTTCTCTTCTTCTTCAGTAGTAACAGCTGAAGCATTAAAAACCCTAGAGAGATAGAGCATACCCATGTAATCTAGTGCAGGAGTGGGTTAGAGATCCCTGAACTGTCTATCCCTGAGATAAAAGCTTACATTTCAGTAATAGTTTAGCAGGTTGGTTTTGGTTTGGTTTGGGTTTTTTTCTTTTTTTTTTTTCTTTCTTCACGTTGTAACTATTTAACAGCTATTTAATCATTTGGGCTCAGACAGAGCACAAGACCTGAAAGATTTTTGCTCATAATGAGTGATGCTTATGGTGAATGTTTGACACAGTTAGTGACATGAACATGGGAAATGCAAAACAGCAACTCTTTAAGCACCAATTAGTAAGGTTTTAAAAACATGTCCTATGTATAGCATAACCTTCAACTATGAAAAATGAATGTCTTAAATGTTTAGATTACAAAATGTGAAGCATATAAAAAGGATGACATGAAAAGAAAGGTATCTCTCAGAATAATAATATTTTTTTGTCATAAATACCGTGGAAAAATTGTAACAATAAAGTCATTTAACAATATTCATTGTAAAAGGTGATAACACAAATAGGAAAATGAGAATAGATATGTCTGTAATGAGAAGCTTTGATATCACAACCTGTTTTGTGAGGTGCGAGATCAGCTCGGTTTGACAACAGATCAAACCTAGCTCAAGACATACAAACAAAGTAAGAATTTGTTATTCTGTGAGAAATAAATGTGAAATGAAGTGTATATGGGTGGTTAGGTCTATGCAGGCACATTTCCAGAGTCTTGAGAGGGATTTCAGTGACACAGGCGTCTGCCATTGGACAGCAGCTTTTAAGTGCTAAAGATGCTTTTAGAATATGGTAAAGCCATATTGAATACCAGTTAAGTGAACACGTTATATGGAAAAACACATTCTTCAAAAAGTATTACCAGAATCTTATTACCATCTTTTGAAAATTCCTGCAGCCTGTCTTAAAAAGAAAACATGGACTATAGCTGTTAGCCAAAAGACTGAGGGCGTCTAATGTATGCAGGATTGAAGAACTACTTTAGAACAATTTTGCATAAGATTTCAAAAGATGAAAGTCTTTTAAGGCTTCCAAGTTAATGGAATTAACTAGCAGAATGAAATAAATGCAACTACATCTTTGCTGATATTTTGATACCTGAACGTGGTTTAGAACTGTATGAATGAAAAGGACAGACATTTACAGTTTTCATTTAGTAAGGTATCAACGGCTTAGTGTTTATAAAACAGCAGCAATTGATGAAGTCAAATGTTATACAGTCTGCACTGGCAAATGTGGAAGCAAAACCGGAATGATTGCTATGACAACAAATGTAAACCATTGCAAAGTTGGCTTAGAACAGCAGGCCAGAACCAAACAGAATCCAACAAAACAAATCAATCAGGAAAATATTTTAGTCTTATGAGTAGTAAGTATGTGGATAACAATAATGAGGAATGCAGTAGCAAGGCTGAATTTAAAAAACTTCATCTGAGAATAGTTATCATAATTCATTGCAAAGACTCCAAAAGAATATAATTCCAGCTTTCTATTTGGAAAAATATCCACTTTCAACTCACACACAGAAATCACTACTTTAAAAGTAGTCTTTGTGGCAGGTGCACCCCCAAAACACACACACTGCTAAGGACCAGAACTTCTTGAAGCTCACAGTGACTACTATCATGTACACCTTAGTTGAATGACAAGGAAATTTAGGCCCTCAGCCAATGAGGACTAACATGACTACATATGAACACAGGTCAGATCTAGCTAGGGTATAAATGTCACATGGAAGTGACAGTGTTTTCTCTTCAAGATTTAAGGAAGAAAATATGTTTACAGAAGAAGTTCACCTAAAGATGAACAAAATAAAGATTTAAGAAACCAAATAAACCCTAACTCCCAAATAGCAATCTTACTTTTTGGAATCACGTAATTCTATAGGAACACAGGTGTCTTTGAGTGTCTACAGTTATTTACCCCTACATCCAGTCACATGTTCTGGGACATATGATGGCAATCTGGGTTAACGTAGGCTGCCACTTAATTTCCCATGATTGTCAGGAGAAGATGATGACAGCAACCTTAAGCATAGGAGAGCAGATCAGGATTTAAGTCCTTCCTAGCTGACAGTTAGCACCCACAGCATACTTATTTGCAAAGAGTACCCTGAAACAGTAGAAAAAGCAGCAGTGAGAATAAAAGGAGGTAAAAGTGATCTGAACAGTAAGACATTAGTTAATTTCTTGCAACACAAATTAATAGAAGGTAAACTCTAGCTGCAGGTACTCTCAATTATGACACCTCATTATGGCATATTCTGGCTGGGAACCCTCTTCACTCTTCCAAATGCAGCTGGGTCAGTATGCAGACCACAAATGCATGAATTGTCAGACCATTAAGAGAATACTACATTGTGTGGGGTTATGACACTCGGCAGGAAAGATAGACACCTATGGTTTTTCAGTTTTGGTTGTGGTTTTTTTTTCCTTAGACTGTTTTAATTTTTTGTAGCCTATGTTGCTTGTACATTATTTGCATTCCTACTCCAATAAGCAATGGTCTGCATTCTCTTAAGTTAGATTCAAATTTCCTCTTACAGTCTTTCCTTCCATCCGCAGGAATCTTGTGGTTTTGGTCATGTAGCAGCTCACCTCTAGAGCTGTTTCTCCCCTTCTTTCTTTCTCTTATTATAGCCTAGTGTTATGAAACTTTCCTGCAATGTGAGATATGAAGACTCAAGTCTCATGTAAGACATGTACTACATGTAAGACATCAGACATGAGGGCAGCTCAGACTGAATCAAGATAAGACCATATGTATCGTATCATGACTGATTTTTCTGATGACTAAGCTAAGAAGCAATAAGTGGGGATTATTGTTTTCTCTCTGGAATCCTCCATTAGACAGGTGTTCTTTGGAGATGGACAGCCACACCAGATACTAAGTCAATGTGACCACCAAGGATTTCTTATTTCTTCCAGTGCAGGAAAGAGTGTAACACCACTGCAGAGAGATAACCACCTAGTTTAAACTGGCTCTTAGGTGGATGGAAATCTTCATAGCTACTTGTACTTTTCTGATGTATGCACCAAATGTGTATGTTGGCAGGACTATATCTCCAAAATCAAATATGAGGGCATTTTAAATAAAAAGAGTCCACTGCTTACTGATTATAGGAAAGGGAGACAATATTTTTACTGCAGATGGGAAAGGCTAGCCAACGACTTCTGTAATATTTCAGGGTAATGGTACTTACCAAGAAGGAAAAACAACTTAATTGTTGTAAAAAATCTTGTAAGAGTAGGATTAGGTTCAGTGCAGAAAAACAAAACAAAACAAAACAAAAAAAACCCACCAAAAAACCACCACCAAAAAAACCACCACCAAAAAAACCCCCAACAAAATGCCTGAGGCACTAGCTTTGTAACATCTTCCTGTCACCTGCAATAATTAAAGACAAACAGAACTGTAACTCCCGCTCTTTCTGTGGATATTTGGTGTTGAAATGAAACTGTAAGAAAGATAGCTGAATGGTGAGAGAAGGAATACAAAAGTCAGTCATTAGCATCATCAATCCACTCAGCAAACTTTTTTTTTAAAAGATAGTACATTAATATGCTATACGCTTTAAATACGAGCATGCAAAAGACACATCAGGGCACCATTTAACATACCTCTCTTCTTTATCTTTTGTACAAAGCATACATGGCTATACTGAATCACTGAGGAATGGTTAACACAGTCTTGCCTAAATCAATTCCAGAGCAAATGACTGGAAAATCAAAGAAAAATCAAAAGATTGAGTTGGGGCATTTTTTTGAGGTTTTTTTGTTTGGTTTTTTTTTTTTTTTTCCTGGGGTTGGAGGGGGGCTGTTGCTGATACTGTCATTAACTGACTATTCACACACTTATGGCTGAGTATACAATCCTAAGTTTGAGCCACAGACCCTAACTGTATTCCCACTAAGACTAATGGGATTTGCTGGGTAATCAGCACTTTTAAATGTCAAACAGCTTTAGCTACCCAAGCTGTAGACCTGTACAAAGATTTTGCCGATTAAGGGCTGTGCACCAAATTTAAGGGCTTTAACTGATGAGTGTCTAAATGAGTCTTTTTCAAAGAGCTGGATTTTTAGAAACTGCTGAGTGCCCACCCTCAGAAAATCTGTTTTTTCAGTGTATTCTTGGGGCTTTGATTGACAAGAAGGCTAAGACTGGGATGGCTGAAAAGGTTATTGTGTCCCCCATCCCTGCTGTTCTAGAATCAGATCCTGAAACAAGGAAGAAGCATTCTGTCAGCTCAGCCTCTTCAACCGACTAACAAGCAACTTGTGCAGGGGAACAAGGCAGGCAGAGGGAGTGGTAACGTTTTTCACCTTCGCAGCATTGAAGAATGCCCTGAGGAGATGAATTTTCTGAGCGTAAACACTCAGCAAATTCTGAGCTCCTTTAGGGAATCCTATTTGGACAGTGAAATATGTGGATGCTAGACAAAAATCATAGATCACACAATCCCAGATTAGTAACCTAAAAGATCCCTTCCTGAAGTCATCATTTTAGACTGCAGAGTTTGCACTAACATCCATGTAAAGCAGTCTGCCTTACTGTACCACCATCTACACAAAGTAAGTGTTTTTCGAGACCTTCCTCAGTAGCTAACTTTTCTTAAACACCTTAAGTACTTTTGAGCCTTGTAAGTAGGCCTTTGTTAATATATTGCACGCATTTTTGTGCCAACCTTCATCATGTTGTTTTGTACTATTTGTCTATTTGTACTATTTGTACTATTTCTATTTGTCTTCAGTCTGACTATTAAAGTAATATAAACTTTTCTGTCACAAAAAGTTGTTTAGAGAGCAGCATAGGCATAATGAAGTGAAATTCTTTATTTCTTGAGTCTGTGCAAAAAGCACAGAGAATTGAAGTGCCTGCTTCTCAGTGGCCCATATTGTTCAAACTTTAGAATTCTGTAGATTTTCACATGCAGGGCCATATGTCCAATGACTATATTAATGATCCTATCCCTACATTGAATGAATTCTAATGATAAAGGGTTAAGTAGTTGTTTATTTCTGTCATAGATAAGGTGTAAAACCTTAAAGTAGTTTGTCTTAGTTTTGA
>JAOXJK010000001.1:170457953-170474495 GCA_025774025.1 Xenus cinereus
TTATTTGTGTAAGTGTGTACATATTTATATGTATAAACATTTCTATGGCTTTTGCCCTGTAACAACAGCTAGACCCAAGTTCCCACAGACCAATTGATTTAATTCACAAGTTTTCTCAAAAGGTCTTTCACTAGAGAGAAGCAGTGGTTTAAAAGTCTTCTACCAAGACACATCTGTTTTGCATTCAGTAGTCATGCAAAGGTTAGGTGTGAGTTCCTGAAAACTAGTAGCACTTACTGTGTCCTTACTGCCTGCAGATTCAGAGCTCAGTACTGAGTTGGTTTACAACCCGTGCCTGACTTCCTTTACTATACCTAGCTGTTAGATTTTTCTAGTTCAGATTAGCAAATAGCCAGTGTGGACAATCAGAAGAATTAGACATGATGCATATGCAAATCTACCAAATGAGGTGTTGTTTGCATAGATATTCAATATCAGTTGCCAAACATATCTGGCTTTCTTGGTCTCTAATCCTCACCTCTTCCAACTGTTATTCTTTTCCCAAGTCTTTAGCTTCAGTTACATCAGTCATATTTAACTTCACAGTTGTAGCTACTTCCTTCTTAATGGAAATCTTTCTTACTCTAATCTCTGCTGCCCTGAATCTTTCAACTTCAATATTCTTTCTGTCGTACTGTTTGTGGCAAAGGCTTCATGTCACAGAGACAAAAAGAGGGATTGCTGCCAGCTCTCTTTTTAGTGAGTCTACCCCGCCTAACCTCAGACAACAGGAGTTCTACAGGGCCACCTATTCATTTATTTTTTTTCTTAAACAGTAGCAGTCAGCCCTTGCTGTGTGCATAAACTCAGCAGCTGCTTCTTCTAGAGCCAATCATAACTCATGTCTATCTACTAACTTTACCCAACATGAGCCAACTAATATGCTCATCACTTTCAATGTGAGGAGTCAGTGTACAGGCAGTTGCAAAAATTTCTTTAAAATGCTTTCACAGTTATTCTAATGCAATTTTCAGCTCCTCATTGATTCAAAGATGTGCCTTGAGTATGACCTTTAATGAGCACATCTAAATTGGGTCAGACCATTTATGCCCTAAGAGTGCCACTCTTTTTCCATTAGCTATAAATGGAATTTGGGATGATGAGCTTAGAGTTAAACGTAGTCAAATAGAACACCCCGGGCTCAACCGCTTTTCCTACTTATGGGCCTCCCTCTTCTGCCCGGGATCTGAAGTTTCTAGCTCCTGCTTCTGGACAGTGCAAGTCCCCTGCAATGAAATGCATCATATCTGCCTGTGTAAGTTGCTGGCTTTATTACACAAACCAAACTAAACATTTCTGTTTATGCCAGAAAAGAATATAATATTAATGATATTTAAACTGCTTCAGTGTATCTGTTCTGGCCAAAGACCCTGATTAAAAAAGTCTCCTATACGTCTTCTATGTCCTTTCTGCCAGGCTTATGGATATGCCTCAGACATCCTCAAGTTCCTCAGACAGTACCAGATGCTGATGTTTCAGCAAGAATCAAGACCTATGTGCAATTCAGTGTGAAATTAAGGTATCCAAATTTATGAGTGAGGCAAACCATTTAAATTAGGTGTCTAAATGCAGGTATCTGCAATGAGGTAGATGCTTAACTTTTCATTAGTGTCCACAGAGAGCTTGAACTTAATTAATAGAATCATAGAATAGAATCATAGAATAGTTTGGGTTGGAAGGGACCTTTAAAAATCATCTAGTCCAACCCACCCGGCAGTGACGTCTTCAACTAGATCAGGGTCCCAACCAACCTGATCTTGAATGTTTCCATCACCCCACTGGGCAATGTGTTTCAGTGTTTCACCACCTTGCTGTAAAAAATTTCTTCCTTATACCTAGTCTAAATCTACCTTTTTTTAGTTTAAAACCATTACCCCTTGTAATGGCCCTGCTAAAAAATTTGTCCTCATGTACTGAAAGGTCTCTCTGGAGCCTTCTCGAGACCGAACAACCTCAAGTTTCCCAGCCTGTCCTAATATGACGTTCCATCTGATCATTTTTATGGCTCTCCTCTGGACTCACTCCAGCAGGTCCATGTCTTTCCTGTGCTGAGGGCTCCAGGGCTGGATGCAGTATACTCCATGTGCATTCTCAGGAGAGGGGAATAGAGGGGCAGAATCATCTCCCTCAACCTGCTGGCCACACTTCTTTTGAAGGCAATTCACCTGTCTAGATAGTATCTACTGCCATTTGAGAGGCCTTAGGCAATCAAAGAAATACTCATGGGATAAGCTGATCTTACATAAGACTTCTAGACTACCCATGCATTTTTTGCAGTGGAAGCTGGAGGTTAGCCAACATGCCATATTTCAAATAGCACCAAATTGCTGTGTGTGTTTATCAGCTCCCCAGTCAATACCATCACACTCTTAATATGATTCTAAAAACCTGAAGAGACAAACTGAATCTCACTCCTAAAATAGATGTTATTAGTCTTAAAAGTGATTATCTATGTGTTTAAGTGCCGGGCTGGTAAATTTACTGGAACATCAAAAGAATATGGTTCCTGTAGTTATTAGCAATTCTATAGTATAGGCACTGATCTCTCAAGAAAGCAAAAGAGTGAGTTAAAGTTGGTTTTGTTTTGATTTGGTTTTTAAATTAAATATTCTATAAAGGTACTTTTCATATAAATTGTTTAAAAAGCACCAGAAGTGGAAAGATACTCCTAATCCTTTTTTTTTTTTGTTTACAGAATAAATGAACCTATTTCAATTATTATTTTTTTTTACAAGAAAGCAATTAATTGCTACAAATATAGTACCAAATTTCTTTCAGATCTGTCAGGTGAGTATGGTTCATAATATTTCTTCAGTGTGTGCTTTATTTTAATCAAGTTTCCAATGCATTTGGTTTTGTATCAGTTTATTCCAGTTTTGTAGTAACTAAAAAAACCCAGAGCTTAAAGATGCTATTAAGGTCTGAAAAATGTATCTGAAAAATAGTTTCTTCCACCGGAATTAGAAATATAACAAAACATCTTCCTTGTGGAAAGACGGAGGGACGTTAAATCTTCACTGTGGTTTTTCTTATTAAATTTAAGTACGTAACATACTTCATTGTTGATTCTCAGCATTTGAAGACATGGTGTTCAACTGAAACAAATCTACAGCTATGTTAAATTCTCCACAATGAAAATGAAATCCATTGAAGCTGATAAATCTTTACCCCCTTTTTCCTAATACAGATCAAAGAAAGGATACCTTTTTATGTTTCCAATGCTTGTATCTTAACAAGAATTATAACCTCATTTTTAACACCTCTTTTTAAATAACATGACCTAGTGCAGAAAACAATCAAAGTGTCTTCACTGCTCATATTACCATTTCTTCTTGTTGATATTTTGAATATTTTTGCTGATGGCTCAGAAAAAGCTGGAGTTAAATATAGCTAAAAATCAAAGAGAGAAATTAGTTAAAGCAACAAAAGAAAGGTTTCATAACCAAGAGAAGAGGCACCACATTAACTCCTCCCATTTCCCAAAGGAAAGGGATAAAGATTAGAAATGTAATAGGGGCATTTCACCTGAAACATCACTAAAAAAAACCCAGAAAACTTGTCCCAACTTACTCCTGTTCCTAATAAGGACATCCCAATGGTTTGGGAACTTATTTCTTACATAACATAAAATGGCACTTTTTCTGTGCTTTGAAATCTCACAGTCCTTAGGGCTTATCTCAACAATAATTAACTTCCATGGTAACTAGCTAGATAAAACTCCATAAATCTCCTGGAATCTTCAACACAGAAACTAACTTATTTTTTTCTTCTTGATTTGTGGAAATAAAAAAACAATCATAACCTTTAATTTAAGTGACAGCAGAATAGTACAGGAAAATTCCTGGGGTTTTTTTGCCATATGTATTACTTTTCAAGTAAATATTCTTGAACCCCTAATTGCAATACTGAAGAACATAGGCTGAACATTTTTGAGAATTTTCTTAAAATGTAAGACCAACATTTCCCTTATGGCAAGGGAAAAAAAAAAAAACAAACCACAACTCCTTCTTTCTCAGAATTTTATAATAAAGGAAACTGAAAAAAAAATTACTGATATCCAGATGGAGAGCAAAATGGTTTCATAGCCAAATATGAATTTTTGTATATTTAATATTGGCAGAGTAAAGGATATGTCTGAAGACATCTATGTCCCAAACCACTAATCTAAGTATTATTGTGAATTGCTATCCAAAGATTCCTTACTTGCAAAAATCATAGAATTATAGAATTATAGAATGGTTTGGGTTGGAAGGAGCTTTTAAAGAACATCTGGTTCCAACCATTTGCAGAGACATATTTCATTAAAGAAGGTGTTTCAAGATCCACATCCGATCTGACCTTGGACACTTCTAATGATGGGACATTCACAACTTCTCTGGGAAACCTGGTCCAGTGTCTCATCACCTTCATAGTAAAAAATTTATTCCTCATGTCCAATCTGAATTTACCTTCTTTCAGTTTAAAACTGTTTCCCCTTGTCCTATCACTACAGGCCCTGATAAACTCTCTCGATCTTTCTTATTAGCGCCTTTTAAGTATTAAAAGTCCATGATAAGGTATCTCCAGAGCTTTCTTTTCTCCAGACTGAAAAACCCCAACTCTCAGTCTTTCTTCATTAGAGAGGTGTTTCACTCTTCTGGCCATTTTTGTGGCCCTCCTCTGGACCTCTTCCGACAAGTCCATGTCCTTCTTATGATGGCGACCCATGAGCTGGATGCAGAACTCGAGATGGAGTCTCACAAGAGTGCAGTAGAGAGGGAAAATCAATACCCTTGACCTGCTGGCCAAGCTTCTTTTGATGCAACCCAGGATACTATTGGCTTCATGCATCGCAAACACACATTGCCTGCTCATATGTAATTCTTCATCCCTCAGTATCCTCAAGTCCTTCATCACCCAGTCAATACCAATACTGGGGTTTGCCCCAACCTGGATGCAGGACCTTGCACTTGGACTTACTGGACTGCATGAAGTTCACATAGGCTCACTCCTCAAGCCAGTCATGTTCCATATGGATGGCATCCCTTCCCTCAAGCATATCAACTGTACCACTCAGCTTGGTGTCATCCGCACTATATCATTAATAATATATGGAACAGTACCTGTTCCAGTACAGAACACTGAGGGACACCACTCATTACTGATCTTCATTGGACATAGAGCTGTTGACTGCAACTCTTTGGATGCAGCTATTCATCCAATTCCTTATCAATCTAACAGTCTATCCATCAAACCCATATCTCTCCAATTTAGTGACAATAAAGTTGTGTGGGACCTTGTCAAAGTCCTTACAGAAGTCAAGGCTGATGACATCAGTAGCTCTTCCTTTGTCCACTGATGTAGTGACTCCATCATAGAGGGCCAGCAGTGTAGTCAGGCATGATTTGCCCATGGTGAAGCCATGTTGGCTGCCTCTAATCGCCTCCCTGTCATCCATATGCCTTGACACATCTTCCAGGAGGATCTGTTCCATGATCTTACCAGGCAGAGAGGTGAGGCTGAACTAGGTAACTAGTTTACTGTAGCCACATACACCAACTAGTGATGGCATAGAGAAAACCAGCAACTGAGAATTTGCATAGGATCTGTAAATCTGCAGCTCACAACTTTTCTCTCAAAATTAAGCGATGTATAGACAATCTTTCACATTCTTAGCCTATAAGTACTACTATTTGGTTATTGATTTCTCTTAAGCAAATAGCGCTGAAGACTTTCCATTTAACCTGAATATGGGGTGGAGAAAAGTTGCTGTGCTGAGAACAGCTGAAGGATAAAATATTAAGCTGCCTTTTGAGCCTTCCTCTGAAAGGTAGAGAGATTCTTCTCCACTTTCTCTTTCCTTCTCCTGGTTGTACACTCTCTGTGTCTCCCTGAACCCGGCTCTGATTTTCATTTTACTCTCACTGAACTGAATCAACTCATTAAAACACTAGGAAAACAACCCAGTCAATAGGGAAAAAAAAAAGGGGGAGAAACAGAAGTACTTTTCTGCTACATTACTGAGCTTAATACATTAAACAGAGGGCATGAGGAACTCTAGCTTATTTGACAGAAAGACACCCCAGCTGGGAAGAACCAAAGAGAAGGGCAAAGGATGAGCAAGGTGAGGAGGAGAGTTGTAACAGTTCAGGCATAACATGCAATTGTAGTCTAAGATCTACTGAATGAGTAGAGAAGGATTAAAAAAATAAAAAAAAGTTTATAGTTCTTTTGCACTAGAAAAAATGTACATGAAGAAAAGAGTGTAAGCAAAACCAAATGAAATAGTTATAACCAAGCTTTTTATAACCAACTTGCATGTAACAAATATGCGCATATACAGAAAAGATGAAGTTGTTAGTATGTCCAAGGCAAACACCACTGACAGACAAAAGTTAAAGTTTCTAAAGAGTTACACACTTCTAAAATAATCCAAACCACTAAGTTGCTATCAAAAGTAAAATGCATCAGATTCTGGAAAGACTGAACTAAATTTATAAAATGAATGTTATTTACTGTAAGTGGTTAGTAATTTTGCTTCAGGTTTTTATTTTGTTTTGTTTTTGTTTTGAAAAGCATTAACACAGACTTATTTTATGTAGAAAGAATTAAAATTCTAGATGGATAGAGTTGTGAGTTTTGGAACTACAGATTTCCTCCATGTATGCTCTTTAACCTTCTATGAGACCTGCCACTTTTTGCCATGAAAACAAATGTGTTTGGGGCTTTTAATAGGCTTCAAACATAAATATATGAATAGTATCGTTTCTAGTTAAGCTGGGATCTGCAGGTTTTCACAGTTTCTGCGATGTGAAAGACCATAGATAATAGCTAATGAACCAAACTCTTAGGGAGAGCAGTTTATGATCTTTACATTTTTCAGGGAGATCTATATCTTTGTCAAATCCTGATGAATCTCATTTAAAAGCTTTGAAAACTCCAGGTAAAGAACTTAGAAGTAGGATCATTGCTTAATAATTAAATTTAATTATAAAAGAAAAGAAATTAAATGAGAAAAAAAAAGAAAATTACTTGTTTAACAGATGGCTCTACTAATTTGAAAGTTAGGAGCATACGGTAGCTCTCAACTGCCCCTCATTAGAAAAGACAGCCCTCATTTTAGACCCGAATCTCACACCAACCCACTCAGACCTGCTGTTCTCACATATATTACTGTAAATTATTTACATCAGATAAGATAATCATGAAAACAGGAGTGCTGAAAAATCCCATTTATTTTCTGGAAAGATTGAATTTTGAAAGTGCTCAGAATCCTAATCCTACAACTTCTTTTCCAGCATCTAAGTAAGGGTCAGATACTCAAATCAAAATTGACCAATCCCTCTTATTCTCATTTTGAGCGAATAAAGCACACAGGGATCTTGTACCTCTGGTCCCATGACATAGTAGCTGGGTTAATAACACCTAATTTAAATGTCTGTAATGTAGATACCTACAGCTGCGCTAATTGAAACAGACTCCTTCCATGCACAGCGGAGACATAAGGACACCTCTAAGAGCAGAGTTGAGCTGGATTGTTTTCGATTACTTCAAGATGCTAAGAATTTTACCCCAGAAATGCGTTGTACAGGTTGTCTAGTGTTGTTATCTCAGATGTAAATGTTTACACTGCAGACAAGCAAAGTTAGGTGTAAAAGAATCCCACCCTATATGGCTATGTGGAAATTGTGAGAATATCTGAAAATTGGGCTTTCTTTTTCTTTTAGTAATCTATATCCTGAATACATATTTTCAAACTGTTCTAAGAAACATCGTGTGTCCCTTATTTAATCTTTATCTCAGAAAATATTTATATTTAGTTTTATTTACCTTCTAGCAAAATAAGCAAAGAAATCAAAGAAGGCAAAGAAAGCAAAGAAAGCAAAGAAAGACTTTGTGGACTTCAAGAGGAGTTCTGGAAAGAACTGTAATATGTATAATGTACACACATGTATGCATGGAACGTTCACCTGCCAGCAGATGACTACATTTAAAATTAAATTAATATTGTGTATCAGCTTTCCAATCCATACATAGTCACAGCTTCCTAAATACATCTTTGTATTTTTTCTAGTCTGGTTCTTTTCCAAAATAAACTTGTATTTTCTTATTTAAAATTTGAGCAAAATAACTTTAATCTTTTCAGAGTCATGGCAAAAGAAAAATTAATGTGTTCTCATTTTAAAATGTTTTCTACATTTGTGTGTAGGTATTTGTGTATGCAGTGTGGTTCCCAACGGCACACAAATGACTGAAGTCAGAAATTTGAAAATTTATGCCTACAGAAACATGCTTTAGTCTATGCTTTAGATTTTTACTAATAAAATTGGATACCCAGTATAGAAGATACAAACACCTTAAAATAAAACTAGTCCCGTGGATTGTGACTAAACAACTAAGAAAGCCCTAAAAGTACATGACATAAGCATATAAATAAATATGTATATATGTGTCTTCTGAAACACCCAGTCAATAACATTAAGCCACGTATGCTGGAATTTTTAAAAGTGATATTTATCTTTCTCCCTCTCTTGTTCTGAAGCATGGTTTACCATGAGCCGAAGCATAGGCTGCCAGTCTGAGGGGTTTTCATCCTGTCTTGTGCTATGTACAGCTCCTCTGTTGCCAGAATACATCCAACAACACCACACTACGTCTGACTCTATTGTAAGAACTGAGCAGATTGATTTATTTTCAAAAAGGTTTTTTTCTTTAGAAATGTTTTATGTCCACACTGAGCTTTTGTGCAGAAAGACATAAGTTCCAGTTAAAAGATCAAAGTCAAAATTCTTAGGATGTATTAGAGTGAGTTTGTTCTTTAATAGTTCGATTCAAAGGGCAAAATACTTGTCTAAAAATTAAAACAGACATTATTCATTTATTTTTTGGTTACAGACATTTGAAGTACTTTCTATGACAAAAATGGGTTCCTTAGCAAGCTGAAATATTGCACTACATAGACATATGTAACATATATAACATTGCCGCTGCTACAGAACATGCTGCTAGGAGTCAAAACAATGGGAGAGGGAAAGAAAATATGGGATGCAGTAGAGATCAGCCTGGCGAAGCTGGAGTGATCTGACTGTGTTATAAACTGTATGGGATGAGGAAACATTGAGTTATTGCTGAAGTGATAAATCTGGGAGTGGGATTTAGTGGATGCAAATCATCGATCTACGCTAAGCCCAGCAACGACAAGAATATGAAAGGCATGACACTGTGAATTTTAAAAAGTTCAGCCAAACCAATATCTTTCTTTGGGTTATATTTTGGTTTGGTTTTTTGTTTGGTTTTTTTTTCCCCCCCCCAGAACCAGCCCAAAGTAGATGACTATGGAAAAGGAGAAGAATAAGTCAAATATATGATAGTTCCATTGAATATTCCCATAACTTTCAGCAATTTATAACGACAGATTGCATGTCAAAGAGGTAGCTTATGTGCAATCAGTAACCTTCAGAGGATTTCTCTTTTATGAACTTCTCCAGTTTGCACTTGTATCCATTTCAGCATTTCATCACATCCACAACTTTCCTTAGCCTCTTCTGCTTATCCTAACATTATTAAAAGAAACATATCTCCAAAAAAAATAAAAACTTGTAGCTGATTTCAACTGATAGTCCCTAGTTTTACTGCAGTAGATACCTTCTTCCTCTCTGCCTTTCCATGCCACAAATGATTTTGTAGATGTTTGTCATAGTCTCTTCAGATGCCGGTTTTCCAGAATGAAGAGTTGTAACTTTGAACATCAGTTTAAGGAAGACATTCAATTCATCTGGTTATTCTTCACACACTTCTCCGAATCTTTTCCCATTCTACTACAGTCCTGTTGAGAAGGAGGGATCAGAACTGCACAGAGTATAAAAGGTACTATTATACATATAATTACATTATATTTGGAGGTAATATATTACTGTGTAATACATACTATTATATAATGTGTGTTATTAGAGAGACATTAAACTACACTGCTTATAGAATAACTCTGACTCCACTGGAAATATATTTAGATTAATGTATTGCAGCTCAGAAATGGATAAATGGTAGATCAGACACTATTATAAATTATTCTATGAATATTGGTAGGAGTGACATAGATGTATGAAGCAAATATTTTTTCTAGGAGTGCTTATTTTATTTGGATGGAAAAGCCAGATACTAAGGGTATGTAAAATTTTTCTGTGATGTGGCTGTTCTTACTTGGGATTAATACAGAAATAATATAAAATGAAATTTGACCTGCATTGAGTAATAGTGAATGCAACCATACAATACAACATCTTAAAAAGATGTCAAAAGAGCAAGGAGGACAAACAAATCACAAAGAAGACAATGAAGCAACAATAACCCCCTGCTCTTCAACTTGTTTGGAGATGACATCTAGAATCAGTCTCTCCATTACCTTTCCAGGGATGGAGGTGAGACTGACTGGTCTGTAGTTCCCAGAGTCCTCCTTCTTGCCCTTTTTGAAGACTGGAGTGATGTCAGCCTTCCTCCAGTCTTCAGGCACCTCACCTGTTCTCCATGATCTTTCAAAGATGATAGAGAATGCGATAACATCTGCCAGCTCTCTCAGCACTTGCAGGTGCATTCCATCAGGGCCCATGGATTTATGAATGTCCAGTTTGGCCAAGTGTTCCCGTACCTGGTTCTCTTCTACTGGAGGAAAAGCTTCCTCTCTCCATACCCTCCCCCTTGCCTCCGTGGCCAGAGATTCATGAGGGGCAGCCTTAACAGTGAAGACTGAAGAAAAGAAGGCATTCAGCAACTCTGCCTTCTAACTGTGAAGCCTGCACAGATAATAAATGACAGTGATGACATTAACATAACATAAAGAAGAAAAGTAATTAACAATAGTACTGTGACACCTGGAAAAGCATGTCTCACTGCTGCATTTGTCCTCTTCTGATTTATGAAGATCAACCCTTTTGAAGAATTTCATTGCAGACATTAAAGGTCTGTTTACCTTTCAGGTAGCTGTGTACTTCTTTCCAAAACTCATTTAAAGTTAATTAATATCATAAGTCCAAATGCTAGACATAACTTTCTTAATCCTTTTAATGTAATTTTGTTCATTTCACATGTTCTTGGATATTATAATAAGCAATTTTAATTTTCTAACTAAAATTAACATTTCTTTGCAGAACAAAGAAGGTTTTTCCTCTGGTTCATACAGATGTATTAAAAACACTTGAAAGTTTGTATTAATATCCACTGCTTTTTTATTTAAAGTTACACAGAAATTGTTAACTTCATCCTGGCCTAGTTAGCATTTTCAAATTGTTTCAGTAGGCATTGGCGTGTTGTTACTTGGTATACTTATTCTCCCTTAGAACAGAACGTTCCATCTTTTTGCTTCAGCTGAAAAGCTATTCAAGGACTGGAGAGAGTAGTTAGGTAGGTCTTGCCATATATTCATATTATGACTACAGTTTTCCTCGGATGCTTTCCTGTACAACAAATATACCTTCTTTTATGTAACTGATTTGTTTTTTCAGGTGTCGATGGAGCTACGGCATTGTATGATTCTATTTTAAAAGGAGTATCATCTTAAAACAAATCACCAAATCCTCCCTTGCATTTTGTGAAGTTTGTCATAGTTTGGTTACCTAGGTATTTTCTGAGGTGAACTCATTGACAATTGTACTTGGCTCTGTGCAGTTATCTTTCCTGTGATACCCAGATGAACTTGTTTTAAGTCTAGTTCATACATACTTGCAATACATTTCAGCTGCACCTTAAAAGGTACCATATATACAGTTACAATTTGTTTGTCAGGAATAAAAGTGCTCCCTTGTCACCATGATACTTGTTCACTCCCAGTAGTGCAAAAAAGGGGAAATACTCTCATCTATGTGCAGAAGTTTAGAGTGTCTGTGTATGTATTTTTTCGGATGTGGTGATCTTAGTCATGTAATTTCTTCAGACTTATCTATGTTTCTAATTTTATTCTTTATCTTTAGCTGTCAAGAGTTTCCATCTTCATAGCAGAGTTCTTCTTAAGTGCTTATTGAAATGACTTTTATTTCTGTCCTCTTTAACAGGTAAAATCTTCTAAAATTTCATTCTGGTGCCTTTACTCATAGCCCTGAATCTGACTCATGCTAATATGTCCTAAGGTTAGCTTTTAATGTGGGTCAATAGCCTTGACTTTTTGTTTGACGTTTTCTGCTCAACCTAAAGAAAGCAAATCTTACAGAGGAGCTGATATTTTCAACTGCTAGTGTGACTGACTTGAGATCTAAGACGAGTTAATTTTATACTTTCATCTCTGTGATCTTTCTATAGCAGCTATTCCCAGATTGACCTGTCTTGACTTCTGTATGCTTATGAGATCTGTAAAGTCTTTGTTCTGTCTCTATTTAATTCTGTTTCAGTATGATTGAAGCTACCTCTTAAGGAGAACTGCTTATTGTGATAGTCACCCCTGACTTTTTCCTTTGAATATAAAAAGTCTTCAGATACTGTTTCTGTCTGTCAGTACACCTTATTGCTTTGGAACAATGCTTTTTACTCTTCCATTGCTTGATTGGCCAGTGCAAGCTGTCTAATCCAAGCTTTTTGTGTTAAAGAGATACTTTCGCATTGGAGTTAATTTTGACAACCAGTGAATCAAATGAATCAATCTGCAGTCAGCTTCAGCTTTATATAACAAACTTAGCATCCAACTTGTGCTCTGGCTAAACAAGTTTATTCACAGTGTAGTCTACTTTAATATGCTTTTGCAGTTTTCAGATTTACTGTTACAGGTAACGTTCCTTCCTTGGTGCAAGCATCCATTTTAACCTCCCATGTTTGTCAGACACCTTGATAGCTCTCCCATCCACTACAGTCAAGTTTGTTAAAATTAACCTAAAATCTTTTATGCAGCCTTTTTCATACTTTCCACATTCTCAGTGAATTGGGGTTTTTCCTCATACAAATTCTGCTAAGCCCTTCTTTTCTTCCTGTGTTCTAGTCTCCACAGTCTTCTCTTCAAATCTCTGTGGAGAGCAGCTCAGCTCTTTCCTGCATTTCCTTCCTATGTTTATTCTCAGATCTGTTCTTCAAAGAGTCTTCTCCCTGGGCACAATGTTAGACCACAGGAATAACCTGGTACTGCCTCCAACCCTAACTAAGAGAACAGAAACGCAACAAGCATATAGTGATGCCCTTCCCAAATATACTCTCCCAACCATTGCTGTAGGGATTTTCCAGGCAGAGTTGCCTTTTGCAGGTAAGAATCCATGATACATTTCTATTTTATGGACTTTTTTGTCTCCCCTTAAATTCACATGTCAGTTTACTGTCCATAACACCTTGTGGCAAGCCATGTAACAGATTAATTACAAATTGAGTGAACAATCTCCTTTTGTCTTTGGAATTTCGCTGGGTCATTCCCTGCTGGTCCCCTGTAAAATACAATCTTTCAGAAACTCTCTGCTTCACTGGAATTCTACTATCTTGATATCTATAGTTTTAAGGCAACATCAACTGAGAAATAAATACAGTAGACACACTCTATCACAATAGTCAGAGACAGGAACAAAGTTGTCCATACAGTCAGTCGAAGCTGAAACATAACTTAGGCATCTGAAATTGTAGCAGTTAAAGAGAAGTCCAAAGGAGACTTGTGGGGTTTTTTTCACGTCATTATTGGGGGAATAATAATCTTATAGCCCAGGGATGGGCGTCTGGAGGACCATAATTATATTTTTTACTCTTTCAGTTCTGCTGAGTTGTCTACAGGTGTCTTATACTTCTTTGGGCTTGCTTATTTTCCTTCCACATCATATAGTGCATGTATTTCATATAAGGTGAAAGGAAAAATGTAAATGTTTTGAAGAACTGTTAAACAGTTATAAATGTGACAATTTAACAAGAGAAAATAAAAATCTGTACGGTGAAGTGAAATCCCGAGTGTACAAATGGCTAGAATTTTGTCCAAGAAACCCCCATAGATCTACTGTGACCAGAAGTCTTTTTGGTGTGTCCACTGGTAAAGACAGGACTTGACAGGTGTACAGTGCAGGAAGTGGCATTAGGTATCAGACTTACTTTTGTTTAACTGAATGTTTCAGGGTTTTTTTTTAACTTCCTGTGAATAGGAGATGTATTCTAAATAATTTAAAACACTGACGAGTGTGAATGTACATATGCTTGTGTTTGGGGAAGAGGGGTGTATTTGTGTATATAGATGCAAACACACAAGAATAATTATATCTAGAAGGTTCCATTTTAGAATTATAAAACATGATAAGGCATGAAGTCTTTCACTCGTCCTTTTAATATTATCTGCTGGCTTTTAATGCAGTACAGCTGTACTAGTACTTCTAGGGAAGAAAAACACCCTTCCATGTAGGTGGCAACGAAGACACAACACATAGTCCAAGGGTGATCAAAAGAGACTTCGGGGCCTTGGGATGGCTGGTAAGGGAATCTGGACCATAAATTATTCTCTCATCTCTCCTTCTAGTTGCGAACAGTGACATTGGAAGAAACAGACGGTCCTGCTTGTGTAGGGGTGGGGTCAGAAAGGCCAAGGCGTGGATGGAGCTGAACTTGATAAGGGATGCAAAGAATAATGGCATCCTGGGGTGCATCAGGAAGAGTGTGGCCAGCAGGTCAAGGGAGGTTACCCTCCCCCTCTGCCCTGGTGAGGCCCCATCTGGAGTACTGTGTCCAGTTCTGGGCTCCCAGTTCAGGAAGGACAGACAACTGCTGGAGACAGCAGAGGACTACAAAGATGATTAGGGACCTCTTATGAGGAAAGGCTGCAGGACTTGGGGATCTGATCAATGCCTATAAATACTTAAAGGGAGGGTGTCAAAAGGATGGGGCCAATCTTTTTTCAGTGGTGCCCAGTGACAGGACAAGAGGTAATGGGCATAAACTTGAACATAAGAAGTTCCATCTAAAAATGAGGAGGAACTTCTTTACTTTGGGGGTGGCAGAGCACTGGAATAGGCTGCCCAGAGAGGTGGTGGAGTCTTCTTCTCTGGAGACATTCAAAACCCACATGGATATTTTCCTGAGCAACCTGCTTTAGGTTGATATGCTTTGGCAGGTGGGTTGGATGATCTCCAGAGGTCCCTTCCAACCCCATATCATTCTGTGATTTTGTAATAATAAGAAGGGCTTCTGCAGATATATCAGACAGAAAAGGAAGGTCAAAGAAAGTGTATCTGTTCTGATGAGCAAGACTGGCAAACTGGTAACAACGGACAAAGAGAAAGTTGAAGTACTCAACAACTTTTTGCCTCAGTCTTCACTGGCAACCACTTTCCCACACCTCTCAAGTAGATGGACTGCAAGACAGGGTCAGGGATGAGCAAAATACTTCCCACTGTAAGAGAAGATTAGGTTCTCAACCACCTGAGGAACCTGAACATATAGAAGGCTATGGTACCTGATGCACCTGAGGGAATCCCAGACTCCTGAGGGAATTGGCTGATGTAGTTGCCAAGCCACTCTCCATGATATATGAAAAGTCATGGCAGTCAGGCAAAGTCCCCAGTGACTGGAAAAAGGGAAATATTACACCTATTTTTAAAAAGGGTAGAAAGGAGGACCCTTGGAACTACCGACCTGTCAGCCTCACCTCTGTGCCTGGAAAGATCCTGGGAAGATGGAACAGATTCTCCTGGAGACTATGCTAGGGTACACGGAGGACAGGGAGGTGATACAAGACAGCCATCGTGGTTTCACGATGGTCAGTCTTGCCTGACCAACCGCATGGCGGTTGATGGAGTGACTACACTGATGGACAAGGGAAGAGCTATGGATGTTGTCTATCTGGATTTCTGTAAGGCCTTTGACATGGTCCCTCATAACACCCTTCTCTCCAAATTGGAGAGTTATGGATTTGATGGGTGAACTGCTTGGTGGATGAGGAATTGGTTGGATGGTTGCATCCAGAGGTTATTTGTCAATGTCTCAATGTACAGATAGAGATCAGTGACAAACGGCGTCCCTCAGGGTTCCGTATTGGAACCATAATTGTTTAATATCTTCATCAATGACGTAGACAGTCAGATAGAGTGCACCCTCAGCAAATTTTCAGATGACACCAAGCTGAGTAGAGTGGTTGACACACCTGAGGGACAGGATGCCATCCAGAGTTATCTGGGCAGGGTCAAGAAGTGGGCCCACGTGAACTTCATGAGGGTCAACAAGGCCAAGTGCAGGGTCCTGCAACTGGGTCAGGGCAACCCCTGGTAACAATACAGATTGAGAGCAGCCCCGCTGAGAAAGACTTGGGAGTACTGGTGGATGAAAAGCTGAACATGAGCCAGCAATGTGTACTTGCATCCCAGAAAACCAACCACATCCTGTGCTGCATCAAAAGAAGCATGGTCAGCAGGTCGAGGGTGGTGATTCTGCCCCACTACTGCACTCTGGTTAGACCTCACCTGGAGTTCTGCGTCCAGGTCTGGGGTCATTAGTACAAGAAGATATGGACCTCTTGGAGCGAGTCCAGAGGATGGCCACAAAAATAATCAGAGGATTGGAACACCTCTGCTATGAGGAGTTCTCTCTCACAGACTGAGAGAGTTGGGGTTGTTCAGCCTGGAGAAGAGGAGT
>JAOXJK010000001.1:170487848-170499610 GCA_025774025.1 Xenus cinereus
AGGGTGGTGGAACACTGGAACAGGTTGCCCAGGGAGGTAGTTGAGGCCCCTTCCCTGGAGATATTCAAGGTGAGGCTTGACAAGGCCCTGGGCAACCTGGTCTAGTTGGGGGTGACTGTGGGCAGGCCAGACTAGATGACCTTTTGAGGTCCCGCCCGGCCTAGACCATTCTATGATTCTCTGATTCATTTAGAAGGATTATAATGCTGTGCCCATTGCCCCTTTCACATGGCTTTTTATTGAAACTCATTAAATTCTTGATTCTGGAATGCTTCTTTAAACAAAGTAACTGAGACTCCGCAACTGCAGAGAATCTCATACCAGAGGGTGATCAAATCAAAACTTCCTACAGATAAGGATTGCCCACTACCCCCCAGAAGTCTAATATTCAATATTAAATTTTCAATTATTTTTAAGGAAAATTTCCAGATTTTTCAAATTTTCCAACTTTTTTTTTTAAAAGCTATCTTAGATACTTTTTTGGGATCTAGTTCTGGATTCTTGGGAAAATTAAAACAAAATATTCCAAATTTCCAAAGATTTGCCTTCTGGAAAACAAGGGGCTTAAATACCATTCATACAAATATTTAAACTGCCAGAGATCTTAAAATGGGAGTAAATTTTAAAAATTTATGGACCTGACAAGGCTTTTGAAGCTTCTCTGTCACTGTCCACTGATCTTCAGATAAATAAGAACCCAGAACTCTTTTAACACTGAACTCAGTGAACCCTTGCATTCCTTACTACACTTAAATGAAATTGCTTATGGTCAATGATTCTGTCTGTTCTTACACTTTTCCATTTTTCACTCCAGACTTGTTTTTTAGTTAGCCGCAAATTAAGGATGCCTTGCTCTGTGGTTAGAAACTCTTCTTTTTGCATAATAAGGTGGCTTGTCTATTGTTTAGCAGTTACCTATGATGATATACAAACATATAAGCTGCTCAACAACTGCAAAGTCAATTTTCAACAGAGTTAAAGCTATATACACAATGCGAGAGACTCACTACATAAACTTCCCCCTGGAGTACACCGTCTTTGTCAAGTGCTATGGGAATTATTCCAGAAACATTTATTTCTCTTACTTCTGTTGGTTTCTTATTCTTCTTACTCCATTAATCAAAACTGTCTCACTACTGTCCCATATTTTCCCCACTTATTTGTCAGAGCCTATCAATGACCTTATATACATAAATGACCAGCAAAGAGGAGGGGAGGGAAACAATCGCCTCAAATCCGTGTACATTATTTAACACAGAATAAGTCCTGAGATGGGTCTTTTGCAAAGCAACAAATCATGCATTCGTCCTAGATATAAAACAAACAAAAAAATCCTAATATTATTTTTGTCTGTTTTAATGTTTTGTTCTTCAAGATTTATGCAGGGTTTTATTACACCACAATCAACACAGACAGTATTTTTCATCATCCCAAGCTCCCTAGAAGAAAATATTCATATATATTTTCGTTTTAAGTTATTTTTTTGTCTGTCACTGGATAAATATTAGAGCCTGATTTCTGACTTCCAGGTATAGTAGATTTCTTTTCTTTCTTTTCTTCTTTTTCTTTTCCTAGTCTTTCATTCTTTCTAAGAACATTTGAATTGTTTTTACCTGGTTGTATTCTCAAGGTGTTGTGTGGTAACAAAAAACCTACAACAAACTTTTCTCCAGTCTTACATCAGGTGGCTTCTATTTTCATAATTTTCATATTTATCTGAAATAGACTATCTCACCTATTCTTGCCTTTTTGCCTATTACTTATTTATCTCAGTCCATTCTATACCACAGCTTAGAGCTGGAACGGAAGGCAAGTTTTTCCAAGACAGACATGTCTGTTATAAATTTCAGCATAGGCAACTGATTTGTTCATGCCAGGTTAGCATGATATAAACATACTTGATAGATGGCATATAGCACAGGATATATATGCAGATCAAAAACTTACACCCCCCCCCCCATCTTTTGGAAAATATTGCACTCAAATGCATAAAAAATGTGGCTCCTTGGGGTCATTTATGCACTACATGCTTTTCTTCAAATGAAGATTTAATTATATATTTACTTATATTTCAATATGATTTCATCTGAGATCTTTGCGTCATACCAAGTCAACAATCTTCATACATTCATCTTTAACATTACGAAGAAAATCTGTCTCATAAAAAGTCAGAAATTATAAAATAAGCATAATGCTGTCAGGCTTCAAGGTGCATCAACTAATAACAACAAAAACAAATCATAGTGGTCATTCTTTCATCACACCATAACATTCAGTTGCCTTTGCAGATATTAAAACTATTTTTAATCTCAGTGGAATTCAGCTCAGTATCAGACACCATTTTCTAGCTTAAAAAGAAAAAGATCCAATATCAACAAAAACAAGTAATCTTAAAGAAGTCCAAAGAAAAGATAAGTGGGTTTATTATAACTCTTAAAGTTTACCTTAAAGACCATAAAATTATGATCAGTCATTAGAAACAACCTGTCAGCAACTGAAAAATGGATATATATTAATAGGAGATTATGTTTATATCCTTGCTAGCTCCAAACACTATGTAGGTTTCAACAGTTTACAAAAGAAATTAGTCAAATGTAACACTACCACAATGCTCTGTTTCTTACTAGCACCTGTATGGTTGGGCTAATGAAAGAAATTTTATTTAATGCTACATCAGTAGAGGTACCAAAACCTGATCATCTGGAAAAAAAAAAGTGATTTCATGTGGTACCTCTAAAAATGACAACCAAACCTAACAAAATTATTTCTTATGGAAAACTTTCCCTCACTGAAGAACAGTGCTTTATCCAAGGCTTGCCAGCAATATTCACTTTTCAGCATAGCCAAATCTTATCACTTTGTTCATAAATTATTCTATCCCACCCTTGGTTACTCAGCTATATAATTTAATTAAACCAAGTCCATTTCCACAGATTATTTTACATAAAAAATTACATAGCTAGCTTACCACATACCCTTCACTCTCTGTTGCTGGCAGACAAACCCCTACCCAGTTGTTCACTCACTATCACCCCAGCAGGATGGGGGAGAGAATCAGAATGGCAAAAGTAAGAAAACTCATGGGTCAAGATAAAAACAGTTTAACAAGTGAAGGGAAATAAAGAAACAAAGAAATGATGCAAAAGCAATCACTCACCACCAGCAGACCAATACCCAGCCAGAATCTGAACAAAAATTGGAAAAACTGACTGCTGAGCATGAAGTTGTATGGTATGGTATGTATGGTTGGTCAGCGTGGGTCAGTTGTCCCAGCTGTGCCCCTTCCCAACTCTTGTGCAGCCTTAGCCTACTCACTGACTGGGCAGAGTAGGAAAAATAGAAGGCCTTGTTGTTGCATAAGCACTGCTCAGTAAAAGTCAAAACATTTCTATCAACACTGTTTTGGCCACAAACCTAAAACACAGCACCATATGGGCTGCTATGAAGAAAGGTAACTCTATCCCAGCCAAACCCAGTACACTTCCCATTTAAAATGATCAGGTATGCATTTTTTTTGCATCACAGTGGCCTAATCTGCACCTAACCAAAGAATAATGCTCAGATGTATACTCCCGATTCTGCAGTAAAACTTCTCATGTCATCAGATGGTTAAAGAGACCTGGGTTGGTTTTTTTGTCTAAATATGGAAGCACTGTCATGAGAAAATTTGTCATAACATTGCCAGGACATGAGGTCCTATTTGGTAACTATTCTGCCAATACGTAATGAGAATAAAAGTGTTAATAACCACAGAAACAGCTTTTGGATAGACTAAGCTATTATAATTTTTTTTTTTTCCTGGGAAAATATTTGTTTCACTCATTTTTAAATGCATTTTAAACTATATGTGTATTCAGAGCATTCTTAATCTTATATGGAAATTTTGCATTACATTTAAAGAGACTTTTACATATGGAAGAATCCTAGTGTTTTAGTTTGTTGTCTTTTTACTTATTTAGAATTCTAGATTTTATCCATTCATTTCTAATCTCTGGACAATCTAATAAATTTCTCCACATTCAAAAATGTTTTTAAAAATCAATTTGGCATAATTATTTATGTTCCTAATTAGTTATTAATAAGTTGCTAAACAGTCATCCTAAAGCCATTAGTAAAATGTATAATCCTCAAAAGAAGCATGTGCATATAAAAGTCACAACTGCATAATATTTCATTAAAGGACTGGAAAACTGAAATTTAGGTAATGATCAAAGAGTATCTTCATCAGGCTTTGTTTTATGGACACAGCTTGAATACAGTTGGTGGAAGAGGGAGAGAAGGGAGAATAATGTCAAGACCAAGGTTAAAGCATAAATTACACTAAAGACGAGTTTAAATTAATTTGGCCTCTTATCTTGGTTGTTTGGAGCAGAGACTAGGAAGGATGTAATTGCACTGGAGACAATGAAGTGCAGAAATGAAATACTGGGTCACAGGCATTTATGTTGTGAGGAAATGTTAGGGGATACAGTATTACTGTGATTGAAAAAGAAAAGGGACTTGGGGGTTACGTCTGAGAAGCAATTTGTGATAACCCTTTTTCTGTATTTTGATTGAAATTAAAAATTTATTGTGATGCAAGTATTGTTTAGCCTACTATAGAGACAGGAATTAGGATCCTCTAATTCATACCTTTTAGCAAGAGACAACTGTGAGCCTGAATGCCTACAAGCATGATTATGCAGAGACATTATCTGTAACATACAGTCTACCACTGACACTTAAAGGAGTATTTCAGTTTATCCCCCAATTGACTAGATTGCCACCAGCTCATTCACATTCCTACAGGAAGATAACTGCTGGCTTTGAACCTAGCTTAGCATGAAAAAACAAGCTCCCAGACAAAGAAAAGATTGAAGAGTAGAGATAAACTCCCCACATTTTCAAAGCTTGGAATCTTAGGTATTAAGGATGGAGTGAAATCACAGGATCACAGAAAAATGTAGGTTAGAAGGAACATTTACAACTAGGCATCCATTTAAAGGAAGGATAGCATAAAACCTTAAATAAGGCTGTTCACAACTTCTCCAGTCAAATTTTAAAGATCTCCAGGGATGGAGCTTCCACACTTTCTCTATTCTGGTACTTAACACTTGTCATTGCAGTTAAGCATTCAGCTTTCTAATGTGCAGTTTGGATTTACCTTGTTGAAACTAGTCTTTTGCCTTTTATCTTTATGGTTTATACCTCTGAGAAGGGTCTGACTTCATCGTCTACACAATCTTCCTTTCTTGCAGTAAAAGAGTGCAATTACATTTCCTCCTTACCCCCTTCCCCCTTAAGTCCTTTCTTCTCCAGTGGCAAAGCTCCCAGCCTCTGCCATGACTGGAATTCCTGTTCTCCCCTGCCTGAAGGCAGCCTCTGGCTATTCCCTCCTCTGAGAGTTGTGGGGTTTTGTTGCCTCTACCTGCAGACTCTCTGCACTTCCTGCAGACCTCCTGTTCTAAGTCTCTGGAGTTATAGAGTGGACACCCCCTCTCAGAGCTGCTTCCCTTCTTCGTCTCCTTGAGGTCATGAGCATTTGGGTCTAGGTAATCCTGTTTGAACTGGGGGGTCGGACTGCATGGCCTCCAGAAATCCCTTCCAACCTCAACCATTCTGTGATACACCTGGCAACTCAGGGCCTCAAACAAAGCCCCCTGCCCACAGATGGGGGCACTGTCAAGTCCAGGCCCTCCCCCAGGATGGAGCAGCAGGCTCTCCCTTGAGTCAGCCATAGATCTGGATGTCAACACGCTCCTTCAGGAGAGTCAAAGACTCCAGTGTTTTTCTTTCAGTGCCCAATTATGATTTACTCACCTTGTGAATGCCAGGTTCTTTCATCCATCATGCACTTCAAAATGAGCTCTAGTCTGCTCTGCTCCCACAAGACTTAACGCTGAGCAGACAAATCCTAGCTAGTGAACTGGTTGTTACACTAGTTAAGAGTGTACTCCCTAAAAATGGTGATGGGCAAGTTCTTTGTTACTATATTCTTCATCAACTGTTGTTTTTGCTTGTTCTCTTCTATCTACAGTGAAATTCATGTTGAATTTCTTAAGTAAGAAATGTTGTATTTGATTGTATCTTCAGAATTTGCATCCTTTTCTAGAAGATTGCTTTATTAATTTTTTTTAGGATAACTGAGTATGTTTACAGCTATGCATTATAGAATTGGTCAAAATCTGTAACTTATAGTATAAAATTTTTAATACTGACAGAGAGGAACCTTCAAAATTCAATACTGCTGATGTAAATTTATTTTTTACTTCTGTTAAATAGAATGACTTCCTTTCAGATCTATTGTTTTGACTTTTATTTGGAGTTGAAATAAGTTGAAATAGAAATAAAGTTGAAACAGTACTATTGCATTAAAATAAGTTTCAAACTTCTCAAAAACAAATGCTTTAACCTATCAGAGTTGAGCACATCAAAATTTTCAACTGACAATCTATATAAATGCATACTGGATCAGTGTTTGCAGCAGAAAATAGAAGTGCTGGAAAAACTGCAGTTGGCTCTAATTGTTTTCTTTAAATTCTTAATGAACCCAATTTTTGTTACCACAAGTTTATAGTTCATTTGCATCCTTCAATATTTCCAATTACTCACAAAAATATTTTTATTTATTTTCTAATTATTTACAAGCTACTATACAGTTATATCATCACATTTACACATATTGGTAAATGAGGCATTTTTTACTTCCTTCCATTGTTTTCCTCTTTCCAAAGTAAAATTTATTACTTCATATGTATGGCTCACATACATCCCTAATCTTTATTATGCTAGTATTGTCTTGTGGATGCTAATTCCTAGGAATCCTCCTCAATTTAGGTATAAAAAAATCTCAGAAACTTTACTTTCAGTTGAGAATCAACAGTTTCTTTCTTTTTTCTGCTAATCCTTACTAAAACTCATGCCTCTGAATATCTCCCAATAATTAAAATTTAAAAAGCAATTTTAAAAGTCCACAAAAACCCAAAACAAACCTTCAATGAATTTCAAAACCTTTTAACTCGTAGAAATGTGTTTTTAAAGTAATGTGAGCTAAGATGACATTAGGCATAGTCACTGTGCTTGTGCTATGTCACCTGGGACTAATTTCTATAATAAGTGAGCATGCGAGCTTGTTAAACACTTGGGTGCATTGGGAACTTTGTTATCAATTCCTCAGCTAACTAGATAATCTGGCTTGTTAATGTGCAATGAACAAAATATCTTAGAACAACCAATACAGGAAAATTCCACTGAAGATTACCATGTTTAACTGTACAATGTCAAACTCATTACAGAAGCAGACTATTTTGGTTTTGTTTTCATCAAGTACTAAATATAAACAGAAAAGAAGACAGAATCCTATACTTCTGTCTTCCTGGAGGACATGAGGGTGACCAAACAGCTATAAAGTCAGCAGTTGATGTTGGGGTATTAACACAAGAGAGATATGAGTGAAATTATTTATTTTTATCTCAAGAAATCTAATTTTGTTGTTAAGGTTTGTTCTTACTTTGTTCATAGTTCTAATTATCTTTGAAGCAGCAACTTTAGGATTTTATGACAAGATATAGATCATTTACAATGTATCCTTCCTGCCCTTAAAAATGACCACAGAAACTGATACTCTTCTGGTCACACCTGGGCCAGTAGTTCTTGCTGGGGCGTGTAGTAGAAGTAAAGTAACCTCCTACAGCACAGCCACATTGAAATACTGTGAATATATAAGGCTGACACTTCTGCTTCAAACCAACCCACAAACTGCTAAGTAGTACTTTCCTGCAAGGCATCATATGTGGAGACTAAAACATTTCTAAAAGCTCATGAGGGAGGAATACAAAACCAGCTCTAAATATAGGCCATATTTTTATATGGTTGTGAAGCTGGAGTTGGGCAAAAGGAAGGTGGGGTTGGTGGGGAGAAGACGCAATTTTAGGGGTTGTGACAGTGACTGTGTCTGTAATGTGTTTCTGTCAAGGTTTAATCAGTAGTGCATAGTAGTTATCTGCATAGGTGTTTTCACATTGAATTTTAAAATAACTTAGAAAGTTTATGCACAATTTAGCAATTGGTTATCTGGGGATCTAAAAGAGCAGCGTGATGCCAATAAGCAGGAATAACTACTACTGTGCAGTCAGCAACCTCAGTGGCAGTACACTATCGTTCTGTCCCTCAGCAGCAGAGACTAAATCTGTACTGTGCTCTGCTGTAATCAGCAAATGACCCAAGCACCTTAGAGGGGGTCATAGCCTCATTTCTTTGGAGATTGCTTCTCTTCCTCCAAACACAGAAATGCGGTTGATCACTGCTGAAAATAACAGAGAATTTAAAATACATCACAATAAAAAACTCTCTGTATGTGTGCGTGCTAAATGACTGTGATTATCCTGAGCAGATTCAGCCTACTGAATCATGTCCAGTTTGTAGTTACCTTTACCTCTCCTTCCATAGTAGTTCTTTTCTTTCTGATCTGCACACAGATTATCTTGATTTTTTGATTCACTGCATTAAGTGAAAAACTTCAATAACATAAAGAGACCATAAAATAGAGACTAATTTCTTTTGCTTCAAACTACTGCATCCCACAGTATATGGGTCTGGTGAATATCAAGCTAGAGAGGAAATCATCTTCCAATCTGCCCCAAACTTCTGGTCTGGACTGAGACCAAATTACTACTTCTCAAAATTTTTCACTGCACACCAAAACACAAGCATTGACCATCTGGTTCTTATCATTGTGTGTACTTCCTCTTCTTTCTCTGTTGCAGTTTTAGGAGAAACACTTTCCAGAACATAGTATCCTCAGAAAAAGTCAGAACTTAGGAACCTTTTCCTGTAACTGAGATTTCATATCTCTATCTTTGTCTTGAGAATTTAGTTCACAACAGTCTGCTCATAGGCAATTTTCCAAAGCAGAAAGAGGACAAAACCAAGAGACCGTGAAATTTCTAGTAAATGACCTGTTGCAAAAAGAAAACAAAACTGAGAGAATTGGGATTGTTCAACCTGGAAAATAAAAGGCTTCAGGAAGACCTTACAGCAGCCTTCCAGTATTTAAAATGGGTCTACGGGAAAGATGGGGAGGGACTCTTTATCAGGGGGTGTAGGAAAAGGATGAGGAGTAACGGTTTTAAACTGAAAGACGGTAGATTTAGATTAAATATTAAGAAGAAATTCTTTACAGTGAGGGTGGTGAGATATTGCAATAGGTTTCCAAGAAAAATTGTGAATACCCATCCCTGCAGGTGTTCAAGTCCAGGTTGGTTAGGGCTTTGATCAACCTGGTCTAGTGGGAGGTGTCTCTGCCCATTGCAGAGGGATTGGAACTAAATAATCTTTAAGGTTGTTTCCAACGCAAACCATTCTATGATTCTATATCAGATACAAAGATCTTACAAGTAGACCAAAACTTCACTTCAGAAATCTGTCAGCTTCATCTCTGGCTCTGAAAAAAGCTTAGCGTACTTATTTTATAATCCAGAATTCATGTCATAATAGTTGTACACATACTTTCATGCTAATAGTCCAGAGTTCTGAAAAGTAACTTCTTGCTCTTATTACATTTGAATATTTTTGCTGTAGAAAATGAGATAATACATTAAGAATGTTCCTCAGTTCACACTATGCATTTTAATACATATGCAACACCTTTAATATTTTGAGAGATTTAAGGAAAAATTAAACTATAAAATAACATGTTATGTCAGATGGTTGGTATGGTGAAGCCCAAAGCAAGTTTCTCTCATTTCCCACTGAAATACTTATTCCCTAAACCCCTTGAACTTTTGTTAAAAAATTTTCTACATCTTAGTGCTGTTTATGTCTTTTTCTGCCTTTGATATCATTAACTTCCTATCATGATTGTTTGAGTAAGGAGTGAAAAAAAATAAATGAAAGAGGGAGCTAAAGTTCTCAACCTGACAAGAGATGAATTCCACAGGCTCTACATTCAGTAATCAGCAATCATATGGTACAATTAACAGAGCCAAGGGCAGAACTAGCATCTGTCAAAGCTACAAACCTGATGACTGTAGAGTTAAAGTCAACACACGTGCAGACCTTATCCCCAACTCCGTGTCTGAACTTCCATTTGGAAAAACAGAAACCAGGTGAAGCTGATGATAGAATAAAATGTGGAAAAGTTCTCCATATTCATGACCAGTATCCAGCCTCTTACCATGAAGTATTTTTGCTGTCTATTTCATGTGGCAATTCTCAACATCAATACAGTGATCAGTTTGGAAATCCCATGCAATGAATCATGCCTATAATAGGCATTTTTTAGAAAGCCAATATTCAAGAAACACTTTTGAATACAACTTCTATTCATTGCTCTCTATTAACAATCAGCAAATACATTTTTGTGTACTGTAACCAAATTAATTTAAATGTAGAGGGTTTACAGTTACATTTTTTCTTATTTCATATGATACTCTGTTTATTATCTAAACTGTTAAAGCTCTCAAATATACAAGGTGAATTACAGATAAACTGAAAAGACTGTGCATACATTATATTGTCCTGTGACAGACCAGGCAACAGTGTGATCTCTATCATAGGCCACATTGCAGAAAACAGAAAAATAAGCTGTAGAGCTGAATACAGACAAAAAGAAATTGTAATCAAGTTTTTAACAGTAAATCATGTGCTTCCCCTTGCCTTTTGGAAACCTGATCACATCTGTTGGGTACTGCAGAAGAACATGCACATCTTTCTTCATACTCAGTCCCTCTACCTCCAAAATTTTCAATGTTGAGCCAGTAGAGTATGGGCTGAATTCCTATATGGTTCCCTCTAATAAGAGATTTAAACCCTGCAAAACCTTCAGCCTTTTGGAATGTCCCTTTAGTATGTCCATTTCATATCAACAGTAACTAATAAGTTTGTTTTAACTAAGACTTTTGAAAGACTTCTACAGGGCACAATACCATATTGCTAACTCATCCAGATCAGGTCCACTGCTGTGTTTATGTCGCACTGCATTGTTACAAAATACAGTACAGCTGTTGAATGTCTGAATAAATGCAGAAATTTAAGAACCTAAGAAAAGCCCAAAGCAACCTGGATAGCACATCATCTCTCCAAATATTTGTAGTCCTCGGGATTTGAAAATTGAGTGTGGTGTGGAAATAGGGAGTTTCAGCTCTGGTCTGCCAGGACTGTTGTTCAAGGATATTATGGAGTATGTTATTGTGAAAAATATGTTATAATTTTTTTCTTTTCTGATTATATGCCTCTAGTGGATAAAGAAAAAAGTCAACAATGGGAAAATTCAGAGTTCACAGAGTGGAGATGTAGGATTTCTGAGAGGGAACAGTCTAGAAGGTTCCTGGAGTGTGTCGGGGATAACTTCCTGACACAGCTGGTGAGGGAGCCAACTAGGAAAGGAACACTACTAGATCTGCCATTTGTAAACAGAGAAGGACTTGTGGGGAATGTAACGGTTGGAGGCCATCTGGGTTACAGGGATCATGAAATGATAGAGTTTTTGATTCTCAGGGAAGCGAGAAGGGGAGTCAGCAGGACTGCCATCATGGACTTCCGGAGGGCAGACTTTGGTCTTTTCAGGAACCTGCTTGACAGAGTCCCTTGGGAGGCAGCCCTGAAGGGCAAATGAGTCCAGGAAGGCTGGACATTTTTCAAGGAGGAAGTCTTAAAAGCGCAGGAGCAGGCCATCCCTGAACGCAGGAAAGCGAGCTGTCGAGGGAGGAGACCGGCCTGGCTGAACAAAGAGATAAGGTCACAGCTCAGGGAAAAAAGGAAAGTTTATGTCCTTTGGAAAAAAG
>JAOXJK010000001.1:170499710-170518509 GCA_025774025.1 Xenus cinereus
CAGCAGTGTGCCCAGGTGGCCAAGAAGGCCAACAGCATCCTGGCCTGTATCAGGAACAGTGTGGTGAGTAGGACTCGAGAGGTGATCGTCCCCCTGTACTCAGCACTGGTGAGGCCTTGCCTCGAGTACTGTGTACAGTTTTGGGCCTCCTACCATAAAAAAGACATTGAGGTGCTGGAGCGGGTCCAGAGAAGGGCAATGAGGCTGGTGAGGGGTCTGGAGAATAAGTCTTATGAGGAGAGGCTGATAGAGCTGGGGTTGTTCAGTCTAGAGAAGAGGAGGCTGAGGGGAGACCTTATCACGCTCTACAACTATCTGAAAGGAGGTTGTAGAGAGGCAGGGGTAGGTATCTTCTCCCAAGTCACAGGCAATAGGACAAGAGGAGATGGCTTCAAATTGCGCTAGGGGAGGTTCAGGTTGGGTATTAGGAAAAATTTCTTCACTGAAAGGGCTATCAAGCACTGGAATGGGCTGCCCAGGAAGTGGTTGAGGCACCATCCCTGGAAATATTCAAAAGACGAGTTGACACGGTGCTTGGGAATATGGTTTAGTGTTGGCTTGGTTTTTTGGGGTTTTTTTTTTTATGGTTTGACTAGATGATCCCTTCCAACCTAGGCAATTCTGTGATTCTGCGATTCTGTTATATCTACTCCAGCTGTTTTTAAAATGTGGGGAAAGTAGTGTGCTCCAAAGTCCTGGTCAAAGGATTGTAGGTACTGAGAGAGTCAATGGTGCAGATTTTTCTCTTTGTCCGTTTGTTGAAATATTCTCAGTGAAATTCAGAATGAGAACTCATCTCAACCTGCAGACAGGACAAAGTTGGATTTAGGAGCTGGAGCTCCCAAGCTCCTAAGTTCTACAGTTTAGATACTAGAAGCATGGTTGCTTTCCTTCCCTCCCTTTTTCTCTCCTCTCCTCTCCTTTCTTTCTTTCTTTCCTCCTTTTTTCCTGTGATCTCCAATGTTATGCTTGACTTGGAGTGGTCAAATGTCATTATTTGTTTTATGAACTAAATATAAATAAATGTAAACAAAATAATGTGTCTGAATTGGTAACAGGTTAAATTAGCAACTCATTTTTATATTTCTTAGCTGTTGCTTATGTACCAGCCCCTTAGCATTTTTCACAGCATGTACAAAAAAAAGTAGTGGCCTTTGAAGGTGTCATGGTTTGGGTCAAGTTGGTCAATGACAAGACGACAGATATTCTCCCACACTTCTCACTCCAAGGAAGAGGAAGAAGGGAGATAAAGAGACTTATGAGTTCAGGGAAAAATTGAACTACTTCAATGAAATATTACTAATGAAACAAAACAGAAATAATGAAATAGATACAATACATAAGAATATATACATACAAAACCATATCAAGTTCCCAGGAAGATATCACCAGCAGGCACTGGGGAAGCTCCAGACTGGTCTGAGACAAATGAGAACTGGATTTCAGAAGTTGCTGATGGAAACCAAAGGTAGATGAACTGACAGAGTCCTTCCCCATCATTGAAGAAATACCCTTGAGGAGCAGCCTAAAAAGAGGTACCAAAGAAGAGGAGCCTCTAACCCCCTTTGATCCCTCAGCTTCTATGCTGAGCATAGGAGATGGCATGAGACACCCTATTGGTCAGTTTAGGTCATCTGAGCTGTCTACCCCTCCCCAGAGGTGCAAATCATCCCTGGAGTAAACAACCAAGTCAGCTGACTCTGATTGCCACAGCAACAAGTAAAAACAAGAGCCTCTCTCACTGAATAGGGAGTCAGCTGTGCTCCACTCCAAACCAGGAGAGAAGGACATGTTGTACTCAGTGCTTTGCTAACATCAACAGAAATTAAAAACAGATGCTGATTATATTTTTCATAAAATATCCAATAATTTGGAAATGTTTTGGTAGCATGAGGAATCAGTGATGCTGAATTCAAAACTGGTCAAAAAGGTAAATTCAAATTTATTTATTCCCTTCTGGGGAACGTTTTGCAAATCCATTACTGATACATTTGGTGGGGTTTTTTTCTGTATGTGATATTTACAGCTGTAGTTAAGTTTATAGAGCTGCATGTGTCAGAAATGTATTTGCTATTTAACTATCAATTCTGTTTTCCTTTACTATATCAGAAATACTTAAATCTGGGAGAGTTGTGCCTGTGATGGGCACAACTTGTTTTACCCAGAGATCTCTGTTGTCACTGCAAGGCTCTTAGGACCCATTAGTTGATAACTATTCATTCACACTGAAAAATGACTTCTGATTATCTTGGTTTAGGTAACTTTTGCATCCGTATGCAGCATCAAGATGTACTGAAGCATTTTCTTCTGCTAATTTGGGAAAGGAAATTGTGTACCAAACTTGCACATTTTTACTGTTACATATTCTGCAGTTATAGGTGAACAGTGACAAAAAGCTCCACCCTTTCTCTTAACTGCTCGTGTTCTAGCTTCTTTCTGTTTTTCTACTAGTCTCAGCAAGATATTTTTGTTTTTAATACAAAAAAATGCATTTGTAACAACATGGAAGTGTGTTCCTAACCTTATTAATAGTGGGTGTGACCTAACTGTCAGAAAATAGCATAGACAATGCAACACCTCAGGATACATACTACAACTTTCCTTGAACCAGGGGAGCTTTTTCCTGGTTTACACTGCGCATTTAAAATGTCTTGTTGCAAATATTTGCAGCAAAGTTCTTATGCAGTCATGGATATTTTTAGTTGCACTGAATTCAAGGAAGCGACAGGCAGTGAAGCATTGTCCTAGACACATCAAGAAGAAGCTCAGAAAATCTATGTCACATTACATTTTTACTAATAATACTAACTTTACTACTAATAATGTCTGGTTAATCTGATATGAGGTAAGGGATTCTAAGAATTAGCATGCAAGGAAAATTTATTGCATTACATTGTTCATTTGCTTTAGTAAAGCCTTTGACACTACTTCCCACAGCGTTCACCTGGAGTAACTGACTGCTCTTGGCTTGGATGGGTGTACTCTTGACTGGGTAAAAAAATGGCTGGATGACTGGGCTCAAAGAGTGGTGGTGAATGGAATTAAATCCAGCTGTTGGGCAGTCACAAATGGTGTTCCCAAGAATGAAGTACTGGGTTCAGTTCTGTTTAATATCTTTATTAATTATCTGGATGAGGGGATTGAGTGAACTCTTAGTAAGTTTTTAGACAACACCAAGTTGGGTGGGAGTGTCGATCTACTTGAGAGTAGGAAGGCTTGACAGAGGGATCTGGACAGGCTGGATCAATGGCCAAGAGCCGGCTCCTACACTTGTGTTACAACTCCATGCAGCGCTACAGGCTTGGGGAAGAGTGGCTGGAAAAATGCCTGGCAGAAAAAGACCTGGGGGTGTTGGTCTATAGCCAGCTGAATATGAGCCAGCAGTGTGCCCAGGTGGCCAAGAAGGCCAACAGCATCCTGGCCTGTATCAGGAACAGTGAGGACAGCAGAATTAGGGAAGTGATTGTCCCCCTGTACTCAACATTGGTGAGGCCCCAGCTTGAATACTGTGTCTAGTTTTGGGTTGTTCACTACAGGAAAGATATCAAGGTGCTGGAACATGCTCAAAGAAGAGCAATGAAGCAGGTGAAGGGTCTAGAGAACAAGTTTTATGAGGAGCGACCGAGGGAATCAGGGTTGTTCAGCCTGGAGAAAAGGAGGCTGATGAGAGACCGTATTGCTGTTTACAACTACCTGAAAGGAGGTGGTAGTGAGGTGGGTGTCAGTCTTTCCTCCCACATAATAAGCAATAGGAGGGGAGGAAATGGTATCAAGTTGCACCAGGGGAGGTTTAGTTTGGATATTAGGACAAATTTCTTCACTGAAAGGGTTGTCAGGCACTGGAACAGGCTGTCCCAGGAAGTGTTTGAGTCACCATCGCTGGAGGTATTTAAAAGATGTTTGGACATGGTGCTTAGGGGCAGGGTTTAGTGGTGGACTTTCAATGTTACGTTTGTGGTTGGACTTGATGATCTTAAAAGTCTTTTCTAACATAAACAATTCTATGATTTATTTGGTGAGTATAGTTTTGCTTTATTGCTTTATGATTATTCATAATAACCTGTAAGTGGTGAGTAGTATATTTTGAAAAATAATGAAGTGTTAATAACATAAAAGTACAGTACCACATCTTGCCATTAAATCTTTATTAGGAAGATATTTCATTTTGGATGTTAAAAAACTCACAGCTTTCTGAAATACAAAATAAACCTGTTTTTGACAAATATGTAAATCTTGCCTTTTATTTGGCCATGTTATGCTTCTTAGAAGGTGCATATCTAGGCAGTATGATTACTCCTTTGTTATGTCTTAGCTAGTGCAAAGAGGACTAAATGGAATTTCATTGGAGGGAGAAGCAGACTGGTTTATGGCTGGAAGCAAATGAGCACACTCAGCTGGAAGGAAGCTTCTGAAGTGTATTGTGCAGCAATGGCCTTTCAAACCACATCTGGCAGAAGACAGAAAATCCTAATTTCTGTATCTTAGGAGAGCTCTCCAATATGAGACAATAATGGCAGCATTCATTTTGCGTTATTTATACATACAGACATTAGCTGTTAAAGTCTAAACAGGTCATGCTAGCCTATCTTACAGTCAATTGAAAAAGAAACAAAAGAAACCAAAACAAAACCCATCTGATCTGAAGAAAGGCATTAAAATAAGTCCATTGCTTTTCCTGCCAAATCTGTCCCTTTGAGTGCATTTCCAAACAAAGAAGTTTAAAATTATTAGGAATTACTATGGTAGCTGAAGTTAGCAGATACATATTCCATCTTCTTCTGTGGAATTCAAAACGGAGAGGGAAGTCCTGGATTGTAATACGTGCTCTCAAATGTTATTCTTAATGTTAAAAGCCTGATCCCATGTTAAAGAAACTGGTTGAAAATTTTAGAGTGCTTCTTCCATGTGAGAACTTTAATGTATGAACTACTATATATTTTAGCATTGGTGAGGCCACTCCTGGAGTACTGTGTCCAGATCTGGGCTCCCTAGTACAAGATGGGCATGGACATACTGGAGAGAGTCCAAGAAAGGGCCACACAGATGATGAATGGACTGGAGCACCTTTCCTCTGAGGAAAGGCTGGGAGAGCTGAAACTGTTCAGCCTGCAGAAGGGGATTACTTAAGGGGGAATGCATTGATGTAAATAAATACCTGAAGGGACAGTGCAAAGAGGGTTTAGCCAGGCTCTTCTCAGTGGTGCCCAGTGACAGGAAAAGAAGTGATGGATACAAACTGAAACACAAGAAGTTCTGTCCGAACATCAAGAAATACTTTTTAACTGTGAGAGGGACTGGGCACTGGCACAAATTGCCCAGAGAGGCTGTGGAGTCTCCATCTTTGTAGATATTCAAAAGCTGTCTGGACATGGTCCTGGCCAACTGGATCTAGGTGGCGCTGCGTGAGCAGAGGGATTAGTTTAGGTGACCTCCAGAGGTCCCTTTCCACCTCAAACATTTTGTGATTCTGTGATATGAAAGGCAGGTCTTGACAAAAAAATATTTCATACTTTGTATGAAAAAGCAAATTATGACTCTGTTTTATGAGGATTATAATGTAATCCCTCTATATGAGTTAGAAGTGTGTAGAGCACGTAAGCATCGCTTTGGGGAGATTGCCAAGACTATCCTGGAAATGCTCGTAGATACTGGTGTGATTAGAAATCTAGAAATTATTTTGGTCCATACAGTAATGTTTGCCAAGCAAGATTTGGAGCGTCAGGGTAGAAATAGAGGCATGGTCAGAACACAAGTTAAGCTGTACTGCTAACACCTGTTTCTTCTTGTGTTTGTGAGTTTTTGTATAAAATCAAGCAATCAATAGCTTTTGGAATACCAGTGGAAATAAGTCTAGAGCTTGATAAGGATTGCTTAGCAATTTACTAAATATAAGACAAAGTTGTAGCTAAGTAGTGAGAAAGCCCTACAAAGTGTGAAGTTTCTCATCTCAGGAGAAGTTGATTAGAGGTTTTCTGTGGTTTTCATAAGCTTTTGTTTTGTTTCATTTTTAAAGTGCACTTTACATTGTTCAGGACACATATCTGTAAATTCATACCACCCAGGTTTAGAAATGTAATTGGCTTGTCTAAGCTTACAGTGCAGTTGCCCTAGGTTCCTGTTCTGTAGTTTGTATTCCCAGTTACATCTTCCATGTCAACACTTTGTTCTGAGTTAGATTAACCTTGGTGAGGTTGATAGATGCAATGTCTCTCATTCAGCTAAAGTCTAAAAAACCACATCGACCCTGTCTACATCCTTTATAGAATAGACAGTTGAAACAGTAAGGTCTTCTGTCTGTAAAAAATTACACACAGGGCTTGAGTAAGAGTTATCTGTGTTTTTCTATGCCTAAAAAGAGAGGGTTACTGTGATCTGGTGATAAACCTAGGAGTGGCTGGACTAAAGCCCAGTGTGTGAGAAAGAAATAGATAGTTGCAATTAAAAAACAGAGAGGGAAACAATATACAGAGATACACAGACACAAAAATACTGTTTTCAGTGTCGTTTCACACATGTGGGAGGTGCACCAAGGTGGAGGAATTCCTCATCTTAGTGACAGAGCTCTGGAAGGAGGTGCGTAGGAGTACAAGAGGGACTACTGGAATTGCACCCTTCCTTCCCTGGGACAGGCCCGACAACCGGACAGGACATATGATATAGAGGATTCCTTATCCTCTCTCCACCTGGCTGAACACAGTGATTTAAGGGGGCAATGGCAACAAGTTCCTTCCTGGCACAGCAGTCACATTTCCTCTGTGACTACCCCAACCTTCCCAGGTGCCCTTGCATAATAGGTACAACAAGAGTCTGCATATGGAACTGAACAATAATGAGGATGATGGTTCGTCTAGCTTGGAGGTGTCACTGACATTAAGTCAGCCTATGCCCTGCATCAAAACTGTTTCTATCAAGAGAAAAGGATACATTATTGTCATTGGAAGCTCCCTTCTGAAGGGAACAGAAGGTCCAGAACGCAGACTGGACCAACTTCTTAAGGAAGCCTGCTGTCTCTCAGGAATTCGGGTTAAACATGTGAAGAGAAAGCTTCCTACCCTGGTACAGCTTTCAGACTATTCTATTATCCGTTATTGATTTTTCAGGTGGGCAGCAATGAAGTTGCAACAAGAAGTCAGAGGGCAATCAAGAGAGACTTCAGGGCCTTAGGATGACTGGTTAAGTGTTCTCCTCTGTCCTTCCAGTTGCAGGGAATGATAAGTGAAGAAACAGGAAGAGCCAGCAGATAAATACCTGGTTCCAAGCCTGGTATCACAGGCAGAATTTGAGGGGTTTTGATCATGGGTTGATTTACATGTCACCAGGCCTGCTGGCAAAAGACAGGGTATACCTGTGTCAAAGGAGAAATCGGATCTTTACACAGAAGTTAGCAGGGTTCATTGAAAGAGCTTTAAACTAGTTTTGAAGGGGGAAAGGGATAAATACAGATAAGCTTGGAGGCAGCATGTCAATGTTTGAGGGACAGTGTGCTAGCAAGGTCCTTCAGTCTGCTGTCTCAACGGAGGTACAGGATGGAGCAAAGACTTAGCATTATTGATGTGTTAGAAGCCATGAAACTGCCTGAGAATGGTCATGTAGGAATTAGGGCTTTTACCCCCCAAAAGGTGACGGGATCAATAGGACAAGTGAAGTGCATCTGCACCAATGCACACAGCATGGGCAACAAACAGGAGGACCTGGAAGCCATTCTGCAGCGGGAAAAGTATAATATAGTTGCCATCATGGAAACATGATGGGATGACTCAAAAACTGGATTGCTATAAAATGGATGGCTATAAACTTTTCAGAAGCGCTAGGCAAGGTAGGAGAGGTGGTGGTGTAGCCCTGTATATTAGGGAGTTGTTTGATTATCTTGAGCTTAATGATGGTGACAATAAGGTTGAGTGTTCATGGGTAAGAGTCAGAGAGAAGGCCAGCAGTGCAGGTATCGTGGTGGGAGTCTTTTACAGACCCAACAACCAGAATCAAGAGGCAGACAAAATATTCTATAAGCATCTGGGAGAAATCTCACAATCATTACCACTTATTCTTGTGGGGAATTTCAACTTACCAGCTGTATGCTGGAAATACAATATAGCAGAGAGAAAACAGTCTAGGAGGTTCCTGAAGTGTGTGGAAAGTAACTTCCTGACAGAGCTGGAGAGTGAACCAACTAAGGAAGCTGCCCTGCTGGACTTGTTTGTAAACAGAGAAGGACTTGTAGGTGCTGTGATGATTGGAGGTCATCTTGGGCATAGTGATGATGAATTGATAGAGTTTTTGGTTTTTGCACAAATACGGAGAGGAGGGCAGTAGAACTGCCACCTTGGACTTCCGGGCAGACTGGTCTGTTTAGGAACCTGGTTGACAGAGTACTTTGGGAGGCAGTCCTGAAGGGCAAAGGAATCCAGAAGGTTGGACATTCTTCAAGAAGAAGGTCTTGAAGTTGCAGGAGCAGGCCATCCCCATGTGACAAAAGCCAATCAAAGCAATTGATAGGATGAGACGAAATGGCCTCAAATTGCACCTGAGGAGGTTTTGGATGGATAATGAGAAAAATTTATTCACCAAAAGAAATTTCTTCACCTGTCAAGCATCAGAACAGGCTGCCCGGGGAAGTGGTTGAGTCACCATCCCTGGAGGTATTTAAAAGATGTTTAGACGTAGGATTTAGGGACATGGTTTAGAGGTGAATTTGTCAATGTTAGGTTTGTGATTGAACTCGATCATCCAACCACATGATGATCCAACGTCTTTTACAACCTAAGTGATTCTATGATTCAACATAGAGCTTTTGGAGTAAGTGTCAGTGTTACGTGGAAAAGGGTTAGAAAATGTGAGAAAAAAAAAAATGAAAGAGCAGTGACATTTTCTTCTCTCATAGATTCTAGCCTTTTTTGCCCCTATGTTCAGAGAAAGAAGATTTTGTATGTTCTTTAAATGACTTTGTGGCATTTCACTCTACAGCATTGTATCTTCCTCAGCAAAATACTCTAAATATCGCTACCATTACCTCATACTGGCTAATCACTTAAATTTAAAAACGACTTAAAGATAAGCTGGAAACAGAGATGGGTCTGTTGATTTTCCTTTTTCATAACATGCCTAACACTCGAGACCACAGAAATCAAAAAGCCCTTTGGTCTCTGACAATAACTTAATGCCCCTTTTTGTCACGAAGACACTGGAAAAAAAAGACATTTGAAGGCCAAGTTGTTTCATTGTAAGATATATAGTTTTATAGCAGATGTGTCAAGTATATTGAATTGTCTTATTGTGGTTGCATCATTATATTAGCATAAAAGGACGAAAAAACCAACACTGAAGATTAATGAATGTTCTCTTTCCTTGCTTTTTATACATTAAACTAGAAAGAAACACATTTTCTGTACAAAAAAGAAGAAAATATATAAAAATGCTATTAAATGCTTGGGACACTGAAATATCTTCATTTAAATTCTGACCCAAAGTCAGTTCAAAACATTCCAAGACTTTAATTGATTTTGGTGGGATTTGGATCGAAATTTACTTCTGAATAATACAGAGGTAAAGAACCTCAAGTGAAACTTACTGCATTTCTTTTTGTTTTAAGCTTTTACATGGCTGAACAAATAGTGTTTAAAAAAGTATTCAACCTTGTATTAAACATGCTTAGAGATGAAAGAAGGCTTGGAACTAACTCTAAGTATGCAACAAACTGAACAAGGCAAATGTATCTCTAAAATCTGTGAACAAAGTCATAGAACTATCTTTATCTTTATCTTGGTGTGAAATACAGAGGCAGTATGAGGTGTATAATTAATTAAGGCAATGGAGAGTTACCTAAGGACATACTGTAGGCAATGTCATGTAAATAACAAGCACAAGAAAGACATTTTTTACTGTGATTTGTAAAAGAGCATAGAGATAAGACAGAAATATTTTTAAAATTTCTACAAAAAAAAAACCCATATCAGAATTCCTCTCTTTTCAGGATTCACATTGATTTATTAATATTTTGGTTCCTTTTTGGTTGTTTTGAAACTCCCTTTTGAAAACCTTTTTCTGAGCAAATACGCTGCACAAACATTCAGTTGCCATGAAAATAATCTAATTAAAAACCTTTGCATAAACATTTGATTTTTGTGAGTTAACTCTGGTTCCAGATGCACAGACACATGTTCTGACCTGCCACAGTCAGTCTTGCCTTTCTGACCCTGTATTGCTTTTCCCCGTTCCTTTCCAGAAGTGCCACTGACAAATCACTACTGCTCAGCATGCTGAAGAAAAGTCAACTTTCTCACCATGCTTTCTTGCTCATGATCACCCTGGTAAAGTGTGCATTAGATTGCAATCACTCCCATCTATTACCTTATCTATAGCATTTCTCAGACTGGGAAGGTAACAATCCTTTTATTGTGATATTTTCCTTATTTAAGCTTAATATCTGGAACCACTCTTCCTTTTATGAGAGGCAATTGAAAGCAACTCAGGAATTAATATGAACATGCATTAAAGCAGGAGGAATGTCATTTTTTGAGGTATATATCAGGTGATATATGTCAATTATGGTAAGCATTTCCTTCAAGGGAAAGAAAAAGCAATATCAGTAGTGAAGTAGTCCATATAGAAAATCTATTTGTTTGATATTGCTGGGTAAACTCTCTGTATGTGCATACACATTGCGATGATCTTGCTTATTTTTGCTGAAAAGTTGTAGAAGATAAGCATCCAGGTTTTTTGGAGATGTATTATATTGATAAGTAAGCTTTTGAAGGTACCAACTGTTTTTTCTAATTTTCTATCTTTTTATTTTTATTTCTTTTTAATAGTTCTGACACATGGGATGGACTGGAACTTTCACTTTGACTCCTTTTGTTGTACTATCAAATCCCTCAGGTAATCATCCTAGACTCTGTAGACGAAGTTTACATTGGGAAATAGTAAGCGTTTTCAGGGTGAGATTTCATCTGATGTACTTCTGAGTACAATATCAGAATGCATTTGCAGTTCATCTTGTTCTACTGTTGAACTCAGAAACACATGTGATCTACACAGTCATATGTTCCTCTATCCTTAAATAGATGCTCGATGGGGATACTGTCCAGTGGTTCTAAGCCTCGAGCAAGATATGAACATAATAATTACAGGGACCAAGTAGGCATGCAAGTCCCTCAGTGCTTCTAGAAGCCTCCATTTTCTTTCCCATGACCCTCATATTTAGCGAAATATAATTCACATTCACTTAAGAAACCAGTCTTTCTTTTTATGTCTTCTACTTTTGATCCCACTGAAGCGTCGGAAAAATAGTAATATGTCACTAGTAGAGTTTTCTTGTTACCAGTTCAGATTCGTTTCTTCAGCAGCACTTAAGCATCTGAATGCACATCCATTAGTCACCCTGAATTCATGTTAAAGTTGTGTTCTCCATTAACCCACAAAGCATTCTCATCTTTCCTCTGAACAAATGTTATTAGACAGAGTTGCAGAAAACATGCCTCAAGTACACCGTCCATAGTAACAGAGTCTGCACTCCTAACACTTCTTATGTTCTCAGTGGCTATATGTCACAGGGAAAACACAAATCACAAATCTTTTCTAAAAGTCAATTGCACACTTGCCTGAGAAGAAAGCAAGAAGAAATTCTATCTGTGCAAAAGCATGAGGGTCACTGTGCCAAAAGTCTTTCAGATACTTTCAGTAGGTAAATTACTTGAGAAAGGGTGGGAGATTTTCATAAAGCTATAGCCACCAGTGTCATTTAGGAAAAAGAAGTTCATTAAGAGTTTGCACAAGAAATTATAATTATTGGTAGGTATTACCAACATTATGTGAGTAATGAACCAAAAAAATAGCATGATTCCTCCATTGACACTGTAATGAACACAGCTTAGAATCTTCTCAAAGAATTTGGTAATGTATTCAGTCCACCTAATGTATGCCATATATATAGAAACATAGGTCACCCATTCATGTCTAGGTGTTAGTGGTGGGCTGCAGGGTGGCCTCTGTGAGGAGAGGCCAGGGCAGCCCCATGCCAGACACAGCTGATTACAGCCAGCTCCAACTGACCCACCACAAGGCAAAGCTGAGCCCTGCAGACACAGTGGTGGCACCTCAGGGAACACATATTTAAGAAAGGGCAGAAAATGCTTGAGGAAGAGGAGACAGAAGAGTCAGGAGCGAAGTTGAGTCTGGGAAGAAAGCAGGGCAAGGGGGAAGGTAGTTATGCTTTTGTTTCTCACTGTCCTATGTAATTATTTGGCAATAAATTAAATTCATCTTCCCCGAGTAAAGTCTGTTTTGCCTGGGACAGTAATTGGTATTCGGTCTTCCTATCCTTATCTCAACCCGTGAGCTTTTTTATCTTATTTTTTCTCCCTGTCCTTTTGAGAGGAGGAATGAGAGAGTGGCTGGGTGGGCACCTGGCAGCCAGTCATGGTCAACCTACTGCACATTCTCACTAGAGTGGAAGTAAAATGTACAAAACAAGCTTATTCTTTGCAGGAAAGTGTATTGAGACATAAAATCTAGCAAATAAAACAAACACAGGAATGAATCACTATTAATATCCTTTATTTACCTTTTTTTTTTTTCCTAAAGAATAAACCATAACAGAAGGTGTAATTTCCTCTATAAGTGATACTGGACTAACACACATGCTATTTATTTTGCATGTTTATAAGTATTTTCTCCCTTTCCCATTTATAAAATACTGCAGTAGTTCTTTCTGTTCCCTCCATTTGTTTCCTACTGCAATATCACTTTTATGTTTCCTTACATCACTCTTTCTATTTAATAAGGACTATTATCATATATGAATATAAATTATATATTTATGAATAAAGCCCAAAAGATTATGAGTAAAGGAAGACAGCAATTCTGTATTTGTTTCTCAGTGCTGGATAGGTGGCAGATATGAAAACACTGCTTCGTGTCAATATGATAGCAATGAAAGGTTTGCAAAGAAGACATCAGAGTAGTGATATGCCAAGAAGGCACTTCAGTCTCAAAAAAGACACCAAAAGAACCATACAAAGATTAAAGACATTTTGAATATAAACAAGTTTATTACTGAAGTATCAATTATTGCATACATCAAAACAACTAAATAAGGGTTACAGTACAAATGGTAACATCAAAGCAAAAGATAACTCTCATTTTGGTTGAATACTAGTGTGAAAACACATTTTGATGGAGTCTGTTTATCAGTTCCTGGGCTTTCTTCTATGAAGCTGCTTTATCCCCCACAGCAATAGCTGCTGAGTGTCACAAATATTTTGTGTGATGTCTTACTCAAGATGGAGAAGAAAGGTATGCGCAGAACCACGTGCCTCTGTAAAATGACAAATTGCTTGTTATTGGAACAATTGTAATATAATGTGTATGTATGTAAAAAGTATATATGTGTGCATTTGTGCATATGTTTGCATACATATATGCAATACATGTATGCCTATGCACAAATTTTAATTCAAAAATCTTACTTTGAAGACAGATATGAAGACACAGTGCTCACTTCAAAAAATGTACATTCTGAATACCAGATTGGAAATCCCTTTATGAGTGTGAGTACCATGCACATAACCCATCCCTTTAATCTCAACAGAAATGCCTGTGTGTCTAACCATACTCCAAGTAAATCAAGACTTGGCTGCACTGCATTAAGCATGCACTTGTCATGTAATCTGTGTTACAATTTATAGGAAAGGGAATGTAGTTTTGATATTTTTTTTTAGTCTTTGTCAAGACAAAAAATTTAAATTAAAAAGATAAATTATATTGCCAGTATAGGTTATGCTGAAAAACTTTTTTGTCTAAAACAAATTGTTAAGTACTTTTCATGTATGATAACACATGGACTACCAGAGGCAATTTTCTATACCTATGCTGCCTTTCTTCCTCCTCATATTCAGATTACATTCTATATAATGTGATTAGATTGCATTATGTGGAAAAAATACCTTCAATTAAAGTAAAATAAAATTGGTATTGATCAACAAACAGGGACCTGGTAATCAATCAAAAGATAAAAGGAATGAAGAGTAGCATTTGTTAACATACATAGGTTATAAATTTCTTGGATTTTCTTTCTCCTTCATCCCATAGTGGTTGCACATAAATAGTCCCTAGACTTAACCAAACTTTGCAAGTTCACTGATTTTCTTTTCTAAGACAGACATCTTTCCACTGATCATGCTGTTTATTTCTGTGCCTGTTCTCATGTGTATTCATGTCCTTAAATGACAAAATGGTACCATATGCAATGACATCTGTGCCAAAGACATCCATATTTTAGAGGCTAAAGTGAGTTGATGCAAATTTCTATTTAGCCCAATTCTGGCACTGTCCTTAGCTGATAAAATTTGTGGAAGGTAGATGTTTGTTGACTGGTAGTTCTGTGAATTTATTCTTTTAATACCCCATTATAGAGATATGAGAGTTGTGATACATAGAGTTGTGACAGCATTTCCATATTTTTACTTTTCGTTCCAGTATGTATCTTGTCTTATCCCTCATAAGTATCCTCATATTAGTGCCCATTTTGTTTGTGTCGTTGAATTCATGGTCTCTAGAAAATATTGAGATAGGAGAGGATAAACCTGTCAGAAAAAAGCCAAACAATCATTAAATCTGTCTAATGGGACAGATTTAATGTATCAAAGGGAATAAAATAGGGAGAATGCCCATTCTGTGGGCATTACACTAAGTAACTGCAATTTGAAAGTCAAAGTTTTTAAGCTCACTGATTCTAGTTCTGTCTAAATTGGTGTGTAATTTTGAGCAACTCAGAAGACAGCTGAGTGTTGATATTTATAAAACCAAGACAACACTATTCATAAGCGTACGTGATAGTCATATAATGTTTTAACTAAGTATTTAATATATTTCAAATGCTTTGAGAGTCTACAGGATAATTTCTATTTTTATGGAAGTTTTGGATCCATATTTATTTACTCCATATTTGTGATTTTTTCTCTAATTTTGAACTTAGAATTACCCTATTACAGAATATAAAGAGATTTTATCATTTTATACTGTACAGCTATTTGGAAATATTTTAAGATGGGGATTCAAAAGTCCTACATAAGTATCCAGCAATTAGAAAAGGAAACTATTTAAAAATAATTTGGGAATAGTGCATATGCTATTGTTCCTCTTTTGATAAGAAGATTGCCTTTACGAAGTGGGAAAAAGCTCAGTTTTAAGGATTTCCCATATTTCCTCACAAGCAGTAATTTTAATAATGGATAGTATTAATTTATCTTTTTATTACTTTGGAGCAACTGTGATACTCAGTAACTGTCTGAAAACATTAGTTTTCCATATAAAGGACCCCTAAATCATATTAAGATATGATAAACATATGCAGCTGTAATTGAACATCTTGAAAATAGTTTGCAAAAAGAACAGACCTTGCTCCTGATGCTATCCTTATAGCATTGCCTTTATTGTTTTCAAGATAAAATCTGTTTCTTACATTATAGTGCACCAATTGCATTTAGTTTGTACAACTGAAAGAAGGCTATAGTAACATTTATTAAAATAGCTAACAAATACAAAAAAAAAAAAGATACTGCCTACTTCAGTATGATGGTACTTCAATACTGCTATTTGGAAAAAAAAGACACTATTAATTTCTATAATAATATTATATTACTTTAAGTTACTTTCAATGCAAAACTGATTTGCATTAAATGTACTTTTAAATAACAAGATCAGTATAGCAAAAGCAAACAGAGCAAGAAAGGTGTAAAACATTGTGGTGTTATTTAATACCAAAACCACTGAGAACAATGAATATTTATAAGTTTTCCAGTACATTTTTTCCACTGATAAATAATTAAATGCTTTCTATATAACATATTTCCTTGTGAAAAACAACAGCAATAAAATCGAACCAAAAACCCCACAACAACTAAAGAAGGCAAAATAACTTTGGCTATGATCATTCCACATACGTTTGAGGTCTAAACACTATTTCCCCTTTTTTGGGTAAGATTTCACTAGAGTTCAGAAATCTCATAGTATTCTCCCTGTCTTACCTGTTACTCCTTAACACCTAAGTTTCCTGCCTAAGCTTAAAGTGCCTAATTACAGAATCTATTTTAAAAAAAACAAACAAACAAAAAAAAATCACAAAACAAACAATTGAACAAAAAAACCCAACCAACCAAAACCTATCATTCTAGCCTTCTAGTGCAATCAGGGGTGAGAGACAGGAACCTTCAGAAGCTTTGCCAGTATAAAATCTGAATTACCTTCTGAAAGTGTTAGGCCTTTTCCATTCACTGCTAAGAAACCTAACATAATAATTCTCTAAACTTAGTTGCTGTACATAAGCATATAAAGTTAGATGGGATTAGTCTAGTCTTGCCTTGACAGTGAAGTCATCACTCCGGTCTATTCCATTGTTTTTTCAAATTAATTAAATTTCTGTAATGTAGAAGAATATTGAATAAAATTTGTTAGCTCTGTTTTATTGGGAGGATCAGACCTCTCTTACGGGCTGTTATTGCACAAACCATAACATCCATGCCAGAGTAGCCATATTTTTCAGTGTTCTTTTTGGAAAGAAATAAATCAGAAACCAAAACATGTTTGTTTATGGTACTGTATATTCACAAATAAGATTAATTATTCCCAACTCTCAGTCCCCAAATGCCAGCTTTCATATACTGTATTTTAAATTACATTTCGACAAATGAATTCGATTTGCATTTTTTATTTCCAAGTGTGCTTTTTTCTGACTATTGTACAGTGATAATTATTCCCACCACATTGGTATGGAACTTTGCAACATGTAAATAGCCAAAACATCTTTACTCATCATGCTAAGCATCAGCTCTTGCATTATTAAGTCTGCATTTTAGTTGCCTGTAAAGCATCTGTAGTGGGATAGAGCTGGAAAGGAAATATCATCAGATGTAAGATCCCTGCCCAGCAATCAACTCTGTATGCATACACCCTCAAGGAGTTCTATCAAAGTAAATGGATCATCACGTGTTTTAGTTGAAGCACCTTCTTGAGTATGCTCATGGTTAAGTATACTTATACTAAGCTTATCTACTGGACTGAGGCCCAATAACATTTAAGGGATCAAGGTCATAATGATTCTATAGACTATAACAGAAAAGCTAAAAATCCTGTCTAGTCTATGTTTTGCTGCATGAAGGCAAATGAAGGGGAGAGAGTGGTAATTTGCATCAAAACTGTAGCAAGTCTTTCTTCTTTGGAAAAAGCTAAAAAAGGCTTCTTTTTAAGAGCTTTAAAAAGATTTTTTATCTCCTTCTGATAGAGGTTAAAATGTCTAGTTCAGAAATAATTTCCTGAACAATTTACATTTGTATCATAATCAGAAATTATTACCCCTCAGTTGTGATTACAGGAATGTTACAAAGGTAAGGATCTGCAGAAACAACTGCAGGCTTTTACCAGGAAGCTGTAAGCCTTCATTTTATGTAGTCATTGAGAATGCGGCTTAATTGATTCCTCCTCCTTGTTGTCATTGTTTTCAAATACACATAGCTCTGAGAAAGATTTCTGACTTTAACAGTAGAAGTAATTGTTGAGCTGACAAGTAAGAGAAAAAGACAAAGTCTTATTCTGTGGGGGAAAAATATCATTTTGTCTGAGGTCAAGCTTCTAAAGAAATTGGCTGTGTCAAGATTTTTAGTGAATGATGAACTCAAAACCAAAAAGAAGGGTGTACAGAAAAAATAAATTTGGTCCACAGTGGCACATTTGGGAAATCAGTGGCTATTCTACAGTTCATGTGTTTGGACTGAAAAGTTTAATATAACACTGTGTTTCAGTGTTTGTTTTTTCAGCCAATATTTTTTTTAAAGTACAGCAAATGGCAAAAGGATGAACTTCTTCCTCTGTTGAACATTGCCAATTCCATTAGGTTTTGAACTTATTGATACAATCTGGACTCAGGCACCTGAAGTGAGACTGGAAGCCATATATGGACCCACAATATAAATGAATTAAACAGTATTTAGAAAAAAATGGAGACATGAAAACCTCAGTTCTGTTATCCATACAGAAATGCATTTTTTAAAAAATCACCACTTTCTACAACTACGCATGTGTGTCTGCAGGCTGTAAATGAGTGCAAACTAGTTGAAATTTATGTTTTCAAGGAATTAGTTTTAGTTAAAGCCATTATGTGATTGAATCAACTGAAACCTTCATTTTGAAAAGGGGAAAAGAATATTTGCCTTGATGAAATTTGCTTAACTTCAATCTGGGGATAATTTATAAATTACAACTTTTGTAACATATTGTATAAGGATTTCAACTAGTTCAGCTAGGCTAACAGCTGAAATTAAGGCTATTTCTATGTATAAATAAGAAGATTCACCTACACACTACATATTTATATTTTTAAAAACAAATTGCACTCTAAAACCATAAAGTCTATCCATAATTACATACCAGTCCTCACAATTCACTCTAATTTCTGTATTTTTTTCATTTAAGGGAATACAGTCTGTACATTGAAAAGTCTAAAGTAAAGAATCATGAGCAATAAACAAAGGAGCTCATTTAAAAACATCTTTCATCCTGGGTTCTCCTTGAATTTTTTTAATTATTTTTATGCTTGCCCAGCAATCAAACCTCATTCTTTATAAATATGATCTACTGAAAGAACAGGAGGGTATTCCAGCCCAGTCTTACAAACAATAATGTAGAAAGTTATACCTGTTCTGTAGTTTATAAAAAAGATGTTTAAAAAGAAACAACTGGTCTTCATACTCTGTATAGGCATGAGCTTTTTCTGGTATTTCACAGCAATATAAAAATGGTTAAATGTTAATTC
>JAOXJK010000001.1:170523796-170534575 GCA_025774025.1 Xenus cinereus
ATGTGATGATTTAAAATTTATTTGTTCTAAAACTGCATTGATAGGTAATTCTTTATCTTGTTCCTATTCTGCCAGATTTTTATTTATTATGATTTGATAAGTTATCCTCACTTCCCTTCCTTCATTCACTAGTTTTCTTTCCCCTTTTCAATGACGCAGAGTATTCTGCATTTTTTACACAGTTCCCATAATTAGACTCGTGCAGCACTTCTCTACAACTGAAGTGCTTATTTTTATGCTGGCTCTAGGAAGAGAGTCCCAGGAGTAGGATAGAGCAGAAATGATCTTTTCTCCACTCTCTGCATATCCATATAGTAGAAAAATGGCATAATAAAAGTAGCCGCAGTTCCCTTACTGCCTTGTGGCGCATGACATCAGACCACTTCAGAAAGAAACGCATCTAATGTTTATTCATTTGATATTTACTAAATGAATTTTGTGAGATCTAAGAAAGAAAATATAACCTGTTGGCCAGAGTCTTGGGTACACTATTAGTAACGCTTGTACCTGAGCAAAAGACACAGCAGATTTGAGATTCTTCTTCAAACAAATTCTTCTTCTATTTTATGTCTTCACAGTTTGCTGAAAGCTTTATGTTTCCTACTAATATTTGTTAGGTATGGTATGTCCTTGCTTCTAAATCAGTTTTGGAGAGTGTGAATCAAAATTATTCCCCTTATTATTTTCCCATTCTGATAAGGAGATGAAGAGAATTAGGGAGAGTGTTAGAAGTACTCTTACTTCTTAGTACTTAGAAGAAAGTGATAGAATTCTACAAAATCAGGGTGGGAAAGAGAAATAGAAAGTTATCTGGAAAGGCATCTGCTTAAGAAGCAGTACCTCGAGCAGAACAGAAAAACAAAAAAGCTAATTAACAAAACAACCCCACCTAAAAAAAAATCACACAGACCTCAGTATACTTTATATGAAGCTCCTTACTATGCAAGAAATACTTTTTTTCCAGTATACTTCCACTTAAAAATTAAATTTAAATACCCTCTTGAGAAAGGGCATATTCCGAAAGTCCACGGTTCATCTAGCCTCATAATATATTATTCAAACAAAAGAATATTAATAGGAAAAGCTGGATTAACTTTTCTTCAGAGTACTTTCAGTACAAAAAAAAAGAAGAAAGATCTTGGAATCATAGAACAGTCTAGGTTGGAAGGGACCTGGAAAGATCAACTATATGGTCCAAACTCTCTTGGAAGAAGGAGCTTACTGTATCATATGCCCAAAGCTTATTGTATTATAGGCAGAAAAGGAGTGCTCTTTGAAACCTTTGGAAGGTCTTCAACCAAAGGATACTATAAAAAGGATCCACTGAGAGGGTATCTCCTATAGTCCAATAGAGAATTTCCTGCTTTTTCTAATTTTACAGTGCAGTTTGGTTCAGTCAACTTCTGAGGTCCTTCTAAAGAGACATAGCTTGGATGGACAATTTATATGCATCACTCTCACATTTGCAAACATGAATATATTCATGTTTCAATTCAGCTACTTACACAGTAGCATTTTGCACCATTCGAGAGGCCCCGCAGTATGTGAGGCAGCCACCTGGGACTTGTAGATATGATTCAAGTACATCAGGAAATCCAGGCTCTCCTGAAATGGAAAGTGGGGGACAGGCAGGATGGAATCGTTGAAACATGAAGATCTTTATTGACATGTTTCTGTTTTCTTCTTTTTCACCTATGTAGAAAAAAAAAAAAAGGAAAAAAAAAAAAAGGAAGAAAAACCGCGATCTCCCCCAAAAGCTGAGAAAATCTGAGAAATTAATAATGCTAATAAAATGTAAGCTCATTCTTGTGAGCTATGTGCAACAGGTAGTCTGGCTGCCATATGTAAATAGAAATGTAAGCTTCAAAGTTAGTACTTTGGTTTTATAGATGTCTACTATATTAGTTTACAATGTTTTGTTTGCTATTTTATTTAAAAATATTCTTCCTCACCTTCTGGCTTCTCACTATCAAACTGAACTTCATTAGTTAAGAGATGAAATCAAAATATATCAAAACCATTGTTTTCTGGGGACTGGGACAGTTCTGCATTCTGACCATTTGGAAAAAGTCATTAGCTGTTTTAAATCAAATACAGTGTGCAAGATGTGTGGTAATTTCCTTCAAATGAGTCCAAATGACCATTAGGCATATATATATGCAATATTTTGAGCATGCTACTGTGCTTTTCACACTACTTTTCTCATTATTGTTGTTATAATTAATTCTTAGAGGTTTTAAATTTGACAAAAGTACTTTGAAAAAGTTGAAGTGCCATAAAACTGACTTCCAATAATATAAAACTTAAAAGAGAAAAACAAGATTATAAAAGTGAAATAACTGTACTAAAAGTTCCTAAAGCTTACAAACATAGCTCAAATCTGCTTTAAAAAAAATACCCCAGATAAGAATCTAATAACAAAATGCACACATAACACCTAATTAGTACAAAATCACTTTGAAACATTTATTTGCACTGTCTAAAAGAAAACATTTTGTCCAGTTATTTGGCTGGCCTAAAATCATTAAAATCAAGACATTTTTGACAATTCACACAGTTTGGAATCTGCCTTGCCATTATAAATATTGATTTTGATAAAACACTAGGTACATAAGTATTTATAACTTTATCTTCATTGTAATTTTCTCAGTCTAAAAGTAGATATTAGGCATAGACCTCTTTAGACCACTTTTAATCTTTTACTTAGTTTAATGAAACTGCATTTTTTTACTACAGTAGTAAGGAGTTGGGAAGCTTTCAGATACTTTCATTCTCTTTGCTTTTAAAAAAACATACAAACTCCAGGGCACGTTATCATGCTGCTACTTAACTTCTGCTATGTTGCAGTAACATCTTTCACAGTCAGACCTTGAAAATGGTCATTCACGCTTTTGTTATTTCAAGATTAGATTATTGCAATTCCCTACTGGCTGCCTGCCCAATAGGATGCTGCGTAAACTCCAGCTGGTTCAGAAAGCAGTTGCCAGGTTTTTCTTGTGAAAGGGACAATCCAAGCGCATTTCACCCTTTTTGAAATCTTTGCCCAGATTGCTGGTTAAACGGCATATCAGTTATCAGAGAGTCCTTCCCATTTAGCAGCAGAAACATGACTTTGACCTAATGCACTTTATCAATATGTTATTTTAAGCCCATGTCTATGAAACAAGACCCAATAAGGAAAACATTTAGGTTGTCCCAAGGTCATCTTATAAATTGTAGTGAGGTCCTATGCAGTATCAGTTGCACTATTTTTCCCACTTAATGGGAATGATCCTGAGTTTTGCTATAGATTTTTATATAGAATTACTCAGTTGAGTCAATGAAATGTCATGGGGTTTCACCGGCTGAGCATCTGGTCCTTGATTTCAATATACTTTTTAACAGCCTTATGTGTTTGATTGAAATAATTACAAAGTCAGAGGGTTTTGCTATTTTCTCTCAGGTTTATGTTCTAATGCGTACTTTGTACTGAGACTGCATTTGGATGGTTCGTGTTTGTCACAGAACAAATTCTCAAAGATAAATATGAATTCAAAAGGGGAAAATCTGTTGACTTTCTCTCTTGTAGCTTACACAGTTTGACATAGTTTTCACTTTTTTCAAATTGAATAAAACTCACTTCAGAAAAAATTAAATGTTACTAAAATTGCATTAAAACATACAAAAAATGAAGACAGACACACTCAGTAATTAAGAAACAAAGTAATTCCAATAAACATGAATTATATTTTTTAAATGGGTGAAATGTGATTAAATTATTAGCCTTATCTACATAAATCAATAAGCTACTAATTTCTTAAACTCTACTTCTTACAAAAGTCACACATAGTGAAGAACTGTTTTTAATTCTGATTTGTTTTCTTTTTTATGGGCAGGAGTGGATTAGCAGTAAATACAAGGAAGAAACTAGTGCCCATGGGAACCCCTTAGTTTCAGGAGATGCTTCGCAGACACAAGGCATTGTCACCTTTAGCAGCAGTTTGTAAGATTCTGCACATTGAAGGCTGCAGGTCTTTTCAGAGCCAATTTTTCAAAAGGACTGAACTTCCTAGCAGAGGTGACTGGTGTGATTTCCAGAAATCCGTAAAGATGTTAAGGGCAGCTTACAGAAAGGAACTGAAAAGCTTGTCTATGCTCCCGAAACCATCAGTTACAGGAAATGGTCACTAACTCTAAGTCAAATGATTTGGAACGGTTCATGTTCTCATGGCTTTAGCATGGGGTCTCCTAGTGCAGGCCGGTTGCATTCACAGCCTTGCACATCACAGGTTTCCTATGGGCCCAGCATGCAGATACTATGGCTTCATTATTACTATTTTTTAATCTTTTCAGAGCCTGCAATTTCAGTTGTAATGACAGTCAGGACTTCACAGCCCCCAGAAGAGTGGCATCACAAAGCATGCTATCTCAGCTGGACAACTGAAGAGTAGCTATGAATTTGTGCATGTTTTGTACTGAATTTCTTTTGAAGTGTACATGAAACATGTCATACATCATATCAGACCTCATTGTGGACCTGCACTCATGGTCCCAGTTTTTAAAAATTTTAGTTTCTGAGATATCGAGATCATTCAGAAAAGTTTTTTGATTTTGTGGGGGTTTGGGGGCTTTTTTTTTCCTTTTCTCTCTCTCTTTTAAAAAAAAAGAAAAAAAATAGATTATTTATGAACTAATATTTATTTGCTCAGTTTCCTGGTCAGGATGTCTGATGTTGATATTTCTTTAAATTTCTATGGCTCCCAAAAACTTCCCTTTTCTTTGTGATGGTCTGCTTTCCTCCAATTAGTCTGGGAAAAAAATAAAAAAGGGGCTCCCTGTGAGCACTTCATTTTGTTTATGTTGTGATTAGCAAGGAAGTCTTTCCAAAGATTATACTTGTTTGTTTCAAAACAGATTTTTAAAGACAAAACCTCAGCAATAAATTAAAATGACACTCTTACACAGTTCATTGCATGCTATTACAATATCTTGCACTGCTGGTTTACAAAATCTCAGATACTAAATACATATTCAAAAGGGGACAAAGTAGATTGTTGATTCTTGTCAACAAGGCAAGACATAAGAAAATATACATAAGAAATGATACATACTGCTAATAGCATTCATTTCTCTAGGCAAATTACGGGTATCAGAGTTTTATTTACATCCCATGAAACTCCCATTCTATTTAATATTCCACAATAAATTACACCATGTTCTTCTGTAGGATTATTATAGTGAATTTGAATTAGAGAAATGAGAAGGCTTTTCACTATTTCTTGCATACGGGCAGTAGGGAATAGAGAATCTCTTATGTTATTCCCTGCTGGCAGGAAAGATGAAATTTGATGAAATTTCTTTCTTTTCTTTTTTTTTTTTTTTCTTTTTCTGAGGAGGGCAAGGGAGAGATGATGCACTACTTTCTGTATTTCTCAATAATTTAAACAAAAAATGTGTTTTATTGTTGATGAAAGGAAAAAACAGAATTTCTACTAAAGGCTAATAATTGTTACTTAATTAGGCAAAGGAAAATACTTAATTGAAGACAAAATGAGAACAAAACATAGTATGGAAATGCTATGCTTACTAGAAACAACAGAATTGGTAAATGCACAGTGCACTTTTTAAAATACTCTGTGTGTGCATGTCTCTTTGCTACATACTGTATCCAGAGAATTTTACAAATGCATAGTGTTTTTTTCTAGCATTCTGTAATGGTGTGTGTATATATATATATTATATTATAGCATTTATTCAGTTAGTAGTGGTAAGTCTATCTAAGGATGACACCCAAAATATGACCTAGTATGCAGAATATTTCTGATTGAAATTAGGACAGCAATATGTCACTAAAACCACAGAAAGGATAGATTTTGTATATTTTCAGTGGTGGAAATATGGATTATCAAATAGCATAAACCCAGATAGATTATGCTGAACAGATAGTTTGTTCTCCTGCTTGCAGTTTTTGATAGCTAAAGTGCAATTTTCTTCTGAAAGGGCTTAGCTATTTATTTGTTTAATTAGATGACTATCTGAAAAATTTAAGTTCAAATGTTGTCTTAAAACTTGTTTTTGTAAGCTGAAATATATTTTCAGTTAATTTGTTTTCTGTGTCCTTCAATAAATTAGGGTATTAGAGCAGTGCAGTAGGAAACAGTAAATGAGACATTGGATCTGTTTTCTTGCTGTATTTTCAAAGCAGTCATTTTCCATGTATTCTGAGTTACTTTTGGTTCTTCCTGAAATATATTCTCAAATTCAGGTTCCTTTATGGTGCTGAATTCAGGAACAAGTAAGACTTCAGGCCTTGTGGAAGAAATCAGACTCGATGATCACAGTAGTCCTTTTAGCCTTCAAATGTCTTGTTTTCTGAAAAAACAGAAACAATAAAAGTAGAACTATTTAAATATGTATATTTCTTGCAAGCCTATTGAATGGAACTTGATGAAATTAAGTCTTGTCATTCTTCTGGTGTATCTCATCGAAATTCAATGAATGACATGTTACTTAAAACTCATTTCACTGGTAAGAATAATAAGGTTCAGGTTGAAGCGTATCTAAATCGTCAGTATGTATATATAGGTGTCCAATTTTGTGAAAATATATAGAAAGAGATTTATAATAACACACAACATATCATGAAAATTACTGCAGCTGTTCTCAGCTGGTATGAAGCAGCAGTGAGCATTTGAAGACAATCAACCATTATCACCAGTTTGGGTTCTGGACAGTTATGTTCAATGTTTGTTACACCTCTCTCTCTCCCTCCCCACTGTCTCTCTCTGCCTAGCCATCCCTGGGGGGCAATCTGGAAAGATGACATTTTTCATTAAGGAAATTTCTTTCATCCAGACAACATAAAACAAAGAAACACTTTTTAAACACATTTTTATATCCAACATTAGGTGTAATCCTCCCCGCCCCCAAAAAGGAGAAAGAAATAAAAATCAGAATATATCTTTTAGACTGGAGTTTTCATTGCCAGTCTGGAATTTGGACATCTTCACTGTCTACTCTTGTGTAGAATTAAATACTCATGGGTCAGTCATAGAGGATAAATCTTCAACACACACATAACTGAATGCCAACTGAGGTTTCTTTCTCTATTTGTTTTTTTTTTTTTTGTCATTAACAACTCAGAAAAATAAAGCTTTCTTGACTGGGAGGTGAGATGTTTGTCTTTGTTGAGAGGAATTTCATTGTTCTGGAGTATTTTCTTCCCCAAGAGTTAGTGAATTAAGTTTAAAGAAATTAATTCAGCTCTGGATTATTTACTATCTTCCATCTAGCAATTAAATAATGTATAGGACTATAACTGAAATGATGCCACATCCTTGCCACCTTGTACTAGGAAACCTAATCTCATTTTTACCATTAATTGCTCTCTGAAACCTGTTATTTTCAATATTCTAAAACAGGTCTTCTCTGCCCAAGGTAGCTAATTAGGGTATCTAGATACTGCATACATGCAGAAGACTATTGAATAATACATGAAGATTGACTGAAGTCAATTTCTTTACATTTTTATCTTTTATTCATTAGGAATTTTCAGAAAAACAGGGTTTGCTAAGGCAAAAATAAAATACCACCATACTTAGAGTCTTTCATAGTAGAGTTTAAAATGTTGTGAAGTAGCAGTGGCTAGATCTGAATATCTGGAAAGCTAAAAAGCATATACTATCAAACATTTGTATTAGTTGTACCAGCAACTGGACATGCAGTCTTCACATTATGATACACTGATTTTTTACCAATATCATTAGCCGTCTTTGTGATATATTCCTTCACAATGCAGATCATTTGTCTACAAGAAATTAAGGGAAGTAAAATAGAAATGATTTTGGCTTAATTTTAAAAATGATCTTTTTTTCTTTTTTTGTTTTTATTTGGCAAAAAGGAACCTTAGATTTTTGAAGTGCTTCTCAAGGAGTTTCGCAGCATTTTATGTCTTTGAGCCGTTAGTATTATTAAGACATACTCTGTTTACATTAAGCCTTTCGATTAGCTGAGTGTAGCCAACAGAAAAGAGTTTTGCTGGTTTGGAAACACATTGTGAAAGACTTAGAATTTAAGCACAACTATTTCTCACATAACATAAAGTTCTCACCTTTAAGAAAGCCAACTTATGCTTCCTAGTCTGCACCCACAGAGAACTCAGTCCTGCATTTGAGAGGTGAGCCACAGCAATGCAGTTTAGCACTAAGCAGCAAACATTAAATCAACCTTTTTGGACATATTCAGCATGTTACATTTCAAGCAAAGTTTTAAGGTGTTGACTGTTTAAAACTTCTGCAAAGAGACTGTACTTATATCAGCAGGTTTAACCGCAAGTAGAGGTTCCAGATTTATCAGTAACTGTGGTGAATATGGAACAGATTTATTGTCCACTATTATTTCCAGAAAGTTTCTGGGCAGAGTGGTATGAGAAGGAAGGCGCAGAGATAGGCTGTTAATGTGCCCTCCGAGATAGGACTCAGCCTTAGAAATGAAGCACGCTCTTCCACTGTTTTTAAAATGCTGTTTGAAAACAACGCTCTCTGTTAGCTGTTGATGGCACACTCTCCTCTATGCAGAAGTTTCTGTATCTCATCTCAGGGGTAAAGAAGAAACTATTAAAAACAAAGAGTGTGTCTCTGCTGTTTGTAATGGCCTCGCACAAACTTTTAAGTGGGAAACACTGTATATCTATTTATTATTGTATTCTGTTGTTGCAAGCATCCTTCTAACCAGTAGTTTCACATCACAGTATCAAAATTTAGGGCCCTTATAGCAATGAACTGTTCATTAATTAAAATCAGCTGTATTAATTACTAAATAAAATTGAGACCTATTTCAAAACTGATGACATATTGCAACCTATATTGAGAAAGTAATTATCTAACAGAATATTTATATTACTGAGCAAAAATATATTTTCAATATCTTATAATGTTTCTCTAACAGACGGGGAATGTGGGAGGATGAATCGACAATCCTAATTTTCACTTATGTTAAAGGTATCTCTATAAAATTATGGACTTTCAATTTGTGCCTAAGACTTGGTGTTTTGAAATACAGGGAAAAATATAAACTAGGGTTGAATATGTGTCATCTGGTGGATTTTTATACACCTAATTGCATTTCATAGTAACTGAAATCAAACAGCCAACCAAGCAAAACTATACAGAAAGAATATGTATATTTTATGAGATAAAATCACAGCTTATTAGAGCATTACTGTTGAACTTTCAAAGGCAAAGCAGATGTCCTAGGTGGTAATTTATTGTGACTGAGCATGAGGAGAGAAAGCCAAATCTCTTTCGCCAAATCTCTTTCACTGTAGCAATAATTCCTTTTTTATATGCTTTCCATGAAACAAGGACTGTAACTGTTCAAGAAAATTGTTTTTTATGTGTCTTCAAAGCTTCAAATTTTTTCTCCCATCCATGTATTTTTACTTTAATCAATCAGTTTTAATTAAGTCATTATGTACTATTACACATCATAAGGTGTTTCATATTTTTCTGCTGGTACACATGATACAGTGCATTGACCAAAGTTAACAGTTATAAAGTGCTTCTTGTTTGTTTTGTATGTTTGTTTGTTTGTTTGTTTGTTTTCTTGAGATTCAGACAGGAAAGCTCATTTGCAAAAAATTGCATGTTTTTTGTAAAATACAGAATATTTTTTCTATGAAATAAATACTTTTCTAGAGGTAACAAATGGAAAAGATCTGAAATATCAATTCATCAGTCTCACTTCCTGGGCAATACTGGTCTCTAGCACTGAGTTTTCTCTAATTTTGATGTCTAGTTTTAAAAGTGAAAAATAATGAGAAATTCTAGCTTTCCCACAAAACATAGGTTCATACATCTCTTTATCAAGAAGTGTTGAGTTTGGAGCTCATTCTAAGTTATCAGAAGCTTAATTTCAAGCTTGGTTTATAGAGATATGCCTATACCTGATATGATAATATCACTTCCTTAAAGTTAGTGGAAGGGGTTTTTTTGCCATTAACATGAGGAGGAATGAGCACTTGCTAGTCTTTACCCTCACTGTCATAATCAGGTCTTGTTTTCACAGTAAGTCACAATTGCTAGTCACCTAGATATTTTCTTGATGTTATTGATGTTCTTTTGGTTTTCACCTCTGACATTCACACTTAGCAGATTTCCCACACTAAACATTTGAAGTGTGGTTTTCCATCCCATCCCTTCTACTGTGCTACTTGAGCATTTGTAATGGAACCTGGTGATCCTGCAACTTCTTCTGCATTTGCACATTTCTATTCAAGCCAAAAAATAACCGATGAATTCTTTTGGTCATTTCTTACAGCTAACTCATGCCTAATTGGTTGTCAAAAATTCTAATCTCTTTCACCATTTCTTTTTTACAAAACTTCTGCCATCGAATATACATATTTTAATTTTGAGACTGTTTCCACCTGAATTCTGTTCTGTAATCTTCTTCCATATTTTTTATAATTTACCTATTCTCACTTGTAATTGTATCCTCTCCACGTATTTGTAATTATTTGTGTTAAAAAGAGTTGTGCAAAACCTGCAGAACACTGGAAAACCAAACATAAATGTGGCACGTTTGGGCAAGTTTCTGCACCATTTTATGTATATTTTTATATATTTTATATTTATTAAAAATAAATAAGAGGAAGAGTAAACTGTAAAGAGTAAACAGATTTGACAACAGATTACCCACCTCAAGTACTGTGTCCAGTTTTAGGCAAAAAAGACATCGAGGTGCTGGAGCGGGTCCAGAGAAGAGCAACAAAGATGGTGAGGGGTCTGGAGCACAAGTCTT
>JAOXJK010000001.1:170553214-170585403 GCA_025774025.1 Xenus cinereus
GACTTGTTCTCCAGACCCCTCACCAGCTTGGTGGCTCTCCTCTGGACACGCTCCAGCACTTCAATGTCCTTCTTGTATTGAGAGGCCCAGAACTGAACACAGTACCAATGCCGAGTACAGAGGGACAATGACTTCCCTACTCCTGCTGGCCACAATATTCCCTACATATTAAAACTGACTAATAAGTATTTCTGCAGAATCTCTCATTTCTTTCTGCTTTGTGATGCAAAAAGATTTGAGTGACAAATTCTAATTACCACCATCCAGTTTTCTATCTACTCATCAGTATTTACAAAAACTTTAATGTTTCTGTGGTTTCTATCTCAGGCATTGATTTTAATAGCATCATTTGTTCCATATCTTTACCACTCATCATATTAAAAATGTTCATAACTGCTCATGATTTTGCAGTAAATGAGAAAAAGTTTTAAAATCTTGACAGGCTTGCTTATCAGGTATAATACATTACAACAAAAGGAAATATTATGGAAAGACAACCTTAAGAACAGGTTTTCAGCACTGGGTTTATGAACAGGTTTGGTTTGAGATGCTCCTTGGAATACTTTACTTCCAATGATATGATCTTTTCTTCAGAAATAAATTTATCCCTCTTGCAGATATCTAAAGCTGTAATAATTACATTTTAAAAATTGTAACTTGGAAGTAGCAAAGGAATCATCACTGAAATCATCTTTGTGTCATATTCTTATCATAACTTTCACCTGTTTTCGCTATAAAGACCACATGATATCTGGGATCCAGAAATGTCATAGCACTAAAGCATATAATTTTGAGTTAAAGAGACAAAGCAAATCTCACTTTTTCCAATGTAAACTAAACTAAACAATACAAACTTGCAGATTAAAGAAAAAAAAAAAGAGATTGTTTCATTAGGAATTAATTTTTCTGTTCTCTTTCCTGATAAGCTCTCTTTCAGCACTAATTGGAGAAAAGTTATGATAATGGGTGACACAGAGGTATGCTTTCTAGTCAGAATTTAAAACATGCACGTTAAAAAAAGTTAAAAGTTAAATATGTGAAATATTATTTTCAGAAGACAAATTATAGATTAAATGTGCATGTGAACATTATGAATATCAACTTTACAATTTTAGTGTCTGGGGACAAGGAAATGAGTACAACAATGCTTATTCCACCTCTTTTTCCTGGCGCTTCTCTCTCTTCATTTTTGTCTCTTACACACATACACGCACATAAACACACAGTTCATATATTAATATAATCCAAAACACTGCTAAATTTTTTGTAAATGTGAACAATTAAATAAGCATCCATTCTTCCTAAAAATTACTATGTGAAGTTAGAAGTACAGTGTGTTTTATTAAACTGAAACACATTAGTGTTTTATTTCAGATCCAGCATGCTTGCAGTGCACAAATCACTCCCTTTCACATGAAACTAAACCAAAAAAGTGTTAAAGGAGTGAACTCTTGATGGGCACTGAGTTCACAGGACTGGGCTAAGACCAGTCCAAAGTAGTCTGCACCTCCCACCTCCTGCCTTATAGATAATTGTAGGATTCTTCCATCCAATAGTTTCACTCTTTTGGGTCACTTCATCTGCTAATATACAAATTGTCAATCCCCTGAGAGTTGATGGAGAGAGGCAGACAACTTTAGCAAATAATTCATAACTTACATCCACTATTTTTTTTCTCTCAAGAGACTTATGGAAACCTCAAAGCTCACAATAGGAATGGAGAACCCTAGTTTGATAGGAACCATGTTATCCACAGAACACATAAGCGCAGTGAGAAAAGAGAACACAAAGAAAGAAATATCCCAGAAAGCAAACACAAAATTTCTTTTTTTTTCCTCTCAGAATTGCAACAATACGTGCAATTTTTTCTGAGATAAATATTAAATTGAAGATTAAATTCAATATTAATAGCTAGCGCATTTTCTCCTTAGCAGGGAAACTATATATCTCCATACTCAGTAAGCTGAACACAGATCAATGGAAAATTTTACTGACTCTCTGCCAATATGTGAAAGAAAGAGATTAATGTCAGGCTTTATACTGTATTCCTTATTTTTTTAAGGAATTGTACCTACTGTCATGCATCATCACCCAACTTATAAGGTATTTACCAGATTTAACTTCTTTTTTAAATATCTTCATATATTCTTACGATTTAATTGTAGGAAAAAAACAATGTTGATTGTAAGTATAACTTAAAACAGTCCTCGAAGCTGCAGTATTGACTGCCCCTGGAGTCCTATACAATTTGGGATACTGAGGCAAGTGAGATTAGTGAGGTATTTTGGTGCTTTTGCTCCAGTTTCAGTGATGTTACCACATTTTATGAAGGATGGTCTGCTGGGTATTTCTTGCTGGTTTAGAAATGCACAAATGATGGAGTCCATTTAATTTCGTTTTTCCTCAACAAAACTGACATCAATATTTGAGATAATCACTTCAGACTACCTTCACAGCCAAACCAGAGAAATAAGCATTTTAATGAAGTAAGCCTAAACTATTTTAGACTTCTGCATGAGGATGAGGTGAATCATTCCCTAAAAGTAGCTGTTAATCTCCACTGACTATAGAGGAAGTATAAAGTAATTAGCTCAAATACAAACATCTATAATTTTGAAAGATTAATCTCTGCCAAACTATCAGACAATGGTCAAATCACTAATATATTTTTACAATATTTTTTTTTAAGAAGGAATTTTTTCCCCTTTTGTTCTGAGAAATACTGAAATAACAAGAAAATATTTTCTCACAATCTTTGCAGTGTTTAAGTCTTAGTAATCTATATATTTGATCAACTAGTTTGTAAACTTAATTCCCTAAACCATCAAATCCCTTATAGTGGCAAGCTGGATAAATCTATCGCTGAATTTAACTTTACACAAAAGAGGTCCTTAACGGTCTTCAGGTATTTTCTTCATTTTTACTTTTCTCTTACATTTTCTTTGCTTTATATAGTCATTTCTCTTGGCTTGCTATCACTATCTATCTCACATCATCTGTAGATAGCAAATTTCTTTTCTGTTCAGCTCTTTTATATTTCCTGCTCAACCATTTCCATTTCCACAAGATTTGGGGTCTTTTCCAGCCTGATTAGGTAAGTTCATCCAACTCCAAAACACGATGTACTACCCCAATCTTCAGTGAATAAATAAGAAAACCTACCAACATATTTTCTTGCAATAAAATGGTCAAGAATAGTATTTGTCACTGAGAAGAGAGAGAAGAGGAGAGGAGAGGAGAGGAGAGGAGAGGAGAGCATTTTTCACTAACGTCTGCATTTCTATAGAATTTTATGCCCTGCTTTTACTTTGTCATAGCCTACAGCAGGGCATAAAATTCAATGAGATATTCAGAAAGGATTAGTATACTGTGAGGGCTCCAATGGTTCAGAAGACTATATAAAGCATCCTTCACTTCTAAGTCATTGACTAGAATGCAGCAGAGGGTGATAGAGACTGAAAGGTCACCATCTGGCAGCTGCTCTAGAGGTGAAGTACAAGTCACCAGCAGAAGTCAAATCCCAGTGGACAAGCATCTATAACACAAAAATCACCAAAGCAACTGGCATTAATTGGCAATCTCTGCTAACAGAATCAAGCCTGACATGAAGATGCAATTGCCTTCTCATTATTAGATGCAGTCCCTGTGGGCTAGAGTTGAGATACAGGAGTTAATATCAGAGGAAACCTGAATGCAGATGATCTGCTTGTGGTGATAAGAAAATAATTTGAATCTATATGGCTGTCACAAGCTAATATGGTTTTAAAAATCTATTTCTAAAGGAATAAGGCTAAAGGAATAAGGACTGTCCCTTTAAAAAAAAAAATAATTCAAATTCTGTTATTCTCTGTAACAGGTAAATATTGGCATATATTCAATGATCACAGTACTCCTTTCTTTCTTTTCTGCTCAGGTAGATGTGCAGATGTATTTTAATGGAAATCTTTATAACTCAGTATTACATTTCTCTAAAGCTAGTCTATGAAATACAATTCTGAAAATATTTTCTTGAAGTATACTTGCAGCTTTGTCCTTGAATAATTGATTGGCCCTGAACTGTTCTTGTTTTTTCTACTTGTTGCTTTCCTTCACTGCTTCTCTATTTTGACTGTTTTCTTTATTTCTTTATTACTCATTTTGTCCATTGATCCTGCTTCCACTGATTATTTTTAAGACTTGATGACTCAATTACCTCCTTATTACTTAGATTGTAAGCAGGTTAATAAACACACTGCACTTAATATCAGAGAGAAGAACATAGGACAGCTGCTGAAGAATTCCTGTTGACAATAATCTTCACAGATATCTTTTGGGTTGCCAAAAAGACATGCTTCCTCAGAGACTGTGTTTTGAATTTTGGAGAACATTTCAGAGAGAAATCATTAAGTGCTTCATGTCCTCTGAGATTTCTGTGTTCAGAGAAAATAAAGACATTGTGAGATTTTTTTGAAGTCACATATCAAGATATCATGAACCTTGTGAGAAACAGGATTCTGTTCCTTTCATATTTTATCTAAAGGCTTTTCATCAACTTCACACAAACATATTTTATACCATGTAGTGTTTTGACCTATGACTTGGACCAATGCCTGAAGTAATCTCCCTTCTTTCTCCTTTTTTACTATTACCAAATATCCATTTTTTTCTTTGAAAATAACTTAGGATATTCATTAAAGATAGCATAAAAAGGTGTATTGGTATATTATGGTGAATAAGCTTAAAGATAAATCTATGAATTTAGAGCTTGTTTACTACCTATATTAACCATCTTTCCTAATTTAAGAATTTCTCCTTGTTATGCTCTCATCACAGACCTTCAAAACTTCTTCTTTTTCAGGGAATCCTTTCCATTGTTCTGTCAAAATCCTTTGATTGTTTAAGTGTGAGCATCCTCTGTTACTTGGTGACTTCTAATCAAACTGAGGATACAGAATGAGTACTGAGACCGATATCTCCTCTGGCATTTAATGTCCCATTTATTCGGCACTGAATGAAAATACATTTCCCTAGGTAGATGGTTTGTTTTTCATTTCCTCTCACTTAACATACATCATCACTACAAAATCCTCTTTGAACCTGGATAAATGTTAATTAAAAGCAGATAACCTCTGACATACAACTTGATAAGAATAGTGTTCATTTGCATGTGAACAGTTTTATTCCCAAGGCGTATGTTACATGTCTTTGCTCACAGAGTCAGGCAGAATGTAACTCCCAGGTGGTCTGAACCATAAAGCTATTCCTCTTTATGAATCATTTTCTTATTACTTAAAATTCTAATATATTCCATCTAATCTATATAACTTTAATTTCTGGTGTTCCAAGACCACAAAGTTAAATGTATAAATATAATGCAGCAAGAGTAACCTGCCCGTTAGGAAATAGGCCTAGAAGTTATGAGGTCTGTATCTAAGCCTCTGCTCTGCCACAGATTTCTTTTATGATTGGGAAGTCACTTATAACACTGCTTTTAAGAATGTCTTTACCCTAAAATCCACTGATATGTCCCATATGAAATAAGGTGCCTAAGTATCTTAAAAATTCACCTCTTTGTTTTCTCCAGTTGTTAAAAGGACTGACAATTAATAGTGAGAATGAATAGTGAGAATTTATGTTAGAGGCAAAATGCTACTCAGGGTATGTGTCAGGCTCTCTGTTATTATAGACTACAAAAAATGTAGCCACACTAATGGAAATAATGCTGGGGGATCACACATTCAGGTGGTCTTTTTTCTGAATTTCAGTTGCCTCTGAACACTGGAAGCTATTATAAATTGAGTTAATTCCCTTATAGATGGAGTTAACTCCTAGAATTAGCTAAGGGGTTAAAAAAGGTTAAATATTAAATTCTATTTCAGCACTTCCATTCAAATAAGGTATTTTCATACAAAGTATTTTCTTCAGACAATGAGTGTATGAGGGATAAAAGTAGAGATATCTTTCAAAAGAACAGGTTATCAGTCAACTACTCTAAAGTTATGCCAAATGCCTGCAGTAAAATTCTTAAATGACGTGAAGAACCTGCTTATTTTACACTATTTTTACTAGACTGAAATTCAGACTAATTTTGTTATGATTTAGGAGAACTTCAAATGAACTTGAAACCCGTTATTGGATTCATGCAGTTTTAACATGGAACTTGATCAACTCCCAACTTTCCGTAGATTTTCCAATTTAATTTCATTCTAACAATAAAACCTAGTAAACATTGTTAAAATATTTAAATTAATTAAAATGTTAGCATGGAATATTCTCCTGAAATTTTCTGGAAATCATGATGCTTTCAGTCCTGGAAAGCTTCCAGAAGCAATATGTGCTCTTCTGCTATCATTCGTGGTATTACTGGAATATACAGAGAAAGATATCCTAACAGTACAATAGAATTGAAGACCTTGAACAACTCTGATGTTAATAAAAATATTATTTAAAGTAAACTCACCACAACAACCACTTTATAGGACTTCAAATTCCTAACTGGAATAAAATGAATAAAATCTAGACATCAATCTGTTGTCAACTATAAATCCACCTGAAATAGTTCTGGAGTTAAATTCAGACATAAAAATGTTTTTGCAGGTGAACACATAAAAAGGAATACTTTGTTTTCATCCCTTTTCATATATCTATAAATGACCTAAATGTAAGACACTCATATCGTCATTTTCCAATCATGATATTTTTGGAAGTTTATTTCAATGCAAAGTATATTCACTATTTTTCCATTTAACCTCATTGAAAACCTAAAAAAAATCTTCAAAAAGTTGCAGTTGCAGTTGCAACTTTTTTCTTAAAGTATTTTGTGGGGTTTTTTTCCGAAGTTACTAAGTTTACATTAATTTTGTTCACTTAGAAATGTTAAAATGCTAACTGAATGTTAAAATTTTTAACATTACTTAAATTTCCAATAAAAAAAAAGAAGAAATGGAGAAGGAAATCTAACAAAAAACTGGACACGAAACTGCTAATTAGCATAAGCTAGTATCACTGGCAAAGAGTGCAGGAAACTATGGAACTTGTTAAGTCAATGATGATATTACTCATTATCGCTACAGCAGTTAGGAAAAAGGTGGCAAGACATGACTGCCCTGTGTAATTTAAATTTTCATCTTTTCATTCTTCTTTAATTTTCCTTTAATGTGGTGAGGCCTGGCATGCTCAAAACATTTATACTGTACTGGAAGCAGTCTGTAGGAGATATAAAACTAATGATCCAAACTAAAAGGAATATCTGTTAAATGGGAATGTAAGTTGAGCCAAAATATGTTATTACTGTACTCTATATATCCTCTGGTGGTCTCCGAAGTACTTAGATAAATTGGAAGTCTGGATTATTTTTTTTTTTGGAGGGGTGTTCATCAGGCTAATTTTAGGTAAACTTAATATGAAATGGAAACAGCCCTATTGCATTAGACTAATAGCCCACTTAGCCCATTACTTAGTCTGCTGTAGTATTGAAAAGAGATGCTAAGGAAGGTATTTAAAAATACTTGCCTTAATAAGATACTTTTAAACTTCTAAACTTGTTTAGCTCATAGTGGAAAATCATATGGAAAATCTTTTCTGCTGATATATAGGACTTTTATAGGATGCTAATAGCTTATTGAAATAAAGTTGCTGTTGCTGCAGAAGCTTTGAAAACTGGAAACTTGATTATATGGCCTTGTCAAATTTCCATATCCTTATATGGCCCATCATGTGTTGGCCATGTATGTGTAGAAACCAGTGAGGGCTAGCACACAGGCACTAACACTAAGAAAGAGGGTAGACCAGGAGAAAGAGAGAGAAGCTATCTGTCAAGACCCCAGTTGTTCCACTGTAAAATCAGCACCTAGCTTATGATTTGTTCTGTTTGGTCAATTAGTGTGCAAGTGCCTTAATCACTGATGTGAAGTATCAAACTGCTTACAGGATGTTATGTTTTGCTATACTTGTATGGTACAACATAGTATAGGGTGGGGAAAAAAAAAAAGAAAAAGTCTGTTGTCCTTGCTTCTGTCCTCTGTAGCTGTCTTGATCTCAGAAAACAACAGCTCATGAAACACTTCTCATCCTCTTCATGCCCTGGTTTTGCTGACTTCTGTCACTCCTTCAGATTGTCAGCTACAGAAGGTCTAGAAGACTCAGATTTCTCTCATGAGAAAGCTGCTACATACTTTATCTGTATTCATCACCCTTTCTTGAACTTTCCAAGCTCTACTATATCTTTTCTGAGATGTAGATCTTACTCAGAACTGCATTCAGTATCCAAAGTTCAGACAAATCATGTAAATCCAGACAGTGAAACAATGATGTTCTTATTTTGTTTTCTAATAATTCCTAAGACTCAGCACATTTTTTGGTCACTAACTAGCATCAAACTGACTTTTTATATCCCATCAATCTTGCTCCTATGAAGTAATGCTTAGCTCAGAGACTAGTATTTTTCATATGAAATCAGATTTTTTTATTTTCCATGTACCTCACATTACATTTGTCTACAGTAAATTTCATCTGTCATTTTGGCAGTTTTCTGGCTGTTATCAAGTATGTTAAAAGAGTGTTTGAAGATAGATGTACAATGTCTAGGTGTACAAGCAACTGTTTCCTCTAGGTCACTTCTTTCCTTTAGGAGTGCATTTGAATTTAACAGGTTAAATAAATGGAGGGATTTTATTTTATTTTTTAATTCTATTTATTTTATATTTTTATTTATTTTATTTTCCTGTGGACAACCAAGGAATTAAGTTTTTTCAGACTAAGTCTCAGTCATCATTGTTCCCTTTCAACAGCTAGTTTGTTTTGTTTAGGTTTGCTCCTAATGTGTTGTTTTATCATTGTTTATTATCTGACTAAAGCCACAGGCAATAAAGAGCCTTTAAAAGTCTGTTATATGTATGTGACCTGCTCTTGCAAACCATTATTTTTTTAAGATACCAATGATGTTATGCTGTCATTACAGCATTTAAGAAAAGCAGTCAGGAAGGTTGAGTTTGCCTCCAGAACAGGTTCTTTCTGAATGGGGTGAGCTTCAGGCTCAGGTTCTGATTTTGGTCAGTGCCCCGTAGCAAGACCCTTTCACAAATGAGTATCTTGATTGTTTTCCAGAAAGAGGAAGAAATCATAACAAAGGAAGCTTCTCCCTGCAGAGTTCTTGGTTACTCCATTTAGGCAGGTATTTTGCACAGATGTTCTTGCTTTCAGCCAAGTTTTGAGCCATCCGGACTTTAAATCTCTCAGCTGCTACTGTAGGGTTTTGTGAAACTGTTACACAGAAAATAAGTCTTTAAATTAAACAAACAAAAGCAGATGTGGTATACAGGGCAGGTTAAAAATAAGATTATAGCCACATATTTGCAAGCAAACAAGTTACCATGCTTTAAGTCTTCATTGCACCTTAGCTGGAAGTTACTGTTTTTTGGCTGAGATAGAATCTGGGAAGGTGATTCATACCAATACGTTTAGCTTGGCATTTGTAAAATGCTTACAAAGGTCTCATCCAAGAGGTGGTAGCTTTTGAAGACATATTAGCATATACGTATAATCTTGTGTCAATAATGCAAGTTTACATTATAATATTCAACAACCAAATCAATATCAAGCTACTTTAAGGAAAAACAAAATGAAAAATTTATAACCGCCATTATTTTTCCACACCCATTTTAGATATCTTCTTTAGAATGAAAAATTGAGATCTTCTTTGTACTTATTTTTCTCCATTCATTATGAAGAACATCTAGAAAACTTTTTACCAAGAAGACATTGACATTATACAAAGCTAGATTAGGACAGGTTAATTTTTAACCTGTATGGTAAAGTTGCTTATTCCTGTAATAGTTTGTCTTTTTGGTTCTTAATTATAAAATCGTAGAATTATTTAGCTTGGAAGAGACCTTTCAATATCATCTACTCCAACCCCGCCATAGACAGGGACATCTTTCACTAGATTAGATTGCTCAAAGACCTATCCAAACTGACCTTGAACACTTCCAGTGATGGGGCACCCACAACTCTGGGAAACTTGTTCAAGTGTCTCACAACCCTGAGCATAGAAAATGTCTTCCTTATATTGTCAAGTCAATCAGTATCACAAGATGATTCTGCAGCTCTTCATCTGTTATTGTATGGATAAGCTTTTGTCATCATCAGACTTTGTTATCTCACTTTTTTTCTGATTTGGCATTTGTTGATTTTTTCCCTAGCTACCTTACGAATACAGTGAAAGAAAAAGTCCCAGCAGAAATTTCTCAGGTGAAATTTCCCAGGTGAAATTTCCAGTGTGAAAGCTGGTCACATATCCTTACCCTTTGCTTCATATCTTTTCACCCCAGGAGTAACAGTCCATAACAGCTTTGTTTCCTTAAAAGCCTTTATGGCTAAAAGCCTCCTGAAGTAATTGCCAATTTTTGTTGCAAAGTACGTAAGATTTATTTATTTGTGTATATACTCATTCCTTAAAAAACTGTAGTAGATTTTTTAGACTTGATTTTGACCAAATATGATTAAATTTGAGAAGCAGACTAGTATTCCTTCAAAGGGATATATCAGAAGACATGCATCTCTGTATTTTATCAGAACACAGAAAAGAACTCAACTGTAGTAACTCTCTAAATGGAGAAATTTAAAATCTGCTGATTTGAAAAGCCAAAGTTAGAGTGGAGATAATGTAGTGATAATGGTCTGCTTCCTTAGATGAGTTCAGGGAGCTTCACTAAGATCCATCTAATCAGATTGGAATTTAAGAAACTGTAAAGTTTATAGCAGAGAACTGTCTAAGATTCAGAAGTAGCCTGTCAGAGTCAAATTCTAATGTTAGATAAGCAATATCCACATACTAGATCAATAGTATCTATATTCCTGTGTCTGAGTAGAAAGTTAAATCTTTTGAACTAAGCAATACTTTTGTATAAATCATGAAGTTGGCATTCTGGAAAATCTCCCAGTGATTGTAATACATTCTGTACCAGAGTAAGGACTTCAAAATTTGGCTTGCTGTGAACATAAAGCAAACAGCTCAGAGTCATAGAAGCAAGAATAGTTATATGCCAGAAGCCAAGCATATCGCATTAGCAGTGAGCAAATTCATAATGGCTTATTCTTTACAGCAGCAGTCGCCTAATTTGTACAAATGCTAATATACATTGACTTTCTGGTAAGAGTTTCAAAGGACAAAGTCACACAAAAGCTTAAGTCTGTTAAACTTGTTTAATTTGTTAAACTGCAGAATGATAAAATATATCTTAAATGGCTTCTGAGTCATTTAGGAACTTAAGTTACTCAAACAATGTGAGCCTAGTAATTTTACTAAAAAAGCTTTGAGTCTCTAATACCATACACAATACCACACATAATACCACCTATGTACCATGTATATCCAAAGAAACACACAAAATATGTGTGTAACATTTTTGACTATATCTAAGATGAATCTAAAATCACAAACTACATAGGCTATTTTTTTTTATCCTCAGAATAAAAAAGAAATAATAAAAAAAGAAATTATCTGCAATAATATCTTGTAAAATAGATCAAAGTAAGCTCCTACTTCAACATTTAGATTTCTTTTTCACTACTATGGCACTTCAGAGAAAGCATTTAGATTATCCTGACCAACTGGGGAATCACATACTTAAGACTTTTTGCAAGATGACATAAGGAAGAAGTGATTGACCAATAGAGGCCTCTGGAATCCAATTAGTGCAGAACAAGTAATCACAAATGACATCTCAGATATAAATCAGATGTATTAATTGGAGCAGCATGGGAACCATGTAAATAAAAATAAGCTATTTAATATATGCTACCACGGGAAAAAATACAGAGATCATGCATGGTTTCAGCTGTTAATTACTTATCTTAAAGAGTAAAAGTCTGTGAAGTGGAAATCTCAGGAGCAGCAGATCACCAAAAGCTGTATGCTAAGTAGCCACTTGCTGACTGACCTTTTTCTTTGCAACTGCCTATGACCTTGCAATATATTTTTTTTTAGGTTTCAGTGTGAAGAGGAAGATCAAAAACATATTTTTTGTTAAATTCACACAAGTGATGCAAACAACTGTAGAGTGTGAATTTTTCATCACTGTACAAAATATAAAACTACTGCCAAGTCATTATTTTAATCACTGGATACCAAGGAAAAACAGATGATGACATTGAAGAAAACTTACCATGAACTCTTGGAAAAGTGCAAGCTAATAAACATTAAGAGGTGCACTTCTGATCTGTGGCCCCTTTGAGAGGAAAGGCAGTCAGAACTAAATGGTTTTCAGTAAAGACTGCCTCTGAAGAAGACCTGTAGTAGCTAGTATTTGTTTCTAACATGTAAGAGGTATCTCTTAATAAATGTATTTGATGAGAAATGAAAATAAATGCGTTGTAAGGAAAATCAAGGTCTTCTTTCAGGTAGCAGTGAAATACATTTCAAAGTGCAATTACACATCTAAAATTAGAAAGGGGTCAAACATATTATAACATAAACACCAATATTTGTTTTCACTTGAAACAGCATCAACTGAAACTGTGGACAGTCTCACTGAGTTAAAAGTAGGTTTTTCTTTCCACTGTATTTTTCTCCTGCTCTACTGTAAGAATAACACCCACATGAAAAGAAAGAGATTCAAATAAACAAGCATGGTCAGTTATTTTAACTGTGACTGTCCCATAAAAAAATCTGTGAATCAGATATCTTGACAGCAGTATGATTTCTGAAAGTGATCTGTTCTTTTAAGCTGAAAGGCAATTTTGGATTTAACTGAACAATTGATAAGATCTGAAATGGAAAAACGTACCTTATTAGACCATTAGACTGCCAGATCAGAACCACTTCCTAGAAAATGCTTTTGAGCTGAAAAATTATGGTGTGGTTGTGCTGCTGATGATTCATACCTTTTTTCACTGTGGCCCCTGGTGACTTGATCGCTGCACAGAAAGATTCCTAGGCTAATATGACTGCAAAGTATGCACCAGCAGTTCAGAGGTCATCTTCATACATACCTTATGCTCAACATGTCAATAATTTTACAGGAAAACAAAAAAGTCAGCACCACAGAGAGGCTCCCTGCTCTTCTGTATGCTCTGTTCTTCAAAAGGCATGGGCTTCAAATATCAGGTGAAGCTAACTTCTGATAGATGTTTTCAGCAACACCACTCTTTTCACAGTGAACCATGTTTAGACATATTTTGACAATATTTCCAGCTGTACAGTTAAATCATGTTGATCATTTATTTATCTTCCAGAGGCCATAGAATATATGCCACCAAGGAAATTAGCACAACTGTCGTTTACCAGGCCTCCCAGTATGACTCTGCTGTTCTCAGCTTCTACAGATTGCAGCAACATACATGCTCACAGAATGAAGCAGATGTCACCAGAATATGTGTTCTTTAATCTCACTCATTATAAGGCTTTGAAGAGGTCTCATTGGTTCCTAAAGTCTTTTAATAATGTAGAATAGCAAGATTCAAGACTTCTCTGAAATAATTCTAACGGGAATTTATGTTGGTAAACCCACTGCTTTAAGGCATTTCATATCCCAGGGTTAAATACAGAAAAAACTTTTGTTACAGGAAATTTACAGGGTGCAGGAAGTAGTCTCAGAGCACATTCATTTGCCTCACCTATTAACACACCATAAAAATAAATTACAAAGAATTTTCATAGAATCACAGAAAAGGTTGAGGTTGGAAGGGAACTCTTGAAGTCATCTGCGCATGCAGGGCCAGCTAGAGCCATTTGCCCCCGACCATGTCTTGGTCGCTTTTGAATATCTGCAAGCATGGAGACCACAACCTCCCTGGCAACCTGTGCCATTCTCCGTCACCCTCAGAGTGAAAAAATATTCCCTGATGTTCAGAAGGAGCCTCTTGTATTTCAGTTTGTTTCATTGCCTCTGGTCCTGTCACTGGGCATCAGTGAGAAGAGCCTGGGTCTCTTCTATTGACACCCTCCCTCCAGGTACTTATATGCCAGAATCCCCTGAGCCTTCTCTTGTCTAGGCTGAACAGTCCCAGCTCTCTTAGAGTTTCCTCATAAGAGAGATGCTTCATCCCCTTCATCATCTTTGTGGTCCTTTGTTGGACTCTCTCCAGTATGTCCATGGCACTCTTGTACTGGGACAATACTCCGGGTGTGCCCTCACCAGCGCTGATTAGAGGGAAAGGATCATGTTCAACAACCTGCTGGCAGTTCTTTGCCTAATGCAATCCAGGAAGCCATTAGCCTTCTTTGTGGTAAGGGTACACTGGTCCTGTTCAACCTGCTGTCCACGAGGTCCCAAAAGGCCTTTTCTACAAATCTGCTTTCTAACTGGTCCATGGGTCCATGGTTTTATGTGTGTCCAGCTTTCTTAAGTATTCCCTGAGCTAATCCGTAAGCCTTCCCTCCTCCAGCCTTTCCCTCTTTTTTTTCTGGGGTCTTGTCTCTCTGAAGATCATTTTTTCTAGTAAAGCCTGTGGCAAAGGCAGCATTCAGTACATTAGTCTTTTGCAGGTCCTCTGTCACTAGTTCCACTGCCTCACGCAGCAGCAGGCCCACATTTTCCCTAGTCTGCCCTTTGTTATCTACTTTTAGAAGCCCTTCTTGTTGCCTTTGACATCCCTTGCCAGGTTCAATTTCAGACTTTCGTAACCTCACCCCTGTATGCTAGATTCCTCTCAGTTTACCTGTCCCTGTATACCTTCTGTATACTCCCTTATTATGTTTGACTTCTTAGGAGCTCCTTGTTCATCCATGCAGGGCTCTTGGCATTTTTGCCTGATTTCCTGCTTATTGGGATGGAATAATCTTGAGGTTAGTTATTTTTGTGATATTACAGGATTTTAAACACTGTTGCATGGTGGTAGAATTATCATTTCATCATTCCCTTCTTTTTTCTTTTTTTTTTTTTCAGGATTATATTTTATAAAATATAGAGTCCGGTTTTCCATCCTATGTGCAATGTTGATACATCAACATGTATTTCATCTCCTAAGAAGAAAATCAAAAGACACAATGAAATATTTTGGTTCAGGTCACTCGGACATTAATTTTGTCCCTTGTGTGGCCACAGGACTCAAGAGAATTATTACTCAAATGACTCATAAGCCTGTTCTCCTCTACGGGCCAGATTTTGTAGCTGCTCAATTCACATCCATTCTCTTTGATAGTCATGATACGATACATAATTTTAACTACTATTCAACCAAATCGTCTCTTCCCCTCTATCTTCTGTCCTTGGAGAATGTTGCATGAGTACAAATGAATCCTGAAAAGTCCTAGAAAAAACTAAACTGCACTGAACTTAACCTGTTGAACAATGTCTTGATCCAAAATCAAACATTTCAGTTTACTTTTTCTACTGGAAACTTTTTCAAAAATTAAAATAGCATTCTGCAGGACAGGTGTCCTTTTTATGTAGAATTGGTGTGCGCAATCTGAAGGGGATTGTATGTTTTAATCAGGAGACAGACTATAGAACAGTTTTCTTTGCTTAAAAATTAGTCTCTCCCCTCCCACTGATCCTAACTATTAGTCTTGATTCTATTAGTCTTCATGTCTAATTCTTCTATGGAGATTTGCAGTTTAAAATATGTTCTTGATATCCTGAATTGTTCCCTGCAACAGTATGCATATTCATACAAAACCAGCATATGATGTTTATTGTTGTGGATGACTATGTTACCCTAGTAAGATCAAACATATTTCAATAGAGACAGAGAAAAAGAAGCTATTAGCCTTACTTTTTTTTTTTTTCTTCTTGAAATTCCTTGCTTACAGTCCAGTAGTACCGAAGTACAGATAATAAATAAACAAGCTATATGGCTTAATTTAAATTAATTTAAATTAATTAATTTAAATAATGCTGTCATTATTTACTGTCAGAGATGAGACGACATCAATTTGTGGGAACACACTGTCTATCTGAGAAGAGTACATTTTTATGTAGTAAGTCCAGTCACATCACTGTTTTGTTGTTAACTTCATGCAAAAAATGTTTTCTGTGAAGTTTTTCTTATATGTTGTTTATGTCAATAAAAGGATCACTCCTTGTTTTTCTTTGAGAAATATACACATTAATTAGAAACTAGAACAACAAAGAATCCCAGGTAGAGTCCAGGTGCCCTCAACAATTCCTGCCTGCTTTCTTACAGATTTTTGGGTGAGTTTTACAAACACACAGGTTTCAGCAACAAAGTCAGCTTAATTTAGATCCTATTGTTTGCCCTCTTACTTGTGGCTATTATTTCTAACCCAAGGTGGTGTAGTTCTCTACTTGTTCAGTTACAGTGTTATAGCGTGCTGTCTGCAGGCTGAAAAGTAAACTAGAGCACAGAAAAGTTTAATATAAGTACTTAATATGAGGGGAGAGAGAAGATGGGAGCTTACTTTTAGTACAGATCATATTGGTTAACACTACTAATAATTAATCATATTAATTTGAATAGTAATATTTATAATAATTAATAGAGCAAGCTAAATTTTAGCTACCCAATATCCCTATGTTATCATGAACTGAATTTATAGACTATTATGGGTTTTCAAAGCCACATCAGTAATATCAGGATTTGGCGGTTGCATGCACTTCTAATATTAAAGTTTTACTCCAAAATAAAAAAGCTCCTCACTTATCTTCTGAAAATCAAATACAGTCAAATTGCTCAGATATTGTGACTGTTTTGAGAATTCTGTCAAAACTGCAAACATAATTTCTGGGTCTGTCAGGTTCATGACTACATCTAAGTAGTCTAAATTATAAGAGTGTAACACCACTAGATCTCTTGAAAATGTTTCTACTAGAACAATTTCCACACAATACACTTAGATGTATTTCTATTAATGTTGTGTATGGGAACCTAAAAAGAATATTAAGTTACCGAATTATAGCAATTGATCCTTTGACTGGTTCATATTGTCACGGTATATCCAGTCCACTGAGAATATGGAGTATTTGTATTCCTTCTTGATGTACATCCAAGCTATACATAAATATTAGATAATGAGAGTCACATGGTACAGACCCTCCAAATTGTGGCTGTGTGAAAAGCAACTACTTTTTCTGCCAGTGCTACTTGCAGACTAAACGTGTGAATTTATTTTCTATCTAATATGAAAATTGCATTTTGCTGATAAGCTTTTGAGCAACCTCAAATTTTGCCATTTAAATATATGATTTAGAATGCCTGCCTGTTATTTGAAACAGTATCTAGTGAATAGGATATTAATTACTTCATTTTACACGTACTCAAATACTTCAGAAGATGATATTGCACTGTTTTTAAACATCATAGAACTCTGCCATTGAACATTTTCAAAGGCTTGCTATAGAGTTCTCTTCTTCGTTCTAAACATTTGTTGTAATATTACCAGTTGAGCTCATTTCCTCCAACAGATATTAAAATGAATTGTTTTGGAAACCATATATTTCAGTGTGAGTTAATGGGGACTAATTATTGTGCCATCTACACTGATTTATGACATTGCCAATGAAACAGAATGTCTTCTTGAACAGAACAGTTTCTTTTCTTCACTGCCTCATAGCCCCTCCCCCTCTATCCTCAGCTCTATCTTATTTGTGTCTATGCTAGTCCCCTTTATGTCCCAAACAAAGAATACAAAGTGGCAGAAGTTCACACTCCCCCAACTTTAGTAGTGATAGGAAGGTATTGCTGACAAACACTGACCCCCTTGTTAAATTTCGCTTCAATAATCCTCTGGTCATCCAGATGAATATTTTTAGTAAGTTGGGTTGTCTTCTGTCCTTGTCTCCCAGAGCTTTAGGGAAATGTGACTAGTGCAGGTTCTTGTCATCGTGATGATGAAACTCCCTCCCCACACTGAAGCTATATGAAATGAGTTCTGAAGGACTGAAAGAATAGAAAGGATAAAACAGCCACTGAAAACAATTTTGCACCTTGTATTGTGACATTGTGACATATCCAAAACTGTCTCTGACACTGCTGAAAAGTGAGCAGTGTTCTTAATATAGATATTCCTCAGAGAAATCTTTTAGCTTGAGCATAATCATATCCATAATCTCTCTTCTGTCTCCTTCGTTAAACCTGAGGGAAAAGACTTATAGAAGATGCAACATTTTCAAGTGTTCTAATTTTCCTAAGGTCATTTTAGGAGATTGAAAGAATTAAACTATACCCAGTGACATGCTGCTTGATTACATTTCTAACATCTCATCAGTGTTCTTTAGTGATTTACATTTTTCACTAGCTGTTCTTCTTTAAGTTATAGCTTCCATTGTTTTGCTTTCCATACTTTGAGATTTTGTTTCATTACATTGAGATTAAGTCAGAGGCAAGGAGTAGGAAAGGTGAATTAAAAAAAAAAGACTTGATAATCATGAAGACATGATCTTCTTTCCCTCCCTTGACATATCTGCTCATATATTCATACAAAATGGGCCAGAGAGGTGGAAAAATGTGGTTAACAGTACTTTTTTTTTTTTCCCCATGCTTGTAATCCCATGGCTTTTCACAGACAAGATTGATGAATTACTATCAACACAAGACAGCTTTTTGATGTGTCCTCTTGTACATGAAAAACTGAGCTGAGACCACCTGAATTCATTTCTCTTGAGATTTTGAGCAAGTATAAAAAATGGTTTTGTTTTGGACTTGGTAGGTCTCAGAAATGAAAATGCCAGTATGTCGAGGACAACACATCAATCTAATTTGCTACCTGCGTTCCCAATCCTATTCTTTCCCTACTGAAATTGCTGCACAGTATGTGATACAACATAAGCCATATTCCACTATTAAGCTGTAGTTCTTTTTAGGAAGTCCGTGTTTGTCTTTCAGAAACAAGCTTCAATTGCAAAAACTGTAGGTGCAAACAACTAGTGAAATACTCATTTATTAATTTTTAAGTCATTCAGCGAACCTATTTAATAAAAAGAGATATATAATGGGGGGAAGAGTTAAATATCACGATAAATCACGTGATGCCATAAAATAGCACTGCATTTTTATTGTTTTTATTAAAGAACAATTTGATATTTTACAGTCGTAGGATTCTGCTTTGTTATTTTCCCATCTGATAAGGCAAAACCAAAAACATACATTAAAAAAAGAAAAAAAGTTTTAGTTGAAGTAGCTTACAGGCAAGAAGGTTGTGAAGCTGTGGTTGCATGCAAATATTGTTTCTTCTTACTTTCTTCCAGCTAAATTACAAGAATGATTTCTGGTGCCTCCTTATTGGAATAGACATACTGGAAATAGGTTTTTCCAGAGCACACAGGGTCAGTACAGAAGAAGAATTTCTAGAGTACAGAAAGGTTACACAGTTTCTCATTTTTGTACAATGATTCTTTGGATAACAGCAGCATTTGCATCCATATTTTTTAATTCTTTGAGTATTACCAAAAGTCTAGACTTCCTTTATTTAAATATGTTTATAAAAGTCTTCTTTTTTAAGTACATGGTATCTTCCATCATTAGCTAAGGTAATGGAGTGACAATATATACAACTCATGATCGATTCTAACAAAATTCTGCATCTCTGTTTATTTCTTTTTTCTTAGGTTTCTTATACACCAGCTTCACTACACTGCAGCACATTCAATCTTTAGGATTAATAAAAATTATAGGTGTTTAATGTATGATTGTTTCTTTGCATGCGTGCATGTGCGAGGTGAGATGTATAGTCTAATCAAGAATGTTAATACAAATTTTAACTTGAAGTGCTATAATAATTCAACTCTAGTAAAATGAAGTTATACTAACATATATACTTATATACTAACTTTTCTGCACCATAATATATACAAAATGTTACATAGGAAGGCTACATTTTATCATTATTTCCTTGCACCACATGTAACTACCAAGTTATCCAAGAATACTGAAATTAATTTCTGTGAAACATTAGTAGAAGTAAGAATAGCCTTATTTGATACAGCATAGGCTAATGTTTGACCAGGTCACTGCTATCTTGTCAATCCACCGAGGAAATATTGACCTTTCCTGAGGTGAATAACAAAATTTATTATCCTATGGGATAAATATTGACTTCAAATATTGGCCTCCTAGTAAGATGTTTCTTCATATTCACTGAAATACAAAGTACATATGCATCTGATCTTGTTGCATCTATCATAAGGATTGATACTAGTCATTTGCGGGAGAGTATAACACAAGTTATTGTAGAAAGCATGGCACACATGACCACTGTAGGGTGAATCACCCTTCTGAGGAAGGATTTCTTGCAATGTGCTGAAAGCATACTGCAATGCTCTTCTAAGTAAAATGGAAACTATTGATAAATTATATACGTTGTACAAGATGAACAATTCTAACTCAATTTATAGAGGGTTGGTATAAACACACTGGTAAATGCAGACTACTGCAAAAGGAGGAGACATTAAAAGCAGGCTATATGTCACAGTATTACTTTCAGCTAATGAAGAGAAAAAATATCCTTTTGTATTTAAAGTGACAATTCTGGTAATTTGGCACCTGAAGAAGTTCAACCAAAGAAATTAAACTTCATTACATTTGTATATTTCCTATAACTGCTAGAATGAATGGGCTGTAGCCTCCACTTGACCAAATTAGTATGTCCATGACAAATGTTACACTTACAGATATACAGACATAGAGGTGACTAATCAACAAAAGATAGTTATGTTAAAAGAGATGCATTTAGTTAACTAGGTTATTACTCAAACAAGACTATGAAGAATCCAACTACCTAGGTCCTGTAAGGAATGTAAGCTGCTAAACTGACATTTAAGTGTAAGCTTAAAGTATGTATATTAACTAAAATGCTGAAAATCCCTTCTTGTCTGCACCCCACAGGACCTATTTCTTCACAAGAATTTTTTATTCGACTTCAGACTCTTCAAGATCCATAAATTTGTGTTTCTGCACACACCTAGATTTTTTAATAAAAACCAGGTTTATTAAAGCTTGACAAACAATCACATTATCATTAAGAATTTCCCTGCAGATAAGTACTAGACATCTATACCTTGAGATGCTTTGATTTGTATGGCATGCTTATTTTTTACCTGAAAATCTCCTGCACGCTTACAGTTCTATGCTCTGTCTTTGTCTCAGGCAGTGCTAATCAATGTAACTAGCTGTCCTTGGGAACCAAAAATCTACGTGTTTTTCTGCTTGTTGAACATACATTGACCTCACACACCCAAGTACAACTGATTTCCACACAGGGTATGGTGGCAGCAGCTAATATCAGGGCAGTGGCCTCTTACTGAAGAGTTGAAAAGTTGGAGTGTGCCCACAGCAAAGCTACTCTGTTTCCTGAGGCAATTTAAGTCTGTATCATTTGCTGCCCTAGAGACAGCTTTAACTATTAAGTTAATGTGCTGCTATATTTTCTCTGGTTAAAGCCTTTTTTTATGAGGAAATGAGTTGCTCTTGTGTGCTGCTGAGATGCCACAACATCAGTCAGAGTTCAAAATATTCAGCAGCTGACAACAGATACTCAGAAACTTCCTGACTGGGACAGAATTTCAGCTCCTGTTTACAGAAATGCCTCTGTGAGTGAAAGCAAATTACTAGTCATACAAAACAAAATTTTCTTGCTGTGAAAAATAGATACAAATGCAAACAGCATATGAAAACACTCTGCGTATGCACCCCTGAGTCTTTATTCTCAGAGTAAAACTGCTTGAATAAAATAGTACCTAGACTGGGTGAAACAATATGTTTCTTTAGATAAGATATAAAATTTCCATTGAGAACAGATAATCCAGTTATCTGATTTACAAGTACATTATTCATTTGATCAAACTACTATATGCTTAAGGATATACATAATAAATTTATATACAGACACATATCTTTATAGCTCACTGAGTTCACATCTTTCTTTTCATATCCAATTTATCATCTGAACCTAGACATGTGCAGAATTATTGTCTTTCTTATTGTGAAATGTACCAAACAGTAAAGAGTTTTATATAAATGACAGTCATGGTTTTGTGTCTCCTGTCACATAACACAGAGTAAATTACAGCACAGATGAAGCTCAGTAAATAATTATAATAATTACTGTATCCACAACAGATTTCATCTAGGTCTCATTCAGCCTGCAGCATGGAAACTTCCTACCACTGCGTAGTTAATATTCTGCATTGTTGTTCTCAGTATCTGAGGTCCCATAAAAAGCTTCTTAGAGCCTTTACATTTTCTACAGAAACAAAGATACAGTATTTCTTGCCCTTCTGTTTGCAAGATAACCTTCCTAATATAGGCTCAAAATTCAATAACCCTTATTCAGATAAGAAGTCCTGATGAAATCAATGGAACTAATAGTACAAAGTCATAACTAGGCTTATTAACATTTCATTTAATCAATAAGTGTTGATAAACTTTTTTTTTTTTAAATTCTTTAAGGCAAAAAAATCACTACAAATTTGAGTAAAAATACCACAACAAATCCTTACAAGTGAAAGAACAGAAGAATGTAATGGCTGCTCTCTCTCCAACCTGAAATGTTTCAAATGCAGCCTGCTGTTAGTTCAAAGGAGAGAGGCAGGTCTGTAGGGAGTGTGTGAAAGCATGAGTCTTAAACAGAGTCATTTCAGGCAGGATAAGGTGTAAAAAAGTGAGACTTAAAAGTAACAATTGTAGACAATGACAAATGATGGCAAAAAATTGAACTGACAATTTTCTGTAGAAATATAAAATTAGAATTACTAATGTTATTATTCCTCATCTTAACTGGACCAGATACCCCATTTTTCACACCATATACTACAGACTTGAAGTGTTCCAGCACAGACCTTCGATACTCTAAGTGGTCTCTGGTACCTTCAATCCCAGCAAGCCTGACTTGGGAGAGCTGGAGGTGACAGCTATAGTCCTTTCCTCAGTATCAGTGAAGCAGCAGTCAGACACCTGCAAAGCAATTGTGACCTATAGCTGCAAGACTTACCCATCCAGAAGAAGTACCTAATTGTTTTCCACCCCAAGTCCTTCAGGGAGGTTATCTATAAAAACAAAATTTGTTATATGCTAGGAGCATCGCCAGTCAAAGGGGGTGAATTATGCATCGGGACAAAATGAAGGAATTTCAAAAAATCAGAAGCTGATATTTTTAATATCAAATTTGGCAGTTTGAAAATTTGGCTATAACTCCCGCTTGCAAAATATAAATAATGAAGAAGCGTCAGACAATGGGTCTGATCCAATTGCAGTGGAAATCTATGAGTGTCTTTCTTTTGACTTCAGGTGAATTGGCACCAGTCCAACATTATCTTAGTCTATCACTTTTACTCCTATTCCTCCTTCCCACTCCCTCACTTTTCACCTTCTGCAGCTTCTCTTCTGTCTGGCCCCTCCTTCTGCTGGCAAGAAGCACCACATTTATATAAGATCATCTAAGTTCTTGATGTTTACCTGTACCGATCAGTATAACACGTAGAACTGAAATAGCTTTATTTTGGTTAGATATTTTTTTTCTGAAATGTTTAATTGAGTGGAAAAAAACCCCAAAAACCCACCAACACTGAACAGCCATTTCAAAGTATTACTAAAATGCAGATATAGAATTATAATTTGAAAAAACATACAAATGTAGTAAAGCTAACCCTTAGTCTTAAAAAGTTTAGGTCTGTTTCTGTGATTCAAATAAGAGCACTGAAGGTAATTGACGAAATTCTAAGGCTAAGATTATTTCAACATACTGGATACTTGAACTAGTATCACATAAAACAATTTGGAAGACATCCAACCACTTGGTAACAAAAGAGTTTTCTGGAATACTTAACTATGACATTGTATGCCTTATAATTAACAAAGGAAGATCAAATCATAGAGGAGAAAAACAAAGGACAAGATGTATCATTATCTGTGAAGATAAACCATTCAGTGTGAAGCAAATATTCATGATGGTAAAAATTTTCAGAACATATTTATTGGAAGGAAAAATGCCCACCACGTTCTACTGAAATACACATAAAAATAGTTCTTTGGAATATTTTAGAACAAAATCTGTGAGATACTTTACATTTATTGTATAGGTAACTTTTCAATTAAAACTTTAAATAAATAATTGCAAGTTAGTTAAATTTTTTAAGTGAAAAAGATTTATTTAATAAAAAAAAAATTTAAAAAGATAAAACATACAGTTTTGTGATTAAAGGTACTACTTCTTAAATGTTTTGAACCCTGAATCAAATTATAACCTTAAAATAAAACAAATACTTTATGTAACAGTGTTGTGAAAGTATCAATGATTTTACAAGCAAAAGCTTTATTTCAGATGACAATAAGTATTCTACTATTTTAAGAAATTATTTGCTTTTTTCACCCTTAAGAATATGTTATTGTCTAGAACAGAAGGTTTTAGTCAAGTATGACTTTCAACTCTCAATATACTATTGTAGTTACACAGTATATATATATGAATTACTATAATTTTAGTCTGAAGAAATCCAAGTTTATCTCCCAGGCTAGATTAATTGTAATATTTTTTCACTTTACAAATAAATAAAAAACTAATTGTTTTTTATGTTGTTAAATATTCTGACATATACTTTTGTTATTGTAAGATATTAGGTTAATAAGGAAAACTCTGCTTTAAGTCTACCTAAAAAGTTACTTGCATAACACTGGAAAAATTTCTTAGTTTGGATTTACTCCAACTTAAGTGCATAGAAAATTTGTCTCATTTCTATTAATATTAAGCTGTATTTTTCCATTAAGGCCCAAATTCTTACCAAGATCTTTACATACTATATGACTTACAAGTTAATGTAAGTACATTATAAATTATGATAAATCCCTTTTCATTATAAAACACATGTTTTAAAAGCTAGCTCATTGGCTTACTTCAACAACTGGTTCTATCTTTTTACTTCCCAATTTATTGGGAAATGTAAATTGATGCTGAGATTGGGTTATGGATAGTTTACTTAAGATTAAAAACTATATCCTACCATAAGAAGATATAACCAGGGCCAAACTCCACCCTAAATGGTAAATACTAATTTTAGTTTAACATTTCTATTCTAAACTTCTTTAGCAGGTCTTGCTTGTTACAATCTCCTGATTATTCTTCAAGCATTTGAAATGTTTCAAAGGAAAAAAAAAACGATAGAAAACAAAACAAAACCAAGAAAATATGTTTAACTCCATTAGAATGAGAAATATATGAGAAGGGTAGTAGTAGCCCATTGAACAAACTAGGAACAAAAGGAGAAAGGAAGGTGATTTAGAGCATTGCGAATGATAAAAGGTCATTTTCAGCAGGGTTTTACGACAGAATAAATTAAAGAAATATCTAACAGATATCTGTATAATTAAACAAATTGAGAAAGCATGAGGAAATATGTAGCATGGTGGAAAACCAACAATAAATAGCTATTTTAAAAGACACAATCAGTGAGATTGGTAAATGGCACAAATCTTGTTACTTCCATTTTCTTTGTTCTGTTCTAATCCATTTAACATCTCTTTAGCGTTCCTTCCATAATCCAGTAATGCTAACTCTTCACAGTTTATGAGCCATGGCCATAATCCATATTTTTCCTGCTAAGGAAATAAAAACACTGTCTGCCAACAAATTGTATAACCTCACTTACACACACTCCTCTTTGGAGCTTCGTTGTCATTGCTCACTTATGGTTTGCATGACATTTTGTAAGCATGTATTTACCAAGATTAATGCTGATCTGAATTATTCTATCTACTTTGTAATTCATAAAATACTTTAAGTGGTAGGAGATTTTAAGTGCTAGTGCTGATCACTTTGCTTTACTGTGGATTTGGTCTACAATCCAAATAGAAAAAGCATCAAGAGCATCCCTACAGTAATTATGCTATTGTTTTCCATTCTTTGCTTACATTTCAGTGTTAATGCGTACCTGTAATTTTAAACAGAAGTAAACCACATAACCAGCAGAACTGGGAACATATTCAAGGCCACACTGAGCATACCTACACCTATATTGCTGAATAAAGAGAGTCAGGGACTGATATCAAGGATGGTATCTCTATATTACATAGTTTATGTAATTGTTAGGTCTCTCATCTATGCATACTGCATCTTGGTTTCTCAAGGAGTATACTGAGGCACAGCTCAAGGCACCGATCACTCTAGGAACTGCTCTCAAAAGGCACTGTGGATGTGACTGCACAGAGGTGTTTTCTTCTGTCTCAGACAGTATTTCAGCAACATCCTAAAGGTTTCACACTCTCACATTCCCTTCTGCAACAACAAGTAACAACTACCCTAAATGTCATACTAAAGAACACCATTCACATTAATTTGGAAGCTATGACCTGGGGAAAAAAAAACCGCAAAACAAACCAAACATAATTACATCTTTGGACCACAGATGCAACCTCTCAGTCCAGAGGAGATCCAGGGACACATGATCAATAGCAAGTCTGATAATAGTCTGTAGAGCCAGATAGGTCTCAACAGTGTGACAATAAGCCAGTTGCACCCCTAAGCTTAGGGGCCAAGGATCAGTCCCTATATCACTTTTGTTTGGCTTTGGAGACAAAAGCAACAGCTACATCTGAAATGCATTTGCTATCAGTGAGAGCGGGTGCCCAAATGATGCAGCCATCTCATTTCCAGGATACACGAAGGGGTTGCTATGCTGTGTTAATTTTCTTTCCATCTGCATCCTTCTTCCTTCTGCACTGCAGCAGTAGAGACACACTAGTACCATACATGCAACAGGAGGCAATGCAATTCTAGGACCCAAAGCAAAAGACATGTCAAAACTACTTGAAAATTTCATAATGTAAACCTATGTTAATTCTATTGGTACCTCTAGACTACTGTCTGTATTTCTTGCACACAGACATTGACACTGCAAGCCACCAGTAAGAGGACAGGCTTTTGTTAACATCCACATTCAGAGTTAAAACAAACAAACAAAAAAAGCCAAACACATGGAAGCCTACATTTCCTTCCTCCAGAAACCATGCAGGAAAACCAGTTGCTAAAGCAACAGTTCACAAGACTCCCTGGTGGGATGAACACACCAATGTATCGCCTGGGACTGGGAGAGAATTACCGCACTTGAGAGCAGGAGGTGCAGTGCTCAGCAAAGCACTGTGTGAATACGAGTTACACATGCAGTGAAATTTCAGAACTGAATCAACAAAACAGCCATGTATTACTCAAATTTACAACTTTGCGTTACTAGGAAGAACACAACACTGAATCCAGACACAGATAGTCGTCTTTATTTGTATGGTCTTCCTATAAATCATGGCAAGCTTTCTGATGCTTTGGTTGTTGTCCTTATTATTTCATATGACCACATTTTATAATGAAGTACTTACTATTGTTTTTATGTGTAATACGCATGCTTATACTTATCTGGGAACTGAAAGTAGAATTTAGCATTATGGAATATTCAGATTATCATATTAATTAAAACTGGAAGCACTGAGCTGAATTCATAAAATATTGTTACTTGCAAACTTTTTCTTAGACACAATAGTAAACCTAATTGATTACAGTTTATAATAGCAATAATCCCTGCAATATCATTCATTAGCACAGTTAGCAACTAATTTGCTGGAGTTTTAACTGCCCTTGGCTTTCCCTCAAGCTGTTCACAAACTGGTCATTAACTGCTAGTTACAATTGATTTCTCAGGGCCCTATTTAAAAGAAATTTTATTTCAATTCAGCACCCACTGAGCCTAATCTTGATTTGGTAAACAAAATTCATTCTCTACCTTAGCGACAGACCTCTTATTCCTTACTCTCTTTGGCATACTCTTTCAGGGATGTACGGAGATGCAAGCTTTGTGGCTAAGGGTTAAAGCAAAAACCAAACCACTGCTATTCTTTTTTTCCAAATTTTCAAGTGGTAGGAGAGTGCAAAAAGGAAGAGCACTCTATTGACATCTAGTGGAAAGGAAGAGGACAAATGAAATGCTCCTGCAGCCTGGAAATGGGCAGCCTGCAGCTTATTTGTTTGCATATAATATTTCTTCATGTTTGGAAACTCTTCTTGCTAATACCATAATGTAAAGAGACATTTCTGATCATAGCAGTGTTCAGGAATGATGGCCAATTAAATGTATGCAAACAGAGTGGGCAGCTTACCTAAGGCAATAGCTTTCTGTAGCAGGATACAAAAGTTATGGCTTCTATTAAAAAGAAAAAAAAAAGACAGGAGACTTTGACGGAAAATGTTTTCTAAAAGATACCAGCTTTAAGAGTTATCTGCAAATTGAGAAAAAGTGTGTGTTTAAGAATCACTTGTATGTTACAAGACACTTGGTTTTCAGTGCTTCCTGAATTCTTGATAAGGATTTATAAACACTGGGAATGGCTAGTAAAGCTGCTAGCAGAACAAGGAGTGCAGAAAAATTGTGAACAGGTAGCATAACAGGGAACAGTGAGGGATTTTCACTAAAAGCAAGGTAGGTGACATCACTATAAGGTCAGCAGTAGGGCTTTAGACTGGGTAATCCTGACTGTGAGGTACATTCACAGCAGAAGCAGAGGAAAAAATAGATGACTTAGGAATTACTTTATTATAAAAGAGGACCATGAAATTGTTAGCAGTTAGGAGCTGTATGTTATCCTGCTTATGTACTTTCTTGTGTTTTCCTTTTCTCTATCAAATACAATATTCTTTGTTAAGTCAACCAATTTATGTTTGTGAATGAGGAAAAATAAGACCTGGCTATGCACCAGAAAGCACATTTTCCAGTGTTTGTGTATGAGGATTTAAGCTTGTAAAAAAAATCTGAGATTAGCCCATTTGATTCTAAATCAGATGTAACTGAAGGGTTATATGGAATTCAAATCTGCGATAACCATACGGCTGGACAAAAGATACATCATGTCACTGTTTTCCTTGCAGCTCTCTAATAGACTGCCTTTCTCCTCCACATCTCTGTATATTTCTTTCTTCTATTTATTGGCTCTGTGAAAGTATTGAAATGTTACTTCCCTCCTCAAATTAAAATGGCTACCTTCCATTCATGCCCTAATTTTCAAACAAGTATTTCATGATTGATTCTATGTACCTCTGGCTATATATGGGAATCACTGTGAAGAGCCACAAAGCCACCCCATTGTCATACTTTATAGCTTTCACTGAACCTTACGGTGGGCCCTGGGTGAAACAGTATCGAAGTTATGCAGAGAGAAGCCCTGCCTACCGATTTCAGCTTTAACCAGAATCGTGGTATATTTTCTTGGCCCATTCCTTCTGTTTTGGGGGATCTTTTTGTTTGGATCTTTATGCACTTCTCACACATTTTTAAACTAGAAACTGGCTGTTGAGTATTTGTTTAGCTAGTGGCAGAATGGGACCCTGAGTCATGAGTAGAGTCCCTTGGTAAACCTGCAGAACAGAATCACAGAAATAATGAGAAAATCTTCCACTAATAAGAAGTGGCTGAAACAGAAGATGCATAGAAGTGAAGACCAGCATTCTAAAGAGAAACCTAGAATTCATAGAATCATAGAATGGTTTGGGTTGGAAGGGACCTTAAATATCATCTTGTTCCAACCCCCCAGCCATTACCCAGGTGCAGGAGCTTGCACTTGGCCTGGTTGAACTTCATGAGGTTTGCATGAGCCCACCTCTCAAGCCTGTCCAGGTTCCTCTGGATCACAGCCTTTCCCTCCCACGTGTCAACCACACCACACAGCTTGGATTCATGTATTTCAACAACATAGCATTCCCTGCTAATTTTTCCATCATACACTGCCGTTGTGTTGGGTTTGTTTATTTTTTTCTTTTAATTCCATGAGAGAAAAAAATCTGCAACTAACAAAAAAAAAGAAAAAAGAAAAATAAAAAAAAAGAAGCAGCAAACTTTAGAGTTCAAGTTTTGCAACAAACACAACACTGTGGAATTAAATAATAAAATTGGCACAAAATAGATTAGTAACTAAACTGAGTAATCTATTTTCATAGACTGGGTTGCCAAAATTTCATTTAGACATCTTTCTTTTCTATACCGAAAAAATTGTGTGTCAAGAAAAATTGCTACTGTGATACAAGTGCTTTACAGAATGTCTATATATACATGTTTTTGTGTACAAGCATAAGAAAAAGAGACTTAAAATCCAATACTTTCAGAATTATAAATTTACATTTGTTGACTAGGTGACTGACATATACATATACACACACAGAGGAACTCACAGAACTGACTGACACTACCACCATGCATAGAAGACTTTTGTCTCAAGGAAAGCACACTGATATTAGCACTTGTTTATTTGAGCTCCAATTCAAGACTTACAGCATTCATCTAGCTCTGTCAAAGTCTTGTCACTTTCTTCAGTGTAAAATACCTCTCCTGTTCTTCAAGCAAATACTCTGGTCTATATATTTGTTATCTGTTGCCTTGAAAGCTTTAGCCTCCTCCCATAGAGCCTCTTGACTATCCTTTGTCCATTTTTATAAAAGTATTAAAGTTAAATGCATCACCCTGTTCTGGAAATTCAACATTAACTTGCTGTCCTCTAAGCGTTTAATTATCTTCTTATCACATTCAGATTCTCCATAACATTACTCTGTGTCTGATTACTTTTTTTTTTCTTAAATCTGCTCAAAACTTTTACCTATTCTTCAACTTCTGAATGCTTTCTTTGTTGCTTTCAGACAATCTTATATTGTTATTTTTTATACTAGTATAAAAAGTATGAAGTATAAAAAGTCTTTCGTATGAAATAATGTTCCACTTCCTATCCACTAAGCAAACTCTTTCTTTTCTTGCACACCTTTTGCTATAAAACAGAAGGACAGATGATTTCTTAATTAAAAAGTAGGACTTCATCTCAGTCTAATCTGTGTTCACTTCTTTTATCTACAAATGGACACCTTGGATACATTTGGGCAAGTTTCTTAAGATCAGATCCAAAGAAGATCACAGGCAAAGATTTGCTTAGGACCTGACAGGCAAGGCAGTGGAGATAAAAATCTGTGTATTTGACACAGTATTTCAGCAGTTTTAAGCTACATCTATACTAGTAAATTAAATGTGTTCAGAACCAATGGCTGACATTGAGGCTGATAAGCAACAAATGAGTCCTTGCATGTGTGTTCATACCATTAAATTCTTTCATCCTCCAAAACAGGAAACTAGACCCAAATTATAATTAAGAATTTCCATAGCTTGTGATAACTCCTGAACCAGGCCTAGAAATTATTTGGGAGAGTACTAATTGACTCAAATTGCCCATGGCCACTATGAAAATAAAAAATAAAATAAAATAAAATAAAATAAAATAGGACACTGAAGTTGCAGAGCATATGAACATTTCCTGAAACTGTTTAATTTACTAATATAAATGTAAAAAAGACATCCCAGGATATGATCCATGCAAGACACACTCTACTGTGCCTGTGGCCAATCAGAAATATTAAGTGCAAGGTGTATCTTGAAACATGCTTCATGCTTTTAGAATCTAACATGTCTTTGTGCCTTTTTCCTCTCCTTTTTTGAAGGAAATTAGGTATTGCCTTTCACAGAGGGGCCTAATGACTCATTCCATAAAAAACCCAAAAGTTAAATAACATGTTTAGCGATTTATTTATAAAGTCAAATACATTTTGCTGGGAGGGACACAAATCTGTATTCCAAATTGCACTATAATATCCAGATTACTTGATTAAGATGTGTCATTGTTCATAAACAGACTATTAAAGCAGAAAAAGAGCACATTATTATGGGTAAAGCATCTGTAGGTGATATTATCTGTATCACCCATTTTAAATACTGTTATATTATACAAAAGACACATTCCTAGTAATAGCCTCATACTGTTAATCTACCAGATTAATGAACTACACTGTTTTGTGTATGTTTTTCTCACCAAATGAATCTTCTGAATTGAAATATGATTTCAGTAACAGAGAAAGACAGTGACCTTTTACAGCAGAAGAAAATATCCCTGAGGTTGATGACTTTTGAATAGAAGTGGGAAACAAGGATTTGAACTTCCTACTTTCGGGAAGGATCATAGAACTCAACCTTCATCATCCATGTCTCAATCAGCACTCTAGCATCTGGACATCTGCATAAAATTGAAGATTGCTACACATTTTCAGAGTGCATGTGTCAGGCATGTTTGCGAATGCCAACTCTAACAGCTGCCTCAGGGAACAGAGCCAAATGAAGAATAATTTCTCAGCCTTGCCTGGATTTAGGTTTATATATCATAACACTCCATATCACCAAGGCAGAGGAACACCTTGGCAAGGTTAATAGCATAACTCTCTGCTTATGTCATTTTAGAGTTAAAAAGTAAGCTTCACC
>JAOXJK010000001.1:170585503-170616809 GCA_025774025.1 Xenus cinereus
AAAAAGTAAGCTTCACCAGGGAAAATCAGCAGGTAAATGAGGGCTTTCTTTCCTCTGTGTATTATTTGTCATTGGGAATTGTTTTTTATTATGTCAATTCACTGCAAAACATAGCTAGAATCTATCTCATATCATTAAGATTTTTCTCTGTTGCAACATTACTATCACTAATGGTGTTGATCATGGGAATAAAGCCTAAAGTTCTGCTTTTCATTTATAGTCCTTCCCAAGTTTAATTTTTATATTACTTGGGTTTGTGTTTTGTTTTGGGTTTTTTTCTGCTAGAAATGAATTGTGAGTATCTTGGATTTTAACTCTGTGATGTTGAAATACTGTATAAATAATACTTTAGAATTTATTTTTCATGAGGAGAAATTTACATTCCTTTGCTGGGGAAACAGTTAACTCTCTCATTTGCTAGAATTCTAAGCCCTTTCACTCTCACTCTTTCCTGCCTCTAAAAAGAATGCTCTTTATCAACATTCTTGAAGTCAGGATTTTCAGGTGACGGGAGATCAAACTTCAACTCAAGTGGAAGACAGCAGGAGCTACAAGTTAAGCATCACACATCAAGAAAGCAATAGCCAGGTGTCAGACAGAGTCAGTCAATGTGCAGTTTGATTTAAGGATCTGAAGAGAAGATGGAGTTACTGCTCAAAAAAGCACCCTAGTTTTGGTATATTTTTTATTTAGTTTTAACCTTATTTCCTAGTCAATCTAGGATTGCATTGATAATGTATATGTGTGTGTCTGTTATCCTCAAATGCTTCTCAAGAAAATTAATTTCAACTGTCTTTGACAAAAAGTCATTCACCTCTGATATGCTGAGTTCCTCAAGTTTTATGGAAAGGATAGCCAAGTAGAAGAGAAAAGCTTGTAAGTGTTCCCATTCTCAAAGAGATGAAATATGAGTTCTACACGTCTTGAAACAGATATCACAGAAAATGCTTAGGAGAAAGACATTATGGAAGCAGCAACTACTAGAAGACATCCAATTACTCTTGCACTTAACTAGAATTTGGAGTCGCCAGAACTAGTAAATTTATCAGGGTCACAACAAAGAGTTGTACGCCTTGTGCCTGGTTATCTATGATATCCAATTGTTAACATGCTCTCTTGAATACTTTTTAACTTCAGATATTTCTCCAGGCATTTCTCCAGGCATAGTTTCTTGGGTAGCACAGACCAGTGATGATTCCGAATAGGTACTCTGGCATGTAGGGGTGGAAGAAGTTTGCAAGCGAGTCAAGTTATGCCAGATCAAGCACCCAGACAGAACTTGAGAAAAGTCGCTAGCACTGCTTAGCTTTCTAGTATAGATGCAACCCCATGATTGCAGACTTTTGCTTCTTGCCAGACTTTAACAACTCAATGCTCAGCTGCTAAGCATTTTGAGAGCTTCCAAAACACTTCCTGATTGAGTGGAACTCAATTAATTGCTTTCCATTTGTGCTTTCTTTTAAATTATGTCCAAAACTGAGGGGTGCAACCTTCTTTTCACCAAATTGCCAAATTTTTCAAGTATTGTCATATATGGACAGAATTAGATTCAATTCCTTTCCTCCAGAAGAGTTTCTTCATCAGCAGATTACAGGTCTCACTGTGTTGTTAGCATCTTCCTACTCTCCTGCTGAAGTTGTGCAACTTTGCAAAAAGGAATGCATAATTCACTGAAGTAGAGCGAGAGGTTAATTTTGTGTTGGAGTGACTAGGATGTCACCAGAAACAGGGGAAATATGAACCATGGTACCTGTTTCAGAAATGCTAAATGATGCTAATGACTATATAAGTAAACTTCAGAATAATTGTTTAGAACAGGAATCACAGATCAAGACTTTTCCTTTCCCAGTAGGATTGCTGAACCACTCCCTACTCAGATAAAACGGATATAGCCAGATGGTTAGCCTATTCCCATATGGGATGAGGTTTTGAATAATTTTAGGTGAGGGAAAGAAATGAATTTGGCTCTTTTGCCATCTGGGCAGCACTTTAACTGCCTCATTCTTAGAGAAAAAGAGAACATTATTTTTTCCAGCTTAGTTTAATGAAAATAACATCTGAACAATATTTGTTAGCAGTCCACTTTTTTCACTATGTCAATAGTGAAAAATATATGTTTATCAAGCATAGTGATATTTTGGAAGAGGTATTTCTCGCTTTGTGTTTTGATTGACTTTAGGCACAAAGTAATCTCTGAACTGTTGAGTTGTAATAAGACTGGCACAGTTCTAGGCATGCACAGAGAAAGAACTGCAAAGCTTTAAGAAATTTAAAGTAAAGAGACAGGGAGTATTTGTAATATAGACAGGCAGAGAGTTAGAGGGAAGTTGAGTAGGAATTTTTACAATCACAGATTTTATATTGAGCAGGCAATATTCACTGTTCTCATTGTAGATTACAGAATCCTTTTTTTCTTTAATCTGGCAAATGAGATTATATTTCTGATGGGTGTTGTGATAAAGATTAATGAATCTCAAATCACAGTCTGTTATATTTTTCCCTGCTGTGGTTCAAACAGATATTTAAAGACACCAGTAGATCCTAAGATACAGTGGAAAGATCTGTTGCAGACACCTGTGTATAATTAATGCTGAATAGAAGCTTGAGATATCATTGTTCAGTTCATTACATTTGAGATCTATGTAAAATGAACCATCACACTGCAAACTACTTGGGTGGCATAAACACAGCTTCAGAAACTCCGTCATATAACGCCCTATGATGGTAATACATCCAGTTCTGAACAAGGCAGGATTTAAATCCTGTATTGAAGATCATCCTATTTCTCTGGTGAGATATATACAAACATCCTAAGATTTGAGCTTTTTGTTCTGATTTTACTGTTTTTTCACAGTTCCATACAAGATTTACCAGTGAACCTAGGAATAATGTCTCTGTTAACATTCTAAGTTTGTACAAAAATAGTCTGAGTACATGACAAAAATAAGATATAATCAGTCTCTTCATCCTGAAGTGAGAAGGAATGAAAAGTATGACAGTATAATGTGTTTAGAGAGAAAAAGGTCTGGCAGATTGGAATGCCATCTGAAAGACACTGGGCAGAGACTTGATGAAAGTCCCATCTTTCGTGTATACCCAGCAGTGATCACAAAATGCTGAGGTGAGCTGAACAAGAAAGTTTTACGTCATTCAAGGAGAATATAGCATGACTGCTCAGCCATCCCTTACAAGATGTAGAGGTGAAATGGTGTGCATCAGAAAGTCATAAAGATTGATGGCATCTGCTGCTTCCAAATGCACCTACCTGCATGCAAACCACTTGCAGTGTGAACTGTTGGAAAACATAGGCTGTTTACCCAGGAAAGGTGTTTTAGTAGGCTTAATTTCCATAGTCCATTTACACAGCTGAAGCAAGAATGTCCCAGAGAAATCAGATGGGTCATGATAAGAATTCAAAGCCACAAAACTAAATAAAAAGAGATTATTAGCTACATTGCAGTAAGCAAACAGTGAAGTCTTAAGTGATCAATACTTGACAAGAGACATGTCACAAACTTCATGTATAGGTCAGGCACATTCAAAGTTTTTTAAATAAATCAACTGACTTCTGGACAAGGCAAATAAAATGTCACTTTTTATCTCTCAGTTGATATTTTTCTCAGAGAGCAAAAAAATAAAAAATCACCTCCCTCAGAGATTTGATCGAAACGATAGTCACTCCTGATACAAGTTTAAGGGGGAAAACTGCAATCAAGTGGAAATTTTTGTCAGTACCTTAATCTCTGATTTGTAGAAGGTTGTGCTTTGGGATATTTGGTATGTCTGAGAATTTCCACCAAAGAGCCCTTCTGTTCTTTAATGGCTGCACTAAATCTTAACAAACGTGAGCATGAAAACTATTGTGCTGTACTTGTGAGGCATATATCAAAGATATATTTTTTTAAAGCTTGGAAAGGCAGTTGAATCATGCATGCTTTTTATGGAGCTCTGATCAGGCTGATAAAGGCAGTTCAGCTTCAATAAATGCTTTTTAAGTGAATGTTTTGGAAAGTGAATAGGAAATTCAAAGCTCAAACTGTTGCCAAACTGCTCCCATAGCACTTTGATCACTTTGCTACTGACATTTTTTTGAAAATGTCTTGTTTTTATTAAAATGTTGGCATCTGGGGATTCAGAAAGTTAACTGTAGTCACTGAAAAAACAATATACAGTAAAACTGAGTGACATAACTTATTAAGTACTTTGTACACACTTCTTAAAAAGGAAAACTTTTTCCCTGTGGGGTCAAACACAGCTTTGCACTTCTCTGAAAAAAGTTCATTTTGTTAAAGAAAGACAAGTGAAGAAGATAAATCAAACAACACTGCTTTGCCTGAAGCAAAAACCCCTCAAGTCATAAGGCTTTGCTATGAAAAATTGTAGACATCCAATAACTTAAAAATTAATAAAATATAAAAAACATATTAAATGGAGAGTGTGAATTTTCTGTGTCATGCTTTTGTTAAATATTTATGTCAGATTATTTTCTGTTGAAGGATATCAAGGACAAGCTGTTGTAATTACCTTTTCTTATTACACAGTATATACATATATCTTCAGCAGTATAAAGTTCCTTCTTTCTCAGGTATTACAGCTTGTTTAATCTGGTAGGAAATTACCGATTTAGGCCTTGAATCCAATCTCTGTTGTGTGACCCTGGAGACATATGTAAAACCACAATAGGTGACTTTTACAAGATAAATTGCAATGTGCACCCATGGATCTAAAGTAAGAATGAAGTCCTGTGTTTTTAACTTGCTCAGAATCTAATATATTTAAAAGACATTGATTAACAGCATGAAGTGACGCCATTCCAGTGGAGAAAGAAATACAGTCAGTCTGTTTGAAAATGACAAAGATATCTATTTTGGATTATTTGCCTTTCTATTCAAGATGAATTAACAGCTCAGAGAGGAGAGACAGAGAACCCTGTCTGACACTGTCACAGATTTGATCACCTGACATTTTTCACCTGAAGTAGCCATTAGGCTAGTATCTCTCAAAGCAGTTATTATTCTGCATATACACACCTACAACTCTCTCAGAATAGCAACCCATAAGAGGGCAATGAAATGGCTGGAATCTTCTTTTTTTACCACTTTGCAAATGTTGAGAATGCATGCAGCTCATTAAAAGCTAATCCCCTAAAAAGATCTCAGCGAACTGATTATTTTATAGCCACACAATAATTACTGGTGATTTATTCTTTTATTATTATTAGTCTTATACATAAAAAAAATATATTGCCTCAGACTAATTTAATTTTTAAACTGCTGTGTTTTGAGGACAACTTCAGGCAATACATTCTGGTGAGTACAATAGAAGCACTTTGTATGCATTGATCAAATTTCAGACTTAATGAAGTTATGGAGTATCACCTTTTTTTTTTTTTTTAATATATAGTGGTAAGCAACAAGGCACAAAAAAATTAAACAAGTCCAGATTTTCACAATGTGTGAGAAAAAGAGTTGTGACCAGAGGACACCCAGTTAACAAGAATCGCAATAGGAGGTCCAACCCTGGGACCATCTGTTTCAGAAGCAGTAACAGCAAGGCTTGGATGCTTTAGATTAGAGATGTAAAATGTAATAAGAAGACATGGAATACTCGGCCTCCCACGAATGTCTCCTCTAAATTTTTAAGACTCAAAGACTCCAAATTTTAATTTTAAATTCCAAAATTTGAAGTTTAATCATTCTTTCAGAATATCTTTGCATTAACTGTTATGATTCAGGTATTCTTATTGTTGTTGCTGTTGTTGTTGTTATTATTATTATTAGTGTCTAATTTACACAGACAGAAATTATAGAATCTTAAGACAAAATTTTAAGTTAACCACTAAATTAATGGGGAGGAACAAGTAAATCTACAGGGCTATCCATCTCATCTGAAAGAACCTAAAATATATTACTTAAGTGTTTTATTCACTCCAGTCAGCTTCAAGATCATTTTCACTACAAGATAAGTTAAAAAAGAAACAACAATCAAACAATATATAATAGGTATCCTTTCTGCAAGATCCTGTGCTAAAAATTAACATTCCTTCAAAAGACAACTGTACCAATTATGAAGAAATAGCTTCCAGCTCAGGAAGCCCTTGGGCTACAAATTGTCAGAATCTAAGAGCAAATTCATGCCTGATCTGCCACAAACTCTTACCCACACTTCATTTGCAGAAAACAGAGTAAAGAAATCTTAGGCCTGATCAAATACTGGTAATCGTTTGTTCTTTTGTTCTTAATAGATAAAAATATCCACCAATAACTTGTCACCATAATTTCATCTAATTCCAAGTGTTTATTTGGTCCACAAACCAGTCAATAAATAACATTTATTCTGTATTTTTCCTGAGACATAGTTACAGTCTTTATTTACAGTTTTCTGAAGTTAGAATTGCTGTAGTAACAGCAATGACGATGACGGTAATAACAATAACTAATAAAACCTTTAACAATAAAATTTCCATCTGTAAATCAACATTTAATTTTTTAACTCTAAGTGGTTTTATACTAGTTTCCAAAGAACAGCAACAGGAAAAACTGAAGAACCTTTCCCTAGAAACTATACCAAGGTAGATGACACAAAGCTCCGTGGCTTCATATCCACAATTCTATAGGTTGTTGCTTAGGAGGCATCTAATAAAGATATGCTGGGTAGCACTCATTGTGTTTTATCCTCAGTTGTTTGCTCAAATAAGGCACTTAACATTCAGGGCATCCTAGGTGCTTTGAGACCACAAGGTAGGTGCAACGTGGTGGTAGTTGATGCTGTGACAGATCCTCTTCACAAGACTCTCTTTACCCATACCCTGGATTATACACACTGTTAACACTGCACATCCCCTAAATATGATCCCTACTTAAAGTACAAAGGTCTGCATAAATGTGGCAATAAGTAACAACATCCTCCTGGAAAAGAAGATGAAGACATGCAACAGCAGATAAGGTTATAGTCCTGACTGCTCACTGGGGGCTTCATTTCTCCTGTTGTGAGCTCACATCTATTATTCACTGTCTCCCTTCACAACTGTGGGAGGGTTATGGACTGCAAGTCTTTTGCTTAGTGCTTTGCAAGTATGCCTTCTTAAGTATATTAACATTCAGCAGGCAGTGACAACTGTGATTTTCTTTGCTTTTAGCGCTGGTTGGTAGGACTGCTGAATATCAGGACAATTCCTACTATTGGAGTGGAGGACAGAATTTATGAGAACAGGGATTTAAAAAGGCTTGAGAATCCACCATTCAGAGTGGATTGACATGGAATATTTTCTTCCCCAGTACAAATTTTACTAGAGAAGAGGGGACTGAGATTCTACAGATTTCAGTTAATGTAGTTCATTATCTTACATCCATGAATCTCCTTAGAGATGGGAAAGATTTAAGAAAGAGCTGCTTACCTGCAAAATGTATCAAACTTTCAAGAAGTTTCACGTGAATAAAATAAGTTTTAATTTTGAGCCTGTATTTCCATGAAGAGGTCAGTATTTCCTTAAAAAAATAAATACCTAAATTAATAGACAGATAAATACATTCTGACATGGATGATGGCCTTTTAGCAGATAAGTGCTTTGCCTTGTGAAATCATTTGCTGTGACTTCTGCTTATTAATTCCCAAGCATATGCTTTTAATTGTATAAAGCTTATTAAGTAGGATTTTTATTTTTTTTTAAGAATAGTGATTGTCTTGATTGGTGTAACTTTGTGGGCTAACAATTTATTTTTTACCTGTAATTCATGATTCACTGAAGTATAGAAATTAAAAAAATAAAGAACTTAGTGAAATTAAGGTGTCCTTATTAAGATAAAATTTTATACCACTTAGATTGAGTTTTCTGCTTTGTTTTCTATATTTCTGTGAAAACTGTAGGTTTCTTAGCATAACCTCTACGTCCTTTTCACATTAGTTCTGATGAGCAATTGTTAATCCTTGTTTTACAGCAACACCCCAGAGGAGCTGAGGAAATTAATGTTTCATTCATTGTGATAGATAGATATTACTCCATAATACTGGTCCTGGGTTTTAGAGAATATATTGAATTTATATGTCCTATACAGATGCATATTATTTATTTTGGCTTACAAATGTCAATAAAAATTCTTAGAAGGTTAATTCAGCACTTAATTATTACTTTTCTTCACCTTATATTAATTGTTCCTCTTTTAACATAAAATTAATTTTACTGTACTGGTTTTCTTCCACACAAATACACACCACACACACCATTTTGCATAATCTGCCCTGTGTTGCACATCTACAAACATTATAGCTAATTTTACCAGATAGGTGGTGCTATGATTCTGTGTATCAAAGGGCAGACTCCAGCCATAAAAGCCGACAGCAAGTACCTCTTCACATTTTATTCTGAAAAGCAACTGGCATTTTTCCCCCTCTATGCTCTGAGGGAGCTCACAGAATAATAGGTGAAATGTCAAGAATAATTAAGAAAAATGATGGTGTTATATTGCAGCACAAGAAATTCATCTTTTCTGCTCAGATCTTCCTGCCCACCTTCCCTTCTGCGTTTAAATGTCATCTATGTGCTCAAATTATTTAGGATAGGCCTTGAAAGAGGGTAGAATATTTCTTAGGTAATTTGACACACTCTTTGGGTTGAATTCCTGATGGCAATTTCTCTCCATATCTCCACTTAAAAAGGTTTCTTTTAATTCCTTTTCTGGCTATGTTCAAGTGTGGTAAAATGAAGTACAGATGCTTTAGTTTCATGGTATGAGTGGAGGAGAGAGTTCAAGCCCAAGTAACCTCTTCTTTCTTCTTCATCTGAAAACGGTTTCATATATTTTATTTTACTATCACTCCACTGTCTCTTTGTTCCCCTGAATATAGCTTGAGAAAACTTTTACCTACTCATTGGAAAGAAGGTGTTCAGAATACATCAGTGCAAGACAATTTCGAAAGACTTCAGAACCCAGCCTTGATTCAGTTTTACATCAGAAATTTGTTGCAATGGATTTCATAATAAATACCACAAATTCTGCCTTCTAGTAGTGGGGGCAGAATGTCAGTCTATATTTTACAATTGTATCTTTCTGGGTTTTTTATTATTTTCTGTAGATAGAAAAACATATTGCCCTTTTATTGGGGCACTTAAGCATTTGGAGCAGAAAATAAAGAGTCTAGGCAGTAGGAGAAACTGAACATGAATAACAAATGACTGTAGGAGTTCTACACACAGGTACAGATCATGCATATAATTATTACAAAACTTAAAAGTATAAAACGTTTATTGCTTAATATTATACAATAGATTACTAGGACTAAAAAGCTACTCTTATTTTATTTTTAAGTTTTTTCTCATCTGTTATTCCTGCAAAATCCTTGAATCTCTCTCCTGCCTTGTCTGCAGTTTCACCGTTTTTTATCTTTCATGGTTCTAGGCTACTTAGTTTTGTCACAACTCGTTTACATTGTTTGGCAATTTTCTCAGATATATGAACCAAGATTATGCCTTAGTGCTATATTAAAACTAGGCCTTGGATTATAGAAAGATGACACTCTAAGAGGTTTAAAACCACTTCAGACTCCATTGACTAGAGACTCAATTCTATTGCCTGATCATAACTGTCTAGTGTCATTTGAGATGCCCTAATGTGTCAAAGACATCCCCATGGGGCTGATGTGATGGGAGGCATACAAGCTTCTAGATTGAGCCAGGGAAGATAAACAAGACCATATCTCTGTTTAGCAGCTGTACTAAGATGCAGATATTCATCAACTCCAGTAGGAGTTTATACACCTAGCTCACATGTAGATACCAAAATTTTAGTGTCTTAATCAATATCTGAATCAATCTTAATTTTTAGATAACCTGAGTTAGCTGGGATAAATCTCATTGTTAGTTTGTAACAAAATAGATTGGATAATTTCATATGTGTAGAGTATTTTGCCCTACTGAGCTACAACCTGGAATCGCTAAAACAGCTTAAGTTTGTGATTGGTTTGAGTTACAGTTACAGTTTTTTTCCATTTCAGTGAGTAAAAAATGAGTTAGTAAGTATATTTCGTAATCTTCAAACCTTGTGAAATCCTGCATTCAACAAATGAAGCAGATACAAACAGAGGAAAAGATGTAATTATCTTTCAATTACTGGAAATCTTTTCATTTGTAGGCAATGAACACAACTCTTGTTTGGAGAAAGAAGGGTGGAGGAAGTTGGATGTTTACTTCTGTCATTGTTTTAGTTGTTCTTGCTACTGTCCAGATAGGAGGAGAACAAATTTCCTCTACTAAAGATTTTAAAGGATTTTTTTTATTTATTTATAATGTAAATTGAAGAGAAATGTTACATACAGTTTAGTTCTGCACTTTTCATGCTGTTGTATCTCCCACTATAGTCAATCAGAAGTGTATCGGACTAGAGGAGGCTGAATTGTATCTTTTAGATTTATTTCTCTCTGTACACAGAGTAACTCCTTTTCACAACAGCTGTGTCAGGTAGATCAATCAATGTAATAATATTTTGTGACTCACAACCACAAAATTGTAACAGGACATCTTGTAAATGACCTCTAGCCACATACTGTTAAGCTTTTCTTACCCCCTCAGTCAACCAACCTGCGATTTGTCTCACCTAAATTGACTTATCTGAGGTTAGACATTCAGTCTAACACTGATGTCTAAAATGCCTTGGTAGCCAAAAGGAAAAAAAATATCAAACTGAAAACAAAAAAGACACTTACAGTCAGCAATTCATCCCAACATGAAAAGGTAATTCTTTATTACAGTGAGAAGGAATCTGAATGACTTAGTCTCATGCTTTTTTGATGGGCTTAAGTTATATGGGCTTTTTCCTACTCAACTTTCAGACCACTAGGTGCTGAAAATCAGACTTAACCACTCTATGATCTTAGTAGCTCAACTTAATACATCTTCTTGAGTCAAGTTTTCCCCAATTACACAGACAATTGGGGAAAGAAACTGAACCTACTGTCTCATACATTTTATCATTAATAAAATTATCCCCAAATAGCTGTTAGAATTAGGTTCTCAAATGTTATAGACATACAAGCTAGCATTTTTGTTATTTCATTTTATGACAAATAAGAAAAGTGAAAAGTTAGGCCTAATTAACAAGGCAAACCATCTATAGTCTAATTCTCTAATTTTTCCACTTATGAAAACGTATTGTACTAATGATAACATTTGCCCAGATATTAATGTCTTCAGGTATAAGCCAGTAAAAATTCAGCTTATGGAGTTTGGAAAGATAGCATCAAAGTCTGGTAAATTACTTACACCAAGTTTATACCTACTGTGATTCAGAAAAAGGGATAAAATTGATAATGGGAGTAAAGTAAATAAAAAGAAATATAATACTTCAGAAAAAAAAAAGATTAAAAGTGGTAGATGATGGAAATAATTCTGGTACTACAGTGTAAGCTAGGATAAAACATATGCAATGAAAAGAACGTAGGCTCCTTTAAAAAATAGAAGTTTGTAGACCCATGAATTAAATTCCATTTAAAACACCCATGTTCAGCAAGCAGCTAAACTTCCTGGACTAACTATGTTTGACCTAAAACATTCCTAATTTCCTAAAATTCCATTTTTGCATGTGCCTAGAACTGCTCTTGTCCCCTCTTGAGAATCCACAACCCTCAAATAACTCCTGATGGAATTTGTAACTTACCTAAGAAGACCAGTGTGGTAGGACTGAAGGTCTGAAGCTTGTACTTTGAGTGTGCTTGACACTCACTGAGCCACTTATAAAATACAGTTTCAAGTGCTTTGCCTTTAAAACACAGCTGTCAGAGAAAGGTGATGAGGGGAAGCATTGCTCATATTTTGTATGACAGACTCTTGGTTAAAGAAATCACTTGGGGGACTTGAATTCATTGTCCTTAATCTAAAGGATTTCAAACTAAAATCACATTTTTCCCAGGAGTGGGCCCTGATCACCACAGAAGCATAAGGGAGAAGGGAAGAAATAAGGAGAAAAGAAAATGGGGATACCCTTTTCACCTCATGTTGAAGCTCTGTCACTGGATAGTCAAGAATGCAAGATTCATGAGCCCAGAAGGAGAAGAAACATGACTCTTCAGCTTTAGAGTTAAGAAATTCATAACTAAGGGGAGTCACCAGCACTCTGGAAAAAACCTAAGCCTTGTTCAGAATTGTTACAGTTATTTTCTCTTTCTGCATTCTCCGCCCTAAATCCATGGTAGAGGCAGCTATCTACCCAGTACTGATGCACACCTGGGAAGCCTCTGCCCTTTGCCATCACTGCCTCAGTGCGGTAGGGCTTCCTGAAAACAGACGGTGATGCTGCAAGTTATCCCATGTTCATACTGCTAACAGACCTAGTACTAGTTGCTCTTCAGGCAGCAAAAGGGTCCTTCATTCAGCAACAAAAAACAGCCAGGTGAATCACACAAAAACTCATTACTCTTCCACAAACATTCTCAGTATTTTATTTCTCAAGACAAGTAGATTGTACCAATGTGAATGCACTACTGGTTCCACCAATGTACACTTAACATCTTTCCACCTTCTTGTCACTGTTATGACCAGTTGTAGATATTGCACCAAAATAACCTAAAAGAGTCCAGCTTTATCCCACAAGAAAGTTTCTCTCCCTCTTATTTATAATTGTATTTATTTATTATAAGGACTATGTCTTTACCCAATGATTAAAACAAAAATGGGTATATTATTCAGTTTATTAAAAAGTATTAAGGGCAGAGTATGTAGCATAAAGCAAATGAAAGGCAGGAGCATACAGTCTCAACTAATTAAAAGTTTAGAGTACGTGATTGTAAATGCCGAGCAAGCCAGTTTCTTTTATCACTTTGGAATATTTAATCTCATAATGACATATTAACAATACTGCCAGAGGGGAGCAACAGATAATTAAGGCAGTCACATTCTTGGACAATTCAGTATCTGGACATTAAACAGGCAAATGTTGAAATACTGACTGTATATGGCTATCTGGTTAACTGAATCAGATTCTGTCTTACCCATCATCTTGTTCAATGTGGATGAATTTCAAGTGATGGAAAAAAATAAGTTGATAATTTCTTTTGTCCACTCTGTCTTGGTGTAAACAATTCTTGAAGATGAAATTTAGAGAATTGATTAGGTTCTGTGAATACTCCTGAGTATTACAGATATGGGGATTCTCTGATGCCACAGCCCCACATAACACTCCAATCCATTTTGTTTAAGATAGCATGCAAACAATTAGCAATGAAAGTAGTTCCACCTATTAAAATTATGCTGATCTTGGAAAGATCAAAAAAAACCCCAAACAAAACAAAACAGATGCCCATTCACAATGTGTTACAATACCTTAGATTGTAAAATATGTGTCTCTATATATATCCTCAGAAGCAGATACCCATACAATGTTTCTTTTCAACCACTGATTTCTTGCAGTTGTGCACAGAACCGTTCAGTTAATTCACCAGTCTAGATCAACAATGGTGCAGATGTTTTGTGATATGCTGGGGTTCATCTGAGGTCCCACAGTTTTCATAAAGAGCATTAGAAAAGAAGCATTAAGTTTAGAAAAGGGAGAGATACTGACCAGATTTTATGGGAACCTCCTGGCTTATAATGACATCCAAATTGATTATATGGAAGTCAGAATAACAACATTTGGATTCAGATTGTGAACAAGCCAAAATATAGGCGTTTAGTTCATCTTACTATAGAGACAATAGCCAGCTGTTGAGTTTGGATACAGTTTTGAATATAATCCTGAAACATCACTCCTAACGTATTTGTGCTGATCTCAGAGGGATGCCAATGGCTTTGACCTGATAATGTGTGGATGACCAGTCCCTGCAGTATGTGGTTCATCACTTTTCCTACAAAAGCCCCTTTGCAGGGATTAATTTTGAGACAATTGTATAATTTTCAGTTCCTCCATTGAGGACTTACTACTGCCTGCAGTGAATTTGAGCATTCTGATGTCCAGGTTGTTTCAAATTACAATTAGCTGTCATCCTCCCTGTCCTCTCTATTTACCTCTGCCTTGGCCACAGTCATACATCGAAGTATAACATTACATGCTGCAGGTCTGAACAGTTAAGTAGAAATGTACTTTCTGGAGCTCAGCAGTGACTTAGGGACCAAACTACATCTTTGCATTTCTGAAGGTCTCTTTGCATTTACTGTAGAGAGTTGAATCATGGTGGAAGAGTCCTGTAAGAATTCAGAATTTGCAAAAACAGTGACTGCTGAAGGAAAGCAGAAGATAAACCTTTTATCAAGCAAATCTCAACATTTATATTTATATTTATAAATCAGACTGTGCCAGGGGACATTAATTGTGATAAACACAACAACATGATTATCTGTACTAACATAGTTAGAGTAATCCCTGTCACAGTTTTGATCAAGTCAAATAACTTTCTACATGAATGACTGAGGACAGTTCAGAAGCTAACACAGCCCATGGACTATTCTTAACAGTCAGAGTCCATACCTGTGCCCAGCGGTAGGGCCAGACAGGTAAATAAGAGACCTTAGTTGAACACAGAGGCTCATGATGTGCTGGTTTCCCTCAAGTTCAGAGAATGGTCCCTAGATAATTTTATTTATTGATTTAGTCATAGGTAAATGCTCTAGCACATCCTCTACATCATCCTTTCTCTATAGATTGCTCTGCTACCAGAATTCTAAACCATTTTGGACATTAAAATATTAGAAAAAGGGTACTATTACTTTAATCCAATCAACTGCAAAGGTGTGCATGAAGGATGCCTGTTGTTTTCGTATGTGTGGATGATCTTAGTTTATTGTTGAATAGATAATCAAAACACAGGAATGCCAATTTTGCAGGTAATTTCAACAAACTGCCATTTGATTTAATTCTTATTTGAAGACAAAATAAATAGTTTTATTACAAGTACAAACATAGTTTGATCTAGAAAATAAAATACAGAGTTTCAGTATGATCTGACTGGAAGCTGCCTTAGATCACTTAAACACAAAATTATACATGTATAGAATATTTCAGCTCCTATGACCAAAGTATGAAGCTACTACGCTATAATCACTACCAACAAATCATTAACTGTTATAGATATAATTTCAAAATTTAATTATAACATCAAATTTTGAACTAAATTTCAAAATATTCTGGAGCACTAATATCTTACTTAATGGTCTCAAGCTTCAACAGGGTAGGTTTAGACTAGACATTAGGAAACAATTCTTCACAGAAAGAGTGGTCAGACACTGGAATAGGCTACCCAGAGAAGTGGTTAAGTCACCATCCCTGAATGTGTTTAAGAGTTGTTTAGATGCAGTGCTGGGGGATATGGTGTAGGGGAGAACTTTTGTAGAGTAGGGTTGATGGTTGGACTTGATGATCCCAAGGGTCTTTTCCAACCTGAACAATTCTATGATTGGTTCTATGATTCTATTTCAATTCCTAAAACATTGTTATAGAAATTATTTTTATATCATTGCAAATGATAAAATTTCAATTTATGAATCTAAATGATGGCTAGAATAAGAAAAATAATCTAAGACTATTTTAGTATTTAAGGTAATATTTCACAGAAGAATTGTAGACAATAAACTTACATTTTCTAATAGCACCTGGGTTTGGATCACCTTTCTCCAAGTGACCCAAAATTCTCCAGTAGAGAACACAGGCAATTTGCTTTCTTATTGTTTGCTAGAGGTCAAACTACAGTCAATATTTTAACACAGAAAATGGGGCAGTACCACCAGACAGTTATTATAAGCCAGGATAAGATTACTGTACAGAGTATATCTAAGTGTTAAACCAGTCATTAAAAACTAGAATCTTACTTATACTGCATAATTTGGATGAGGATTTAAGGCAAATCAGCAGATGCATTTCCATATCCTTGATCATCTATTTCAATACAGAAGTAGACACTATTTTTTGTGTGTAATTAGGGTTGCATCACTTTCATATCATTTTGGAAAAAACATCCATGATGCCTTATGATACTGCCACTAAATCAAACAGCAGTTAGTTTAAATCAAATTGTAATGATGTCATTTCATAGGAAGAATGAGAGAGTTTTAAAATTTTAAATACTGAGATTTTAAATATTAGAAGCTCTTAATTCCTTCCATTTTTCTGCTTTTTAAAAATAGAAATTTTGGTAGATAAATTTGGAAGCACTATGGGACATATCACAGTGACAGTAAGAATTTATGTTGGACAAATGTTCAAAATGCCTAAAATTTCTTTCTAGAATTCCATTGTTTGTCACTTGAGTTTGGAAAACATCTACATTTCACTTTTTTTACCTGCAAACCAGAAATGAAAATAGAAATGTAAAAGATTCCATAAGAGCTACTTAAAACTGCTATGAAATTATACAACAAAGTAGAAAATCCCAGTCTGCAAAAAAGCAGTAAATGATTTTATAACTGACATGAACCAAAAATATACTGAAGCAAGTTAAAAAGCAAGGGTTGTTTTCACATCTCTCAAAAGCTTAATAGATCATTGTAATCACCAGGGAAGACTTTTTTTTTTTTTTTCCATATAGTGCAGCACAATTATCCAACTGTATGGGTGAAAGGAATATTTTCAGCTGCCTTTGAAGTCTCACGTATTGAAAACTACTAAATTAACTGGTGCACTGATTTGGTTTGGGATAACAGGTCAGATTTCCTTATTCCATCTATTTTGAGAGGTTTTACTCAATTCCCTTCTCACTATGCCAGTTTAACTTATAGTTCGCAGTTGCATTTGCAGCTGCTGCCTGTAAATACAAATACAGCTGCTGAACACTCACTCTGAATTTTAGGTTTGTTAAGTGAATGTGAGTCTCACTAAGGTTCAGTCCGGTTATCTAAACATGGTCACCTACTTTTATTTGATATAGCCTGAATTTTAGAAGATATGGGTCAGCAGATATGATGTAGGCCTTATAGGAAACCCAAAGCATTCTGGAACATCACCACAGGCTAGGTAAGTTATTCCCGAGCATACAAAAGGACACTAGATACTTATGTTTTGACATTTGAAAGCTGTTCTGTGAATCTTTGTATTAATCAAAGAGCTTCTAATCTAGCCCAAGGTGGTGGAAGCAATAGGAAGCAACATCAGTAAATATTACAGAATTGTTGATATTCTGTATTTCTGTCATGTAGGCTTTATCAGAGGAAGGTGGTATTAGCTGAGGATTAGGAGAAGGAACACATATACCTCTACTCAGATTTTGGTAGGATCAGAGTGTAGATGCCTACATTTAGAAATCTAAAGACAACATTCTTATGTGAACTAAGAGTTCACTTCAGTCAGTTGTCATGTCTAGACACACCCCATTGGGTTTTCAGCTTCCTATCCAGTGTGACACAAATCTCCTATAGGTCCTATGCAGCTTCTGTCAATCATACATGGATGTCATGGAAACACTAGGCTATCTCATATGGCACTGGCTACGTATTGTCAGGATGAATCAAATTTTAAATATCCAATAAGTATAACAGGACCTTTGTAAGTTATCATCACTGCCACATGTGAGCTGCACTGAAATTCTGTTGCCTGCAATACAGAAATGAAACCCCAACATGAAAATGAATCCTGCGGCTAGTCATTGACTAAAATTAAATTAAATTCAAATTGTTTACACTGTATCCAGAAAGAAGAGATATTCCTGTTACACATTTTTCTTTTCACAGATAAAGATTTAATGAAGGTATAAATGTTTTCTGTAGTGTTGAACAGAAAATAAAGTACTAAAAAATAACAGAAATGTATGGAAGACATTTTATGAGAGTCATGATCCAAAGAAGTTTAGTGCTATATTGTGAAAGTGGCACACAAAAATAGTACAAGGGATTCTAGTCGTTATTGCTCTTCAGTGAAACCTGAACATGGAAATAAAATCCCAATAATTAAGATTGTGTAAATAGGCCTTTTTTTGATGTGGCTATTAATAAAAAGTAGGATTTAGTAGCCCTTATACCCCTCATAAAATGATATAGATATTTAGCAGCTCTGGAGCTATAAGAATTCCAGCACAATATTGAGAAAACAGGGGAAAGAATTCATGGAAGAAGAGAGATTCTGGAGATGTATGAAAAGCTGAGTCTCTATGACCACTGTAATGGCTGATAAACATTCAGTCTAACAAGTGTAAACAGTTTCAAAAAGAAGTCTGTTTATCTCATTAAAGGTAACTGATGTGAACTTTTTGGTCTGCATCCCTACTTTAGTGCTATATCACTACAATTTCATTGATTTTCATATTTTTCCATAAAACAATTAGTATTTTCTCAGCTATTCACTAGGGCCTTTCTCCATGCCTCAGACATACACTGGATAGAGAAATATAGTTTAAAAAATATTTATTACTGCAGATATTACTATGTTTTATAGTATTACTTTTGTATTTTATGGATCCTAAAGCCAGATAATTTCAAAATGAAAATTTAAATGTGTGGGGGAGAAGTAAATAAAGAAGAAGATAATTTCTCATAATCAGGACTCCTTCACTAACCTGATCTTAAAGAGCTATACCAAAAATGGCAACTAGGTCAGATAACAGAGGACAAATATAAATCTGGAGGAAAAATCTGCAGGTTGAGAAATAAAAGGCTAATGCATGAAATAATATACAATCAACACTGTTACTAAGAAAACCCTATTTAACTATATAACAAGAAAGAGGGAAAGAATTTGCATCGTTCTGAAGAGAAATTCCTCAGCAAATACCAAAATTGAACTTTTTCATTAAAATTGCCAGTGATAGCCAGATAACGAACAGAACTCATGCCAGCTTTAAAGAGGTAAGCAGTCAAGAAGGAAAATAAAATAAACAGAAGTCATATTGAAGAAAAAAATTCAGGAAGAAAGCATCCCTTTTTTTAAAATTCTCAGAAATGCACAAGTTTCAAGTCATGTTTAGACTGTGTTTATTCTATTGCCTTAAGCTACTGGTACTTTCTTTGTTTAATAATTTAAGCATTAGCTCACTTGCCTGGGAAAGGAAAGAGGGTTTATTCTTATTCTTCTTATCCACGTTTACACCTTTAGAGGGCATTTCAGTTCTTGAATCCAGATTAACCTGTGTTCCTAAATAGCGAGGTTCAGTATCTTGCAATAGCAAAGATCTTAAATAAACCATTTCTTTGTATGGTGTACATACATATACCCAGCACTGAGGATGATAACTGGTGTGAATTTCATTTCTGCTCTTCTACAAATATCACCCTTTAGATAATTATCTCATTGCTTTGAATTTCATTGTTGGAACAAGGTTTCAAAGTCTTAGGCACTGCAACACTATGAATCACAACACTTAAGGGCATTTGCTGAATGTCTGCTTTGGAGACACTGCTAGCATTTATCTTTGAGAACTCATGAAAGATGGATGAGGTCCTAAAGACACAAAATAAAACAAAACAAAAGGACAAGGTGTCTATCTTTGAAATGGAAAAGTGTGGGGAAACAGGTGAGAAGGGAATAAATATTGACCAGCTAGTCAACTTTATTTTCCAGAATTGTACCAGAACAAATAATCAAATAAAATGTTTGTAACTACACAGAAGATAACACAGAAGAAGGAGGTAAATAACAGCAACATGTTAAGAACAACTGTCAAAAAAATCTTTTTTTTTTTTTCTATGACAAGGTAGCAACCCTGTAGATAGATGAGAGGCTTTAGATTTCCTGTATCTTGATTTTACAAAGGCTTTTTATATGTTATTACTGATAAGCTTTGCCAAATAGCTAGGATGTGTCATATCGGGTTTTGCAGTGCTCTACTCAGCAGCCAATGCTACTTTTTAATAATGATTTGGACAATGCAATAGGAAAGCAAGATTAGAAGTGAAAATCACCCTAACAAATTGGAAAAGCAGCATGATACAATAAGGCGACGTCTTTTAAGACTGTGCCCAAAGTCTTACAATTAGGTAGAAATAATCATCTCCACAAATACTGGCTAGGAAACAACAGATTATAAAGCAAAAGATCTGGGAATTTTAACAGCTCAGTAATGCTGCCCTGAGTCAAATAAGGAAAATATTGTAATGGCTATAACTTTATTAAGGCTTCAGTAGCAGCTGAAGAAAGTAGCCATTTGAAACACAATCGTACAAATTGTTTGGCTTATGGTTCCACTGCAGAAAGGTGTTGGTCTCCCTGTGTTATAGCCAACAAGCCCATATAGAAGTCTCAGATACCACAGATCATTTCAAATGGCACTAAACACCTACACTTAGGCAATTGAATGGCTGCCCAAGTGCTGACACATAAACTACATTTTTTACATGTAGAAGATCTAGCCAATATGGACAGCAGAGTCTGTAGGGATTTGGTTCCTTTATGTAAGGGTAGGCTTCAGTTGCCACCTGTGGAGCCCAGAAGTTTCAAGAGATCCAAATGGGTAGGGCAGATCTGATACAGGACTTCTCCCATCCTGGAATGGCAGTGATGGATCAGAAACAGTGTTCCAGAGCATTTGAAATGACATGAACATCCATGCAATTCTTTAGCTTAAGCCTTTATGCCATTCTTTTGCTTTAAAGTAGATTAAACAACTGCTGCTGGCTTTTTTAACCAGGTAGTCCGTTAGGAAGATTTCAGATCTATGTCAGTTATGCAGATTCTTACATGTAGACAAAAAGTTAGGTGTCTACAGAGTGAATATCACTGTTAGGGCCCTGACGACACTAATGATCCTGACTGTCCCTACCCAGCCTCCCTGGGACTCCCCCCAGACTTCCCATGGCCCAGGACCCCATGTCAGCCCCCCCAGGGCCATCAGTCCCTGCACCAGTGACACCACAGCATGGTCAGTCTTCAGCACCCCCCACAGCCCTGCCTTGCCTGGCCATGGGCCCCACCAAGCTGGGCCCCCTCATGGGCCCACATCCTGGTCTTGCCTTGGCTGATCACCAGTGAGGTGCCCAATGTCCAGGGCTGGGGCTTTCCCAGTGCCCCCCAGCTGCCTTACTCCTGGTTGGGAAACAGGTTGGGCCTTGCCTGCCAGACGCTGTGGAATGTCGCAGCTCCCAGACCCCAGGCAGCCCCCAGCCCATGCAGCATCCTCACAATGAATCCTACTGTGGTGCTCTAATCCTATTGTGATGTTCTTACTGAGTATAAACTTCAGTAAAACAAAAGCTACTGCCTTCAGTGTAACCAGGCAAAATTAATTAATCGGATGATAGCATTTAATGTGATATAATGACTTCATCTTTCTTAAATTTAATGTATCTATTTTAAATCCTTTGTTTTTTCACTAGTTATTGCATGCTTCCTAGTGACAACTAGTGTTGAGAAAATTAAAACAGGATAATAGGAATTAATATAGAAAGCTACAACCAAATTAATACAGCAAATTACTTGTGAAGTAGGGATGGCAAAACAGTCCTTAGAGTAGTAGTGACAAGTGAGTTTATACAAGACTTGTCCTTTATTAATGAGATGTCAGAAAATCAGGAGATAACCCTAAACAGTTTGTTCCAGGTCAAATACATAACATATGGAAGATGCTGAAAATTATGTTTCAGTTCTGCCAATTCCCAGTCTTAACTTTACCCACTGGGACTAAATTGTACTGTGGCTCTGATGGTATTGCGCCAACACTGAAGCCTGGTAAACCAGCCATTCCTAAGTGCCTTATTCTCCTATACAGCTACTGAGGAGAGGAAGGTGCCATGAATGTCTCCCGTGGGAAGCACCACTCCATTTAAATTAACAAACAGCTTTACCAGATAGCGAGCTGTTGGAGGGAAGTAGGAAGGTATTAGCATTGGTCCATATTTAGACTTTTTCATCGGAGACCTCCTTAAAGTGCTTGTCTCTTTCCATCAATTATCTTAGCTGGTTAGTTTAAACTAGAATCTTAATTTCATAGTTACATTTAGATGGGTTAAATCACGACCTTAATTAAGACTGATTCACTCAGGCTCTCTAAGCTAATTGGACAAATTATAATTACTCCAAAATATATAGCAGTCTTCTATTTGTGATATTACTCTTATTCAAAACCTTTATACTTTCCAGCAAAATCATTTTAGACTAACTCAAGAATGAAAGGCTGGGTAGCCTCCTGCCGAAACGCTACTCATGTATCTTGTCTGCTATATCCTTTTCCCCTCCATATATCCACATGCAAACTTCTTATGATAACCACATTGCAAACATGAATTATGAAATCCCAGAAATAATAATTGCCCATAAAGAAGAATACCTCCATAAAGGCTTTGTTGAAAATTAAAGCATAGCTTATTTTTTTCCAGAACAAAGCCATGATAGCCTTCAAGCCTACAACCACTACTGCTGGTCCAGATCCTCTGCTGAAGGTGAGAGATCACTCTTTATTTGTCACAGTAACACATGGGCTAGGGTGATGGTTATGCAAGCAAAACAGTGAGCACCGTATTCCAATACTGACCCTGATAAGGGTATTCTTAAGGCAGACACAGGTTCTTTGGCATGGAATGGAAACTGCAGCCCTGCACAGCTCACTTACTTGTTCATCATCTTTCAGACCCAGACTGCTTGAGAAAGGAAGTTACTGTCTCTAGTCAATTTAAATTTAAGAGCTTTCTAGAAATTACAAGGAGCTGCCATGAAATAAATGAATTATGTAATGCCTGGAAGGATATTAGGCACACTTAGCCAAAGAGGTGAATCTTCTCGATGTGTGAGATGGATATTTAAAAAAACAGGGAGGATCTTTATGCATCTAAATCTGCATAATTAGTATACACAGAAATTGAGCCTGGAGAAGGGACTGAGGTTTTACTGCCTGAAGTTCTTTTTCAGTATCTTAATTATATAAATGCGTTAATAGTCAAAAACCTTCAGGTGTAAATTAAATGTCTTGGAGAGGTGAAATGACTTCCACCTTGAACTACTATCACACTACCCAAATAGTAATGACAATCTGTAAAAGATTTTGAGAAAGACAAGGAAAATGATTGAAAATAGAACCAATTTTGTCATTTTGCTTATGACTGCAGTCAAATTCTCTGTAGTTGGGCCTCCAGTGTTATGTCTTCTCTGGCAAATTGTACTGACTCTAATTTGGAATAATTCAGAGAATCAGTTGGGGTCTCCAATGTACATTCTTGCACTTCGTAGACTGTTTCATACTTCTTCTTACTGATTTGTACTGTTTAAATTATTCATTAACTTATTCACAGACATTTGTATCTCGACGCACAATAAATTTTGGCTTTCTCTCCTTTTTCTAGTAGATATAAAAGGCTATTAATGTATCCCAGGTTATAAGTTTTAGGGTGGTTATTTTGTTTTATTTTTTATTTTTTTACTCTTACCAAATTTTAAGATGATAATCACAAAATTTATTTCACAGTTAAATGTTACTAAGACTCCATTACTTTCTTTCCTGCATGAGCCACTTATTTATATAAAGAAAACTTTTTGTGCAATATCATGCAGCTATGAGGTCTGCAGTGCTATCAATTTCCTAACAAGAGCTCACCAGTTTTGTACATCCTATTGATATTACATTTTCTTAAGTGTATTATTACCTTGTATTTATCTAAATTAATTCCTTTGCTCTGAGGGAATCTCTTATGATGCGGTATAATCAATCAATCATGCTTCATTTGTAGTAATTCAGCAAGACAAGTCATACTTCTGCATTTAAGTGACCTGATTCATTTGCATGTGTGGTATTGCTGCATCTTTGCAGTTCCTTAGCGCCAAGTTCATCATCATTATTCTCAGCTCACAGTGACAGTAAAAATCAAATTTAGCTATCTCCATCCAAAGAAGGAGATATAATGAAGGAATAAAGAAATACAGCATAGGCAACTTGCCTCAAATAGGGTCTTCATGGGAGAAATCTTGTTCCTGCAAACTGTGCAAAATAACCATCTTGCTTTAGCAATAAGAAATATGCCTGCCCTGTATAAGACAGAACTGAAGAATCTTCCCTTGATGTTTGTCTGACGGTGTTTTAGGTGAAGAGTGAGCCTAGGGTTAGATTCACTAGGACATGTTCTGAGGTGAATCCCATCCTAGACAACTAATTCCAAATTATTTGACATCCACAAATTCAGGTCTTCTGGTGGTGAATGAAAATAGGAAGAACTAACTTTAAAAATACTGATGGAGACAATAAGGTGCTAGATAAGGTTTGATGATTCTTTCTTCTGTATCTTCTGTACATTTGGCTGTATATTTGGACTAATTCTAGGCTCCCTGACAGATATTTTTCCTGAATGTAACTGTTGGAAATAATCCTCCCAAGTATAATTGTTTTTTAGATATATACAACATATTTTCATGTGCAGACAAATATTTTCAAGATCTTTTATAATTTATTATAGAGAAACATATGGCTGGATTTCTTAAATGTTAATCATTACATTTGCTACAACCTTTTTTACTTACTTATTTGCTAACTGTAAGAATAAGATTTGAGTTTGTGGACCAGCTGTTGAACACTGGTGGTATGTTTTTTACTCTTCAAGATTTCTCTAGATTGCATCACCTTCCTAGTTTGATTGATAGACTAATACACATGTAAAATTATTGTACAATCACACTATAAAATAGTATCATCATCATAACTCAAAAGAGAATATGTATTAATGTCACATTAAAAATTTTAGATTGAAAATGAAAAATAAAAAACAAGACAAAAAGCTCCAACTCTTTTCTGACCTTATGAGATTTATTGTATAATGTTGATATAATGCTGGAAAATGGATGACTGAGCTCCAGCATACAGAACTTTATTCAGAACAAATGGTGTCTAACCAAAATATTTTATTTCCTTAATGGTAAAAATGTAAATGCACTGATATACTGAAACACAGGTCTGAATGTATTAGCCAAGGGATAAAAAATAGTATATGTATAACTGTAAATGTATAAATTAGTGATTTGGTCTCTCTCAAAAAATTGTTTTGATTTACACAGATGGCTATTTCATCTACGCCTCATGTGAGAAGTGGGTGTGAAAGTTCTAACGGAACTAAACTTTACTACTGATTAACTAAAAGCATCTGTGCTTGTGACATAAATGCAACAATCTAGCACTAAAACAATAACCATAGAGAAATAAGTCTGATCCTTCTTAGAGCTCATTAATAGAGATAGCTGTTTAATAGGATGTGAGAATTACTGCTTGGGAAAATGACAATGACAAACCAAAGCTTACTTGTTTCATCATAGTTGTAGTGTTTTGTTTGACCCTTTGATGCCTCAGCTTTTATACTGAGCATGATGCAGATGGGATGGAATACCCTGTTGGTCAGTTTTGGGTCACCTGTCCTCTATGCTTCTCCCTACAAGTGCAATCCCTCTATGCTCTTCCACTTCTGACTCTCCGAAAGGACAAACAGCAAAGTGAGCTGACCTTGGTTGTTATAGCAACAAGTATAAGCAAGAACCTCTCTGCATACCGTTCCTTGGTCTTACCACTCTGAGAGCAAACTGTTTCTGCACAATATGCTGTTAATTTCAGAGATTTTCAGAGAGTTTCAGAGAGTTGGCAGAGGCTTAGCTAAAAAGTAAAATTACCGAACAGAGAATTGGTTTTGTTTTACCTCAAAGCAGCACAATTGTTAATATTGTGGAGAACTTCTGTGAAATTCTGGAGCTCTGCAGATAATTTTAGATGTCATCAGAACTTTCGTCTATAAGACTGAATGTAGGGCTCCTAAGCCTCTACTTTATGTGCAGACACCATTAATTTAGGAATTAGTCAACAAAATTGTTTAAGGCACAGCACTCATACTATACCTTAACTTCAGTAATATCACTTGGTATTAGTCAATCTTTGGCAGGTTAACTGAGACAAATGTAGTAAAAGATGTTATTTTAACATGAAGAGAATTGAAGATACTTTCATTAACTTTTTTTTTTTGCTTAGGTATTCTACAGGCTAATAACACATATAATAACAGCTGTCATAACATGCAGTAGTCACAATCACCCAGTTATGCGTTTAATCTTAGACTGTATATCAAGTTTAAAACAGATAAATTCAAACTATAAAAGATGTATTTTTAAGTGTTAGTTTAATTAAGTATTGAAATAAACAACGAAAAGCTGTCTCAAAGGTTTTTACATTAGAATTGACTGCATTTTTAAAGCATTTGGTTTGGACCAATCAAAAATTAGAGATCAGGGCTGGCGTGCAATATGCAGAAGTAAAGATTAAAGCTTGTTTATAGTAAAACACTCAATAATCTATTATTTTATTCCAATATATCCTGATTTTTTTCTTTTTATTGCTTAATATAAGTTTTGTAGAGTGTTTTTACTTCTTATCCTCACATATTTTGTGAGTTCTTGTATGCAAAGGTACACAGAACCTAAACTCAATAGTGTAGTCCCCTGATCTGAAAACAAACTGAATGATGAACTGGAAATTCTGAGACAGAGTTTGAATAGCTAACTAAACCTAAAAAAGCTTTAGAAAAGAATCAGAATATTATTTATTATAAACAATAGTGTCACAGACACTTTTCATTTTAAGGCTTACTGTAATAAGAGCTGCTGCATGTGTTCTCCTATGCTTTTCCATGCTGGCTGTAATATTTATTGCACAGTCTATTCTTAGCAAATACCAGAAGTCAGAAGACCTTGTTGCAAGTTTTAGGGAGAACGCACCATATTCACTTTCTGGCACGTGCAAAAAACTGTTTCACATTTCTTTCCAGCTGATAGAATGAGGCTCTTCATTGCCTCTTGTGTACTGAAACGAGAAGGAAGTGAGCACTCCTCTCTGACCTGGCAGCAAAAATACAAGATGAAGAGGTGAATAAGGAACTATGAAGGGGAAAACGTAAAGCAATCCAAAGTGATTGAGGAAATATAATTAAAACAGAAGAATGAAGTTGCAGTCTCCTTCTGGTTTCAGATAAATGATATTGTCCCATAGTTCCTTTTCTTACTCTTTTCCAGTGTATTTTGGTTACTGAAGAACTGTGGGAGGAACCACTACTGTAATTTTCATCTGAGATGTAGAAATAGACAAAGAGCAAATAATCCCTGGCTGTGTTTACAGGGAAGATGTATATTTTTACAGAGTTTTAGGGTCAATGACTGGATCATAAGTCAAGCTTTTTACCATTCCTTCTTACTTAAAAGTAAGTCTGTAATCGTTTTAAAAATCATGGGCTGAAAGAAGCAAGTTTTCTTTCTGGTTGAAGCAACCCCTAGCATAACAGAATATATTATTGGTACTGGGCAATAGGTATCTGAATTGAGAATACCTTAGATATAAAATGGATAGACAACTTGTGTTATGTTTGAATCTGCAAAAATACATAGATTAAAATGTGTGAAGTGCCAGATACCATAAATTTGGAAGCTATGTAATCCATCATGGGTTTCATCAATGCTTATAAATATCCAAAGGGCAGGTGTCAAGAGGTTGGGACCAGACTCGCTTCAGTGGTACAGGAGGTTGTGGAGTATATGGAGATATTCAAAACCTTGCTGGATGCATGCCTGTCCAGTCTGCTCTAGGTGAACCTGCTTTGGGAGGGGCATTGGACTACATGATTTCTGAAGGTCCCTTCCAACCCTTACCATTATCTGATTCTGTGATTGCATAAGTCTGTGATTCTGTGATTCAGTGTTCCTTTTGCAACTGTCCAAGACTGGTGTTGAAGTGCTCCAATTAGAAAGATTTATTTGCTGTATAAGTAAACAGGGATGAAAGAAGACTCCTTTTTTTTTTTTTTAAACATATATATATATATCATGGGCAAACTGTTAGTCTTCTGCAAAGGGATAGACAATCTTGAGAATGAAATTAGCAGTTTACCTTATGTTCCTGAGGTGTTAGTTTTACACCACCTACTTTTCTTCTCACAGAGACACATTGCATGCAGAAAATTCATCTGTTTTAGGATTCTCAGCCCAAACACATAAAATTTACTGATCTCAACCAAAATGATTGGTGAATGAAACCAAGCTAGAAAGAACATATTTTAGATGCTTGCAAGAGCTCTCCCTAAAATGAAGTGCATCATTGAACTAGGAAGAATGTTGGTTTTCCTGTGGCTGAAGAGAGAGCCTGTTGTTTGTTCAGACAAAGAACTTCATAAAATTAGGTGTTACAGCACCATCTGGTGACTCCTATTTAATATCTTATGAATAAGTGCAACATCCGTTTAGTGGTAGTATTTTTCTTTAATTGGAATAAAAAGAATATTTTCTTGTTAATATGAAGTAACAATATTAGAAAATTATCATTCTATTCTGATATTGAAACATATCCACTATTATAATACTTGATTACCCTTGCACCTATCATAATCTTAATGTGTTATCTCTTTGGGGCAGAGACTGCTTATTGGTCTATAAAAATGGACAATAAGCCCTAAACCAGAGTTCTAAAGAAAAACAATGTAAATGTGCCTAGATTTTACTTTAGAAAGACAGGCTGGTGCTATGAACTTATAAAGACAAGTTCAGTATGTGTCATTTTAGTATCTAGAATAAAAATGCACCTAAATGACAATTGCAAATCTTGTATCCTTTCTTAACTGCATTAATGTATTTTTAGCAGATATGTCACCAGTGGTATGAAGGAGTAATGAAGGCAATATGAACTTAGTTCATCTGTACAATCAGCAACCGTATTTAATCAAATCTTAGACAAATTTTAGTTGGATGGAAACTTTTGGTCAGACCACACTTCCCCACTTAAAGCAAGCCCCTAGTTTGGCTCCTGTTTTTCTGGAAAAAAAATGGAGTCAACTGATCCTACCCACAAGAAGGTGGGATAACATACATGTGTGCATTGAAATTTCTGCACTGAAATTTCAGCACTGAAATTTCCGGGGGTATATGTACCAAAACTCAAATAATCATAGGTGGAAAAAAGATCAGAGTGATGTTTTATGTTTTCATATAGTTATGCTTTCTGGGCACGTAATATTGACGAAAAGTTCACTTCCAAATTATATTTCTAATGGTAAATTAGTCTATGAAATTTAACATAAGTAAGAAAAACATATTTAAACCTTTTGTGTTCTTGTCTCCAGTACCTTTTCTTGGGATATTAGTCTCAGTAGCGAAAGAAAGAATTTTTCATAAGTTTCCTGTAGATTTTGTAGATGCAGAACAATATTTGCAGGGTGGGAGAAAAGGAAGGAGGATTCCTGGAACAACAACAACCTCTCTCCAATTAAAGTACTGTGATATTTCAGACTTGAACTAATTTTAGAGGAATGTCAGTTTGTTAAGCCTGATACATTTTGTTGCTGTAAGCAAGGCAAGGGTATTTATTTTTTCAGGAAATTTATATCTAGCAGGGTTTTAGGGACACTAAAATGACTAAGAGAATGTGGAAGATCTGGCATTCAGGGAGAGGCAGAGACAGTTGTCAGTCTCCAGCCTGGAGAACAGAGAGTTTATCCATGTGTATAAATACTTGATGGGAGAACGTAAAGAAGATGGAGACAGTGGAGCCCAGAGACAGGAAAAAAGGCAAGAGACACAAATTGGAATACAAGAAATTCCATTTAATGATTAGGAAAACTTTTTGCAGTGATGTGGTCAAACACTGGAATAAGTTTCCCAGGAAGACTGTGGAGTTTACATCCCTGGAGATAGTCAAAACTCAACTGGACACGGCCCTGAGAAACCTGCTGTACGTGACCCTGCTGTGAGAAAGACAGATGAATTAGACAATCTCCAGAGGTCCCTGCCAGCGTCATCCAGCCTGTGATTCTGTCACTCTCCATACCAAGAGTACAAAGTGAAAAGTTGTGAAGACCTTGGAATTTCATGTTATTTTTTGAAACTCAGAAAAAAAGCAACATTGTTAAGGATAGTTCCAAGTACCTGCTGATGTTTTCATTAGATAGCACTTCTTTAACCCTCCTTTGCTGAAAAGAAAGGGTTCCAGGCTTCCCCTAAACAGATTACCCCTTTGACATTTAAGTCAGCAAATATAGTTAGAATATGCTCCTTAAATAATCCTTTATAAATCTGATTTTCTTTTCTTGAGTAAGTTGTTCATCCACTTCAGTTTTTGTGGTGGTGTTTCTTCTGCTTTGAACAAGCTCCAGGTACCTTTTTGCATGTTTGATTAAAAGAAATTCCTATACCTTCTTTATATCTAAAGTCATATGCTTTTCAGTTCTGTTGATTTCAAATCATCAGTTGAATCCACATCTGGGATAGTCTTTTAAGATAAGAAATTATAACAAGAAAGCAAAATGACTTCCATATGGAACGTTATCAGTTTATGACAATATTTCAGGATTGCCTGTTAGAAAGGACCAGACAGTGAAAAATAAAAATAAAAATAAAACAAACAAAAAAACCCAGACATCTCTGTAGTCTTATTTTTGTGCTACTTTGTTCTGTAAAAGATTTTAAATCTGGGAGTGTCAAAAGTCCTTTAAACAGACAGGGGAATATTACTTCGTTCTTTTGTTCATCCATATAAATAATAAAAGAATCACTCATTTTGGAAGGAATTTTAGCTGGTCAGTCAGTTCTACCTCCTGCTTAGAGGAGGGTCAATGCTGAATTCAGACCACGTTTTTCAGGGCTCCTGTACTTTCAGCTCTTGAAAACCTCCAAGGACAGGGAGTTCACAACCTTTCCGGGTAACCTGTTTGTGTGCTTAATTATCCTCATACTGATCCTTTTTCCTTATACTTGTTCAGAACCTCATTTACCTGAATTTATGACCAGTTTTCCTTCTTTATGCTGCTGTGCTCCTCAGTAAAGACTCTGGCTTCATCTCCTTGGTAAACTACTCTTAAGTATTGTAAGGCTGCTATTAGGTGTTCTTGACCCACCTCTTGTCTAGGCTGGACGAGATTGACTCTCTCAGTTGATCCTCAAAGTGCATGCAATCCTAATAGTCTGGGTATGCTTTAAATCTGTTTTTATGCTTTAAATGATCTCCATGGCAAGAAATAAGAATTGTAAAACTAGTCTTTTATAATAGTTTTTCTAAATTTTCTATTGCTGTACTGAGGTTTTGGGGGAAAGAAAAAATGGTTTCTGAATAACATTGAGGTAGTATCACCTATTTCGGTTTGTTTACCATCTACTATACCCACTAGTACTTTATGCTTTCTTCAGAACTTGTGAGGAAAGAAACCTGACTGCTTGCCTTTCCATGGCCACTGCACATTCAGGTAGATGGGACTCTGAAGAGTTGAGGAGATGGATACTTGAAAGCAGCTTGCTGTGCTCAGTGTGTGAGAAAACACTGAAGGAGTTAGAGGAATAAAAACTGAGTGACACAGAAAAAAAAAAAAAAGGCATTTTGTAGAAGTTTAACCTGGAAAGTTATTGAGAAATCTTTAAATATGAGTGGTTCTTGCAGAGGAACCAAAGCAACTTCTATTAAGTTAAAGGAGTTAATGCTT